>JALMGJ010000043.1:3972500-5172500 GCA_023362775.1 Charina bottae | reverse complement strand
TAACCCTCATTCCTTAACCCTAAATCACTTTCCTCAGCCTCCTAGTGATTGCATGGACGCACACCCCGCACCCTCTTTCCACAGCCTCCCTGCGACCAAATGCACTCGCACCTGCTTTCCCTGGCCTTTCTGAGCAAGTACTCGCACACACACACACGCACCCCACACCCACTTTCCTCAGCCTCCTAGGGATTGCATGGACGCACACCCCGCACCCTCTTTCCACAGCCTCCCTGCGACCAAATGCACTTGTACCTGTTTTCCCTGGCCTCTCTGAGCAAGTACTCGCACACACACGCACCCCACACCCACTTTCCTCAGACTCCTAGGGATTGCATGGATGCACACACCCTGCGCCCTCTTTCCACAACCTTCCTGTGCCTGCTTTCCCTGGCCTCACTGCTGCTGGGCGGACAATCTCGGCTTCGGAGCAAGCGGCACCAGTAGGATCAGGTAAGGAGGCAGGAACCGGGTGGACTGTGGTGCTGTGTCTGGTGCTGGGCTCACATGTGGCAACTGGTCTTCCAGTTGCCGCGCGCTGATAGGGCCTCTTCAGGGCTGCCTCCAATGGCAACTCCGGCTCCAGTCCTCCTTCCTGTCCTCCTTCCCGCCCGGTTTAAAAAAGGGACAAAATTGAGATTTTGATCAAAACGACGGGACGGTTGAAAAATGCTTAAATAACGGGACTGTCCCGTTCAAAACGGGACGTATGGTCAGCCTAACCAAAACCCAATGTTGCAAACAAAATTCAACAGTTGTAAGAAGTTCCTGAAATATTGTTTAGACCAATTCCAGATTTCATAATTACCTACTCCATGAGGAATTCCTCATAATTCCTCATAATTTGTTTGGTTGTGAACCGCCCAGAGTCCCTCCTTGAGGGGAAGATGGGTGGTCATAGAAATTTAATTAAATAAATAAATAAATAAATAAATAAATAAATAAACAATGATACCAATTGAAGAGAATTGATGTTAAGTTATGAAAATAAGTAATGTTTGGAGGAAGATGAGTTAAGGTACTTGGATCACATTTAGAAAAATGTTGATAATAATTACATAATTACGTATGTGTGTGTGCATGCATTATACACACACACACACACACACACACACGTAGGTAGGTAGGTAGGTATAGGTTATATAGGTATTTATATATTTATATAGGTAAAGGTTTTCCCCTGCACATCTGTGCAGTCGTGTCCGACTCTAGGGGCCGGTGCTCATCTCTGTTTGTTAGCCGAAGAGTCAGTGCTTTCCGAAGACACTTCTGCGGTCATGTGGCCGGCATGATGCGTGCGGAACGCTGTTGCCATCCCACCAAAGTGGTACCTATTTATCTGCTTGCATTTGCATGCTTTCGAATTGCTAGGTTAGCAAGAGCTAGGGCTAGTGCGGGAGCTCACTCCATCACACAGTGCTCGGGTCTCGAACCGCTGACCTTCCGATCAACAAGCCTGGCATCTTAACCACTGAGCCATCGCGCCCGCTTATATATATATTCTAACTCTTGATTTTGTAATATGTGTAGAAAGAAAAGAATTTAAGCTTCCCTCACCAACTTTTGTCCCCATCTAAATCCCCATCTGGTCCAGGATGAAAATAAAGCAAAAACTAAGCAAAAACTCTCATTGCATCCCTCCCCCTCCATATAAACATTTTTTATTTATTTTGTTGCGTTTATATCCACAATTCCTCCTCAGACTCTAGGTGGAGTACAGAGGGGTTCCTCCAATTTAATTCACAACTGTGTAGGTGGGGCTGGTAGTGAGTGGTCCACGGCCACGTGAGTTTTATAGTCCTGCAGCCTAACGTTACGCTGTACCGATAAAGACAATGAGTAATGACAGAAAAAAATGAGCCCTGCCTGCAGCACCGGTCTTTGAATGGAACCTTCCAGGAGTTAAGCCACATTGGGATGAGCCAGGCTGGCTAGACAGGGGAATTCAGTACCATTTGGAGCATCGTCCCGCAGCTTTCAGGGTAGGTGACAGAGAAGCCCCTCCGGAATCCTGGGAATTTGGTACTGACCGCTTGGGGAAAGGTTATGAAGTTTCTTGCCAGGGAGGGGAGCCTTTGGTAAGTATTTGTCCTGTTTCAGTCAAGCAGTTCCACGCTGCCTGAAGCATCCTGTGGGAGAGCTTGAAAGACCCTTCTTGTCTCTCAATATTTCTGGTTTGATGTCCTGCTGTAGGCCATTACTAATTTTGGTTGCAAGGCAATTGATTACAGAGCTCAAAAGTTTAGCAGAACAAAAGCTTGTGGTCAAGCTGTCCTGCGGATGTGTATTTAATTCAACACTTTTTTTTTTTTAATTTGTAGGTAAAACAGGCCAATGCAGACTGGCTGCCATCAAAGCAACCCATACTGAAGAGGTAGGGGGGGATGGGGGGTGTTTTGCCTTATTAATTTTAGGAGAATTGTTGCTAACTATTTTATGAGTGCTTATCTTATGGCAGGATATGTCTCTTTTTTATTTCTTATGTTGTAGTTCACAGAGCCTAGAGGATGTAGGAAAAGTTTGGAAAGGAGTTCAAAAAGACCATGATAGGTTGTGCAGCTTGGTCACTCCAGTATCTGGTGAGTTTTAGACTGTAGAATCCTAAAATTCAATGACTTCTTTAATTTATGAGACAATGATAAACGTCCCTCAAATGTTTACCTCCTTTCTTACTTTGGCATGTCTAAGGGTCACGTTGTTATCCTATCTGTAGAACTCAGCTATAATATGTAGATTTGTAGGGCTGGGATAGGGCTCATAATAGAAATGTCAATTCCTTGGAGGGGTTGCTTTGCAATATTGGACTAGGGAGAGGAAACCCCAAGTTCAAATCTCAGTCAAACCATGAAGCTCACTAAGCCAATTACTATTTCTCAGCCAAACCTGCCTACCAGGGTTGTAAGAATAAGAACAAAACTGAATGTGAGAAGCAAGCAAGCAAACAAATGTACAGCTGATATGAAATAAGGTCTCCTTCTAGTTGAGCTCGGTTTCTGGTGACATGTCTGTGTAGTTTCCTTGACAACAATACAAAAGTGTTTTGCCATGATTTCTTCTGGGATGTTTTTTTCAAACTCTCATTCTAGTTTCTAGCCCTAGTGTGTTTCCTGGCAGTGTCCCACCCAAATATTCAAGGCCATCTAGGGACTGCCAACCATTTCCATTTCCATTTCCATTTCCATTTCCATTTCCATTTCCATTTCCATTTCCATTTCCTTCATTCCAGGATTGGGTTTCAACTTCAGGAGAATCCCAAATCTGGGGCAAATTGAGGCAATTTGGGAAAGACTTCTTCTTACCCCAAACAGGGCAATTTGCTCTAACCTGCCTTTCCCAGTTCAAAACATCTGCAAACCTCAATGCCAAATTAGACTTTCTTAATCAGTTGTTCTGGAGATACGCTTTGTTGCAAATGATTAGCACTATGGGAGCACTATGGGATCTGAGAAAGGATATTTTGAGAAAGAAAGAAAGAAAGAAAAGAAAGAAAGAAAGAAAGAAAGAAAGAAAGAAAGAAAGAAAGAAAGAAAGAAAGAAAGAAAGAAAGAAAGAAAGAGAAAGCAAGCAAGCTTCTGGTATTTGCTTGTGTGTTCAGTGATTGACAGGTCTGTCCTTAATTCAGAATGATCTTTGCAATCAGATCCTCATTGATCTGATCACATCTTTTGCATGAATTGCAAGATAATAGGAACAGGATCTCTCAGGTGCTGATTCAAAGGTGGAATAGGCTGTCCAGGGAGACTTAGGAGAGAAGGGGAGGAGCAGGTCTTAGTCAAACTGGGAGTACAAAGGATTATTGGGAGTTTGGGGAATGCCATGAAAATTATTTGAGTAAGTGGCTTTTATAGTCAAAAGACAAACAAATTATTGATTGAGATACCTGTGACGGCTAAGATTTATAGTCCAGTTTTGGAGGCACTGTCCTGGCTGTGGCTAAGAGGCCATCAAGGGGTGTCTTTGGGTAAGGAAGGAATATTAACTTTCCCTCCTCCTGATGCAAACAGCCACCTTGTCTTTCTAGAGACTTGGTGCAGATTCCGCAAGTGATAGAGTGCAGGTGGTTTTGTAATCTCAAAATTCAGGGATCTTTTAGATACAGTATGTTCTGACCTCGAATGCTGGTAAAAGGGGGGTTTGCTGCATGGCAGTGGCTGAGCACCAATCTTTTCCTAAGTTAAGGTATACTAGGAAGAAACACAAACCCATGACAGAAGTAAGCAAATAAATAAATGGGAATCATCCTGCCAGCAAAATGGAAGCTCCCGTTTTCCTGAATCACTTCCTGACATACTGAACTTGTTGGGATGAGCCACTCTACCAAACTGACTATGGGTGAGCTACTGCTGGACTATTGGATTTTGCCCTTGGTCTATTCTCTGTGTTTACCCATATACATACAGGGAAATATAATTTTATGCATATACAGGTTGTCCTCGCTTAGCGACCACAATTGTGTCTGGCAACTCGGTTGCAAAGTGCCACAGTCACTAAGCAGAAAATCACGTGACTGCAATGGGCTTATGGCCTTACTTCCATTTGGTTGTTAAACGAAGCACTGTGGTTGCTAAGTGAAACATCACGCGATTGCAACTTAAAATTTTACTTCCACGTTCCCTATTAACTCTGCTTGTTGCAAGCCGGTTGCGAAGCATGCGAATGGCGATCAAGTGACCGTGGGACGCTGCAATGGTCATAAATGCGAGGATTGGTCACAAATCTATTTTTTTATACCGTCGTAACTTCGAACAGTCATTAAATGAGGCAGTTGGTAAGCAAGGAATATCTATATTCTGCAACTTACAGATGCATTTTTCTGTCTTAGATGCATGCAAACTGAAATATAATTTAGAAAAATGAAGCATTTGCCAAGCACCAGGCATCCTCTGCAAAATGGGCAGTGCTCTATGTGCTGCGTTTCATCCAAGGGTTTCCTTATGTCATTAAAAAAACCATTTTGTTTTTCACAGAGCATAAGAATGCATCTGGCCACCCCAACAGCATCCGGACCCCTCCATATGCACCCCTGTATTTGCAACATATTCCTCCTCTGGATTATCAACACAACGTGTATATTCCAGGAACCCCAACAATGCCTGCCAATAAGGACGGCCCTGTCATTCTGGAGCAGGAGGCCAAGAACAGCTTCTCCACATTTGGAAAGAGGAAGAAAATGACCAACTATTCTGATAAACATGACAGCATGGTTATTAACAATAACCTGAAATGAAGTTTTTTTTGTAGGCCAGCAGGGGCTGCAAACTATGCCTGAAAATTTCCATGGTGCTGGTGAAGGTAGCTTGAGATCTCTGACTTTAACTCTCTGTGTGGTTGTGCATAATACAGGTGGCCAATCTACAAGCTACTTCCCCTAAAAAACATGGCAAACAGTGAAAGACTGTAATATCCAGACACCAGGAATCACTACTGCAGCTTATAATGAAGGTGCGGATATGTCTTCGTGGATACAGGTGGGTGCTAGCTCTTGGAACTGGAGAAGGAATAAAAAGAAAGTCAAAAGAACGGGCATGACATCCATCCCGTTTCATTTCACAGACCTGGTGGCTGCTTTGGGTGGAAGACGAAACACAACTGGCAAGTTGAAAAAGAACATAAATGAGCCATTTGTTTTATATTATGGAATATAATAAGTGATTGGGGTGGAAGCAGGACAGTTTGGAACTCAAAGAGGCCATGGTATGGACCTTTTAACTTTTAGCACCCCCCCCCTCTTTTGCAGATGGTGTAGTTCTTTTTCTTTTTAGGCTGTGTAAATGTTTGCATCTCATCTTGTTGTCTTGTTAGCACATTTAAATGGCAGTAATATGGAAAATTATGGAAAGCTAAAACTACTTTTTGCCTCTCGTAGAATTTGTGAGGGTAAAAGTAATTCTTAGCAGATAATGCATTTATTTATTTATTTATTTATTTCATATTATATATTTCACCCATTGATAAAAATGTTTTCTCGTTATTATATACATTTGGATTTAGAACAAAGCATCATTTCAATGGACGTTAACATTGTGCTTGGAAATCAGCCTTTTCTGTAAAAATGGGCTTTATTAAGAATTGAACTTTTGAACAGGTGTTGTGATGTCACACGCATGTGCAACAGAGGTGGAGCTTGCAGTGCGACCCCACGGTGTTGCTTTTGTCATTCTGACAAAAGCAGCAAGCTCCTGCAGAGCCCCATGGCAAATGCACATGCTTCTAAGTTGAAGCGTAGGACAAAGAATTCTGCAACTAATAATACATGTGCTTTATTCTGAATCCACTATGTGCAGCTAATAACAGTGTTTTCAAGTGGAGTGAAGCTGGCAAGGAGCCAATATCGCAGACCCTAAAGAGAGATTGTGAAAAAAAAATCCAAGGAGAATGAATGTTTTAGATATCTAAGCAGAATCTGCTAAGCAAGTTAGGCTATCTTCCTAATAGCAGTTCTATGAGAGTGTTACGTTCTCTTGAATGGATGTTATATTTTGGACCAAACTACAGGCCAAACTGTTGTTGCTTTCCTTCTCCATTCGACTAATTTTAAAGACAAAAGGGTTTTGAACACAAAGCCACCATTTTTAGAAATTGCTTTGATGAGAGAGAGAGGGGGGGCGGGAGGGGGGGAAAGGCTCATGCCAGGAGAAGACCAGTATCAGTATCATCTTCAAGGCCTTGGACTGACCTATGAAGTCTTATCTTCAGCTCTTTACCACAAACTCTTTATTAACACTCTTCCCTACTACAGAAGCTGAAACACGTCCTTCTCCTCTCCCATTGGTAAGCTGCACATTGCTTCACCGCCCATCTTAGTTGTGGCTTAAGTATCTGTAGCTTGGGGCTTCAGCCTCACTTTTCTACAACTGTTCAAGCTCCCTGCATGGAAATAAGGATGGGAAGAAGATTATTGAGCACCAGATACCTGGCTGAGCCTGTTACCATTATGGAACAAATTCAAAATAGGTTCATTTTGAACCCACTTAATCTTTTATCCAGGGCATAAATAGCTCAAACTATCAAACATCAACTAGACACAATGGAGAACTGAAGGGAGAATAAGGTGATAAGAAATTCTAGCCTGGTGTTCTAGCATTGGGAAAGACGAGTAAGAAAGTTTTGAGGCACATTATATGCATTCTCCACCATTACAGCTATATCACAGTCTAGTTGATGAAAGTCAAAGGGGAAATGAAATAGCTATAGAAATGGTTCTGTTGGGTCACATGACCAGTATTTGCACATATGCACAATTTTGCCCTGTGAACAAAATCAAAAGAAACCCATGAGCTCCCAACATGTTGTAAAACTTGATGTAGGATATAAAATGGGAGAAAGGTTGATAAAATCTAAACTCAAGACAAAAATAATAAAGGAGGGATAAAAATTAAATAAATGAACAAACAAACAAATAAATAATTGATCTTCATTACTCTGCATTATCTATTTCAGGGCTTTCCAAAGTTTTTCCCACGGCGACACACCAACTGGCAAAACCCGGAAGTGCGGCAGCGCGCAAAAACCCGGAAGCGCTGCTGCTGCTTCCAGGTTTTTCGCGCTGTAATTGGTGTGTCGCCCCGGGAAAACCCGGGAAAACCCGGAAGCGCTGATGATGATCAGCGCTTCTGGGTTGTGTGGCGACACACCAGACTGCAGAACAGATCCATTTGGCACATCTATTTAAGATAATGTGTGTGTGTGTTTGTGTGTATGCGTGTGAATAATTTTTTCTTAAAAACAGTCTCTGGCCTATATGCATGAAAACAGTGTTGACAAGTCTGCCAGAATCACAGAAAGAAAAATTGATTGCATTTGAATTATAGTTGACTGCTTTTTGAATAATACATGCAGTGCATGTTTGCTTTATAGTAATAAATTGTTCTTTAATAATCCAAAATGGAAAGTTTGTTTGTTGTTGCCTTTTGGTCACATTATTAGATAACAGAAGCAGCAATCAGTGAAAAATATTTACAGTGGGGATGGTGCGGGAAGTGTGGTTACTTGTTGCAATTACATTCTTAAATGCAAGCAATATTAAACTACTTCATCTTACAGTTTTAGGGAGGAAGATATGTATTGTGCAAATCCTGCTGGGCAACTTTATTGGAGTATGATGGTTTGTGAATGTCTAGGTGGCTTACCTTTCACTATGGTTGAAGTTAGCTCTACATATCTTGGATGCTAGAAATTAAAAATGCATTTACATCCATAATTGGAGGGCTTTGTAATCAAAGGAGGAATTTTGCTTTTGTTTGCACTTTCTCCACTGATCCAATATAGCAGAAGTACAAGAAAAATGGAGTACTCAGTGAAGCAGACCGGGGCAGATTATATTGTGAAATAAACTGTACCCGCACAAAATATATTTAAGTATTACCTGACCCAAACCCAGAAGCTCTGGACAAGTAGTGATATAGTTCTAAATACGTTTTTTTTATGTAGAGGTGTGTTTTTACATATAGAATAGCAACCATTTGTTTTATACTGTGAGGCCTGGAAGTATTACACAGGGCCCAAAATATTTCTGTCTACAGTCTGCTTAAAAAATGAGTCCACGAATTCAAGATTTAAAGTTGTTCACAATTAGTGTGGGTGGGATGGGGGCTTGGTCTCAGAAGCTGAATCTAGGGGAACTATATGTCTATGAAGGTTCTCAGTCATCCAGGTGGAATTGTCTGTAGCTTGAATCATGTCAACTGGATTTCTATTTTCTCAGTGGAAACGTTTCGCTCCTTATCCAAGGAACTTTGCTCAGACTGAAGAAGCTCCTTGGATAAGGAGCGAAACGTTTCCACTGAGAAAATAGAAATCCAGTTGACATGATTCAAGCTACAGACTAGGGGAACTAGTTTCACCACTTGAAGAAGTACGTGGCAGTGTGGCTCAGCCAGTACTGGTTATGGGGATGCCCTCCCTCCCTTCAGAGGAAAACCACTGAAGAGATAGCAGATGATGGGAAACAGGTACAGTGTTGCCATCCCAGAGGGCTCCTTACCCAGAGACTCATCAAATCGAGCAGACACTCTGGTCCTTTATACGGAATTCCTTGCCTTCATATCAGTAAATACTTATAACTGCTTCCCCCATATCACTGACTTGTCATGGATGCTTCATAGAAATAGTGTTACTTCCTAGTTTGACGCCCATTACACTCTTCTGGCACCCTGTATAGTCCTTTTACAGTTTGTTTGATTTTACAGCTTATTGATTTCTCTGCTTATCCTAATATAGTAGAGCCTGATGCAATATTGACCACTTGTGGGAGCTGGCTTCAAAACAGCTCTGTTGAAAAAATGTAAAATATTAGCACTTTAGCTTGATTAGCATGACCCATAGTAGAAAGCATTATTTGGTGAAACAAAATAATCTTAAAAGCTTACGTGGTATTTCTAGAATTGGAAGGAAGGATGCTTCTAAGAATATCTCTCCAAAAGACATGATGTTGTAATGTCAGTAATCACTAATGCTGTTGCTAGGAGAGAACCACTCTTAGTTGCAAAGTTGATAATAAATGGAAAGGAAGCTGTTATCTTCAAGATAAGTCAGACTCAAACCAATGCCAGATTTTAATAAACTAAAAATAAAAAAATGCACACAAATTCATAAAACATGCAAATGATGCATACTATGATAGATACATAAGTGACTTAGTTTTAAAATAACACTTAACCAAACTATTAAACAGAATTATATTAATCAGTCCATTTTATTGATAAAGACCCAATTCAAAAGCTGAAATTGAACACATATCTTCAATCCCGGATTTTAGGTTCAGAGTATCAATTTCTTTTCAACAAAGCAAACTGTCTTTTGGGGTATGTTGCAAGCTCAATCCAAAGTATTAGATTTCATAAACATACACATTCCGAGTTTTCAGTATTTAATTCAACACCACATTAATATCTTTAAGCCTTATTTCTCTTCACAAAATCGTATTAACAATAGTTTGAATATCAACCTCAAGTGGAACTACTATAGAGGAAGCCCAAATCACAGTTGCCTCTCAAATACATATAAAAGGAGAAAAAGTATAAAAAGGATGATAACCAACCCTACTTAAACAGTGGTGGAGGTGTCCCATAAATATAAAAAAGTGCCTGAAAATCATAAGAGACAACGTATCTAATACTTTTTTTTAAATGGGACCATTAGGGTGTTCCAATTCTTTATTCCAAAGTGCTTGCAAACTGCCAAGATATTTCAGCTGTCTATGGTTTTAAAATGCAAGTTTAGAATCTTTATTTATTTTTTATAAATAACTCAAGGCGGCAAACATAGCTAATACTCCTTCCTCCTCCTATTTTCCCCACAACAACAACCCTGTGAGGTGAGTTGGGCTGAGAGAGAGTGACTGGCCCAAGGCCACCCAGCCGGCTTTCATGCCTAAAGCGGGACTAGAACTCACAGACTCCTGGTTTCTAGCCCGTTGCCTTAACCATTAGACCAAACTGGCTCTCTTTCCAAAATATTTTCCAATAAAAGAAGTAATTTGGGAGATTATCTTTCTCCGATTGTCTCTTGTCTCTACCCACCCTATCAGTTCTGGGAAGAGGGGTATGCTCCAGGTTCTGTTTATTAAGGACTGTCATCCAGTGGGACTCAGGAAGCATACTTTTTCTGTTGCTGTGCCTATTCTTTGGAACACCATTGCCCCTGAGATCAGATTGGCCCTGACCCTACTGGTCTTTCAGAAGGCCTTTAGGACCTGGCTGTTATCCCAGGCATGCGGTTTGGGAAGTTAGGTGAGCCTGTGAGTTACTATTTTTATTGATGATGGTTATTTGTGCCTGACATTCTTTTTCTTAGTTGTGCATTGTTATTTTCTATTATAATATCAATGTTCTTACTTCTGTTTGCTGCCCAGAGTTGCTTGTGCAAGATGGGTGGCCATATAAATTGAACTAACTAACTAACTAACTAACTAACTAACTAACTAACTAACAAACACATACATCAGGTCAAACTTTCATATATGAATATCAGCCCAATGTTGAGCTTGATGATCTAACTTTCATATATGAATATCAGCCCAATGTTGAGCTTGATGATCTATGGCATTTGTGACAGTGAATGGATTAAGACTACTGTAGCAGCAGGGCTGAATCCATGGGTGAAATATTGGAGGTCTCAAGCTGATTCTCCCCCAAACCCTCTGGTCTTCATGCCCTGGCCCTCACTTCTTGCTTGGTGTAGCTGCTTGGTAATTACTGCCGCCACCACCTATCTTGCAAGGGGTTGTGTCATCTGGTGTCCTCCCTCTAACCCTGGAATGTGAGAGAGATAATACACCTTAAAAAAGGTAAAGGTTCCCCCGCACATTTGTGCAGTTGTGTCCGACTCTAGGGGCCGGTGCTCATCTCCGTTTCTTAGCCGAAGAGCCAGCGCTGTCCGAAGACGCTTCCGCAGTCATGTGGCCGGCATGAGGCACGCGGAACGCTGTTACCTTCCCACCGAAGTGGTAGCTATTCATCTACTTGCATTTGCATGCTTTCGAATTGCTAGGTTGGCAAGAGCTGGGGCGAGTGCGGGAGCTCACTCTGTCACGCGGGGCTAGGGATTCGAACCTCCGAACTTGCAATCTTCCGATCCACAAGCCTGGCGTCTTACCCGCTGAGCCACCTTACTGACAAATAAAAGGAAAAAAAGATGATAGTTGAAAATAATTCTATGGCATCATCTGGCCCTGTACCACAGAGGCATGAAATCGGGGAGCTCAACCCCTCCACTCCTTTGAGATCAACCCTCAGATCCTTTGATCAACCTCACAAGATATAAATAGAATCAAACTTTATTTTGGCAATAGAAAAGAGAAAAAATCCTTTTTAACCTTAAGTAGTTATGTGCAAAGCATTCAGTATTGGAGGAGAAAAAACTATAGAGCTGCTAAAATCATGGATGGATGGATGGATGGATGGATGGATGGATGGATGATGTGCCATCAAGTCAGTGTTGACTCTTAGGGATCACAAAAGTAGATTTTCTGCATGACAGTCTGCCCCTACACTGGTCCTTCAGGTTTTCCAGTGGTATACCCATTGCCATGGTAATTCACTTTTTCTGGTCATCCTCTTTTTCTCTTTCCTTCCACCTTTCCCAGCATTACAGCCTTCTCCAGAGAGAGCGCTAGGTCTTCACATACTGTGTCCAAAGTATGATAATTTGAACCTAGTTATTTGTGCCTTGAGTGAGAACTCTGGGTTTATTTGTTCCATGATCTATTTCTTTGTTTTCTTGGCTTTCCATGGTATTCTGAGTAGTTTTCTCCAGCACCAAATTTCAAAAGTCTCAATACTCTTTCTATCTTGCTTCTTCAAAGTCCAAAACCACATGGATAGAAGAATCATAAACAGCACCTTAAAGGAAACTCTAATAGAAAAATATTAAAGAAAATGTATATTTTGGCGGACCACAAGATAATATTGGTTTGCTCTTAGACAACTCTTAGAGACAACTCTGAGATAAAAAGTTTCCAAGTTGCCCAAAACCATAACGATTGGGCTTCTATCAGGACAGTAGATATCAGAGACAATAAAGCTTACATAGCAACATACATTTCAAACAAGAGGTAATCTTATGCATTCCAAATAAAAAGTAATCTTGTTTTCTGTTTGTTAGAGATGAACAAATAACTGCATCATATATTTCCTGCTCGTTCCCTTGGATTTTCCAGATTCTTGTAGATTGCAATCTTAAATCGGAGGCCTAGGAAAGAAATATGCTTCTGTCTTTCATTTAGCTTTGGTAACCAAATGCCAACTGCTTTTCAAAAGGACACAAACACTTCTCCTCTCCAGCAGACTTTGTACATGACCTAGGGCACAAAGATCTAGATTCCATATGTGAGATCACTAAATGTGGATTAAAACGCGGAAGTGCCGCCGTTGCGGCAGCGCGCAAAAACCCGGAAGTGCTGCTGCCGCTTTCAGTTTTTGCGCGCTGCCATTGGTGTGTCGCCGCGGGAAAACGCGGAAGCGCCGCCGTTGCGGCAGCGCGCAAAAAACCGAAAGCGCTGCTGCCGCTTTCGGTTTTTACGTGCCGCTGTGGCTGCGGCACTTTTGGATTTTTGCGCGCCGCCGTTGGTGTGTCGCCACGGGAAAACCCGGGAGCGCTGATGGGTTTTGACGCGACACATCTGGGCCCTGCAGGCGACACACTTTTGTGTTGCTGGCCTAGAGTGTATCTATATTATTTTGTCTTATCTTTTCCCCCCAGCCCAGCTTTTACTTCAGCTGAGGATCCAGTTCTACTTTGTATAACAACAACTTGCTTAAATCTTTACACACACACACACACACACACACGTATGTGTGTATGTCTATCAGTGATATGTATATCCACATTAATCTGTGTATGTGTGTGCATATTTATGAATATGTGTTCATGTACACTTATGTATTTGTGTGTGTGTATCTTGGATTCTTCTTTTACTTTTTAAAAAATTTGAGACTCACCAATTTATTCATAGTCCCAGTTACTTTGGAATATAATCTTTTGAGGGAGATGGGCAATGATGAAATTTGATAAATAAATAAAAATAAATAAAATAATCCCCAATACTGTATGACTCAAAAATTATACCATTTTACCATAAACCATGATTTGCCAACTACACAAAACACTCATCTAAAACAAACAAACATTACATTATAATGAGGCCTTTGCTTAAGAAGCCTTCACAGGAACCATCCAATTTTAACAACTATTGACTGATGTCTAGTAGTCCATATTTACAGTAGGTGGAGAGGAGAGTGATGGTGTAGCTTTGGGAGCACTTAAATGAAATTAACTTTCTAGATACTTTCCAATCTAGGTTTAGATCAGAATTCGGTATGGAGATGCCCTTGGTTACCCTGGTGGATGATCTGTATCAGAGAAAAGACAGAGGGAGAATGATCATGTTGTTACCTGTGTTGCTGTGTGGCTCTTGATCCTGTATGTTGACTGTGCTATCTTGATTTGATATAACCTCACTGGTTGCTAGTTGTCTTCTGAACCCAATTCAAGGTGTTAGTGAGGGTGAATAAAAACTAAAAATAATTGAATGTACATTAAATTAAAATTAAAGACAGTTTATATGTTACTCCCCATGAGTCTAATACTGTTTGCCTTCTGTCATGTTACAAATTACAATTCTGTAGGAATGTCTTAGTGCCACATCAGGCCTGGGGCCAAAAATTGTGCACCCCTGTACTTATTTCTTTATTCTACATGTACGGGTACTGCTGAATCAGCTATGGACTCATGATGGTTTACAATAACAATCAGCAACAAAAACAGCCACAGAATAGAATCAAAATGTAAATGGTAAGATATAAAATAAAAACAGCAATAATTGACATACTAATCAAATTGCAAAAAATACACAATGTAATACTAATACTCCTAATAATGATGATAAAATACAATAAATAGATAGAAATATAATAACTAAAATAAAAATGAAGCTGTTAATAGAAATCTATCCACCAAATAGACTTCAGAAAAGTTCCAATTTAATTAACTTCTGGAATGTTACCTAATACAACATAGCAGGTAGGAAATTTGGGTCAGTGAGGCTGAAGTGAATATGGCCATGTAGGAATTCCAATGCTAAGGCTTGTGTTGTTGAGAAGAATAATTAAATGGCAAAATTCCTTTAGATAGAAATAGAAAATATCTCTGCTATTTTTTTCCAGCTGAGTGAGAGATGGACAGAGTAGAAGGCAAGAGGAGAGGAATGTGATTTGAAGAATGTTTTTAAATGCACTTGGCAGTTTTTAATTTGGAATCATTAACATGTTCCAGATTTGTAGATTGAGAGCCTAAAGAACTCTGAACATTATGTTACATTTATGTGTATGGCATGGGGGCATGAAGACATAGCTTTTAAAAGAATGTACTCTGCCCTTTCAGGAGATGAAATGGGTACAGAAAAAATGGAAGAAAAAAACCTGATCAAGTGAGAAAACTGAACATCCTTTTGTCTGAGTTATTTCAACAAATAACAGCATATTTTCTTTCAAGACAATATGCTATTACTGAAAAACAGGAAATTTCTATTCATGATGGAAAGCCAGTAATATTGATAAGCACACCCATTCATTTATTCTGATCTTCCTTTATTTGGTACTGGTCATTGCAAGACAGAATAGAAATTGATATTGATAGAAATTGATAGAAATTTGATTTTCTCCATTTCTTTGAATACGGTATATATTCTTATGAAATAAAATTCTAAGCAAAAAATAATACATGATTAAATTTACACACAATAGGAGAACAGGAATTATTTCTGTAAATTAAAAGCCCACAGTTTAAAGGCATTGCAGTATTAGGATTCTTCAACTTTTTAAAAAAAGAGAACCAAAATTAGGCATAGAAATGTCTGAACATCTCTCATGCTTTAGTCATCTCTTGTTTGGATTACTGCAATGCACTCTACATGGGGCTTCCCTTGAAGGCCACACGAAAGCTTCAACTGGTCCAGAATGCAATGGCTTGATAGTCATGGGAATTTTTCCAGGTAATGACTCTTCCTTAAGAGTTGCACTGATTACCAGTTTCTTTCCAGGTACACTTCAAGATTTGGGTGGATATCTATGTGTCTTGGGGCCTGGATATCTATCTGGAACTGCCTTCTTCCAATGGCTTGTGCTCACTTAATAAGATTGGAAAGAATGAGTTCTCTCCAGGTCCCTCCTCTTATGAAGTGTAATCTGCAGGGACCCCAGGAACAAGCCTTCTCAGTCCCTGTTCTCCTTCTCTGGAAGAGGATTCCACCAAGAGGAACCCACCCAATTGGTTTTTCAGAATGCCTTGGAGCAGATTTACTCCCTGTTGCTACGGATTTCTGTAAGCAGTTGCTGTTCTTTGGGTGTTGGGGTTGCTATTTCTTTTTGGTGTATTGATTACTATTTTAGTTTTCTTACAAAAGAATGTAAGCTGTTCAGAGTCTTGTGTGCATTGGAATGACATATAGAAAGGTAAAGGTTTTCCCCTGCACAGTTGTGTCCGACTCTATGAGGCAGTGCTCATCTCCATTTCTTAGCCGAAGAGCCAGCGCTGTCCGAAGACGCTTCCACGGTCATGTGGCCAGCATGATGCACACGGAACACTGTTACCATCCCACCGAAGTGGTATCTATTTATCTACTTGCATTTGCATGCTTTCGAATTGCTAGGTTGGCAAGAGCTGGGGCGAGTGCGGGAGCTCACTCCGTCACGCGGAGCTCGGGTCTCGAACCGCCGACCTTCTGATCGACAAGCCTGGTGTCTTAACCACTGAGCCATCATGCCCCCTTAGGAATTACATATAAGTTGTGGTAAGCAAGCAAGCAAGCAAGCAAGCAAGCAAGCAAGCAAGCAAGCAAGCAAGCAAGCAAGCAAGCAAGCAATAAATTTAGAATATTCCTCTCAGGAGGAAAATGTATGATTAAAAAGGCAAGGTTAGTCATACAACCAATATATAGTATTTTAATATTCCTATGTAGGGATTAAATTCAAACAGCAGTTTCTCTACTATCTATCCAACCACTGTAGTCTTGGCCAGAAACCAGGCTTCAAGAAACAGGCATATAGATTAGCTGAATGTTGATAGATCATATACTTAACAAAATTTACATAAACACAAACACTTTATTAAAGCTATACTGATGAAAAATATAGAAAAAGGTATACTAAGGCCTTATGTTCTATGGAGGATGGCCCTTAGGATTCCTTGTTACAGATTGGTGCAGATGAAAGACATTCAGATAGCACATGCAGGGGAGATGAATCCCAACTGAGTCTCAATGGGATACATATAACAGCACCCCACACCTCTTTTACATATGATCATAGCGTAAGGATGTACGTGATCATGGGCACGATCAGGTCAGGATGAATAATACTTTTAATTAAACTGGCACAATCACAATCACTGCTCCAGATGAACAAGAACACAGCGACCCAAAGAAGGCACCAGAAACTGCCTTCATTTCCCATCTAGGTTATTGCCAGTATGTTAGGAGAAAGAGGAAACCCAGAAGCACAGGTATATTCTAAAAGTGCAAATGAGTAAAAAGAGTACCAGAGAATAACATGAAATGAAGGGAGAAAATTACATTTAGTTGGATAAAATGTAGGTTAATGCACATGACCATAACATCTCTATAAATTAGAAACCTAATTTCATCCTAATCAAAGTGGAGTATAGAAGACAACTGGAAGGAATGATGTACTGTATTACAGCTGGTTCCAAATTACATCTGGGATGTGTGCAGGCTAAGAGCCTTTGCCACAGGGACACATGTGTGTTGACTACAAGGCCTGTAAACATTAGCTCTTAGCCCACCTGTGGATTGCCAAACCCAAGGGCAATGCAGAACATAACTCTTACAGGTATTTCTGTCTAACTCAAAATATCCCCAAAGGAAAAGAAAATTGACACATGCCAGACCTCAAGGAACAAAAGTATGTGATCTTAGACAGAAGCAAGAGGTAGAGGACAAGGAATTGATAGGATCAAGCACTAAGAAGAATCAAGGCACCCAGCCCAGATGGGAGGCTTTAAGCTAAGTTAAAGACCAAACAAAAAGCAAGGTCTCAGACTTATTTCAAATAAACCAGCAACAAGGTACCTTGGAGTCTGCGTATGTATTGTCTCATAAAGAGAGACCAAAGTTGAGGGAAGCAAATGAAAGCAATAGCATGTTCATCAGCAAGTGGATCAAAACTGAGTTTTCTAAGGCCAGGAATTTCCAAAGCAAGTCCTGAAATGCATTTCATACATAATTGTATGGCGGGACATGGTGGCTCAGTGGGTTAAACCGCTCAAGCTGTAGGGCTGCCGGTCGGAAGGTTGGCAGTTCGAATCCCCGCGCAACGAGGTGAACTCTCGTTGCTAGTCCCAGCTCCTGTCGACCCAAACAGCTCGAAGAAAGCTTGCGAGTAGATAAATTGGGTACCACCTTAAGTGGGAAAATTTGCTGGCGTCCTGTCGGGGGTCGGTATCCACCAGACGGAAGACGGAAGATCTCTTCGAATGGTGGCGGTTACGGCAGATCCCGGAAGCAACAACATCTACAGGACGTCAGCAGCCGGCTCTGACGCAAGGCATCCTGGGACATGTAGTCCAGAAGCCAGGAAGAGTCGGTTCCCTTACCCCCTCCCCTTGCGCGCGGATTAGGAAAGAACACTGTATAATTTGAAATGTATAACGATGTATGTAAGCCGCCCAGAGTCCTCCATTAGGGAGGAAATGGGCGGGGTATAAATACAAGTATAAATAAATAAATAAATAAATAAATAAATAAATAAATAAATACCTCTTAGTACCTGGGATATGCAAAACTCTTGAGATTCCTCTGCAATATTGTCAAGGCTGATGGAAATTAAAAGATAAAGAGTATACTAGCATTGTGTATTTACTGATTATGCTTGAAAAGATTTATGCAGAACTGCAGTACGCTGATGCCTTCATCCTGTAAGTCAGAGCTTTCCAAACTGTGTGTCGCGACACAAAAGTGTGTCGCCACACACAGCGTGGTGTGTCGCCACACCACCCGGAAGCGGGGGCGCGTGCGTGCACGGCGGCTGCCATGCACGTGCGCGCCGCTGCACGCCCCCCGCGCCGCCGCACGCCCCCCCGCGCCGCCACCGTGCGCGCCGCCACACGCCCCCCGCGCCGCTGCCGTGTGCGCACTTGTAGCCGCCGCCGCTGGGTGTGTCGCCAGCGGCGGCACTTTGGAAAGCCCTGCTGTAAGTGAATAAACTGCAATGACAAACAAACTCTAATGAAGATAGAAGGTTATTACCCTAAATACCAATTGAATAAGTTGAAGCCTATTTTTTAAAAAAGTAAATAAATCCAAAAGATCAAGTATTGGTTATGTAAGACTGACTGTTACAATTTGCCTCATCTAGCCAAATGCATGCAGCAGTGTCTCAGTCCCCACTTCATCCTTGTAAAACTTGTTGCTGACTTTGTTGGGCTATATCAATGAATTTTTATTGTTGTGCTGTCCAACATATCTGTTTGGCCATAGCACCAACACAATGATTGTGATATTCCATACAGCAGATATGGTGCCCCAAACCATAGATGAAAATATGTAGACATGGTAGGTTTTAGCATTGGTTTGGGAATCGTTTTGGCAACAGTAAAAGGACAACTCACAATTGGTTTGTTTCTGGGGTCATTATGTCCTTGTAGTAAGTAAAAGATAAAGGTAAAATTTCCCCCACACAGTTGTGTCTGACTCTAGGGGCTGGTGCTCATCTCCGTTTGTTAGCCGAAGAGCCAGCGTTGTCCGAAGACGCTTCCGTAGTCAGGTGGCCAGCATGTCGTGCGCGGAACACTGTTACCTTCCCACCGAAGTGGTACCTATTTATCTACTTGCATTTGCATGCTTTTGAATTGCTAGGTTGGCAAGAGCTGGGGCGAGTGCGGGAGATCACTCCGTCACACGGGCCTAGGGATTCGAACCTCCGAACTTGCGACCTTCCGATCAACAAGCCTGGCGTCTTAACTAGTTGACATGCCTAAAGAGTTCAATCCTACATTATGAAATACTGTGAAAAAATGTGAACTTGAAATGAACAGAAGGCATTTCCTATTCTCAATCGAGTTTTTATGAAGTCTACAAAATGATGTCCAAGCCAACCACATTTTAGCCTAGTATGTTGTATAAACTCAGTATGTCCTGTTAGCCTTAATAATGGGATTAATAAAGTACAAACCATAGTTAAGGTAATCATGGGCAAATGTGTTATAAAGAAAGAATATTTGCCCCTCAGCTGTTAGGATATATTTTTTTAAATCAGACATTAATTCTAGTTCATATGTTCTTGTAGCAATCCTTACAGTATAGCTGTACAAATTATTAGGTATTGCAGTTTCCCATCAGGGAGGTATTTAAGCATTTCCAGTAAATAGCTCTAAAAGATGGCCAAACAGGTCCTTTTACCTGGCATTTTTCTACATTATTTTAATCCGTTGAGTTGAAGTTTCTTTCACTATATTTTTCCCCCTGCTTTTGGAAAATACAAAACAACTGTAAAATTGTAAGACATTATGGTGCCACATTTTCCCTCCTTTCCTTCAATTTTCTTTTCAGTTGCAAATATCACCTAAAGAAAAAGTGTTGGGTGGAGCAGACCTTACAGTGTAATTCCCCAGTTTGCCTCTAATGCGCTTTCAGTTTAAATTGGTGGAAATGTCACAGGTTCTGTCTGCAGTATTCACTCTGCTGAACAAAGCTTTCTTGTTAGTTATAATACGAATTAATCAGTCTAATTATTGTAAGATGAAAATGGAAACTTTTGCATACTGAATAGCTTACAATATTTTTCTTCAAAGAACACAAATCAGGTGCCAGAAAATAAATTAAACACAACTTCTAAGCAGGCTTTGCTTTGCTTAATGACTTTTCTCCCATGAAATTCAATTCAGTACAAATCTTAGAGTTAAATAAATGATAGGTTTAAAACATGCCTGAAACAATGACAACGTTTTTACTACCCTTATTGGAATTCAGAGCACTGTTCCAATCTCAAGAAGCAGGGCAAACAAGTTCATGCTAGATGAACTGAAAAATAAAATATTTGTGCAGCCAGCAGAAATACATTCAAAGAGTCTGGAGGCATTTTGATATTTTTTTTTCTTTTCAGTTCATTGCTTTAAATATCTCTAGCTGGTGGAAAAAATAGCAGGAAATAAAAAGATTGGTTAGGTTCTAGGCAAGGTCAGAATACACATTTTCTGATCATGAGAATTCTGCCATTTTAATATTTACAATAGAAAATACTGTACCATGACATATTGGAGCATCTCTCTCTCAATCTCTCTCTCTCTCTCAGTGTGTATGAATTAATTGGAAGGGGCCATATTTAGACTACTGAATCCAGCTCCTACTCAGTGCAGAAATCCAAATTTGAAGCATCTCCCACAGACACTGACTGGCTTCTAGCCTCTCCTTTAACAACTGTCCTAGAATCTGCCCAGTTTCAGTGTCAGACTGACAATTTCCCCCAGCTTTTTCCTTTCCTCCTTTTGAAATATAGGAAGAAAATTTGCTGCCTCTAGTTCTGTGGATGTTCATGCATAGACTTCAGAATTTTTCCAAAGTAATGGATAGAATTTTAGTCAGACCATTGGCATGTTTCTTTTTGTACCCTAGGATAAAGGTCATCTGGAGATTTAAAGTCAGGTAAGTAAATAGATACTGTATTCCCTGACCATGTTTTGTTGAACTTCAAGCTCTAATCCTGCCCTTTCATCCTATTCTTCCTAGTTGCTTGGTGGTGAAGCCCATATAGCAGTCTGTTAGAACTACTGAAATGGAGCAGAGCTGCTAAACTCGTGTAC
Organism: Charina bottae; assembly: GCA_023362775.1. Classification (NCBI taxonomy): domain Eukaryota; kingdom Metazoa; phylum Chordata; class Lepidosauria; order Squamata; family Charinaidae; genus Charina; species Charina bottae. The sequence continues at coordinate 5,151,188 of JALMGJ010000043.1, read as the reverse complement.
AGAAAAAAGAATATTGTTTAAAAACAGAGCCCATGAGCATATTAGAGAGATCCAGGTTAATCTTACACCTTTAGCCCACTTTAGCATAAAGAAACATGCGCTTAGACATGGCAGTTATGAAAAATAAGTACAAAAGAATCCTTACGTTTATTCATTGCAGGTACAGCATTTTCGGTAGATAAATGATGTTCCATTTCTTCTTTGTGCTCCCTAAACTTAATTAACTCTTGCCCCTCATTGCTGGCAAGAGATGCGTGTAGAAAGGGGGGAAAATCTCTTAGGCCCATCCATGGCCTAGGATGGAGCAGCACACAGCCATGTGCTTTGCTCCCAGTCGAAGAAGGAGAGAGAGGAAGTGGGATTGGCCACAAACAGCTTCCTCAAAAGCATGGAGAATTTGCATCCTAGAGCAACCATCCATATGCTGATGAGGCATCCTGGATTTGCCAGGATCTCCAACACCCTTTCTCAAATCATGCATGCATCATGCCTACACAAGATTTAACTCACTACGTAGGCCTTGGTAGACACCCCTCACAAGTGGTTTTGTAAGGATGTCTGCGATCATCCTCTCTGAGGGACAATACTCCAAATGTATTAGTATATGTATTAGTCCTGTCTCCTGTGCCTCTCCAATTATGTGGTAGCGAACATCCATGTGTTTGCTCCTCCCTCACATTTTCTGTGACAGAGAGAGTCTTATACAACTTTGGTTGTCCTCAAAGACTCTTATTGGAGCAGGAACACTGACCCCCAGATCCTCAAGTAAATACTTGAGCCATTGCACCTCTGCGCATGTCTCAGCTGCTGAGTCATACTCCATTTCAGTTGTGGAGTGTGCCAAAATAGCCTGCTTACGACTAGCCCAGCTCATAGTCCCCCCCCCAAAGAAAAACACATTCCCACTAGTGGATTTGCGATCAGTTACATCCTCTGCCCAATCTGCATCGGTGTACCCCACTAGTTCAGGAGAATCAGTTGCTGGCAGCTTAAGCTTCAGGTCTGCAGTCCCCTTCAGGTATCTTGCCACCTGCTTAACACCTGTCCAGTCCCTTTGGGTGGGTGTGCTGGTCTTTCTGCAGAGGATCCCCACTGCAGTTGAAATATCTGGCCTTGTTGTGGACAGATATAACAGTTTCCCAATGGCCTTTCTGTAGCCATTGTTCTGAGGCAACTGTTCACTAGTATCCTTGACTTTGTGAAAGTCTGCTTCCATTGGAGTTGGGACTGTATTTGCATTTTCCAGTCCCAGGCACTCCAATAATTCTAAAATCTTTTCCCTCTGACTGAGGAGAAAACTTCCATCCTCTTCTCTGTCAATTTGTATCCCCAAGTAGTAGGTTGCCTTCCCAAGGCATTTCACCTCTACTTCAGTGTTCAAATTGGATACAATTTCATCAATGTCCCTTTGATCCTCATAACAGAGAATCAAATAATCTACAAATGTTAGAATGAACATGTCTCTGCCATTCTTGTGTCGTGTGTAAAGGCAGGGATCAGCTTTGCCCTGAGTGAAACCTTGCTCTATTAGCATCTGGTTTAGTTTCACATTCCAGGTCCTTGCTGCTTGTTTAAGTCCATAGATCCCCTTCTGAAGCCTGCACACTAAATGCTGGTTCTTTGGATCAGTGAAGCCTTCAGGTTGTTGCATATATAACTCCTCCTGAATTTCTCCATGCAAGAACACTGTTTTAATGTCTATATGTTCCACTTGCATGTTTCTGCTTGCAGCTAGACTTAGAAGAAGTAGAATGGTTGTGTGGGTCACAACTGGTGCAAAAGTCTGGTCATAATCTTCCCCATACTTTTGTGAATAGCCCTTGGCTACCAGTCTAGCTTTATATATTTGGACCTCTCCTTTCTCATTCTGTTTGGCCTTAAAGACCCATTTGCAACCAACTTTTTGCCAACAGCTAACTTTGTGAGTGTCCAAGTGTTGTTGTGTTGCAGAGTCTCAAATTCTTCTTGAGCTGCTTTCCTCCACTTACTTGCTTCAGCTGGTGGCAGCTGTTGCACTTCCTTCCATGATGCAGGGTCTTTCGGCAATGCCACTCCTGCGAGGTAGGACAGTCACTTGGCTGGAACTCCCTTATTGGGTCGCAATGAGCGTCTCAGTTCCGGAACAGGACTCAGGTCTGGATGATACTGCATCTCTGCCCCTTCTGTTCCTCCTGGTTCCTCATCGTCTGACTCAGGTGGAGTCTCTGGCTCAATGTCCTCTCTCTGAGATTGCCTGCTCGCTGCAACTGGAAACACTGGGTGAGGTACTTTGAACAAGTCATCATCACCTTCCCCTTCTGTAGAGCTATTGGTTGGAGGATTATGATTTGGCTCTATCTCATGAAAATGCCCCACTCTGCAAGTCTGGATTGAGCCGGTCTTGGGACCTGAAACTCTTTCTCCCTTGCTTCCCGGTGGGCACCCCAACAAGATTCCTTCCTTTGTTTGGGAAATGAATTTGAATCTTTTCTCTGTTGGAACATGGGTGTAGGTAGTTGTCATTGCTAGATGTCTGCTACCCCCAAGAGATGCTTGGATTGGCCCACACAACTTGGTGTGAATCAACTCCAGGGACTATTTAGAGTGTCTAGTGGTTTGCTTTGGAATTGCAGGCCTTGTGGAATTTCCCTGTGTGTAGGTTCTGTGCCTTACAACAGCCTTACCACAGTCCTTGGCTTCCAAATTGCTTTCCAATCCATTTTTCTTCATTTGAAGAGTTGCACTTGAATTTCTTTGTCCCAGTTGTCTGTGCCAGAGGATGGTGCTGTCATCCTCCTTTTCTCAGCGACTGGCCACGCATGCCAGGTCTGGCCTCTCACAATTGAGAAAGATTAAACCTTGATCTAGGATACATTAATTAACTCTTGCCCCTCACTGCTGGCAAGAGATGCATGTAGAAAGGGGGGAAAATCTCCTAGGCCCATCCATGGCCTAGGATGGAGCAGCACACAGCCATGTGCTGTGTAGAAACCTTGATCTGTTAGAAAGACACCCTCTTGGTTCATTATCTCACATTTATTACCTTTGAAACAAATGGCGTGGCCTTTCCTCATGAGTGCAGATGTGCTTATCATATTCAGATTTACATCTGGAACATATAAAACATTATTAGCAATTAAGTCCTTCTGGGTGGTGCCATTTCCGCACCTCAGGAGAGCGCGCCCCTCTCCTTGCACAGGGATTGATTTTCCATCTGCTAAGCTGATCTCTTCCTTTGAACTTGGGTTCAATTCAATGAAGAGAGAAGCATCATTAAACATGTGCATGTTACAGCCACTGTCTAATATGAAAGATGAGCAATTTTTATCTATGGCTGAAAATGCAAGAAGACTTGCATCTGGAGCTTTCTCTTTGTTGCCTTTCTGATCAGCCTTCCTGGCCCAACAGTTTTTCTTCAAGTGACCATTCTTGCCACAAAAATGGCACTTGATGGGCCTCTTTGTTATTGAAAGGCTCCTCTGCTGCAGACCGCCATCTTTGCCCTGAGGCATCTTAGAAAAATAGACTGCCTCATTGTTGGTCTGTTTGCAATTTCTATAGGAATCTTGTCTGCTGCACTCAGACTTTATTTTCTGAATTAAATCTGAAAGAGGTTGTCTTGATCCTCTATAACTAGCAGCAAAGCTAGAAAAATTTTCAGGCAGTGATCCCAATAAAAATCCAAATTGGATCCTGTTATCCAAAATCATATCATTGCAAGCAAGCTTGTGTAGCAATGATTGAAAATTAAAAATATGCTCATCTATGTTTCAATTTTTCTGGAATTTTAAATTGGATAACTTCCTCATCAAATTAATAACTTGGGAATCACCTCCCTCTCCATAGAGTTTAAACAATTCCTCCATCATCCCTCTTGTAGTATCTCTGTGCTGGATTTGAACCAGCATTTGTGCACTTAGGGAATTCATGATCAAGCCTTGGAGCTTAAGATCATTGGCCATCCAGGTTGCATATGCTGCTGAGTCTGGACTAGGAGGATTTTCATTCAAAATATTGTGCAGATTAAAAATCCTTGCCTGCCTTTCCACCCATATCTTCCAGGGATAAAACTCTCCAGGTTTTTGTTTAAATATCACCGGACTGTGAGGCAGGAACACACTGTCCATCTTGTCTAAGCAAAAATGATTTAAAAATCACTTCAAAAAGAAAAAAATATTTCCTTTTTATGCTTTCTGGCTAATTCCTGGTGTAAGAAACCTCTTCAGTAGCTAGACTGAATTATTCTCTCAAAAAAACAACAATGCTTGTGCAAAACCAGAAAAAAAGAAAATTTCTGCTCAAATACAAAACAAGGCAAAAGGAAAAATTCCTTCTGTTTAAAACACAAAATCTACCTCTGTAAAATCCTGGGCCCGCAACCCTTTGAAGCCTATTTAGCAGCCTGTTAGAACTACTGAAATGGAGCAGAGCTGCTAAACTCGTGTACAGAAAAAAGAATATTGTTTAAAAACAGAGCCTATGAGCATATTAGAGAGATCCAGGTTAGTCTTACACCTTTAGCCTGCCTTAGCATAAAGAAACATGCGCTTAGACATGGCAGTTATGAAAAATAAGTACAAAAGAATCCTTACGTTTATTCATTGCAGGTACAGCATTTTCGGTAAATAAATGATGTTCCATTTCTTCTTTGTGCTCCCTAAACTTAATTAACTCTTGCCCCTCATTGCTGGCAAGAGATGCGTGTAGAAAGGGGGGAAAATCTCCTAGGCCCATCCATGGCCTAGGATGGAGCAGCACACAGCCATGTGCTTTGCTCCCAGTTGAAGAAGGAGAGAGAGGAAGTGGGATTGGCCACAAACAGCTTCCTAGAGCAACCATCCATATGCTGATGAGGCATGCTGGATTTGCCAGGATCTCCAACAGGTGGAACACACACACTTTTGTGTAGAAGCCTGAGCCAAAATAGGAGTTGTAGCTAACCCTATTTATGGGAAGCAGCTTGGCAACATTTTGAGGGGTAGCATCTGTGGGTATTGAAAAAAAAGGGTGTGGGGAGTGGACCCATATGGCTTTACTGATGGTGAGCCTTTGTCTGTAGTGAGTTCAGTTCCAGAAGGACTAGCTATTTCTGCCTTCCTCTCTAGACTGAATTGCATTAAATGAAAATGACTGGATGTTCCACTGATACTGGGCAATCACACCAGAGGACTGTACTCTTTTTTATCCCTTCTACTGATCTGAGTTTTTATAATACTTTTATAATACTGAGTTTTTATAATAGTTTTTGGTATGCAGGAGAAGGAATCACAACTTTCAAAGTTTTTAATTTTTCATCAAGAAAAATGATCTCCTCACACTCTGAAATGGGGTGTCACTAAGTACCCTATTGCCTCAATGGAGAAGATGGTGGAACTTGTGCCATACCACTAATTAGATTACCATTTGTAATGTCACTGATGGCAGCTGTGGCCAGGAGGGCCCTTGCAGAAGTCCATCTTGTGTACCTATTTAGCCTGTTTCTGGTTTGGGAGAACTGGTCACAGTCACTCATGCCTTGGTCACCTCCTGGTTAGATTTCTGCAATGCACTCTACATAGAGCTGCCCTTGAAAACCATCTGGAAGGTGCAACTGGTCCAGAATGCAGCAGTGTATGTAGTAATAGGTGCATCTCAGTACACCCTTGCAACACTGCCACTCTGTGAGCTGCATTGACTCCTAGTAGGTTTCTGGATGCAATTCAGGGTGCTGATTACCACCTATAAAGCCCTACACGACACAGGACTGCCTGTTTCTGATTATTTCTGTCCATCCCACCAGATTGCACAGGGTGGGCATGCTCCAGGTTCTATCTCTGAGGCACTGCCATCTAATGAAACCTAGGGGATGCGCCTGCTTGCCCTTTGAAATGAGCTCCCTCCCCCTGCCCCCCCCACTCCTCCCCAGTTTGGATGGCCTGACTCAATTAGCCTTTCATAAAGGTGTGAAGACCTGGCTTCTCTCCTGTGCGTTGGGCCAGGATGGTAACTGAACCTGTTCTGCTGGGAGAGTGAGTGCTTTCTATGGCCAGCCTTGCCTATGTGTATGGGTGTGATTGTGGTTGTGTTGCAGAACTATGCTTAAAATAAAATAGTCTCACACCAGAATCTTGGAAAACTACTTTACTTAAAAGTTACTGCATACAAGAGAAAGTTGCTTCTGGAGAAAAGCGCGGGCTTCCCTCAGTTGATATATGTCCCCACAACCCCTCCCCCTTCTCAGGCCACTGTGATGGTACTTTCAATTTCTTTAGACCAGAGCTTTCCAAACTTTTCATGTTGGTGACACACTTTTTAGAAGTGCATCATTTCGCGACACACTCTTACAGCAGGGCACACGGCAGACACTAGGACCTGCGCAGAATCCTGGCAGGGCTCGGAGGCAGCAAGGCACAAGGCAGGCACTAGGACCTGTGCAGAATCCTGGCAGGGCTTGGAGGCAGCAGCAGCCGCGACACACCCAGACACTGCAGCCGACACACTAACGTGTCCCGACACACAGTTTGGAAAGCTCTGCTTTAGACACTCCACGACCTTGATCTACCACTGGCAGATTGCAGGCGAAAGTATGCAGGCACGGCCTCTTCCCCTCTTAACTCCTTCAATGCATGATCTCTGATGCAGAGCTTCAACGCTGTGAAACTGGGATCATGACAGGTTGGTTATTTTGGTTTGATATTATTTTGACTGTTGTTGATATTCATTGATGTATGCCACCCAGAGTCATAAATGGTGAGTTGGGTGGCCTTACAAATTTAATAAATAAACAAAGTAAGTAAGTAAATAGTAAGTTGGTTGCCAGGGTTGATGTCACTGGTGGGGCAATGAAGATGGTACAGTTGTCTACTGGGAAAGACAACAGTGAAAGAAAATTTTTAAAATGCTCCCAAAGTGATAAGCAGAGCAAGGAGAAGGAAGGAGGTATTCTACTTTTTGAACCACTTAAAGATTATGCCTGGAAAAATGTTCCAACAGTTGGAAGTCAATGTCAAAGGAGCACACTGCTACTGAAGACAGATTTAAAAACAAAACACCACAATAGAGAGATAGAGATAGAGATAGAGATAGAGATAGAGATAGAGATAGAGATAGAGATAGAGATAGAGATAGAGATAGAGATAGAGATAGAGAGATAGAGAGATAGAGAGATAGAGATATAGATAGAGAGATAGAGAGAGAGATAGAGAGAGAGATAGAGAGAGAGAGAGAGATAGAGAGATAGATAGAGAGATAGAGAGATAGATAGAGATAGAGATAGAGATAGAGATAGAGATTGAGAGATTGAGATAGAGATAGAGAGATAGAGAGATAGAGAGATAGAGAGATAGAGAGATAGAGAGATAGATAGAGAGAGAGAGATAGAGAGATTGAGAGATTGAGAGATTGAGAGAGAGATAGAGAGAGAGATAGAGAGATAGAGATAGAGATAGAGATAGAGATAGAGATAGAGATAGATAGATAGAGAGAGATAGAGAGACAGAGAGATAGAGACAGAGAGATAGAGAGATAGAGATAGAGAGATAGAGATAGAGAGATAGATTGAGACAGAGAGAGAGAGAGAGAGAGAGAGAGAGAGAGAATGGTTATAGATCAGCAGAAAACCAGTATAGAATGAAATTTATAATATCTAAAAATGGCTTTGGAAAGTGAGGAATTAGTTGTGCCACATGTTAAGCTTCACTCACATTGTTCATCCTATGCACACACAAGTCCATTTTACATTGTGTCTGTCAAGGAGAACACTAGTGTTTCTCCAGGCCAGCAATGCTGAGAAAATGCAATGTCTTTTAAAAAGGTGCATTATCTGGAGAAGACGAGACCCCATACCTCTGCTTCACTGTGTGAGAAAACAGTTTAGGGGGATTGATTTTAAGCTGAAAAAAGGAGAGTCCAGCTGCCTTTCTCCATCTCTTCTCTGACATGGCCTGTCCTGAACTGTTCTGGCTAGAAAGAAAAATGCAGTTGGAAGTATCACAGATTTCCATATAAATCTATATCTGAGAATTGGCTAGCATTCCTGTAGAAGCCTCTTTATCCTGGGCAAACATTTTGGTTCAGCAACAGATCTCATGACATTCCTGTTAGCTCAAGTGCGTTAGCTTGCCTATGCATCAACCTGATAACAGATCCATACACAAACCCTCATGCTTTTTAAAGATGTAAACTATTAAGAAGATACCGAAGCTTCCCCAAAGCCACTTCCCCATGTGCAATTGTTTGCCCAGATACAGTTACTTAAATAACATATGTCTATGCAAGACATTCAGTAGGTCAAATAAAATCCTTATAATAGCTTACAGTACTTATACTGCTATATGCAACAAATCTGAACTTTACTCAGTGTTAATATTGAATACAATGCTGATGAAAGCAGATGTTTCTTAAGCATTGCACTGTAGTCTCAAATCTCATTGTATAGCCTCAAAACAGTTGTGACATGGAGACAATGACCTTTACTCACATTAAGCAGCCTCTTCCCCCTAAGGCCTCACAAATGGTACCTAGCTGAGGTTTTGTTCATCACCTTTCTGACCTCAACATTGGAATTTTCCAAAGAAGGACTAATTATCAAGAAAGACAACAATACTAGTGATGAACTATTTTAATTTCTCTTTGTTCCTATCCATGGAGAGCATCATCGTCTGGAAAAGTATGCTGCAATTGTTCTCAGCATCATTATTTTGCTACCGAGTCATATAAGCCTAGATGATATTGTTGGAGTCTGGAAGATTAGAAAAACACTCCAAGCAGCTAACAACAATCTTGCAGAGTAGAAGCGCCCAGAAAAGACTTGCACATACAGCTTAATTAATGTTCAGAAATAAAACAGTCTTCACACATTAGTTAGTTGAAGAAAAATAAAGATAGCTTACATTTTTATTCAGTAGATCTTGGTTACATGCAGTTTCATGGTAGAAAGGCTTAATCATCTCTGGTCTGCGTGCAAGCAAGATGTTTTGGACGAGACCCACATAGCCATGTGGCCCTCCTGTGTGCACGTGTGCTTAGGAAGAAGGGAAGATGGAGAATGGCTTTGAGAGACCCAAGAAGGAGCAGGAAACAGGAAGCAGGTGACCCAGGCACCTCCCACAAGCACAGTAGAGATACACTTCAGTAGAAAAGTCATCCCCTATGCTTGTGAGACAATGCTGAGTTGACTTCCGATAATCCTAACAATTATCACCCCATTAGTTAGCTGAACACCTCTAAAAATGGAGAAATCCATATCCATAATATGTAAAATATTAGGAATATATCAGGAAACATTCTCTTTGCAAATACTGAAATTACTACTTAATTTCTATCTTCTTCTTTTTAGTTAGGGTTGAACCATTAGGCCAGGGCTTTCCAAAGTGCCGCCGCTGGCGACACACTCAGAGGCGGCGGCGGCGGCGGTGATACGTGCGCGCACGGCGACGGCGCGGGGGGGCGCATGGCGGCGCGCGCGCACGGCGGCGCGGGAGGGGCGTGCGGTGGCGCAGGGGGTGTGCAGTGGCGCGCGCGTGCATGGCGGCCGCCGTGCACGCGCGCGCCGCCGCTTCCGGGTGGTGTGGCGACACACCACGCTGTGTGTGGTGACACACTTTTGTGTCGCGACACACAGTTTGGAAAGCTCTGCATTAGGCAGTATTAGGTAACTACTGCCAGTTTTGAAAAACATCAAACTCTTTGCCTTGTACTTACACACAGACAAATATGCATACACACACAAAAAGACTTTGTATAGTTTGGGGGGAGAGGTGTTAGCTCCCATGTTAACTTGCTTTCTCAGTTTTTTAGCACTCTCACTAAGTGATTACTGTAGTAGTATCTTCAGCTACTTTGCAACATTTGTCCAAGAGAAAGGTTCTCATAAGTGAATCATCTTTATGTCTCCAAAGATTATGCACTTGCTTATAGACCCAGCTGAACATGCATTTCACTTTTATGAGTTTTGAGCTTCTTTATCATTGCATAGAAAAATAAAATATATACAAACATAGAATTAGTAAAATCACTAAAATTAAGACCTTTAATAAAAATATTAATAGTAAGCAGTCATCTCAGTATGGATACAAATATGATATGGAATTGGCAGCATACATAGTAATTTAGGAAAAATTTCCTTTAGGAAAGAGCTGAAAACCTGGTTCTGCCGCCTAGCATGGGAAGGGGAAAGTAACAGTTCCTCATGGGGGTGGTTAATTCCATAATATCCTTCCTTTTTGTTAAAACTAATGCGCCAAAATTGGATTTTATAATTATTTAATTGTATTAATTAAATTGTAATTTTATATTTTTATATTCTTATTTTAAATGTGATTTTATTGTAAACCGCCCAGAGTTCCCCGTTGGGGGAGATGGGCAGTCATATTAATTAATTAATTAATTAATTAATTGCCAGGGTTATACAGTGACAATGTAAATTACAATGCAAATACAATTTCCTGGATTCAAGCTTTGCTGAAGCCAGTGGGTTTGCTTTGAATAAGTTCTTAACAGGCAGGCCATGCTCAACACACATAAGAATATTTAGCCAAGAATGAACAAGTACTGATGTGGGCATGGGCATACTTATCACTGTCCAGTTCACAGCCATCTGCATAGTATTCCTCTTGGTTATTGAATATCCCAATCCTGAGTAACATCTCATACTTTTTGTTTCAGTGGCTTTCAGGATCATCTCAATTGTTCTCCACTTTCCATAGGAAACGTCCTGCCTCTCCTTGAAAGAAATATTAAAACAGGTGAACACTCCTAAATAGGTCAATTTCTGGCATCACAATTTAGTGAAATGCAAAATGCACCAACTTCTATCATTAACTCCCCCAATTCAGGAAGAAAAAGGACAAATGTTTGCTGACATCACCAAGTATGGGGACCATATCATAGGACATATCCCTTACAGTCCTCAGAAGCAAGTATAGATTTGAAATGTTTAAACTGCTTTTAAACTGCATTAGACCAAACATCAATTAAAAAACAAACATCCTGATTTGCCATATAAAAATGTGAGATGGGCAGCCAGAAATAAGCTGCTCAAAAAAATAAAGGGAACACTGAAATAAGACATCCTAGATCTGAATGAATGAAATATTCGTATTAATTACTTTGTTCATTACATAGTTGAATGTGCTGACAACAAAACCACACAAAAAGCAATGGAAATCAAATGTAAGCAACCCCTGGAGGTCTGGATGTGGAGTTACACTCAAAAATTAAAGTGGAAAAGAACACTACAGGCTGATCCAACGTTGATGTAATGTCCTTAAAACAAGTCAAAATGAGGCTCAGTAGTGTGTGTGGCCTCCACGTGCCTGTATGACCTCCCCACAACGCCTGGGCATGCTCCTGATGAGGTGGCGGATGGTCTCCTGAGGGAACTCCTCCCACACCTGGACTAAAGCATCCCCCAACTCCTGGACAGTCTGTGGTGCAACATGGCGTTGGTGGATGGAGCGAGGCATGATGTCCCAGATGTGCTCAATTGGATTCAGGTCTGGGGAACGGGCGGGCCAGTCCATAGCATCAATGCCTTCGTCTTGCAGGAACTGCTGGCACACTCCAGCCACATGAGGTCTAGAATTGTCTTGCATTAGGAGGAACCCAGGGCCAACCGCACCAGCATATGGTCTCACAAGGGGTCTGAGGATCTCATCTCAGTACCTAATGGCAGACAGGCTACCTCTGGCGAGCACATGGAGGGCTGTGCGGCCCCCTAAAGAAATGCCACCCCACACCATTACTGACCCACTGCCAACCCGGTCATGCTGGAGGATGTTGCAGGCAGCAGAACGTTCTCCACGGCGTCTCCAGACCCTGTCACGTCTGTCACATGTGCTCAGTGTGAACCTGCTTTCATCTGTGAAGAGCACAGGGCGCCAGTGGCGAAGTTGCCAATCTTGTGTTCTCTGGCAAATGCCAAACGTCCTGCACGGTGTTGGGCTGTAAGCACAACCCCCACCTGTGGATGTCGGGCCCTCATACCACCCTCATGGAGTCTGTTTCTGACCGTTTGAGCAGCCACACGCACATTTGTGGCCCACTGGAGGTCATTTTGCAGGGCTCTGGCAGTGCTCCTCCTGTTCCTCCTTGCACAAAGGCGGAGGTAGCGGTCCTGCTGCTGGGTTGTTGCCCTCCTATGGCCTCCTCCACGTCTCCTGATGTACTGACCTGTCTCCTGGTAGCGCCTCCATGCTCTGGACACTACGCTGACAGACACAGCAAACCTTCTTGCCACAGCTCGCATTGATGTGCCATCCTGGATGAGCTGCACTACCTGAGCCACTTGTGTGGGTTGTAGACTCCGTCTCATGCTACCACTAGAGTGGAAGCACCGCCAGCATTCAAAAGTGACCAAACCATCAGCCAGAAAGCATAGGAACTGAGAAGTGGTCTGTGGTCACCACCTGCAGATCCACTACTTTATTGGGGATGTCTTGCTAACTGCCTATGCTTTCCCCCTGTTGTCTATTCCATGTGCACAACAGCATATGAAATTGATTGTCAATCAGTGTTGCTACCTAAGTGGACAGTTTGATTTCACAGAAGTGTGATTGACTTGGACTTACATTGTGTTGTTTCAGTGTTCCCTTTATTTTTTTGAGCAGTACATTCGTACTATCAAAAGAAATAGTATGGAGGAATAAAAGATATAAATATAATAAGCAAATGAAGAAGACGGAGTCACTGTACTAAAGTTCTCAAAGATATAATTAATCAATTATAATCAAGTGTAAGTCTAGAAATGTCACATAACCAGTATATTCCTATGTTATTATTGAAATGCTTAATGGAAAGAGATTCCCTTTGAATAAGCACAAAAATGTTATATTTTGTATCACTTACCGATCATAATAATCAACATGTGGAATTATATGTGGTGAACCTATTAGATACATTGCTCGACTAAAATGTTACGATTTTCCGTTGACATCGAATCTTAAAACCTTACACCCATCCAGTCGCATGATGTCGCTCTCTGCTTAGATATCTTGCTAAGGGGAACAAAAAGCTCTTCCTCTGCTTTGCCATCAGAGATCATTTAGTTTCTGTAACTGGGTGAGTACAAAGGGATATTACAAGGCCGAATCAATTATTTTTAGTTCACAAAGCAAGCCCACAAAATATTTCTGAGATGGCTGTTTCATGGAGAGGCACCTCCATGAGGACTATGCTGCGCCTCTTTCTGGTCTGCACCACCTGGAAAATGGGGAGCAGCCAGCTCCATTATTCTATAGCTGAAGAATCCCAGCATGGCACCTTCGTGGGCCACATTGCCAAGGATCTGGGGCTGGAGACGGACCAGCTGATTCATCGGATGTTCCAGATGGAATCCAAAGATTCTGGGGACTATTTTGAGGTAAATGTCCAGAGTGGGATTTTGTTTGTTAATTCCCAAATAGACAGGGAGGTGCTGTGTGCTAGGAACCCTTTCTGCATCATTCATTTGGAGGTAATTGTGGATAAACCTTTGAAAATCTTCCATGTAGAGGTGGAAATCAAGGACATAAATGACAATGCTCCACTTTTCTCAACTAATGAACAATCCCTTAATATTGCAGAATTAATGTTGCCAGGTACACGTTTCCCTCTGAAGGGAGCTTCTGATGCAGACATTGGTTCTAATGCTCATCTTAAGTACAAGCTTAGTTCCACAGAATACTTTGCTATTGAACAAAAAACAACTGATCAATACAGTGTATCATTGGTGCTTGTTTTAAATAAACCTCTGGACAGGGAGAAAACATCTGTGCACCATTTACTGCTTACAGCTACTGATGAGGGCCAGCCAGAACTCACAGGCACGCTTCAACTTGAGATAATTGTGATGGATACAAATGATAATGCCCCTTTCTTTAATCAATCTGTTTATAGGGTGAAAATATTGGAAAATGTGCCCAATGGGACACTGGTTATCATTCTCAAAGCAACAGACTTAGATGAGGGAATGAATAAAGAAATTTCTTATTCCTTCAGTAATAATGTTCCTTCTGAGGTGTTTAGCATTCATTCTGATACAGGTGAGATCAGGGTGAGAGGGGAAGTGGATTTTGAAGAAACTAGTATGTATAACATTGAAATTGAGGCAAGAGATAAAGGTTACCCCCCTTTGTTTGGACACTGCATTGTCCTTATTGAAGTTTTAGATATAAATGATAATGCCCCTGAGATGACATTGAAACCTGTGCTGGTGCCAGTGCCTGAGGATTCCTCGCCAGGAGCAGTGATAGTTCTCATCAGCTTTACAGACAGGGACTCCGGATCCAATGGGCAAGTGAGCTGCTCCCTGTGGCCCGCTGGACTTCCGTTCAAGCTGGTGACGACCTTCAAGAATTACTACTCTTTGGTATTAGCTGAGCCCGTGGATCGAGAGCGAGTGGCAGAGTTTGAATTGCTGATTGTGGCCCAGGACCAAGGGTCTCCCTCACTATCAGTCAGCAGCAGCCTAGTGGTGCCCATCAGTGATGTGAACGATAATGCACCTGCTTTTGATCAGCTTGCCTACACAATCTTTGTCAAGGAGAATAATCTACCCGGTGCTCACATATTCACAATGTCTGCTGCTGACCCAGACATGGCTGAGAACGGCCTGGTCAGCTATTGGCTGGATGAGAAACCGGAGCCGATCTCAAGCTACATTTCAGTACACTCAGAAAGTGGGAAGATGTATGTGTTGCAGCCGTTGGACTACGAGGAGCTTAAGCTGCTGGAGTTCCACGTGAATGCTAAAGACGCAGGACGGCCTTCCTTAAGCAGCAATATCGCAGTACAGATATTTGTGGTGGATGAGAATGACAATGCTCCAGTAGTTTCTGGGTTAGAGAAAATCCCCGTCTTACTCAAGGTCCCTGTCGTGGCTGGACATTTAGTGGGCAAGATCTGCGCCCTGGATGCCGATGCAGGCTACAATGCCTGGCTGCGCTATGAACTGCATGAGCTAAATAGTGGGCCCTGGCAAGTGGGGCTTTACAGTGGTGAGATTAGTATCAAACATTCCCTGGATGAGACAGAGAACAGCAACAGTCAGACCCTACTGGTGCTGATAAAGGATCACGGAGAGCCACCACAGTCAGTTACGACAACAGTGAGTATATCGCTGGTGATAAATACTCAGAAGATCCAGGATGATGCTCTTCTTCCCAGGAGGAGAGGTAATATGGAAGCCCTAATGGTCAATGTTAATGCCTACTTAATCATTGCCATTTGCTCAGTGTCAAGCTTGTTCCTGCTTGTAATCATCTTGTATGTGATTCAGCAATGCCACAGCCAGGTAAAAGAGACAGCAGTGTATGGTCCTGGCACAGCCACCCTGCTGTGCACTAGTGAAGTGGGCAGCTGGTCTTACTCAAATCGCCACAGCCATATTTTGGGAGGAATCAGTGGTGAGACTGGTGCCAAAACTGACCTTATGGTTTTCACCCCCAACATACCTGTATCCGCAGAGAATGAAGAAATGGGCAGTATGAAAGATCTGGTCCCGGATTCTTCTGGACAGGTGAGTCAGTAACATTGTACCTTATAGTAATGAGAAAACTGTACATATTTGGAATATTTACAGGGAGATAAAGGTACAATGCCAATATTTAACATTATTTTAATTTGATATTTGCTTTGATTAGGGAAATAAGTTAGAGAATTTCAGCAGAAAAAGAACTCAATAAAAATAACCTTAGCTGTGTAAATACAGTGGTTTTTCTAGGAAATAGCTCTAATAAAAGAGATTCATAGATATTGGACATGTTGGCTCAGGTAATCTGAAATAATTATGTTAATTATTTAGCAACATGATACAAATTTATTTATTAAGATTAGTGTATGCTGCTAATGTGGTATGAAGTTTGAGATTTTTAATCTATAAAATCTCAAGTAATACATTAAACTTTTCAGAAAATCAGGTAGACAGAAAATACTTAGCATTTCTCTTTCCCCCATTTTTTTCACTTTCAACTATAATTCCTCATCTCTTTGTAAAAGGGAGCCTCTTTAACAAATAAAACAAGGAATTCTAATATTTAAAGCTGGATACAAATGGCCTTTCTAAATTGTCTTCCAAATTTGTTGGCAGAGAAATTAGGTGAACAATTTCCACAAATTAAGGTAACCTATATGATTATGCCTTAGAACAGGTGGTTTTGGAAGCGATTGTGCGCCTTTGAGTCAGTGTTGACTCCTGGCAACTGCCTGAGTAGGTCCCTGCAGTTTTCTTGGCAAGATTTCAGAAGTAGCTCGCCATTGTCTTCTTCCTAGGGCTGAGAGAAAGTGATTGGCCCAAGGTCACCCAGGTGGCTTTGTGCTTAAGGTGGGACTAGAACTCACGGTCTCCCAGTTGGCCAGTGCAAAATAGTTAGCAGGGTCCAATTTAGTTACCTTTGAGCACCAACAGAGAAACTTCCCTCAATGAGAGGATTGATAAAAAATTGATGTCAAAGAAAATCTCTTCACTGTGCATTGATGTTACTTAAACCCCAAATAATTGAAACTTGTCTAGAATGTACCCACAATATAAGAAAAGATCAGCCAGATCCAGAAAGAGGCCAGCATGAATAGTGTCTCGGAAGCTATAAAAATGAAGACGCTTAAGAAGGAGAATGAACAGGAGTACAAATATTTGGCAAGAAAAAGGAAACATTTGGGTAGCATATGCCAAAAAACCCAAGAAGGGTACCAATAAGAACTTTAAGTACAGTATATTTGAAGGAGAAAATCAGTCAGGGAAATGGGCCTAGTGTTATATGGCAAAGAATGCTCTAAGAGGATATGGAGATTGCAGAGAAACTGGAACAGCACCTATTGCAATTATCAAGATAATAAAATATTAGGGGTATTTAATGAATAGGGTTTTGTCTGATGTAAGTAACTGGGAATATAAAATATATGCCAAAAATAATATATAAGGAAAATAAGTTAGGCCTTTGATTAACTGGATTAAACTGACTAAACTGAATTGTTTGCTCATACAAATTAATATAAGGCAGCAATTTTAAGCCCCTTCATGGATCACTGCCTTCCCCTTCATGGATCACTGCCTTGTCGTGGCGAAGGGGCTTGCGTAACTCAATGAAGTCAGGTCAAGAAGAACAGGTCATGATGGAGAGTTCTGACAAAACGTGGTCCACTGGAGGAGGAAATGGCAAACCACTCCAGTATCCTTGCCAAGAAAACCCATGGACAGTATCAAAAGGCTAAAAGATATGACGCCGGAAGATGAGCCCCTCAGGTCGGAAGGTGTCCAAAATGCTACTGGGGAAGAGCGGAGGGCAATTCCGAGTAGCTCCAGAAAGTGTGAAACGGCTGGGCCAAAGCCGAAAGGACGCTCAGTTGTGGATGTGTCTGGAAGTGGAAGGAAAGTCCGATGCTGTAAAGAACAATATTGCATAGGAACCTGGAATGTAAGAACTATGAATCAAGGTAAGCTGGATGTGGTCAAACATGAGATGACAAGATTGAACATCGACATATTGGGAATCAGCGAACTAAAATGGACAGGAATGGGCGAATTTAATTCAGGAGACCATTATATATACTACTGTGGGCAAGAATCCCTTAGAAGAAATGGAGTAGCTCTCATAGTCAATAAAAGAGTGGGAAAGGCAGTACTGGGGTACAACCTCAAAAACGACAGAATGCTTTCAGTTCGAATCCAAGGCAAACCATTCAACATCACAGTGATCCAAGTCTATGCCCCAACCACTGATGCCAAAGAAGCTGAAGTTGACCGGTTCTATGAAGACCTACAACACCTTCTAGAATTAACACCAAAAAAAGATGTCCTTTTCATCATAGGGGACTGGAATGCTAAGGTAGGAAGTCAAAAAATAACCGGAATAACAGGCAAGTTCGGCCTCAGAGTACAAAATGAAGCAGGGCAAAGGCTAATAGAGTTTTGTCAAGAGAACACGCTGGTCATAGCAAACACTCTTTTCCAACAACACAAGAGACGACTCTACACATGGACATCACCAGATGGTCAATACCGAAATCAGATTGATTATATACTTTGCAGCCAAAGATGGAGAAGCTCTATACAATCAGCAAAAACAAGACCTGGAGCTGACTGTGGCTCAGATCATGAGTTTCTTATTGCAAAATTTAGGCTTAAATTGAAGAATGTAGAGAAAACCACTAGACCAATCAGGTATGACCTAAATCATATCCCTTATGAATATACAGTGGAAGTGAGGAATAGATTTAAAGGATTAGATCTGGTAGACAGAGTGCCTGAAGAACTATGGATGGAGGTTCGTAACATTGTACAGGAGGCAGCAACTAAAACCATCCCAAAGAAAAAGAAATGCAAGAAAGCAAAGTGGCTGACTGATGAGGCTTTACAAATAGCTGAGGAAAGAAGGGAAGCAAAAGGCAAGGGAGAAAGGGAAAGATATAAACAACTGAATGCAGAATTCCAGAGAATAGCAAGGAGAGATAAGAAGGCCTTCTTAAATGAACAATGCAAAGAAATCGAGGAAAACAATAGAATGGGGAAGACTAGAGATCTCTTCAAGAAAATCGGAGATATCAAGGGAACGTTTTGTGCAAAGATGGGCATGATAAAGGACAAAAAAGGCAGGGACCTAACAGAAGCAGAAGAGATTAAGAAGAGGTGGCAAGAATACACAGAAGAACTATACAAGAAAGATCTTAATATCCCTGATAAATACGATGGTGTGGTCACTGACCTTGAGCCGGACATCCTAGAGAGTGAAGTCAAGTGGGCCTTAGGAAGCATTACTAACAACAAAGCTAGCGGAGAAGACAGTATCCCAGCTGAGCTATTTAAAATCCTAAAAGATGATGCTGTTAAAGTGCTGCACTCAATATGCCAACAAATTTGGAAAACTCAACAGTGGCCACAGGATTGGAAAAGGTCAGTTTACGTTCCAATTCCAAAGAAAGGCAATGCCAAAGAATGTTCAAACTACCGTACAATTGCGCTCATTTCACATGCCAGCAAGGTTATGCTCAAAATCCTACAAGCTAGGCTTCAGCAGCATGTGAACCGAGAACTACCAGAAGTGCAAGCTGGGTTTCGAAGAGGCAGAGGAACTAGAGATCAGATTGCCAACATTCGCTGGATCATGGAAAAAGCAAGAGAGTTCCAGAAAAACATCTACTTCTGCTTCATTGACTACGCTAAAGCCTTTGATTGTGTGGATCACAACAAACTGTGGCAAATTCTTAAAGAGATGGGAGTACCAGACCACCTTACCTGTCTCCTGAGAAACCTGTATGTGGGTCAAGAAGCAACAGTTAGAACCGGACATGGAACAACCGACTGGTTCAAAATTGGGAAAGGAGTACGACAAGGCTGTATATTATCACCCTGCTTATTTAACTTATATGCAGAGTACATCATGAGAAATGCCGGGCTGGATGAATCACAAGCCGGAGTTAAGATTGCCGGGAAAAATATCAACAACCTCAGATATGCAGACGATACCACCCTAATGGCAGAAAGTGAAGAGGAACTAAACAGCCTCTTGATGAGGGTGAAAGAGGAGAGTGCAAAAGCTGGCTTGAAACTCAACATTAAAAAAACCCAGATCATGGCATCTGGTCCCATCACTTCCTGGCAAATAGAAGGGGAAGAAATGGAAGCAGTGACAGATTTTATTTTCTTGGGCTCCAAGATCACCGCAGACGGTGACTGCAGCCATGAAATTAAAAGACGCTTGCTCCTTGGAAGGAAAGCTATGGCAAACCTAGACAGCATATTAAAAAGCAGAGACATCACCTTGCCGACAAAGGTCCGTATAGTTAAAGCTATGGTTTTTCCAGTAGCAATGTATGGCTGTGAGAGTTGGACCATAAGGAAGGCTGAGCGCCGAAGAATTGATGCTTTCGAGCTGTGGTGCTGGAGAAGACTCTTGAGAGTCCCTTGGACTGCAAGGAGGTCAAACCAGTCAATCCTAAAGGAAATCAACCCTGACTGCTCATTGGAAGGACAGATGCTGAAGCTGAAGCTCAAATACTTTGGCCACCTAATGAGAAGAGAGGACTCACTGGAAAAGACCCTGATGCTGGGAAAGACTGAGGGCAAAAGGAGAAGGGGACGGCAGAGGATGAGATGGTTAGATAGCATCACCGATGTAATGAACATGAATTTGAGTAAACTCCGAGAGACAGTGGAGGACAAGAAGGCCTGGCGTGCTATGGTCCATGAGGTCACGAAGAGTCGGACACGACTGAACGACTGAACAACAACAACAAAAAGCAATTTTAAGGCTATTAAAACATTATATAACACTCACCAATAGTGAATATAATATTCATGGTAATTTTTCAGAGCCATTCTAGTCAAGAAAGGTGTCTTCCATCATTTTTGCTAAATTTATTGTCAATGCATTAGAATATCTAAACTGATCCCAAAATGCAATCTGCTTATATATATATATATATATATATATATATATATATATATACATACACACACACTGTATATATATAGTAATTTTATTAAACATTACAATTAAAAGGATAAAAACTAATACAAACTAAAAGAAATAAAAGTAGTAAAAGAAAAAAATAGGAAGTGCAGAAAAGAAGAAAAAATAGAAAAATAGAAAACAAAGAAAAAAATAAGAATATAGTAAAGAAAAAGAAAAGAAATATATAAAGAAATGACTTCCCCCTTCATCACAACAAGTATAAACAATTTTAGTAACTTATCACCTTCTCTTAAAATATAACAAATGATCTCTTCTTCCCATATCTCATCTCTTATCTATAAACAAATCCTTAAAGCCTCATTGTTCAGTCCTGGTCAGCAAAAGTCCATTAAGGGTTACCAGAGATAATAACATATCTATTTCAACCTTGACCAAATAAACCAACTTTATATTCCTTCCTTTCACTTTTAACAATCTTGATCTTTAATCCCTTCAAATAATATCCTAGAACTTGATTTCCTTCATTTTTTCTTTGTCCCTTCTCACAAAATTCTTCAAAACTTTAACAAGTCTCTTTTGTAAATCCAATATAGGAAAGTTACCCAGGTCACTCTTTTGGTTTGTTATTTGTATATCCCTTTTAATTTTTAAGACATCAGCCAGTTTTATTTGTATATCCAGTGTTGCATCTTTTTCCATATCATTCTTGTAGCCTATTATTTTTAAATCCACTTTCAAATCAGTCTCAGTCTTGTCCAGTAAAACTTGTTCCTCTTCCATAACATCTTTTAAACACAAACTATCTATAATGGCAGACACTCTTAAAATGAACTTCTGGGTCCATTGTTCACAAATATCCTTCAGTATGTCCAATGTTAAAATATTTTGCTCCATTCTGTATTAGTAAGTCAAATTTAAGTGTTCTTCTCCTTTAATTGTAATATTTAGTTCCTTCTGGTTCCCTCTAGTGTCCAACCTTCAAAGTCCCATCCAATCATTTTTTAAAGAATTCAAAACAAAAGCATTTTTCCACGGGAAGGATTCTTATGATTAATTTCAAAATCTTATTTCAAATCCATCTGGACCCTTAGTCCATTTGTAACTTTCCAAAATCAAAGTTCTAATCACCCTTTTGCTGTTTATTCCAAAAAAAAGAATTTTTAAAGTCCTTAAACTTGTATGTATGTATGTATTTATTTATTTAATGTTTATCCCGCCTTTATTATTTTTATAAATAACTCAAGGTGGCGAACATACCTAATACGCCTTCTTCCTCCTATTTTCCCCACAACAGCAACCCTGTGAGGTGAGTTGGGCTGAGAGAGAGTGACTGGTTAAAACTTCTTTCACTAAGGATTGAAGGAAACTCACCTGGTGCTGTAAAACTTATTGATCCAAAGGTTCCTAATAGCTGAAAAGCAGTTAACAAGCAATTTCCAAAAGTGATTAGAAAAGGAAGTATGCGAACCCAGTGTCCTTTGAAAAGGCACTGACCGTGGTTTGAGCGAAGAAGGCACTTACCGTGGCTTGAGAGAAGATGGCATTCCTTTGTCTCCCAGAGCTCTAAATCCGCCGGAGACTGCTGATCTTTAGTCCTATTTTACAAATAAAATAAAAGGAGAAGTAAAATCTGTGTATAGAATAGATTGCTAAAAACAACTCAGGAGGAAATTACATTATCCTAATAAAATAGGACAAAAGCAGGCATTTTTAAATGCTAGCGTGGCATATCTTGCAGCAAAAGAATATAAAATTGAAACTGCTGCACTTTGCTTCTTATTCATGATCAGATTCAGAATAAGAAGTGATTTTACTTGCAGAGCATTCACTGTAAAATCAACTGCATTGGCTTTGAAATGCGGAAATACATAGTTCTCAGTCTAAATCCTCATTATTATGCATTTTAGTTGGGTGCATAAGTTTTGGAGATATTTAGAAGACGCACTTCTCTTGGATAACACTTTCTCTTGGCTAGATTGTGGGTAGATAAATGCTGTAAACTAATGGAAGAAAAAATCTCCTAGCGAGAGCACTAAAACTTGAGAAGTTAACATTGGATTTCATGGCTCTTAATCAGTCATACACAAAGTCTTATTTTGTCTGTGTGCAAGGCAAAATAGTAAATGCTTTTACAAATTGGAATTAGCTTGAGCAAAAATAGTGTATATCATACAGCTGCCTAATGTACTGTAAGGCTTCAGTGGCTGGGCTGGAAAAATCCAGATGGTGACTACATAGTAGCTAAGAATTACTGTTCTCTTCACTCCCACCTAGTGGTCATCCAGATTTTTGCAGCCCAGATATAGCAGCTGTAGCTTTTATTTATTTATTATTAAATTTCAATGACCGCCCATCTCCCCCTCAGGGAGGGACTCTGGGCAGTTCACAGCCACAATAACACCATTAAAATACAATAAAAACACAGTAAAAATATAAATACAATAAATACAATAAAATCCAAGTGGCAGGTGGTTCTTACAGTGAAGCTAAACATATTTAAAATATTTGAGGCGGCTCTAAGAAATCAGCCATCCCCAAGCTTGACCACTTTCCTTCTTGCCCCAGGCAAAATCGCAGAGCCAAGTTTTTAATTTTTTCCTGAAGTCCAGGAGTGAAGGGGCCTGTCTTATCTCTGGGGGGAGGATGTTCCATAGGGCAGGTGCCGCTGCAGAGAAGGCTCGCCTCCGAGACCCCACTAGATGGAATTATTTCATAGAGGGGGTCCGCAGCATGCCCTCTCTGCAAGATGGGACGGGATGATATAATGGGGATGAGGCGGTCCCTCAGATAACCTGGGCCCATGCCATGTAGGGCTTCAAATGTGATAACCAACACCTTGAATTGGACCCGGAAGCAAACTAGCACCCAATGCAGCTCACGGAGCAGAGGTTTTATGTGTGTCGATCTTGGTGCACCTAAAACTGCCCGTGCAGCCGCATTCTGTACCAGCTGTAGCTTCCGGATATTCTTCAAGGGTAGCCCCATGTAGAGCGCGTTGCAATAGTCTATATGGGAGACAACCAGGGCATGAGTGACCGTTCGAAGGGCTTCTCGGTCAAGGAAAGGGCGTAACTGGCACACAACACGAAGTTGAGCAAAGGCCCTCCTGGCCACAACTGCCACCTGCTCTTCGAGCAGGAGTCATGAGTCCAAGAGGACCCCCAAGTTACGCACCGGGTCTGTCTGGGGTAGTGCAACCCCATCCAGAACTAAGGATGAGAAATTCCCAGAAACCGAGGGGCCATTAATCCACAGCCGCTCCGTTTTACCAGGGTTCAGCTGAAGCCTGTTTTTCCCCATCTAGACCCCTACAGCCCGCAGGCACTTGGACACTGCATCACTTACTTCACCCGGGATGGAGATGTATAACTGGGTATCATCCGCATATTGATGATACTTCAGCCCGTGGTGACGGATGATCTTGCCCAGCGGTTTCATGTAGATGTTAAAAAGGAGCGGCAAGAGTACCGAGCCCTGTGGGACCCCGCAAAGAAGGGCCCGTGGGTTGGATCTCTTGATCCCTATTAACACCGACTGGGACCGGCCCTGGAGGAAGGAGGTAAACCAGCGCAGAACCACGCCACCCACCCCCAACTCCCTGAGCTGTCCCAGAAGGATACCATGGTCGATGGTATTGAATGCCGCTGAGAGGTCAAGAAGAGCGAGAATGGATGCACTGCCTCCATCTTGCTCCCACCAAAGCTTAATTGTTAGATTCTAAGAAAATAAGGAATAACTTTAGTATTTGTAAATAGTAATATCTAATATGATCCTAATACTTTGCGCATTATAAGTATTTCTCAACTTTTTGAGGATTCCTAAGATCTCAAGTTGCAGTTGCAGATTATATATCTGTATTAAAAAAAAAACCAAGCCCCAAAGCTTATGAAGTGTGTTGTCTCATCAAAGCATGGATTAGAGATGGGACAAAACAACTTCCAAGACTTATTTATTGCTAGCACTTCTATGCTGTCTGTTCCAACTGACTCTGACTTATAACTCTATTGATAAATTATCCCTTCTCTCTTGTTTCAACAAAGGGGCTCCTATGAAGCAGATAGGAATTTGCTTCTAGCCAGACAACAGCTAGCCAGGGAATGAAGACAGGACTACCAACAGTTGAAGAAACAGCAATGGTAGCAAAAGAATTCCACACACTAGCAGGTTCAAGAGAAGAATAGGATTACGGTACAAACTAACTCTGGGTCCAGGTAACTACAAGTCCTTTGAAAAAGACAAGGGTTCTGACAGTTGGTCACAGGTTAAATGCACACTTTCCAGTCCCCACCCAAGTAGCTTTATATCCCAGGTTTCAAGCCTATGCCATAAGTTAGATGGACTGCATTAGCTCAGTTCAGACTATTTGGGAGCAACAGTGATTTCTGAATAAACCATTGTTTCCAATTAACCTTTTCCTATAGTCTTGTACGGTTTCACTTTTAGGATACTATAGTTGTTATTGACATAGAGGATGCTTAGTGGAGTCCCAAATGTGATTTGAAATGTGATTTGGGAATATAAATCATCTGATAGCAGGGCCTACCTCTTCCCCACTTATCTGGTTGAGCTTAGATTCTGGCTTCCATCTGTCTCCAAGGCTTTCCCAGCTCCTTTTCATCCTCTGAGGATGTCTTCCATGCAGTCTTTCCTTCTAAACCATGTATGGACATACAATATGGCCAAGAGCAGGAACTCATGTATCAGATGGAGTTGAAAATCAAGAAAGAAGCTCAAGAATCTTGGGGGGCTTAGATAGTATTCCTATCCATCCTTCCAATAATAGAAGGGGACCAAAAGTGAGAAAATATTGCATGTGAACAGATTGGTTGATAGGAGAGATTTGGTTTTTTAGTCCATGGTCTGTGTTATCTGGATGTAGACTGGCACAAGATGGGTTACATCTCGCAAGAGCTGGTAAAAACCTGTGGCTGAAATTTAACAAACTTCATCTGAATGGCTTTAACTATATCCTGTGGGAGATGGAGGTGAGTATCCTAAAGTTGGAACCCTCAATGTAACCCCTTCTTCAATGTAAAAAGTGGGAATATTGTTAAAATTGGGTCTTTTAAATCAGTAAATGATAAATCAGAAGGAACATTGGTTCATGAAGTTGGTGGTCTTTATTCTTTAGGCGCTAATGCTCAGAGTTTGGGGAATAAATACAATGAGGTAGAACTCTTAGAATAGCAAGGCAAATACTGTATGATGTAATAAGCATAATGGATACCTGGTGAGATGTTTCTGTACAGCAATGGGCTGACAGATTTCTATGGTTAGAATACAACAATTGAAAGATATAATTTATCATAAGAAACAGAAGGAATAGTTTATTTGTTTGTTTATTTATTTTCTATCCCGCCTTTATTATTTTTATAAATAAGTCAAGGCGGCGAACATACCTAATACTCCTTCCCCCTCCTATTTTCCCCACAACAACCACCCTGTGAGGTGGGTTGGGCTGAGAGAGAGTGACTGGCCCAAGGTCACCCAGCCGGCTTTCATGCCTAAGGCGGGACTAGAACTCTCAGTCTCCTGGTTTGCCATTGGCTCCTTCCTAGGGCTGAGAGAGAGAGTGACTGGCCCAAGGTCACCCAGCCGGCTTTCATGCCTAAGGCGGGACTAGAACTCTCAGTCTCCTGGTTTGCCATTGGCTCCTTCCTAGGGCTGAGAGAGAGAGTGACGGGCCCAAGGTCACCCAGCCGGCTTTCATGCCTAAGGCGGGACTAGAACTCACAGTCTCCTGGTTTCTAGCCCGTTGCCTTAACCACTAGACCAAACTGGCTCTCACAGTTGAGAGTTGCTCTGTATAACAGAAGTATTCACACTTGTGTAGAAATTTAAGTGAATTAGCTCTGTGACAAGGTAGTGCGTATTCTGGCTAAAATACTGTAAGTGGAGGAACAAGAAAAAGCAATGCTGTTGCTGGTGTGAGAAGAGATACCATTCCTGTCTTAACATTAGAGGGGACAGTTTCCTCAAGAGCAGGCAGTGCTGGGTTATTGCTGCTCTGTGCCATGCCTGTTGGCTTGTACGGTGTTGCAAAATACTCCTTTTCGTTCAGCTGGAAATATTACCCAGAGATGGGATTAAGTGCTACCAGTTTGTGAACGATATCAACTGTTCTCTCTCTTTTCTCTGTCTTCCATCTGATTCTAATCTAGACTATGGTGAAGGAGTATTGTTGGGAAATATTTTTAATTCTGAGCTAGCTGCATTTTGAACTGGTTTCTAGTCCCTCTGAAGTTCAGGTTAGCAGTTACAGTTTTGTCTATTATTCACATAAGAAGTATCAGCAAGAACAATATTTTCCAACTGCTACGCAGTTATGCCACATCCTTACATGTACCTCTTGGGACTTTACTGGCTGTCTCCATACTTTTGAGAATTTCTCATCATAAGATTTGGCTCCCAAGTTAGCATATTCCCTCCTGAAACAACTCAGCATGGTATACGTAGGAAATCTAGTGTTCTGTTCTGGAATGAAGCACTGTAGGATCCTCTATCTTTTCAAAGCAAGCTACCACTCTGTAGTTAAGAATGAGGGGTGAGTAGAGTCATGAGCAAGATAACAGACATTCCCATTTCACTACACATATGAATATCATTCATGGTCAGGAGGAAGATGCAAATTACTTTGTAGGATGAGTTTTACAGAACAAGATCAGTGATATGCATGTACATATCAATCTATATGATACATTGCAAAAGGTAGACTAGGATCTTATTTTAAAAGATGAAAAACGTGCATCATCTTTTCAATACTTAAAATGTTGATCACATGGTGTCGCTGTTTAATAAAAGATGGTATTAGGAGGCCGGATAACTGAGCTCCTCCTCCCTTTGTGCAGAAAACTGCAGCAAGTAAATGAACGATCATGACTGCCTGATACAAGAACAGAACTGAACATTTAAGGTACGGTAAAGACAGGTTTTATCTGTTTGAGGTCCAGAAGATAACAAAATCCTTCCTGTCCTTCATGAGAGTTATTTAAAATGGATGTCTGGCAACAAGGTTCCTTGAAGAAGAGGCACTTTCTGCAACTGATCTTGCTCTACGCTGCCTGGGAAATGGGAACTTCCCAGCTGTATTATTCTGTATTGGAGGAATCCCAGCAGGGCACATTTGTGGGCCATGTTGCTCAAGATCTGGATCTGGACGTGGCAGAGCTGGTGCCTCGAATTTTCCGAATGGAGTCTGACGTCCCAGGGGACTATTTTGAGGTAAACGTCCAGAATGGGATTTTGTTTGTTAATTCCCGAATAGACAGGGAGGAGCTATGTAGCAAGAGCCCAGCTTGTACTATTCATTTGGAGGTGATTTTAGATAAACCATTGAGGATCTTCCATGTTGAGGTAGAAATCAAAGATATAAATGACAACCCCCCCGTTTTCTCAAAAAATCAGTTAAATCTCTTTGTATCAGAATCAACAACAGATGGTTCCCATTTCCTTCTAGAGAGTGCTTCTGATGCAGATATTGGTAAAAATGGCCTTATTACATACACGATCAGCCCAAATGAATATTTTGGTCTGCTCATTCAGAACAAGCAGGATAAAATCATTTTACCAGAGCTTGTTTTAAAAAAGACTTTGGACAGAGAATATGTATCTTTGCACTATTTATTGCTTACAGCAACTGATGGGGGTCAGCCAGAATTCACAGGATCAATACAGATTGTGATAACAGTGCTGGATGTTAATGACAATAGACCTGTTTTTAATCAGTCAGTTTATGAAATATGTTTACCAGAAAATTCAGCTATTGGGACCCTTATTGCAACATTAGAAGCAACAGATCCCGATGAAGGCATTAACAAGGACATTGTTTATAGCTTTAAAACACCATTTTCCTCAAATGTCCTAACAATATTTGAAATTGATAAGAATACTGGAGAAGTCAAGTTGAAAACAAAGCTGGACTTTGAAGATGTCAACTTATATGAAATTCAGGTACGAGCCATTGACAAAGGCCATGCACCAATGGAAGGAAATTGTAAACTTCTGATAGAAGTGTTAGATGTGAATGACAACAGCCCTGAAATGATATTGAAATCACTCTCTTTGCCAGTTCTGGAAGATTCCCCTCCAGGAACCGTGGTGGCTCTGATCAGTATCTCGGACAGAGACTCTGGAGCCAATGGGCAAGTCAGTTGCTCTATGAGACCACACGGGCTACCTTTTAAGCTACTGTCCACCTTCAAGAATTACTATTCTGTGGTTGTGGCTGAGCCTCTGGATCGGGAGAAGGACACACAATACAAGCTGACAGTGACAGCTCAGGATCAAGGGGTTCCATCATTGTCAACTAGTAGCAGCCTTGTGGTGCCCATTGGTGATGTCAATGACAATGCACCAGCTTTTCCTCAGAAATTGTACACCATATTTGTGAATGAGAACAATCCACCCGGTGCTCATATCTTCACAGTATCTGCCTCAGACCCAGACATGGCTGAGAACTCTCGGGTCAGTTACTGGTTGGATGAGAAGTTCCGGCCACTGTCAAGCTACATATCTGTGCACTCAGAAAGTGGGAAGATCTATGCTTTGCAGTCACTGGATTATGAAGAGCTGAAGCTGCTGGAATTCCAAGTGAGAGCCAAGGATGCTGGACTGCCTGCCTTGAGTAGCAATGTGACAGTGCAAATTTTTGTGGTGGATGAGAATGACAATGCACCAGCAGTGATTGTGCTAAAAGAAGAGGTTCCTATTTTACTGGTGGTTCCTGTGGTTGCTGGATATGTGGTGGGCAAGATATGTGCATTGGATGCCGATTCAGGTTACAATGCATGGCTGAATTATGAGTTGCACGAAGGGACCATTGGGCCTTGGCAGGTGGGGCTGTACAGTGGTGAAATCAGTACAACATCCAGCTTAGATGAAGCAGAGAGCAGTAGCCATATCCTGTTGGTTCTGGTGAAGGACCATGGAGAGCCAGCTTTGTCAGCCACAGCTACAATGAATATAACATTGGTGGCAGGTGCCCAAGCTGTTCAGACAGATGCCTACATTCCTAAAATAGGAGGAAACCCGAAGACCCTGGCACAGAACATCAACACCTACCTCATCATAGCCATCTGCTCAGTGTCCAGCTTGTTCCTGTTGGCGATCAGCTTGTATGTGGCCTTGCATTGTCAGAAGGACGTGGTGATGTATGGTCCTGGTACAGCTACACTAGTATATGCCAGTGATGTGGGAAGCTGGTCATATTCCAAGCACCATGGTTGCAACCTGGGTAATGCTTCTGGGGAAACTGGCATCAAGGGTGACCTCATGGTTTTCAGCCCAAACTTTCCTGTCCTTGCAGAGAATGGGAAACAACAGGATCTCCTCTGTGCAATGGTTAGTGATGCCTCTTTCAGCTTTATAGGTTCTCCTATATATTTATTGAATAATATTTTCTTTTATGATATTGACTAATATTTTTCAGAATTCAGTTTAAAACTCCTTAAAATAACAACACTACTTCTGTTCCAATTAAAGGGATTTTGAATTTGGTGAGAAATAATTGTTTTGATCATTTGTCTTCCAAAGTTTCCTAATGAGAGAAAAATGTGAGTGGATGATGTAATATATTTAGTAGCAAAAAAGCCTTTTATATGCTTTGCAGTTAGTAGAATCATTGTGATTTTTTTGAAACTAAAGATACCCCTTTCAGCTGCTAGTTTGTTTCCTTTTTCAGGAGATAAGAACAATGTCTCTTTCACGTTTAGTTTGGAAATTAGCCTGGGACGTTTTGAGAAATTTCCTCAAAAATATCCAGATTTTTTCCCTGACTTTACTAAGTCCTACATTGTGCAGAAGGTTGGAACCCAATAGCCTAAGGGGCCTTTCCAACTCAATTCTTCTATATTTGGGCAGAGTTTACTTTTACAGTATGGATGGCCTATCTTTGCCATTAGTTAATGTAATACCATTTTTGCTTTCTGGGACTTTATTCTGCACAAAAGATCTTGAAAACATTGAAAGCACTTGAAATCTTAAAGGAGAAAAGGAGAGGGAGAGAAACTTTAAAAGTGAGAAAGGAGCTGAAACTTGAATAGAAGGTGGCAAAAAAGGGGAAGATGAGAGAGGCTTGGAAAGGAGGAATGCACAGTGAGGCAGCGAGATAAAAAAAGGGAAAGGTGAGAGCAATTTGAAAAGGAGTAGAGGACAGAGAAAACATCAGGAAAAGGGGTAGCTCCAGCGACTAAGAAAAGGACCAGCTGCAAAGGCCCTCCTGGCCATAGCTGCCACCTCTGATTGAGCAGGAGCCAAGAGTCCAGGAGGACCCCAATTACATGCCAGTTCTACTGGGACAGTGCCACGCTTTCAAGGCCTAAAGGTGGCAAATTGCTGTGACCGGTAGGTCCTTGAAACCAAAGCTTCTGTAGGAAACCCGCTGCAAAACAGTGCATTAGCACTCCTTCCACTCCCAATCCGCAGAAAAGATGAGCATGGTTGTCCTTCCCACTTTCCTCCTCCTCCTTGCATTGTTCAGTAAAATCAGTTTATTCTAATCCTCATTTGTGTAATTGAATGTAGGTTTGTACTGAAAGATAGGGGGATATGATCTTTGTGCCTCACTTGACCTTTGAGTAGAATGCTGAAGGCCACACTCCCCTAAATTTATGGGCCCAGGTCAAAGAAATGAGATGAACCAAGACAAAATAAGTTTATTTATTATTTATTATTTAAATTTATATGACCGCCCATCTCCCCCAATCGGGGGACTCTGGGCGGTTTACAATAAAAAATACAATTAAAATACCATATAAAATTACAACAAACAATATGATAAATAAGTATAAAATCCAATCTAGGCGAATTGGTCTTAAAAATAGGGAGGGGATTATGGTACTAGCCATCCCTAGGAGGAGCTGTTACCTTTCTCGTCCCAAAATAAGTTTGGATTAATAACAAGTAAAGTTGTGAGTTAACAGTGTTAATATGATGACACACCATTTATTTAATAAATTTTCTTCTCTGACATCTTAAATGTTGGCATCAACATTTGGAGAGGCTAAATGTAATGTAGGTGGTACTCTTTATGATGTGAAGGTACAATTACAGGAACAAGCATCTACCTCCCCCAATATGTTAGATTTCCTCTGCAACCAAGGGCATGTCTGCATAGGTGCTTTACTGCAGTTTAGAGGCAGCTCTGACTTTGTCTGATCTAATGACGTTGATTTGGGAGCTAAGTTGACTTATTTTTGGCTTTGCACCATTCAACATTTATTCAGAATTGGAGCAATGTGTTTGTGTGCATGTGTGTGTGTGTTTGTGTGTGTAGGTTCCCTTTGTACCATGTCAGCTCTTTAGAGCGTGTAAGTGGGTCATTTTCCTGTTATCTAGAACTCCTGCTTCAGCCTGCCTCACAGTTTCTGCACTCAAGAAATGTTTGACTGATTTGCTCATCTATCTCCAGAATTTCAGTGTCCTATATAGATATCATTTAGGGAAGGGGTGTCCAACCTTTTGGCTTCCCTGGGCCACATTGAGTGAAGAGGAATTGTCTTGGGCCACACATAAAATATATAATATAGTTAATGTATATAAGTAATGAAACTTCATTTATTTTTAAATATTTTTTATTATAAAATTTTAACAAAGAGGGCAACATAAAACTAGTGAGATATTTGACTTTCTTTTTGTGAAACTAATGCATCAATGTCTGGTTCAATGAAAGTGGTTGCAATTCTCAGTTCTCAAGGTGCTTGCCAGAAATTTTAATTCTAATCTTACTCTTCGTGTGCTTCATCCTTGAAAATAGTTGCTCACAAATATACGTGCTGCCAAAAAGCGATGTCATGAATAAGGCGTGATTGTGAAGCGAGGGATATTTTTCTCCGGGAAGATAGGTCTTATAAAAGTCCAGTAGACATGATCAATTTTTTCTTTGAGTTGAATGTCTGATTGCAACTCTAGGCATTCCATTTGAAAATCCAGAGGTAATGTAGTTATGTCGACTGAAAATGGAGTCGAAAATATACCAAAATATTGATGATTTTTCCGGAAATCTTGAAACTTGTTCTCAAATTCCCGTATCAAATCTAAAAATTGACATAGACAAACCATAATCTGATGGAGCAAAATGAAATATATTAACTACAATTCAGATGTAGGCATACTTAGAGAGTATTTATCATATCCATCATGCCCAACAGTTGTTACTATCCTCTTCTGGAATCTCTGGAAATCTCATGATGTGCATGCAGTTGTCTGCCTCCCACATCCTTCCTCCCACCCCCAATTTGGCAGATGCTGAGAGTTCCACTGACATATTTAGGACATTGAAGGAATATCCTCCCCCGGTCAGATTTCTCCAAGTTCTTGGTAGGATGTAGCTTAGCTGATTTGCCCGAGACATGTGGAGCTTTTTAATATGCAAGCATATTCAGCAATGCATTCATGTTGAAGATGATAAAAGCACTGTGGATTTTCCCATTTTCCCACTTCCCCAAACAGACCTGCTCTGGGGAAGGGTTAGGGCTAGGGTTAGCAAAAAGAGAGAGAGAGAGAGAGAGAGAGAGGGGGTGGAGAGAGAGAGGGAGAGGGAGAGGGAGAGGGAGAGGGAGAGGGAGAGGGAGAGGGAGAGAGAGAGAGAGAGAGAGAAGACCAATATTCTAGATCTCAAATGGGGATTTCTAAAGTTGTGACCTATGCTTTTTTAAAAATTAAAATTATACATATTAAAAATATACTTCAGCTTGTTAACCACATAGAGTATTATGGTAAAGTACCAAGAGCTCAGGAGCTGAGTGATATGTTCATTTATATAAACAAACAAACTTCAAGGAACAGTAGAGTAGAATAGCAGTAAACCAAAAGTGAATTTTAAAACTGAATTGATAATAAGAAATAGGGAAAATATTAACAGAAAGTGGATGTATATGCCATTTACACCAATTGTCACAAGATGTCGCTGCCCACTGAAAATCAAAATCCTCTTTTGATTCAAAGATCAAAGCCACTCCCAGTTACACAGCCAGAACTGAGATTGAGGCAGAATGGATACTGCATCTTAACATTTGCTAATTCCCAGCATTTCATGCCAAACTTAGAGACTTAATTTTTAAAATCTGGAAACTGAACCTACTGTAACTATGATTTTTCTTCTCCAGTGCTGCCTACTGAGAAAGCAGGTGGTGCAGCTGCTTGCCCTTAGCTGGGCGTGGGAGTTGGGGAATAGCCAGCAGCTCCTTTATTCTGTGCCTGAAGAATCCCAGCAGGGCACCTTCGTGGGCTACATTGCTCAGGATCTGGGATTAGAAGTGGAAGAGTTGGTGCCTCGGATGTTCAGGATGGAATCCCAAAACCAGGGGGATTTTTTAGAGGTAAACGTGCAGAATGGGATCTTGTTTGTAAATTCCCGGATAGACAGGGAGCAGCTGTGTGCCAAGAATGCTGACTGTGTCGTTCATCTGGAGGTGATTGTAGAGAAACCTCTGAGAGTCTTCCACGTGGAGGTTGAAATCAAAGACATTAATGACAATGCTCCTACATTCTTGCAAGAGGAACAAAATATCTTTGTTTCGGAAATAAGGATGCCTGGTTCTCTTTTTCCACTGGAGGGAGCTTCTGATGCAGATATTGGTCCAAACTCTCACCTCACCTATACGCTCAGCTCCAGTGAATATTTTATTTTAGATGTCCAGAGGAAATACGATGAAATTCAATCGTTAGGACTCCTTTTAAAAAACAGTGTTGACAGAGAAGTCAAGGCTACGCATCATTTGTTGCTCGTGGCCATAGATGCAGGGAAACCAGAACTCAGTGGCACAACACAGTTGGTGATTTCTGTGCTGGATGAAAATGACAATGCTCCTACTTTCAACCAATCAGTTTATAAAGTCCAGGTGTCAGAGAACATTCAAAGTGGGACATTGGTAATTAAATTAACTGCCACTGATTTGGATGAGGGAATCAATAAAGAAGTTGCATATTCCTTTCATAACCGGGTGCCGGTTAAATTGAAAAATGTATTTACCTTAGATTCTGTTAATGGAGAAATGAGAACAATAGAAAAATTAGATTTTGAGGAAGACCACCAATATGAGATTCAGGTGCAAGCTAGCGATAAAGGGAGCCATCCAATGACGGGATATTGTACAATTGTGATTGAAGTACAAGATGTAAATGACAATGCTCCTGAGATATGGTTAAAATCTTTGTCGGTACCGGTATCAGAGGATTCTCTCCCAGGGATGGTGGTGGCCCTGATTAGTGTCTCAGATCGGGATTCTGGGATCAATGGACAAATAAGCTGCTCCCTATATCCTGTTGGCTTTCCCTTCAGGCTGGTTACCACCTTCAAGAATTACTACTCTCTAATAGTGGCTGAACCCCTGGATAGGGAGCAAATGGGAGAATACAAACTGATTGTAAGAGCCCAAGATCAAGGGACACCAACTCTGCTGACTACCAGTAGCCTGATGATACCTATTGGTGATGTGAATGATAATGCACCTACTTTTGCACAGCCTTCCTATACAGTCTTTGTGAAGGAGAACAATCCACCTGGTGCTCATATCTTCACTGTTTCTGCCTCAGATCCTGATATGGCTGAGAACGCCCTGATCAGCTATTGGATAGATGAGAAGCTCTGGCCGTTGTCCAGCTACATCTCAGTACACTCAGAAAGTGGGAAGCTCTATGTTTTGCAGTCACTGGATTATGAGGAGCTGAAGCTCTTGGAGTTCCAAGTGAGTGCCAAGGATGCTGGACTGCCCTCTTTATGTGGCAATGTGACAGTACAAGTCTTTGTGATGGATGAAAATGATAATGCACCTGTTGTATTTGCACTAGCAGAGGTAAATCCTGTCTTGCTGGTGGTCCCTGTCATGGCTGAACAAGT
The DNA here is from genome assembly GCA_023362775.1 of Charina bottae. NCBI lineage: Eukaryota > Metazoa > Chordata > Lepidosauria > Squamata > Charinaidae > Charina > Charina bottae. The sequence goes on along the minus strand of JALMGJ010000043.1, from coordinate 5,116,007 downwards.
AGTGGGCAAGATCCATGCTGCGGATGCTGATTCAGGCTACAATGCTTGGCTATGCTATGAAATACATGAAAACTCCAGCAATTCTTGGCGAGTGGCTCGTTATAGTGGTGAGATCAGTACCAATCATGCCCTTACTGAGGAAGAAGTTAATTTGGGCAGTCAGAATCTGCTAGTGCTGGTGAAGGATCACGGGAAGCCAATGTTATCAACCACTGCTACGCTGAGTGTGTCATTTGTGGGAAGACCCCATCTCATTCAGACCGATGTCCATCTTCAAGGAATGGGAAAGAACTCAAGGCCCTTGGTGGATAGCATTAACATCTACTTAATCATTGCTACCTGTTCAGTTTCCAGTTTATTTCTGCTGACCATCACTGTATATATTGTCATGCGATGTCATGTCCAGGTGAAGAAGGCCATGATATATGGCCCTGGCACAACTACATTAGTATGCACTAGTGAAGTGGGTAGCTGGTCATATTCAAATCGTCATAGCCACATCCTGGCTGCTGTGAGTGGGGAATCTGGCATCAAGAGCGACCTCATGGTTTTCAGTCCCAACATTCCTCCTCCCCCTCCTGGCAGTGAAAAACAGGAACAAATATGTTGTGCTCCAGCATTACAGGTGAGCCATACACTTTGAATACAATTTTGGTGTGTTTTTTTTGGAGTACTTGTACATTCATTATATATTGACAGGGATTTCTGCAGTGATAATGGAATCCCAACTTTTTAGGGTCAGTGTTTTGGGTCTGTAATTATTTATTTTTTGAAATATATATTTGAATAATATTTCCTACTATTACAAACCCCCGTGTCTTCCCAAGGCAGCTCACCAATATAAAAAACCAAAAACAACTATTACCCACTACAAAGTAGTGGCCTGAAAAACATTTTAAGAGAAGCGATTAAAGTCAGCCATAGCATAAGCAAGAAGGCTGGGGAAAAGAAGAACATCCTTGCGGATGCCATAAAGATGGGAGGTTGAATGCTGGGTGGGCTTTCTAGAGAAGGCATTCCATGGATGGGGTACCACAGTTCTCTCAGGCCACCTCCTTTCTGGAGAATGTAATATCCAGGCAACAATGGCTGTTTATGTGCTATTTTGGAATTTGCTCTGAACATTGATGCTGGTATTTTTAAATAAATATACTCTCTGTTTGAAGAGTTTGGGCAGCAAGTAGCTTAAAAGAGCCTGGGGTGGCAACATTAAAAGTGTGAGCTTAGGTCACTGTGCAATGAGCCTGCAGCAACTCTAAGCAGGTCTCCTAGCATGGTTTCAGGGAGGGAGGGAAAGAGAGTCATGTGAGTGTGTCTGTCTGTGTGTTTGTGGGTGGGTGGGTGCTCCAGAGTAACCTGTGCCAAGCTGATTAGGGGTTTAAAGGCAGAAACTAGCACTTGTATGCCACCTGGAAGCAAATTTGGCAGTGAATCGGATTAGGGATGAGGTATGCAACTGCTGTTTTCTAATCATGATACTCATCCCTCGAGACCTCAAGAATTGTTATTAAGTCATGTTCGTGATTCTGTAATAGGAGTTCAAGCTCATTTGGTTTTCTGACTCCCAGCAGAATTGGAATTTGAAATATGAATATGAAATTTATGAGCCAGTGTTCTTCCTGATTTTTTATTTAGCATTTTAACAGGCCTCACTATAACTATTCTCTAATTTCTTCCAACATGCACAGATCTTAACTTCTGGATTTTTGTCTGCAATCTCACAGCATTCAGTTTGTAGCCCTCTGAATAAATTTACTATGTTTCAGCCAAAAACTAACTTCACACTTCTTGTGACATACAATCCACTCTTTGTGAGTTTCATACCAGCAGTCTTTCATCCAAAAATCCCAGGCCAAGGTCTCATATCAATCCAGTCATTCACCTGCAGTATCTTTCTTTCACTTGCAGAAGGATGAATGAGCTTCTAGGTCTTTGAGCTTTCTTGCTTATCTCAAAGCCTTAGGTCAGGGTTTCTCAACCAGGGTTCTGTAGAACCCTACGGTTCTGTGAGAGGTTACTAGGGGTTCCCTGGGAGAGCATGATTTATTTTAAAAAGTTGCTCTTTGAGTGAGATGGGCGGTATATGAAAAATAAACAAACAAACAAATATTATTCCAAATTTGGGCAACTTCACATTAAAGAGGTAAGTTTCATTCTTTATGTTTAGTTTAAGAACACTGTTAATGCATATATACAGGCCTACACATGAAACAAATATAATAATTTTGTAACTTCTGGCCTATATTTGAGCCTGAATGTACAGGGGTACCCCGAGGCCTGAAAAATATTTCAAGGGTTCCTCCAGGGTCAAAAGGTTGAAAAAGGTTGCCTTAAGTGATATGGCCATTCTTGTGGCCACTCTTTACAATATTATTTCTGGAACAGCAAAATGGGACTCCTGCCAGTAGGTTTGCTGAATCTTGGCAGCACTTGTCATATTCCTGATTCATATGCATGGGAGACAGCAAATCTGGCTAACACAGATTAGTTTCTGTTCCTATAGAAAAGAGTTACCAACTTCTACAACACTCCTATTTGTCTTCATGCTGGTAATAGTTGTATACCATCTATTCTTTAAGGCCCCAAACTTTAACTTCCTGTTCAGCCTGGTCTCATCCTTCCCTAGAAACCCAAAGCCTAATCTTCTGCAAAGGCTTGGAAGATATTTCTGGGTTCCATCTTTACAGAATATCTGTTTGTTGTTGTTTCCTTCTTTTATTTAGTGAATGTGTTTCTTTTATTCTTCTCTTTGTGGAGAGTTTCTCCTTAGTTTTGTCTAACAAATCCTCATCTTCTCTTATCATCTGAAGTGGTGATTTCATGACCAAATAGTGATTAGCCATTTGCTGCTGTAATTTTTTTATTTTTTGTTTAAGCACAGCTACAAACTTGTATTTGTTACAAATATAAGCCAGGTTGTTTTGAGGCAGGAACCCAAATATGCCAGAAGCATTGCAAGTTATGGTACACACTCATATCAATTCATTATAACTTCTATTTTTAAGGCACCACCACATGTAAATTTCTAATGCCTTCATATGCCTTTCTAAAACCCACATTTTAATTAAGTATACACTATTAAGTAGAAGGAAAGATTGTTAGTGGCATTTTCACTGAAATTTGCTTTGAAGCTCCTGTTAGCCCTCCTTGTGTGCTTCCTCGATGAAATGTTACTTTCTCTACGGAGTAGCTGGACAAATGCTAGAGTCATTTATGTTTTTTCTATACTGTGTTAATTCTGGGTCACTAGACATCATTTATAGTTAATACCTCCATGCAAACAATTGCTGGTTGTGCTGCATAAATAATGGCCATGGTGGGTTTGTGAACCTTTTCTAGAATGACATGGTTTTCTAATAAAAGGCCTGCTTATGGGCAACTATCCCATGTTGATGGCTTTTGAATGGTTTGTACATACTGAAAAGGCTTTTGATTGAGTAGAATGTTTCCTTTCCCAAAACTTTAAATTTGAGAATATATTTTTGAATTACAATACGTCAGTTTATAGTTTATAATGGTGATTAATAGGTAAAATCTGTTAACTAAGACAGTGGAATAGAAATGGCAGTTCTTTAATTACCCTACTAACCATTCTGCATCACTCACCACAAAAAAAGTTACAAAAAATATTATGAGCAAGACTTTGAAAAAAATAATTTCAAATTAATACTGTATTTCTCTTAATATAAAAGAGCACAGGCTTTAAAATATTCATATACCAATATACACATTGTCCACAGATGCATCAAAACATGGGTTAGATGCAATTATTTTGCAAAAGTAAGATATGCAAATGCAAGTAGATTAATAGGTACCACTTCGGTGGGTAGGTAACAGCGTTCTGTGCACGTCATGCGGCCACATGACCGTGGAAGCGTCTTCGGACAACGCTGGCTCTTCGGCTAACAAACGGAGATGAGCACCGGCCCCTAGAGTCGGACACGACTGCACAAATGTGCGGGGGGAGCCTTTACTTAGGATATAGATGTGACTAGTGATATATGTGTCTTAATCAATGACAATGATATAATGACTAGAACTGCTGAACGTGGCATCAGGCTCTATCTAGATTTCCTAACTCAGCTTAACTTTACTCCCAATTTTATACCATTTTTATACCATCTAACTCCCAATCACTCCAGGCGGTTGTTTATTTTATTTATTTAACTTTTTTTTTAATCCGTTCAGTTGTGTCCAATTCTCGGAGACTGCCTGGACAAGTCCCTGCAGTTTTCTTGGCAAGGTTTTTCAGAAGTGGTTTGCTATTGCCTCCTTCCTAGAGCTGAGAGAAAGTGATTGGCCCAAGGTCACCCAGCTGGCTTTGTGCCTAAGGCGGGACTAGAACTCATGGTCTCCCGGTTTCTAGCCCAGTGCCTTAACCACTACACCAAACTGGCTCTCTATTTAAATTTATTGGCTGCCTAACTCCAGTGGACTCTGGGTGGCATACAAAGCTAAAAAAACATAAAAACAGAAAGAAACATTAAATCAACAGGCAGCCCAGACTAAAATACTCTACTAACAAAACCCACAAAACAAAACCGGGGCCATTAAGCAATGACAACTTCAACCCTAGGCCTGGGACCAGAGCCAGGTTTTCAAGGCTTTCTGGACCCCTAGGAGAGAGGGCACCATCCTTATCTCTGGGAGAATGCTGTTCCAGAGGGTGGGGGCTGCAACAGAGAAGGCATGCTTCCAAGATGGCAATTTTGGGGACCAGGAGTGTACCCACTCTGCTGGAATGCACTGGGTGGGCAGAAACAATTGGAGATAAGCTGTCCCTCAGGTATCCAGGCCCTATGCCATACGGGGCTTTGTAGGTAATAACCAACACCTTGAATTGCACTCGGAAGCCAATTGGCAGCCAATGCAGCTCGCGTAGCAGTGGTGATACATGGGCATATTGAGAGGCACCTGTTACTGCTCGCAGCACTGCATTTTGAACCAGCTGTAGCTTCCAGGTGGTCTTCAAGGGCAGCCCCATGTAGACGGCATTGCAATAATCCAAGCATCATAAACAACATGTCAGATTAAAAACATAAAGAACCAAAACAACATTAACTAGTAAGTGCTATAAATAATGCAAACACCTTCTTTAGTCCTATTTCTTGCTTCCTGATCCAGGAAAATTAATACTGTAATCTCAAATGAAGAGGCTTTAGTCTTCTTTTTATAAGAAAACAATTAATTGTAAAGGTGGACTATAAAGAACCAGAATAATTATTTTAAAGAAAACCTTGTGAGACATCTCTGCATATTTAAAACCACAATTTTTCTTCTGGAATTTTATTATTTTAAATTGTTTTTTGCTCCAGAAAGGTAATTGCTTATTTATTTAGATAATGATGAAAAAAAAAGAAAAACTGTAAGGAAAGCCATTTCATTTGAATCTTTATGAAAACAACTAAAAAGCTGTGATAGATGCAGTGTGGATAGTTTTTGCTGCATCTTGTGAGATCATTTGAATATGAGAATGGTATAAAGAAAATTCCATTGCTCTAAAGGAATGGCAGCAGTGAACTAAGAGTTATTTTCAAAGATAATAGAATAATGGTCTGTAATTAGCAAGACAAGATATATTGGCTATATCTGGATCACTGCACATAGAGAATCAGAACAGTTGCTATTTATTATATACTGTAAATAGTATATAATATGCCAGCACCTTGTATTATCATTGTAAGGCAATCATATTATTATATCACAATTATATACAATACTATATAATAACTAATATTGGATCTCTGTTGAATTGATGTGTATAATTTTTATCAATAATTTTTACAAGTCTATTTATTTATTTATTTACAAGATTTACATACTACCTCAATTCTAAGCTCTAGGTGGCTTACAGTATAATAAAAAGTCCAAGGACATAATCTAATATCAAAAGCATAGCACCTGTCTCCAAATCAAGACTCCATAAATTACATTAAGAAGTACAATATAATGTTATATAATAATAAAGATATTAGTATTGAAAAAATGCTTTACCTTTTTGAGTTGGAACAATTTTAAAAACAACATCTAATGCATCACTTTCACATCAAGTGGTAATGGGTGAATTACTTCGAGATCCCACATTTCTGACACAAATGTAATATCACTTAATGTCACTATAAATAAAATTCTTATAGAAGAGTCAATTAACACATTCAGTTGCAACTCCCAGTTATTAAGGGCATAGGAATGATATGTTATACAGATATTAATTATGTTCCTAGAAGAATAAATGGATGGAAAAACTAAATGTATTTAAAAACAAACAGAAGAACAAGACCAGAGATGATTGCTAGTTTTTCAGAGAGCAATCATCTGCTTCTCAGTTTCAAAATGCCTTCACTAGAGGTCACTGTTGCATCAGGAAATAGATGAGGAGAAAGAACACAGAGCTCCTCCTTCAATGTGACTGAACAAAATTCTTTTTCTCAGATACATAATGATATCCTGCCCAGATTGCAAGAACACTGGAATTAATTTGAATTACTTTGTAAATACTGCTTTGGATGCCTCCTCTGATTCTGCTTTTGGGTCATTTCAAGAGATGGATATATAAGAAAGAAAAAACACTGTTGATCTTTCTGCCTGTATTTGCAATGATTGTTTGGAAGAATGAATCTGTGGCAAACCGGCTGCTGCAGCTGGTTCTGCTCCAGGCCGCCTGGGAAATGGGGAGCGGCCAGCTCCATTATTCTGTGCTGGAGGAATCCCAGCACGGCGCCTTCGTGGGCTGCATCGCCCAAGATCTGGGGTTGGAGGTGAGCGATCTGGTCCCCAGGATGTTCCGGATGCTGTCCAAAGGAGAGAAGGACTATTTTGAGGTAAACGTGCAGAATGGGATCTTGTTTGTAAATTCCCGGATAGACAGGGAGGAGCTGTGTGCCAAGAATGCTGACTGTGTCGTTCATCTGGAGGTGATTGTAGAGACACCTCTGAGATTCTTCCATGTGGAGGTTGAAATCAAAGACATAAATGACAATGCTCCCATCTTCTCTGCAAGGGAACAGATTCTGAGCATAGCAGAATTTACAACAGCATCTGGTACCCGGTTCCCCTTAGAGGGAGCCTCTGATGCAGATATCGGTACTAATGCTCTGCTAACCTACAAGCTCAGCCCCAATGAATATTTCATTGTAGAACAGAAAACAGATGAGAAATTCAGTAAACCTTTAGCAATTGTTTTAAAGAAGCCACTGGACAGGGAGGAGAATCCTGTCCATCATTTAGTACTGACAGCCACTGATGGGGGTGAACCAAAACTCACAGGAACTGTTCAGCTAGTGATCATTGTGCTGGATGTAAATGACAACCCTCCTGTGTTTAATCCATCAGTTTACAAGGTAAAATTATTAGAAAATGCAGCGGTTGGAACATTAGTTATTAAAGTGAATGCCACTGATTTAGATGAAGGCATGAATAAGGAAATCGATTATTCTTTTACTAATCATGTACCACTAAATTTTCGGAACATTTTTAGTATAAATTCCAATACAGGGGAAGTAACTGTAGAAGGAGGGGTAGATTTCGAAGACCTTACTATATATGATCTTGAGATTGTGGCAGAAGATAAAGGGTACCCCCCTTTGTCAGGGCATTGCCAAGTGATCATTGAAGTGCTGGATGTAAATGACAATGCTCCAGAGTTGTTTGTCTCATCCCTCTCAGTGCCAGTGCCAGAGGACTCCTCACCGGGGACAGTGGTAGCCCTCATCAGCATTTCAGACAGGGACTCAGGAGACAATGGGCAAATGCATTGCTCACTGTGGCCTCCTGGGATACCCTTCCAACTTGTATCCAATTTCAAGAATTACTATTCATTAGTAGTGGCTGAGTCCCTGGATCGGGAGCAAGTTGCTGAGTATCAGTTGATGGTGAAAACAGAAGACCAAGGAGTCCCATCACTGTCAGCTACCAGTATCTTGATAGTGCCAATCAGTGATACAAATGACAATGCTCCCACTTTCACACAGCCCTCCTACACAGTCTTTGTGAAGGAGAACAATCCCCCTGGGGCTCACATCTTCACAGTGTCCGCCTCAGACCCAGACGTAGCTGAGAATGCCCTGATCACCTATTGGATAGATGAGAAGCTCTGGCCGTTGTCCAGCTACATCTCCGTACATTCAGAGAGTGGAAAGCTCTATGCCTTGCAGCCTTTGGACTATGAGGAGCTGAAACTGCTGGAGTTCCAGGTGAGAGCCAAGGATGCTGGACTGCCCTCCTTATGTGGCAATGCGACGGTTCAAGTCTTTGTGGTGGATGAGAATGACAATGCACCTGCCGTGTCAGGATCATCAGAAGAGAACCTTATTGTTCTAGTGGTCCCCGTGATGCCTGGGCATATTGTAGGCAAGATCCATGCCTTGGATGCGGACTCTGGGTACAATGCATGGCTAAGATATGAGCTGGTTGAAGAAAGCAGTGGCCCGTGGGCTGTTGGGCAGTATAGTGGTGAGGTGAGTACCAAATATTCTCTGGATGAGTCAGAAGGAAGCAAAAGCCAGAGTGTGCTGGTTCTTGTGAAGGATCATGGGAAGCCTCCACTCTCAGCCACAGCTACCCTGAGTGTGTCCCTGGTGACAAATGCCCAGGCCATCAAGACAGATATTCACCTCCACCGGTCAGTGGATACTTTCATGCCCCTGGTGGACTCGATCAACATCTATCTGATCATTGCCATCTGCTCTGTTTCCAGCCTGTTCCTGCTGGCCATTCTCATCTACGTGGCCCTGCGGTGCCACTGCAAGGCAAAGGAAACCATGATCTATGGTCCTGGCACGGCCACCCTGGTCTGTGCCAGTGAAGTGGGCAGCTGGTCCTATTCCAATCGCCACAGCCACATCCTGGCAGGTGTGAGTGCAGAGGCTGGTGCCAAGAGTGACCTCATGATTTTCAGTCCTAACATTCCTGTTTTAGCAAATAATGGGGAACTTCAGAACGGGACAGAGATGCCCTCAAATTCATCTAAAGAGGTGAGTTGTGCTGTTTTTGGAGTCCTTGACATCAAGTCAACACCAGATCCCTATGCTACCATATTAGGATTGGTCTTGATACAATATTTATTTTTAAATTAAAGGTTAGATTTAATCTGACAGTCATGTTAATAAATACATAGTTCTATATCTGGTTTATAAGTTTTTGCTAAATGAACAAATTCAGTTTCAGATCCATAATTCTTATTTCTTTTTTAAATTATTATTAAAGCTTTATTAATATTTTTCAAAGTATAATTAAAATACGAAATACACAATATAAAACAGATAGAATACAGATCTAAAAAGAAACAAGAAAAACTAAAACAGTGCAAGAATAGATAGAAAAGTATACTTTTCATAATTCTTATTTCTAAGGAAATCTTGGATTGGGAATGGCTACAGAAATATACACTTTGAATTTATACTTTATTTAATAGTGAACACATTTGTCTTCTAAGATAGTAAAAATAAATAAGGAATATTAATAAGGAAAGTTATCTCTCTGTCCTGCCACTTTATTCTTCTGTTTATAATTCATCTGGCAAACAAGTGGAGCATTCTAAATTGTTCATTAAATTCTTTTTAATTTGAAAAATCTGTTATCTCTTCTCTCCTCGTCATAAATTCTTTGCAGTCAAAATGGAGAGAAGAAATACTGCGCGCGCACACACACACAGAGTGCCGTCTTGACACCTGGCAACTGCCTGGACAAGGCCATGCAGTTTTCTTGGCAAGATTTTCAGAAGTGGTTTGCCATTGCCTTCTTCCTAAGGCTGAAAGTGGCCAAAGTCACTTAGCTGGCTTCAAGTCTAAGGCAGGACTAGAACTCATGGTGTCCTGGTTTCTGATAGGTGCCTTTAACTGCTACACCAAACTGGCTTTCCTTATACATTGCATATTTGCATAAAAGTAAGTTTCTGAAATATATATTTAATAGTTGCTTTATCCTTGCTGATTATTTCATCATTTTATGAACATAGGATAGATTTTCAATGTTGTGCTTCTTTACAAACAATATTTTTGGCTTGTGATCACTTGCAAATTAAATGAAGATTATTAGTATACAAACTAGTCAGAAACTTCCATAAGTTTGTTTCTAAACCTTTTCAGATTTTGTTGGTTTTTGGTTTTTGGAAATAAAATTTATAATATTGTGAAGGGCTGAACATTTGGAAGTAATTAATGCATTAATAAACTTCAAGTTGCATGAAAGTAAGTAATGCAGAAACAAACTGCATACAATATATACGAAAATTTTGCCTGATGACTAGACTGTTATATTTCTAGAATAAAAGTCATCAAATGCTTACTTTGCATCAGAGCCGTTAATAACTTACATGGCCTTGTGGACTAAAGCACTCATTATATGAACTATATGGTTTTGAAGGAATCTTCTTCCAAGAAGAGTAAAAGTTATCTAATAGCATCAGCAGGGGGAAAATGTCAATTGAAGCCAGTAGGTAATCTCACTTACCCAAACTCATGCTTCTTTTGAACTGAGATCTGCTTCCTATTGAAGGGTGTTATTGTGGAGACCCCAAATATAGTCCTCAAGAACTAAGATGGCATGGCCTCCAAAAAGGAGAAGTCTTTGTAGATTCAGGCCTGAGCACTACATAAGATCTTGGCAACAGTCCTACCATGGAAAACCTTAATTATAGAGGGAATATGCAAACCTCTGTTTTGAAAAAAGAACCTGAGTGTGTGTGACCACAGCCATACACTTGTGGTCAGATTCTATAGTGTGCATAATCAGTCCTCTGGGTACTGCTTGCTTTAGTTGGGCAGCTGGGATAATCTTCAAGGTTTGGGTGACTGCTAGACTTAGGTAGTCTTGGCATACACTCCTGGAATTCCTTGCTCATCCTTCCCAGGAACACCCAACCATCATGAGTCAGCACAACAGGACTTGAGGAGGATCAATAGGAAGGAAGAATTCCACACTGGTCAGACCTCATGTAAAGTACTTTCGTTCTGGGCAAAACACTTTCTGACAAATTGGAAAATGTGCAAATAGGGCAATGAAGATTATCAGAGGCTGGACAGAAAATTCTATGAGCAGAGACTGAAGAAAGTGGATAAGTCAACCTTGAAGAAAGAAGACTGGATTGAGGGAAAATGTAATTGGACTATTCAAGAAGCTGAAGAGATGTCATACAGAAGAAGGCTGTGACTTGTTCTCTGTTGTCATGGATTGCAGATCGTGGAATAATAATCTTGAGTTCTAGGTCAGCAGAATGTTGGAAAAACCTGCTTATTGTATGAGCAGTTATACAATGGGACCAATTGCTGAGTGAGGCAATAAACGCCTCTTCACTGAATGTGTTCAGGCAGAAGCTGGACAATCATTTGTTTATGATTGTTTAATTTGTTTTCTTGTACCAAGTAAGGGGTTGAAATCAATTATCTAGTAGTATCCTTTGAAATATTTGTTTCTCTGATTCTATTACTGTCGAGAAATCCTGAAAATGGATGAAGAGCCATTCTAAGAGAAAGAAATCAAGGATTTTAGGAATGACAGCATTTGCCTGACATGGAAATATTGAAGAATTCTATAGGAAATCAGATGGCAATTAATCTGTTACAATGATAGAAAATAATTTTGAAATGGAAATGAATGGAGCTGAAGTACATATTTTCATAATCATGTGGGCTTTTATAGACTTGAATTTTTAATAGGTAATTCGTATGAACCCTTTCCTTCATGGTTAACTACTTCTAAAAGTACTTATGAAGCAAATGACTGCAAAACCTGTTCTTCAATTTAAATTATTAGTCATTGAAAAATTTTCATTAGAAAGTGTGTTGATGTTAATTCAGTGAGTAGTTGTAGATAGGTTTTATATAAAAATCAAATGCCAATTTGTGCTTTGCTTTTCATGGGTTGTCCTCAGGCTAATCCAGCAAGATTTTTCTTTAAATTACAATGGGATGGGAGGAGAGGGCAGAAGGGGTAAGAGAAAAGGAAAGAATGTGTATGGTATAAATACATGTTTTCTGCTAGGAAGCTTAAACAAGATTAAAAAACAAATTAAGAAAGAAAATTTCTCTTCATTTTACTATTTTCTGCAAGTTTTTAAAAAATCTGTAGCATTACAGTGAATCTTTGACTACCTTCATAATCTGGAAAATGAATTTGTTAACTAGGTAAATCCAACTTGTACTCACTTCCTCAAAGTGTTTCATTAAGGTTAAATCCCACAATGCTATGCATAATTTTTAGCAGTAAAAGTACTCAGTTTGATTTCCTCTTCAATAAGTTGAACAAAACTTTTTCTATGTGGAATTCCTCAATGTCCATAATTTTTCCCAGAATTTTTACTTCCAATATCAAAATCAAAGTAGTTATTCACTTTATTATGATAAGCATCCTGATAATGAATAATATTGCAAAACTAATCATTCCTACAAAACTATTTTTGTCTTCAAATGCCACATAAGTTCAATCAGATAGTAAGGGAACTGGTTCACTCTTTAAATGCTCATGTGATTGGTTTTCTTTTTAGCTCCCATGTTATGTGACCCAACAATTTCTGAAGCTTTTGTAATCCAGTCTGCTTTCAGAATGAGGAACATATATGTATATACCAATGGAAAATTATATATGTTAAAAAAGCCAGTTATTCATTTCTTCTGCAAAATAGTACCAAGCAATTAATTACATTTAGCCAGTATTTGTGCAAACTGCTTTAAATTCAACATAGGATTAATGCCATCCCACTCCTGTATTGTTATCCATAAAGCTCTTTCAAGCAACAAAAACTCATTGAAGAATTGACTCATTAAAGCAGCCACATCAGTAATGCAACACTTGAAACAGCTGTATCTTTTTTCAAACACACAAGGAAGCCTGAAAAAAGAGAAGCTACTTTAATAATAGTGAGATGCATTGTGCTCATGCAAGGTCCAAAGTACTTCTTTCCAATCATTTTTGAAGCATCAGTAGCCCTAAAATGTAACAATCCTCACTCAGGAATATATGCTATGAATCTGATGAAATGGATTGCTATCCATGGCAGCTTATGTAATAACAAATGCTATCAGTAGCATGATAAAAGTTTACCAGATTCCTATGGATTATCAGATACTTACTTTTGCGCCATATCATTGACATTATTCTGGCAAGACAGAAGGGAATTAATTCCTATGGTTAGACAAGTATTCACAACAAAAAAATTATTTCCAATGGAAATCTCAGACAGATTTGGGTTAAGTGCTGCCGTATCCTGGCCAAGAAATAATTTTATATATAAACTTTTTTATATAATAAGAAAGAATTTTATATTTTGTACTTTAATATTTATATTTATATTTATATTGCATTGTTTTAATGATGTGTTATTCTCTTATTTTTAATTGTCTGTGAACCGCTCAGAGTCGTCATAATACGAGATGGGTGGTAAAGAAGTATGACAGACAGACAGACAGACAGACAGACAGACAGATAGATAAAAAATAGAAATGTAGCCAGGGGAAATTTTAAAATTTAACAGCATTTTCTTCTATCATTTACTTACCTCTTTGACCTTAACATTACATAGCTCCTCATTTTGGTCATAAATGTAGTTCAAATGGTTCAAAGCCAATTCAACTTCCTCTCAATGGTATCATAGTCACCTCTTTGAGCAAAGGAAGAAATGATCAGAGATAAAGACAGTTACACACCTCCTATCCATACAAATAAAAATTCTAACCCATAAATATGTGGAATGAATTAACATAACATTTAATCATTCTTTTAATTAATACACATAATTTAATTCACTCCATATATCTCTGTGTTGGTATTTTTATTTGTATGGAGAGGAATCAACTCAAGAACTGTATAGAAGTTTTATTAAATTTTAAATATACAAAGTTAAAAGTTAAGAATGAAACAGAAATAGAAACACAAATTAAAAAGAAAAGAAAAGAAAAGAAAAGAAAAGAAAAGAAAAGAAAAGTGCAGTAAAGAAAGAAAAAGAAAGAAAAAACAAACATAGAAATTAGATAGCTTCCGATCCGTCTATGGTCATAAGAATAAAATAGATATCTTGTTCTTACATACTGGCTATTCATATAACATTCATATATTTTTCTTGTCTATTATATACTATTCATATATAGTCTAGTCATCAAAACCCCATGCAAGCTTTACTCCTCTTGCTTTTTGCAAATAGTCCATCAAAGGTTTCCACTCTTTAAGAAAATAATAATTTGAATTTTCTTTTAGTAAACAAGTCAGTTTGTCATTTTCTGCCATTTCTAATAGTTTCAACATCCATTCCTGTATTGTTGGTACACTTTGATTTTTCCAATACTGTGCATATAAAAGTCTTGCTGCCATAATCATATATTGTATTATTCTAAAAAAATGTTTTTCTATTTGTACATCCCAAATTCCAAGTAGAAAAAATTCTGGTTTGAATGGTATTCGTATCTGTAATATATTTTGCATTAAAGAGTGTATCTCAATCCAATATTCCTTTGCATTTTTACATGTCCACCACATATGGTAAAATGACCCTTCTTGTTTTTTACATTTCCAACATAAGTTGGAAATATTCCCATACATTTTTGAAAGTTTTTGTGGGGTCATATACCATCGATACATCATCTTGTAGAAATTTTCTTTTAAGTTATAACACAAAGTAAATTTTAATCCTTTAGTCCACATGTCTTCCCATTGTTGAAGTTGTATATTGTGGCCAATATTTTTTGCCCATTGAATCATACAATCTTTAACTTGTTCCTCCACCATTTCTCCTTTTAGCAATAATTTATACATTTTAGCGATTAAATGTTCATCGGTATCACATAGTTGTATTTCAAATTCTGATTTAGTTTGTTCAAATTCCAATTTTTTTTTATCTAATTTAAATTTATCTATCAATTGCATATAGGAAAGCCATTGAAAAGTATACCCTTCTTGAGCAAGTTCTTCTTTTGATTTTGTCACATAATGTCCTTGTTCTTTTTTTAAAAAGTCCTTATATGTCAACCACTTATCTTTATTTCTTACTTCTGTTCTATAGAAAGCTTCTTGCGTAGAAGTCCATAGAGGTCTCTTATAACATAAAGTTGGTTTATATTTATTCCAAATTCTCAACAAAGATCTTCTGATATAGTGATTTTTAAAGTCCACATTAATTTTAGCCTTATCATACCACAGATATCCATGCCATCCAAATCTCAATTCATGTCCTTCTAGATTTAATAATTTTTAATTTTTCAGAACAATCCATTCCTTAAGCCATACCAAACCACAAGCTGCATGATATAGTTTCAGATTCGGGAGTCCTAGACCACCTCTTTCTTTTGAATCTTGCAAGACTTTATATTTTATTCTTGGTTTTTTCCCTTGCCAAATGAACTTAGAAATATCTTTCTGCCACTGTTTAAATGGTTCCTCTGATGTCAATATAGGTATTGTTTGAAATAGATATAAAATTCTTGGTAATATATTCATTTTAATCGCTGATATTCTCCCCAATAATGATAGTTGTAATTTTCCCCAACGATCCAAATCTTTTTTAATGTCAGTCCAAAGTGGGGTATAGTTATTTTGAAATAATTTAACGTTCTTCGATGTTAGATAAACTCCCAAATATTTTACTTTTTTCTCCAAGGAATATCCTGTAATTTCTCTCAATTTCTCTTGTTGATGGTGTTACAATGGTAGTTCATATTCTTGGTCAAGACTTTTGTTTTCTATAAGTTAACTTTGAACCCTTTTCTTTTTAATTTGTGTTTCTATTTCTGTTTCATTCTTAACTTTTAACTTTGTATATTTAAAATTTAATAAAACTTCTATATAAAAAAAAAGAACTGTATAGAAAAGGTGTAAGTATCCGAGCATGAGGACTGGATGCGTATTAGAAATCCGCCATGAATACAGAATGAAAGTCTGTTCCTCCATTTTGAAATTCAGTCACAAGAGGTCACTGTTTCCTAAGCAAACCTTTAAGTGAAACTGAAAATCCAGAGCTCCTCCCTTAAAAGGGACCGAGATTCCCGTCTGCTGGATCCACAACAGGAATATCAAGCAACAGAGAAAGCACATTACAGTAAGTCAAGATTCAACCGAAGAAAGCATTGCAGGCATGGATGAGGCACATGGACTCTGCTCCTGACTCTTTAAGACAAGATACTTAGAGGAAAAGAGAAGAGATTGTGGGCGCTGTGCCTGTGTTTGCAATGCCTACCTGGCCGAGGGGGCTGCTGCAGCTGGTTCTGCTCCAGGCCGCCTGGGAAATGGGGAGCGGCCAGCTCCATTATTCAGTGCTGGAGGAATCCCAGCACGGCGCCTTCGTGGGCCGCATCGCCCAAGATCTGGGGTTGGAGGTGAGCGATCTGGTCCCCAGGATGTTCCGGATGCTGTCCAAAGGAGAGAAGGACTATTTTGAGGTAAACGTGCAGAATGGGATCTTGTTTGTAAATTCCCGGATAGACAGGGAGGAGCTGTGTGCCAAGAATGCTGACTGTGTCGTTCATCTGGAGGTGATTGTAGAGACACCTCTGAGATTCTTCCATGTGGAGGTTGAAATCAAAGACATAAATGACAATGCTCCCATCTTCTCTGCCAGGGAACAGATTCTGAGTATGGCTGAATTTGTAATAGCAGCTGGTACCCGATTCCCCTTAGAGGGAGCTTCTGATGCAGATATTGGTACTAATGCTCTGTTAACATACAAGCTTAACCAAAATGACCATTTTGTTCTTGATTCAGGAGGTAATGAAGATGAGAGTAAATCTGTAGTACTTGTGTTAAAGATTCCACTTGACAGAGAGGAGAGCCCTGTGCATCATTTAATACTGACAGCCACGGATAGTGGTGAACCAAAGCTCACTGGGTTTATTCAACTACTGATTAATGTGCTGGATGTAAATGACAACCCTCCTGTATTTAATCAATCCCTTTACAGGATAAAGTTGCTAGAAAATACAACTAGGGGTACATTAGTTATTAATCTGAATGCTACAGACTTAGACGAAGGGGTCAATAGGGAAATATCTTATTATTTTAGTAATAGTGTCCCTCTACATGTCACAAAGATATTTAGTATAAATTCCGATACTGGGGAAATCAGGGTGATTGGAAAATTGGATTATGAAGACATTAATTTCTATGAACTTCAAATTGTTGCAGAAGATAAAGGGAATTTTCCATTGTCTGGGCATTGTAAAGTTCTTGTTGAAGTACTGGATACAAATGACAATATTCCTGAAGTGTCAGTGAATTCCCTCTCAATGCCTGTTGTTGAAAACTCACCATCAGGGACTGTAGTAGCAATACTCAGTGTTTCAGACAAGGATTCTGGGATCAATGGACAAGTAAGCTGCTTTCTTCTGCCCACTGGGCTACCCTTCAGACTAGAGTCCACATTCAAGAACTACTACTCTCTGATTGTTGCCACACCTCTAGATCGGGAGCAGGTGGCTGAGTACAAGATTGTTGTCACAGTACAAGATCAAGGCATCCCTCCACTGTCTTCTAGCATCAGCCTCTTAGTGCCTATCAGTGACATAAATGATAATGCTCCAGCATTCACACAACCCGCCTACACAGTCTTTGTGAAGGAGAACAATCCCCCTGGGGCTCACATCTTCACAGTGTCCGCCTCAGACCCAGACGTAGCTGAGAATGCCCTGATCACCTATTGGATAGATGAGAAGCTCTGGCCGTTGTCCAGCTACATCTCCGTACATTCAGAGAGTGGAAAGCTCTATGCCTTGCAGCCTTTGGACTATGAGGAGCTGAAACTGCTGGAGTTCCAGGTGACAGCCAAGGATGCTGGACTGCCCTCCTTATGTGGCAATGCGACTGTTCAAGTCTTTGTGGTGGATGAGAATGACAATGCACCTGCCGTGTCAGGATCATCAGAAGACAACCTGATTCTTCTAGTGGTCCCCGTGATGCCTGGGCATATTGTAGGCAAGATCCATGCCTTGGATGCGGACTCTGGATACAATGCATGGCTAAGCTATGAGCTGGTTGAAGAAAGCAGTGGCCCGTGGGTTGTAGGGCAGTATAGTGGTGAGGTGAGTACCAAATATTCTCTGGATGAGTCAGAAGGAAGCAAAAGCCAGAGTGTGCTGGTTCTTGTGAAGGATCATGGGAAGCCTCCACTCTCAGCCACAGCTACCCTGAGTGTGTCCCTGGTGACAAATGCCCAGGCCATCAAAACGGATATTCACCTCCACCGGTCAGTGGATACTTTCATGCCCCTGGTGGACTCGATCAACATCTATCTGATCATTGCCATCTGCTCTGTTTCCAGCCTGTTCCTGCTGGCCATTCTCATCTACGTGGCCCTGCGGTGCCACTGCAAGGCAAAGGAAACCATGGTCTATGGTCCTGGCACGGCCACCCTGGTCTGTGCCAGTGAAGTGGGCAGCTGGTCCTATTCCAATCGCCACAGCCACATCCTGGCAGGTGTGAGTGCAGAGGCTGGTGCCAAGAGTGACCTCATGATTTTCAGTCCTAACATTCCTGTTTTAGCAAATAATGGGGAACTTCAGAACGGGACAGAGATGCCCTCAAATTCATCTAAAGAGGTGAGTTGTGCTGTTTTTGGAGTCCTTGACATCAAGTCAACACCAGATCCCTATGCTACCATATTAGGATTGGTCTTGATACAATATTTATTTTTAAATTAAAGGTTAGATTTAATCTGACAGTCATGTTAATAAATACATAGTTCTATATCTGGTTTATAAGTTTTTGCTAAATGAACAAATTCAGTTTCAAATCCATTCTTATTTCTAAGGAAATCTTGTTGGAATGGGAATGGCTACAGAAGTATTTGAATTTATACTTAATACTTAATAGCAAACCCATTTGTCTTCTAAAATAGTAAAAATAAATATGGTCTTCATTTGTTATCTCTTTGTCCTGCCACCTTACTCTTCAGTTTAAAATTCACCTACTGAACAGGTGATGCATTCAAAATAGTTAATTACATTCTTTAAAATTTAACAAATCTGTGTTATCCCTTCTCCTATCCTTTCATAAATCCCTTTCATTCAGAATGGGAACAAAAAATGGAACCATTCTACTTGCATAAATTAGGTTCCAAGTCTTTATAATCAACAAATAGCCAGAAATTGGGTTTATCAGTTCTTTGCTAAATTAAGAAATTGATGTACATATCCATAGTTATTGTTTTGCCCTGCCAACTTATTCTTCTGTCTATATTTTGTTTAGTATATAGATGGGACATTGGTAATGATTTTACCTTGTTGATAGTTTCATCCTTTAATCAATCCAGAATGGATTTTCAAGCTGATGTCTCTTTTCAAAACAATATTTATGGCTGGTCAATTGCAAACTTATTAAACATTATTTAACAGCTTGATATACAGAAGCCCTTATGCATACATTTGTTGGAATTTCTAATCTTTATCTTTTGTTGTTACCTTGAAAAAAGAATTATAATATTGTGAAGTACTTGGAAAAGATTAATACATTTATTATATCTGATGATTAGGCTGTCATAATCCTGGAATAAAAATAATCAAGGGATCACTTTACCTTAAATGGCTTTTTTTAACTTGGGCACTCACGACACTGACTATTTAATCAGGATGTCATTGCCACATTTGAAGTTCCACACTTTTTTTGTTGGATGTTTGAAGGAATCAGTAGAAGCTTGTATGGCAAGGTCCTCCCAACCATTACATTCTTTTCTATCCAGACCTCTGAGCATGTTTTCAATGTAGTATGGCCCCATTCTGCTAAAACTCAGTGTTTATTACATCTAGCTCAAGTCCAGTTATCTAGGGGAATAGATAAAGTACAAGAGTACTGGAGATGGGAAAATATAGCAATGTTCAAAAAAGTACAATTTGGGTAACTGATACAGGTAGTCCTCACTTAATGACCATTCATTTAGTGACAGTTCAGACTTACGATGGTGCTGAAAACAATGAATTACAACCGGTGCTCACACTTATGTCCGTTGCAGCATCCCTGCTGTCATGTGATCACAATTTGGGCGCTTGGCAACCAGTTCGCATTTATGACTCTTGCAGCATCCTGTGGTCACGTGATCGCCATTTTTGACCTTCCTGGCCGGCTTCTGGCAAGCAAAATCAATGGGGAACTGCGTGATTTGCTTAACCACCAGGTGGTTCACTTAACGACCACAATGATTCGCTTAATGACCGTGGCAAAAAAGTTTGTATAATCGGGTCGGATTCGCTTAATGACTGCTTCACTTAGCAACCAAAATTCTGGTCTCAATTGTGGTCATTAAGCGAGGACTACCTGTGAAGATTTTACCAAACTTTCCCATCTTTTCAACTTGCAGATGTGAGGAATTCTCAGCAATGAGCATGCTGGCAAGGGAGGTCTGGGAGTTGAAGTCCATGTGCCTGGAATTTTCCAAGGTTAAAAAATGCTCATAATCAATAAAAAACTCATAATCAATCAATGTGTGCGTGTATAAAAATAAGCATGGACTTTTCAAGAACAAGTTCAGATTACTTCCTCAGTAGATTGGTAAGAGTAGTTGAAGACCCTCAAATAGAGGTGAGTACATGGATATGTTGATGACGTTTTCTTAGCAGCATTGCGGAAATGCTTTGCCGTTGCCTTCTTCTGAGATCATTTTTCAATATTCCTATCAAGCCTCCTACACTGAGATGTCCTGGTGGTTTCCCATCCAAGTACTCACCTGGTCCAAGCCTGCTTCCCTGTCCAGGATTTGGGAGTAGATAGCAGGCTTCCAGGCTTTACAGCTGGAAACACAGCTAAAAACATTTCCTTTTTAAGAAATTGCTTTAATATTCAAAAAGAAAGAGAAAAAGAGACACAAAAAAGAAAAAAATACAGAAAAGAGGAAAACGAAAATGAGACAAAACACACACACTTAGAGACATGCTTTAAACAAAGCACTAATCATAGACTACACAAAATAATATTGATAACCAACCGTTCTATTATATCGATAAAGGACCAGTTCATGAGTAGTCTGTGGGCACATATAATCAGTCCAAGTTTATATACGCCAACTCACATATCATAGCTCTTGGATGGCACTGTCTTTCTCTTATAAAAAAGTAAAGTATTTATATACCACCAGAACTTGTGACTTGGGACAGTTTACAATGATACACAACATGCAGAATAAAATCACAATAAGAATGTACTGGATATCCCATCATGGACCACCTTTTAATATGATGCAGAAGAAAATGAGTTTTATGAGTTTTATGGTCATGTTCAACCTGGAAACAATAGAACATGCAAGCAAGGTATGCTGCTTGTGCTTGGAGACCGGAAATCCAGTTGGAAATTGTAAGGAGGAAAACATGGTTGGACTGTATGGTCTAAGAAATAGAAATTAAGCAGGAGAATGACTTATAATTGTCTGCCAATTCTTCATTGCTAATACTTTCTACAGTCAAAACAATGTCTATATACATAGACATCACCAGATGAAGCGCATAGAAATCAAATATTATTGGTACAAGGTGGTAGAAGAGCTCACTTATAAAAACCAAGATTTGTCCTGAGGCTGACTATAGAATAGATCATGAAGTGCTCATGTGCAAGTTCCAAATCAAGCTAAAGTGGAAGAAGAAAGCCCACCAGTTTCCATGATATGATCTTGAGCCTACACCCACCATTTTAAAGGAGTACATCAGAAATCACTTTGAAGTCCTTTGTTTTCTTGCAGTCTTGGCTTTGTTAGTTTTCTTGGCTATCTGAGGTATTTTCAAGAGTCTTCTCCAACACCAAAGTTCAAAAGTGACAATACTCTTTCCGTCCTGTTTCTTTAAAGTCCAACTTTTGCTTCCGTAGAATCTCACAGAGACAACCATTCCCTGTATGATTCTGACATTTGTAGGAATAGACACATCACATATTGGAGCATCTTTTCCAAGGCCTTCATTGCTTCTCTACCAAGTGTGTATGTAGAATATTTCTTGACTGTGGATTCCTTTATTTGATCCTAAAAAGCAGAAACTATCCATCAGTTCAGCATCAATTGTAATGCTAATTGCTGTACTTGTCATTAGTTTGATCTTCTTCATATTTAATCTTAGTCCCATTTTTTTTCACTGTGTTCCTTGACTTTCATTAATGAGTTTCCAGGTCAGTTGCATTTTTAACTATCAGAGTAGGGCATCCTGCTTCTTGAGCTACTGTACCTTGTCTTGGGGCAGGTATTAGAGTCCCCATACCTTTTGGTGTTGGGTGACTTCAACCTCCATGCCTCTGTGTCTGGGTTTGGGAAAGCTCAGGAGTTCATGACCTTCATGATAACTATGGGCTTGTCCTGATACTTGCAGGTGGTCATATACTAGACCTTGTTTTTATCTTGGAGTGGTTGCTTAATACTTGGATTTGAAGGGCAAAATGTCTAACTCTTTGCCATGAACAGATCATTTCCTCGTCTGGATGAGATGACTGCCACTGGAGATTACATGGAATGAATGGGTCTATTAGAATGGTCCACCCCAAGTATCTCATGGATCTGGAGAGATTTCAGTGGGCCCTTCAGGAATTTCCTAATGATCTTGCAGGCCGTTCTATTGATTGCCTGGCTAGCTGCCAACCACAGGAGATGACCTAGGCTCTTGCCATGATTGCTCCTGAGTGGCCTCTTTGGTTAACTGAGGAACTCCAGGAGATTAAGTTGAGAGAAGTGGTGCCTGGAGTGCCAGTGGAGGAAGACAAAAAGCGAGCCTGTCTGAGCAAGTTTATCACCTCAAGTTTGAGTTCGTGGCAGTAAGGGAGGCAAAACGTCTATACTATTCTTCCCTTATTTATCCCAATAAAGAACTACCCTGGTAGAGAGCACAATGCTTATCTGTCACTTCTTCTATCCAACTATGACCCTGACATATCTTTCCAGGTTGCCCAATTTTGTGCCACCATTTGTGCCATCCATCCTACCTACACTTGAAAAGTAGTACAAATGATGATTGCCACTGTTATCTGTATTATTGCTACTTTATTAATTTATTTTATTATTGTATTGTACTGTATTGTATTTAATGTCTACTTTTTAGTCTTGTTAATTATAGGTTTATTGTAGTGTTCTCTAGCCTAAAGGCCATAATAAAAGTTTTGATTTGATTCCCTTCCTTATTGCATCAGCAGATGGTTGACCAGCTACCTAGTTTAGGACAGGTAGCCAGCTAAATTCCTTTTTGGAAAAGGAGTTGCTAGTAAATCTCTCACTCATCTCTTTGAGTGTTTGCCACTCACTTTGCCAACTAAGTCATTCGAATTCACCAAAGTCTTAATGCTTCATAGGCACAGCCCTTGGTGACGATTAGGCCATATTAACTGGGTCTCCTTTTGGCTTGTGCCTTATGATGAAGTGAATAAAAGGTTTGCTAGCATGTCCCTTGTCACTTGTGAGCTGGATCCATGCCCTTCCTGACTCTGTCAGGAGATCAGAGGGGGCATGCTGGCTTCAGGAGGTGATCAATGCACAATATCCTGCAGCCTAGAAAGAAGCTTTGCTCCAATTCCTTGGATCCAGTCATATTGGACAGGTATAGTCTCGTCTCAACCTTTTAGTGAAAATTGTTGAGACCGTTGTGGGGAGGCAATTACAGAACACCTTGGAGCAGTGTTTCTCAACCTTGGCAACTTTAAGCTGTATGGACTTCAACTCCCAGAATTCCCCAGCCAGCATGAGAAACACTACCTTGGAGGGAGAGACTTATCTAGATCCTTTTCAGCAAGAGTGCAGGCCCAAGCATGAGATAAAAACTACATTGGTTGAGTTGCTTGATGATGTTTGTATGGATTTAGATGTGGAGTGGGCCTCTTGTGATCCCATTAGAGATCTTAGAGGCCTCTGATACCATCAGACATGGTATCCTTCTGAACCACCTGCAGGGTTGGAGATTAGGGGCATTGTTCTACAGTGGTTCAACTCCTTCCTCAGTGAACAGTTCCATTTGGTGGTTGTGGAGGAGGAGAGATTGGCTTGGTGGCTCCTATTTTTGGAGTGCTGCAGAGTTTGGGACACTCCCCTCCACTTTTTGACATCTATGTGAAGTCACTGGGAAAGGTCACCTGTAGGTCCCCTGTACATGCAGAATCATCAATATGCTGATGATGGCAAATTGCATTATCACTGGAAAAAGAAATGTGTGTTTAATCCCCTTTTGTTTTGCTGCCAAACAACTTTTGTTAAATAATTTGTATTTCGGAATAATTTCTGGAAGCAAATCTAGGAAAAAACATTTTCTTCTTTGCATTCTATTCCAAAGATCCCACTTGCTGAAGTAAATGATAAAATCTACAACATGATCCCCAACTACAGTATGATCCCTTATTGTAGATCTTTAAAAAAATCTCACATATTAGGACTGGTGTACAGAATGAAAAGAAAAGCCTACCCAATAAGCAGTTTCAATTTCCATCTTATATTCTGGCTGCAGTGAAAAGATCTCATATATAAATTTCTCCATAAATATAATCATAGACTGATCTTGCTCAATTTTGTAAGGAATGATTTAAAAACGTAAATTATTTCCATGAAGTAGAACCTGTTAACAGATATCTTTATTTATTTTCAATACTGTTTTAACACTAGCATGTTTTGTTGGAATTTTGAAACTGGGTGATTCTTTTTTCATATGAATCAATCATTAAAGTTTTTAACTCTGCCATTTTCTGACTTAAAGATTAAAATCTTTGTTCATCTCCAAAACATCACTGCATTTCATCCACTGCAGTTTTACTCCATACATTCTGTATATCTAAAAGTCTGTATAAATCATGAGGAAGAGCTTTTAAAGAGTTAAGCAACTCTATACAACCTTCTTTCTGTGTTATGTTCTCTGCTATATTTTCTTGTGAGAGTGAGTAATAAATTCAAGTTTTACTGTTCTTTGGCTCTGACATGGTGTTCACTTTTGGAGGAACGCAGTGATTCCTGCTGTTTCTTTCTTCTTGATATCAGACATATAATTTATTTCAGAGCAGTTATTTAATAAAGAAAGATAAAAGAAGATGCCACTTAAACTAGTAGAGGATCAAAACTGCGAACTGGAAGTTGCTAAACTTGTCCAGTTAGGTAGGAATCTTCTTTGCAGACACGAATGAAGGCATCGAAAACATTTGACCATGCAGTTCAAATATAAAGGTGTAAGTGCCTTTTACAGTCATATATTTTTCTTCCCACTGTTCCCATGATTTAATGGACTCTTTGCAGCATGTTTGATGGCCTTGAAGTTAAGTTGAGTATTTATACAACTACCAAACTAAGGCTGGAGAAATGCTGGCATTCACCTTAGGTCTCCTATGAAATGTGGTACCACAAGGTTTGATTTGGGGGCTGTAATTTTAGGCTACATCAATAGAACTACAGTATCCAAATTATGGAAACAAGTGCATTTCTTCAATTTCTTTGTCCAATTCTCAGCAAAACACTTTCTAACAAATTAGGAGACATGCAAATAAGAACAATGAGGATTATTAGGGGCTGGATAGAAAGTTTTGGGACAAAAGATTGAGGAAAGTTGGTATGTTTAAGGAAAAAAGACTGATCAGGAGGCAAATTTAATACCACTGTTCAAGATGCTAACGTGATAATACACAGAAGAAGGCTGTGACTTGTTCCTTATTGCCCCAGAATAGAGGATATAGAATAAAGATCTAGAATTATAGGTCTGCAGATTCTGGTTGGATGTTGGAAACACTTCTTATTCTATGACCAGTTAAACAATAGTACCAATTACCAAGGAAGGTAATAAATGTCCCTTCTCTGGATGAGTTCAAATAGAGGCTGGACAGTCACCCATTTGTGATTATTTAATTTGGATTCTTGTACTGAGCAAGAGGTTGGAATCAATTATCTAATGGTATCCTTTGAAATATTTATTTTTCCGATTCTATTATTTTTGAAAAATCCTGGAGAATGGATGAAATGCCATTCCAAAAGAGGGAAGGGAAGGCTTCTGAGAAGAAGAGTTCCATCTGACACTGATGTCGTCAGGTTTCACCTCAGAAGAAGGAATTAACCACTTAGGTAATTTCACAATTAACCCAGGAATTACAGATAATTAATATTTTCTGAATAAAATAGATATCCATAATAATAATTAAAAAACCCAGCAATTTCTCTGATTTAAGAAGCCCTATACAGGTAGTCCTCAACTTACGACCACAATTGGAACTGGAACTTCCATCGCTAAGCGAGGCAGTTGTTAAGTGAGTCATGCCCAATTTTACAACCTTTTTTGCCGCAGTTAAGTGAATCACATGGTTGTTAAGTGAATCCAGCTTCCCCCATTGACTTTGCTTGTCAGAAGCCGGCTGGAAGGTCGCAAATGGAGATCATGTGATCCCGGGACGCTGCAACCATTGTGAATACATGCTGGTTTTAATCACATGACCACAGGGACGCTGCAACGGTTGTAAGTGTGAGGACCAGTCATAAGTCACTTTTTTCAGCTCTGTCTTAACTTCAAATGGTCACTAAACGAATGGCCATAAGTCGAGGACTACCTGTATAGAAAGCAATGTTCAAATGCTCTTGCATTTAGTTTTATTTCCTGCCAAATAACTTATGGACTATTTGGGAGCTGGGGGTAAAACTCTTCTACAACAAGTGAATGGAAAAATAGTGAAACAATTGACTCACACAGAGAAAAGTAGGAAGCTTAGGGAAAGAAATGGCCTTTGCACAGCTTCATGTTGTGCACCAGTTGCACCCATTCCTGGATCAGGAGGCTCTGCCCTGGTCACCTCCCGGGTGGATTCCTGTGATGCGCTCTACATGGGGCTGCCCTTGAAGAGTATCCAGAAGCTTCAGCTGGTGCAAAGTGTGGTGGCATGGGCAATTATGTGTGCCCTAGAACAGCACACATTACATCTCTGCTCCACGAGCTGCGTTGGTCGCCAGTTTGCTTCTGGGTCCAATTCAAGGTGCTGTTTTGATTTTTAAAACCCTTCATGGCATGGAGCTGGGTTTTTGAGGGATCACCTCTTCCCAATTACATCTTCCCAGCCCATCAGGTCCGGCAGAAGAGGTATGTTGTGGGTCCCATCTGTTAGGAAGTTACATCTGGCAGGACCCAGGAGATGGGCCTTTTCTGCAGTGGCACCCGCCCTGTGGTATGTCATTCCCCCCAAGGTGAAACTGGCCCCACCCTTGGTATCCTTCTGGAAGTCCCTCTGAATGTGGTGGTGTCAACAGGCTTGGGGATCTCAAGGAAATGGTGAATTGGTGAGGTGGCTACTTTGCCTGTAACATTGAATATGCTAGTCTTTTAATAATGTTTTGTTAATTGTGGAATGTTTTTTATGTTCATTTTATGGCTTGTTTTTTATTTTACGCCACCCAGAGTCACATTTGTGTAATGGGTGGCTATATAAATATGATAAGAAAGAAAGAAAGAAAGAAAGAAAGAAAGAAAGAAAGAAAGAAAGAAAGAAAGAAAGAAAGAAAAGAGTAATTAAAATACAGTTTCTGCCAAATTTCAAACCAGCAACCTTCTATTTACAAGGCAAGAGTTATAGCCATTGTGCTCTTACAGCAGTCAAAGAAAGAGTAGGTCTAAAAGAACTGAGAAAGAAAAATGGCAGTAAGAATTTTTTTTTTAAAAAAAATGCTGCTTGTGCATGCATATATGTGAATATTGATACTTTAACTCTGTATATAGAAATTTAACTTTGTATAAATATTTTTATATGTATAAGTATTTGTACACATATATACAGTTTATATGTCTGGGAAGATATGGCCATAGGAAGCAAAGAGATTTGCAGTTGCTTTTTTGGAACAGGAAGATGGGAAGGCACAGCAGCACGAGAATTGTCCAGTGGGAGGACATGGTTGCCTCCCGTCCAGACTGAATACTTTGCAAGCTTGTCACTAAGTTTATCAGCCCAGGTAGATTTTTTAAAGAAACCAGCTTAAAATCAAGTCAGCATGAGCACAGGACATGAGTTTTAAATAGTATGTGGTTTTAATTTTGCTTTGGTGATCTTGTTGCTTTTAAATGGATGTTAGCCACCCAGGGTTGCATGGCAAGTGGGTGGCCATCAAAATTGAATAAAAATAAATTAGTAGATAAGGAATATGAATGAAGAATATTCAGTAATAAACATTCTAAACATTCTAAATATTGCCTTCATATAGAGCATATTTACATCTGATGCAAAGCAGGGGACATATGGGAATGTTGTGGAGAAAAGTGATGAGGTGATATGTAAAAATAAAAAAAAATGAAAAGTGATCTGCTTTCGTTTAACAAAATAAAACTTCAAAAGAACTTCAATCCTTAAAAACTAAAAAATTGCAGAATGAAAAAAGAAAAGAAGAAAACCAAAAAGAAAAGAAAATGCATAGAGACACACATGCACAACAATATACAGTACCTATTTTCCATACGAGTGGAATGTAATTGTCCATGGACACTTCAAAAAGAACTTTGAAATTGGATTCTGATCCTGAGGCAGGATCTCCACTAGCAACTTTGAGCAATTCTGCATAGCGGCCTAAGCCGTTTCTCCCTTGGGCTGCACCCCACTGTTCCTGGAGCTGACTTTAGGAATTCCAGTTTGGATTGGCAATAGAGTTGGATTGGTGCTTTCAAGACAATGGCCACCACAGGCTCTTCTTGGTCATTCTCCTGCTTGTTACCTTTCTCATCTGTGAAGGGTTGGCCCCTATGTGAGAAGGTCTCCCACTTCCTCTTAATTTTAGGGATAGTTCCCTCTTCACTAGTCCCCATTCTTTTCCTTTGCTTTCACTGATATTTGCACCTAAGGATGCCTTGACAGCCTGTTCCATGTTCCCTCCTTTGAGGCTAATTTATTTTCATTAACACTTTCTTTCCCTTCCCCCCTTTTATTGCACCATCATTACTTTGATGCTGTAATGGTTAAATTAAAGGAAACAGGTTGTTCCTTCATTCCTACATTCGGAGCAAGGAAAAACTGATGTAACAGCTTCACTTAAACGAAGTAGCATTTACTGAAATCTTACAGCGTTATTCCAACTTGCTTATGTTGCAACTGAAAGATATCTTTTTTAAAAAAGAAAAGGGAAGCTTTGCAATACTGTGGTCATAGGGTGGGAAAGCAAGGGAAACATGTCTCACCCACCTTGGGCAGAAACAGAAAGTGTGCCCACTGGGAGATGTAAGAGTTGAACATAAGAATGAGCTTCTAGAGCAGTGGGAAAACAGGGGAAGAGGAATGTTCATTGATTTAATCAGCCATTTTGGATCAACCACCTCTTTGTGCAAAGAAAAGGTAGCATGAGGTGCAAACAATCATACATCTCATTGCTAGGAACAGAAATAAAAGTACCTATCCATAAATAAATGAAGTAAATTAATTTAACATTTAGGTATTGCAAACAGAACACATGCATGGTAATTATTAGAAATCTGTCATGAATACAGAATGGAAGCCTGTTTCTCCACTTTGAATTTTGGTCACAAGAGGTCACTGTTTCCTAAGGAAACCTTCAAGTGAAACTGAAAATCCAGAGCTCCTCCCTTAAAAGGACAGAAGATTCCTGCCAGCCACATCCACAGCAGAATATCAAACAACAGAGAAAGCACAATAAGCCAAGATTCAACTGATGAAACCATTAGCAGTATGGATGAGGTACATGAACTCTGCTCCTGACTCCCTTAAGTCACAATTATTACAGAAAAAGAGAAGAGATTGTGGGCGCTGTGCCTGTGTTTGCAATGCCTACCTGGTCGAAGGGGCTGCTGCAGCTCGTTCTGCTCCAGGCCGCCTGGGAAATGGGGAGCGGCCAGCTCCATTATTCTGTGCTGGAGGAATCCCAGCACGGCGCCTTCGTGGGCCGCATCGCCCAAGATCTGGGGTTGGAGGTGAGCGATCTGGTCCCCAGGATGTTCCGGATGCTGTCCAAAGGAGAGAAGGACTATTTTGAGGTAAACGTGCAGAATGGGATCTTGTTTGTAAATTCCCGGATAGACAGGGAGGAGCTGTGTGCCAAGAATGCTGACTGTGTCGTTCATCTGGAGGTGATTGTAGAGACACCTCTGAGATTCTTCCATGTGGAGGTTGAAATCAAAGACATAAATGACAATGCTCCCATCTTCTCTGCCAGGGAACAGATTCTGAGTATGGCTGAATTTACAACAGCATCTGGTACCCGATTCTTATTAGAAGGGGCATCTGATGCAGATATTGGTACCAATGCTCTGTTAACATACAAGCTGAGCCCAAACAACCATTTTGCTCTTGATTCAGGAACCGATGAAGATGAGAGTAAATCTGTAGTACTTGTATTAAAGATTCCACTAGACAGAGAGGAGAGCCCTGTGCATCATTTAGTACTGACAGCCACTGATGGGGGTGAACCAAAACTCACAGGAACTGTTCAGCTAGTCATCAATGTGCTGGATGTAAATGACAACCCTCCTGTGTTTAATCAATCTCTTTACAGGATAAAGTTACTAGAAAATACAGCTAGTGGGACATTAGTTATTGATCTGAATGCCACAGACTTAGATGAAGGGATTAATGGGGAAATATCTTATTTTTTCAGTAATAAATTACCTCTAAACTTCAAAAACACATTTAGTATAAATTCCAATACTGGGGAAATCAGGGTGATTGGAAAATTGGATTATGAAGACACAAAGTTCTATGAACTTCCAATTGTGGCAGAAGATAAAGGCAGTTCTCCATTGTTCAGGCAATGTAAAGTTCTCATTGATATATTGGACATGAATGACAATATCCCAGAAATATCTGTGAATTCTCTCTCTGTGCCATTGCCAGAAGACTCCACACCAGGGACTGTGGTGGCTATCATCAGTGCTTCTGACAAGGATTCTGGCACCAATGGACAAGTAAACTGTTTTCTATGGCCTACTGGGCTACCCTTCAAACTAGAGTCCACATTCAAGAACTACTACTCCCTGATCGTTGGTGCACGTCTAGATCGGGAGCAGGTGGCTGAGTACAACATGGTTGTGACTGTGCAAGATCAAGGCGTTCCATCACTGTCTGCAACCATCAGCCTCTTAGTGCCTATCAGTGACATAAATGATAATGCTCCAGCATTCACACAACCCGCCTACACAGTCTTTGTGAAGGAGAACAATCCCCCCGGGGCTCACATCTTCACAGTGTCCGCCTCAGACCCAGACGTAGCTGAGAATGCCCTGATCACCTATTGGATAGATGAGAAGCTCTGGCCGTTGTCCAGCTACATCTCCGTACATTCAGAGAGTGGAAAGCTCTATGCCTTGCAGCCTTTGGACTATGAGGAGTTGAAACTGCTGGAGTTCCAGGTGAGAGCCAAGGATGCTGGACTGCCCTCCTTATGTGGCAATGCGACTGTTCAAGTCTTTGTGGTGGATGAGAATGACAATGCACCTGCCGTGTCAGGATCATCAGAGGACAACCTGATTCTTCTAGTGGTCCCCGTGATGCCTGGGCATATTGTAGGCAAGATCCATGCCTTGGATGCGGACTCTGGATACAATGCATGGCTAAGATATGAGCTGGTTGAAGAAAGCAGTGGCCCGTGGGTTGTAGGGCAGTATAGTGGTGAGGTGAGTACCAAATATTCTCTGGATGAGTCAGAAGGAAGCAAAAGCCAGAGTGTGCTGGTTCTTGTGAAGGATCATGGGAAGCCTCCACTCTCAGCCACAGCTACCCTGAGTGTGTCCCTGGTGACAAATGCCCAGGCCATCAAAACGGATATTCACCTCCACCGGTCAGTGGATACTTTCATGCCCCTGGTGGACTCGATCAACATCTATCTGATCATTGCCATCTGCTCTGTTTCCAGCCTGTTCCTGCTGGCCATTCTCATCTACGTGGCCCTGCGGTGCCACTGCAAGGCAAAGGAAACCATGGTCTATGGTCCTGGCACGGCCACCCTGGTCTATGCCAGTGAAGTGGGCAGCTGGTCCTATTCCAATCGCCACAGCCACATCCTGGCAGGTGTGAGCGCAGAAGCTGGTGTCAAGAGTGACCTCATGATTTTTAGTCCCAACATTCCTGTTTTTGCAAATAATGGGGAATTTACGAATGGGACAGAAATGCCCCCAGATTCAGCTAGAGAGGTGAGTTGTGCTGCTTTTGGAGTCCTTGACATTCAGTCAACACCCTTTTTCTATGCTTCTCATTTAGGATTAATCTTGATACAAAATACTCTTTAAACTGAAGTGTTAGATTTAAAATGACAGTTCTTGTAATGAATTTCTTTCTTAACCAATTGATTTACAAGTCACTAATTCTAAGAAAATAATGTTAGATTGGGAGTGGCTACTGAAAGTTAGATGTTAAGTTTGTAGTTTATTTAATAGGTATCAACTTTGTTTCTATAAGAGAAAAAATAAGTAAGCTCACTATCATCTTTTGCCAACTCATTGTTTTTGTTCATGATTCATCTACTAAACAAATGGTACATTAGTAATAATTTTGCCTTTCTGGGTAGTTTTATTTTTTAATGAATAGAGAATGGATTCTCAGTCTTACTGGGTTTTTTGAACAATATTTATGGCTGGTGCATATATTGCAAACTTTTAAAAGAACATTGCATTTCTACAAGTTCAAAAGTATTTGCTGATAAACAACTCACTCAAGGAAATGGAATTTACAGTATTGTGAACAGCTTAGCAATTAGAATGAATTAATAAATTAATAAACTTAATGTAATTTGAAAAGAAGCAAAGCAGAAACAGAAGTTTTGACTGTAGATTATTTCTGCTACACATACAGTAGTTATATCTGGTAACTATATCATATTAATAGAAATCATATTAAATTAAGCATAATTTTATTGGTTATTTTATCTTTATTGATAAATTTATTCTTTGATGAATGTTGAATGGATTTTCAATTTGATTCCTCTCTTCAAAGCAGTGTTCATGCTGGGTGTATGGATTGCAAATTTATTTAAGACTATTTGGACTTCCTGATATTCAGAAACATCCATAAGTTTGCTCTTAGACTTTCTAAACTTTTTCACATGTTGTTGATACTCAAAATAGTGCTTGCTGACTAGACTATCATTTTTCAGAAAAGAAGTCATCAAAGGATTAGCTTGCCCTAGAGTTCAGTTTTTCTTACATGCATTTAGTAACTTGAATGGCCTTGTCAACTTAAACTTTCCAAGTTGCCAATTGTTTATTCATTCAGTCTCTTCCGACTCTTCATGACTTCATGGACCAGCCCATGCCAGAGGTTCCTGTCAGCCGTCACCACTCCCAGCTCCCCCAAGGTCGAGCCCGTCACCTCCAGAATATCATCCATCCATCTTGCCCTTGGTTGGCCCCTCTTCCTTTTGCCTTCCACTTTCCCTAGCATCAGCTTCTTCTCCAGGGTATCCTGTCTTCTCATTATGTGGCCAAAGTACTTCAGTTTTGCCTTTAATATGATTCCCTCAAGTGAGCAGTCTGGCTTTATTTCCTGGAGTATGGACTGGTTTGATCTTCTTGCAGTCCAAGGCACTCTCAGAATTTTCCTCCAACACCACAGTTCAAAAGCATCTATCTTCCTTTGCTCAGCCTTCCTTATGGTTCAGCTCTCGCAGCCATAGGTTACTACGGGGAATACCATTGCTTTAACTATGCGGACCTTTGTTGTCAGTGTGATGTCTCTGCTCTTAAAGTTGCCAATACAACCAGAAAATTAATAATTTTCTATTGTCCAAGTAAAGAAGAAAACCTTTCCTTCTGCAGTATTGGAGGGCAGATATAAGAAAATTCCATACCTGGAAAGACTGCCATTGTGGAAAGAGGAAAATAGAACCAATGGCTTATGTTCTTCTAAGCTGCTCTTTCTATGAGCAAGCCAGACACCGAAGGATAACTCCACTTATTAAAAGGTTTAAAGGGCGGTCCAGAGAATTTTACCTTCAGCTATTGCTGAAGGATACAGCCCCTAATGTTTTGGCACAAGTTGCAAGATTTTGCTCTGAAGCCATACAAAAGCATAAGTGCCTTACGGATAAAAAATACCAGCAGGCTTAGCAAGGCAAAATTCGATGTTTCATTCCCCTTTAGTATTGTATAAAAAAGGTAAAGGTTCCCCCTGCACATTTGTGCAGTCGTGTCCGACTCTAGGGGCCGGTGCTCATCTCCGTTTGTTAGCCAAAGAGGCAGCGTTGTCCGAAGACGCTTCCGCGGTCATGTGGCCGGCATGACGCGCGCGGAACGCTGTTACCATTCCACCAAAATGGTACCTATTCATCTACTTGCATTTGCATGCTTTCGAATTGCTAGGTTGGCAAGAGCTGGGGCGAGTGCGGGAGCTCACTCCGTCACGCGGGGCTAGGGATTCAAACCTCCAAACTTGCGATCGACAAGCATGGCGTCTTACCCGCTGAGCCACCACGCCCCTTTTAGTATTTTTATTTAGTATTTATTTATTTATTTAGTATTATTTAGTGTTTAGTATTTTAGTATTGTATACCATAAAGTTATTTACTTCCTCTATTTCCATTTTTCCTTACTTATTCTTACATGTACCCAATCAAGGATTGTAAAGTAGCAAACGAAGTTGATATGTTTTATAGATAATAGGTTTTATAGGTTTAGTTAACTAGATCAACTCAACAGGTTTTATAGTGTCAGCTCTTCAAGGTAGAACAGATCAGGAAAAAGACCCCACAGGATGAATAGAACTCTACTTCATTGAGATAGGCTATAGTAACAGAACCTTACAAGTCTTCCTTTGTTTTCCCTTCCCTCTCTCAGGGAGTCAGGCATGGGGGGAAGGTCTAGACCAGGGCTTTCCAAAGTGCCGCCGCTGGCGACACACCCGGCGGCGGCGGTGGCGGCGGCGACACGCGCGCGCATGGCGACGGCGCGCGGGGGTGTGCGGCGGCGCGCGCGCAGAGCGACGGCGCACGGGGGTCGCGACACACAGTTTGGAAAGCTCTGGTCTAGACTGAGACTCTTTGTACAGGTAATTCTCGGTTAACGACCACTTATTCAGTGACCATTTGAAGTTGCAACGGTGCTGCATGAGTGGTACTTATGACCAGTCTTTGAAGTTCCGGCTGTTGCACCACCCCTGCGGTCATGTGATCGTGATCTGGGTGCTTGGCAATGGGCTCACACGTATGATGGTTGCAGTGTCCCGTGGTCATGTGATCACCATTTGCAATCTTCCCTGCCAGCTTCCCACAAGCAGTGTACTGGGTAGCATGCTCGCACCGCAGCACTCCCTCCCCAGCCTGCACACACTCATGCGGCACCACAGCAACCCCTCCCCAGCCTGCATGCACTTGCTGCAGCACCCCCCGCCTCACTCCATCTGCCCTCCGGGCTGCTTGCGAGTTGCCCGGCTGGGACTTGCAATTCCATCTGGCTTCCCCAGTGACTTTGCTTGTGGGAAGCCAGCAGCAAGTCCCAAGTCGCAGTCACATGAGGTTCTCACTTAACAACCCAGGATTTTCGCTTAATGACAGCAATGGGGACTGCTGTTGCTTAGTGATGTGGTCATGTGATGGCCGCATTGCTTACTGATGGAAATTCCAGTCCAAATTAACGTTGTTAATTTGTTAATCGAACCTGTAATACTGTCCTCCCTCTCTGGATTTAACCCATGTTTCTTCTGCACCTGGTATGTATGTATGTATGTATGTATGTATGTATGTATGTTTGTTTGTTTGTTTGTTTGTTTGTTTGTTTAAAATTTAGTCACCGCTCATCTCACTCAAAGAGCAACTCTGGGCAGTTTACAATAAAAGAAGAATAAATAGTTGTTAAAATACAATAAAAAACAATATTCTCAAATAAAAATATAGCCCAAGATATAGATGTTAAAAACTTCTTAATTTATGGGAGTAACTTCAGGGTGCCAACCACCCTCAGGGTTGGTTACGCCTCCTCACGCCCCACGCGAGATGTCTTCACCCCTTTCCAGAAGGAATGGCCTTTGGATTCTTTCTCCAAGGTCATCTCTCTGACTCTCTACATACATTGATATTTTGCTGTATTTTCTTTCTTTAATTTTGTTTTTGCACTGGTCGTCGATTGTTATAAAATTGTTCATGTTCATTTAGATTGAACTATTCGGTCTAAATTCATCAGAGGCCTACTGCACTCTTCTCCAAATGCACTTCTTTGGTTAAAACATAGATGTTCCCTGCGGCAGCCTGAATGAAAACATGGTGCCTGAAATATTGGTTGAGAAGACTTTCAGAGGCAGATTGCTGGCCCAGGCGACTTTTGCTTATGAGTTTCTGTCCACGTGGAAAAAAACCATTGCTAGTGATTGCCTTATCTTCTATGTTGATGGAAAGGAGATACAATAGTATTCCTTTATGCAGGACATTTCTGCATCTGTTCCAGTACTGCAAATAAAATCAGTAGCATATGTCTTTCTTCATTGCCCACTTCATTGCATATGACATGCAGAATTCATATCCCCACTTCTTATTCATTGTGAGGGCTGGACCAAAATGAAAGTTCTAACCTTAAATTTGTAGGAATATAGCAAAGTTCTGTTTGATTCCGATTGATTCAATAGCTCAACTGGGGGTGAAATCATTCTACCTCAAGTAACTGGTAAAATGGTGCCCCTGTGCTTTTTAAAGAAAAAGCCCAGAAGGAAAACCAGCTTGCCCAGGAAAAGAAAAAATAATAATTGAAACAAAACCAAAATACATTGCTGCCAGGTTTTGAGGTGGCAACCTCCTACATGCTAGGCAAAGTTATAACCACTATGCTATTTCAGCATTACTTAGAAAGGGAGTTATAGACTCTATTAGACTGCAAAAGGGTTGAAAGCAGGGAATTTTGATTTTGAAAGTGGTTGTTGTGCCTGCCTATATGAGCATTTGATGTTTTAACCTTATATAATTGCATAATTTAAATATGTGTTTGTCTGCAATTCTTAACATCTTGATCAGTTCCAAATGCATTTTTTGAACATGGGGAATGGTAAAACTTATTCAACAGTGGAAGGATAAATCTACATTTGAGTTGTAACAATGAATTGTTGATACATGTTCGTTTAAATTGTTGACTTTTGGGTCATTATTAAAATTTTCTTAGAATTATTTTGTTTATGTGATAATTTTTCAGGATTTTTTCTTTTTAATTTTGGAATTCGATCATATAATTCATACTATTGTTTGTATGCATTTTTCATGTAACTGAAACACAGTATTCCATGTCCTGCACTCTGCATGATAGGAAATAAGTCCTGACATTCTTTTATGCTTTAGAAGGCCAAGAACTGAACCGTTTTGTAGCCCACTTGACAGTTCCTTCTAGTTTGATGAGGAAGCATTGATGAGCATTCTTTAAGTATAGTTTTCAAGTCAGCTGTGGATCTACTAAAAGACATTATATCCAGCCTTTACTTACCAAGTTCCTACTTAGAATATTCTGAAGTATTTGTTATACATTTTGTTGAAAGCTAGAAATATTGTATTCCCATAAACTATTAAGGTACTCAGTAAAATATAAGATAAAATTAGTGTGGTAAAGACATTTTTGACAAATTCATGATGCTTTTGGTAATTACTACACAGTTTTCAAGTACCTTAGAGATCAGTTAGTTTATCTGTTCTGAATTTTTTCCAAGTGTTGATTTTAGAGTGACTAATCTGCAGTTCTCTGGGTCCTCCCCTCCCCCCCTCCTCCTCCTCCTCCTCCTCCTCCTCCTCCTCCTCCTCCTCCTCCTCCTCTTCCTCCTCCTCCTCCTCTTCCGCCTCCTCCTCCTCCTCCTCCTCCTCCTCTTCCTCTTCCTCCTCCTCCTCCTCCTCCTCCTCCTCCTCCTCCTCCTCCTCCTCCTCTTCCGCCTCCTCCTCCTCCTCCTCCTCCTCCTCCTCCTCCTCTTCGTGAAGGTTGGGATACTTGCCTTCCTCCAGTTATCTGGGATTTCATTTCTCCAGGATTTCTCAAAGATAACAGTTACTGGTTTGGCCAGACCATCAGGAAGCTCCTTTATTGTCTTAAAATGCAATTCAAATAGTCCTGAGGATTTAAACTCATTTCTTTCCTGACCAGGTTTCATTAATCTCAGACTTGATCCTGCTCTTCAAAATTATCCAGTGATACAGTAGATACTCTATTACTGCAGCTTGGGTGAATAAACACAAAATTTGCTATACTTATTTTTGAGATATGTTAGATAAAAGTTGAACAATAAAAGTACAAACACATATTTTCCTGATATTTTTTGCCGGAAGGATAACGTTGGATGAATTTTGCTGCATTGCTCTCAATTGAGAATTTTTCCTGATGCTCAGTTGAAATCTGCTTCCTTTTTCATTGATTATGTGCCATCAAGTTGTTGTTGACTCTTAGCAACCACACAGATAGATTTTTTCCATGACAATCTGTCCCTAACCTAGTCTTTTACATCTTCCAATCTTATTCTCTTTCCTTCCACCTTTCCTTCCACCATTCCCAGCATTAGAACCTTCCCCAGAGAGTTAGGTCTTTGTATAATGTGTCTGAAGTAGGATAATTTGTGTCTAGTCATTTGTGCCTCAATTGAGCACTCTGGGTTGATTTATTCAATGATCCATTTGTTTGTTTTCTTGGATGTCCATGGCATTCTCAGGAGTCTTCTCCAGCACCAAAACTTCAAAAGTGGCAATACTCTTCCTATCCTGCTTGTTCGAACTCCAACTTTCACTTCCATAGAACGTCAAAGGGAATACCATGGCTTGCACGATTCTGATCTTTGTAGATATGGACCCATCACAGCATTTGAATATATTTTCCAAGGCCTTCATGGCTGCTCTACCAAGTGCTAGTCTGTGGCTTATTTCTTGACTGCTTGTTCCTTTATTGTTGATGATTGATCCTAAAAGGCAGAAGCTATCCATCACTTCAATATTTTCAGTGTAAATTCTAAGGCTGGTTGTTGTACCTGTTGTTTTAGTTTGGTCTTCTTTATACCTAATTTTAGTCCCATTTTTTTTTGCTGTACTTGTAGTTTAAGCCTAATGTTACTTGTCTTCTGGAACAAACTGAAGAGGTCTATCCCATCTTCTACATGACTGCCCTTCATATACTTGATGACAGCTATTATATTCCCCCACATCTTCTCTTTTCAAGCTAAGCATACCCAATGCCTACAACCATTTCTCATAGGTTTTTTCTTCCAAGCCCCTTATAATCTTGTCCTCTAGACACACTCCATTTGGCTAATCTCCTTCCTGAAATGCAATATCCAGAACTGCATGCAATGTTCTAGATATGATCTGACCAATGCAGAATAGAAATGTACAATGATTTATCTTGAACTTTACATCATACTTTTGTTGATGCAACCTAGGATTGCATCCCTGACCCCCCCTTTTTTGCAATTGAATCATAGTATTGGCTCATATTCATCTAGTAATCCACAAAGATTGTCAGATATTTTTGTACCTACTGTTACGCAAAGTGGTCTCATCATACTTATACTCATGCATTTGATTTTTCCTAACCAAATGACTGACTGTACATTTGTCTCTGCTGAAATTTATCTTGTTTGTTCTGTCCATTTTTCCAGCTTGTCGAGGTCCTCTTGAATCTTGATATTGTATCTTTGTGTGATCTGCAAGTTAGATAATCATGTTTTCTAACCCCTTATCCATGTCACTTATAAGATGTTCAACAACAAGGGGCCTAGAATGGAGCCCCGAGGCATGGCACTCATCATGTGGAGCCATTGATATACGCTTGTTGGGCCCTGATAGCATAGTCCAGCTTTTATAACAGGATTTTATCATCTTCCTCTTAGGTTTTCAGGAGAGACTTTGTCGAATGTTTTGCTAAAATCAACATACACTATGTCTACTTCATTGCAATGGTCAACTAAACTGGTCACTCTACTACAAAAGGAGATTACAATGGTTTGAAATGGCCTGCTCTTGATGAACTCAGTCTGGCTATTGCAAAAAAACACATGATTTTCTAAATGCTCACTTAATCATCTATTCCAGAATTTTGCCAAGTGTCAGTGTCAGGTTGACCAGGCTATAGTTAACCAGGTCCTCTTCCTTTTTGAGGATGGGCCCTTCTCCAGAGTTCTGGCACTATATCTATCCTCCCTGACTTCGCAAAGATCACAGAAAGGGGCTCCAAGATGACACCCACAAGCTCCTTCTAGAATTTCAGATGTAATTAATTTGGTTCTGGAGACCTGAACTTGTTTGTGGTAGCTAGGTGCCCCCTAAGTTTCTCTACTTTCCTTAAGTTGCCACTCCATCCTTATAGCAATTGCTCTGCTTTGATTCCTTTTAACAC
Organism: Charina bottae; assembly: GCA_023362775.1. Taxonomy (NCBI): domain Eukaryota; kingdom Metazoa; phylum Chordata; class Lepidosauria; order Squamata; family Charinaidae; genus Charina; species Charina bottae. Next base: position 5,075,871 of record JALMGJ010000043.1, on the reverse strand, counting down.
AATTCTCCTTTGGGCAGAAGACAGAAACAAAGCAGAAGTTGGAGAGCTCCGAGCTCCCTCTCTCATTAGTTACTATTTTACCATCCTTTCATAACAGCAGACCCACTTCCTTCTTTTTCTTTCATGTATTGCTGATATACTGTAGACCAATAGTAATTTTTGTTGCTCTTCGCTTTCCTTGGAAGCTTAAGTTCCCTTTTCACTTTAGCCTTTCTGCTTTTCTTTTTACAGAATTGGCTACTTGCTGATAAACTTCTTTGATGATAATGCCTATCTTCCATCTTCTACACGTTCTTTTAGCTCTTACTTCAGTCCAAAGCTCCCCATGCATCCACAATGGTTTTCTAAATTACACCTTGTTTTTTTTAAAACGAGATTGGTGTGCAATTATACCTCTTATTTTTGAGAAGTTTCTAGATATCCTGCACACCATTTGACCTGAGGACTTCTTCCCACAGGTTCTTGCCTAGTAAATCTCAAAACATTTGGAAATCAAGTGTCTATGCCTCACGTTTCTCTCTCTAGTACCTTGAAAAACAATAAGATGTAGCCACTTCTTCCCTGGGTTCCTGTTGCTTTTACCACTTCAACCAGTTTTTCAGTTGGTTAGACATTGATCAAGGATAGCCAATCACCTTGTCATTACTAAATCTTTCTCTCATTAAATACTTCTTAATTGTTTGCACAGTTTGTAGCAGTATTGAATCAAAATCCTGAAGCTTAGCTATTATCTCTATTATAACAGGTTGAATGATAAAGAAAAAATAAGAAATGATTCTGAAGGCTACAGTAACACAGAGATAACTCCAAGCACTCTATGGAAACATATATTCATAAACACTGGATGATTATTAGAAATCTGCCATGAATACAGAATGAAAGTCTGTTTCTCCATTTTGAAATTCAGTCACAAGAGGTCACTGTTTCCTAAGGAAACCTTCAAGTGAAACTGAAAATCCACAGCTCCTCCCTTAAAAGGGACCGAGATTCCTGCCAGTTGGATGCACAACGGGAATATCAAGCAACAGAGAAAGCACAATAAGCCAAGATTCAACCGATGAACGCATTGCTGGTATGGATGAGGCACATGGACTCTGCTCCTGACTCTTTAAGACAAGATATTTAGAGAAAAAGAGAAGAGATTGTGGGCGCCGTGCCTCTGTTTGCAATGCCTACCTGGCCGAAGGGGCTGCTCCAGCTGGTTCTGCTCCAGGCCGCCTGGGAAATGGGGAGCGGCCAGCTCCATTATTCTGTGCTGGAGGAATCCCAGCACGGCGCCTTCGTGGGCCGCATCGCCCAAGATCTGGGGTTGGAGGTGAGCGATCTGGTCCCCAGGATGTTCCGGATGCTGTCCAAAGGAGAGAAGGACTATTTTGAGGTAAACGTGCAGAATGGGATCTTGTTTGTAAATTCCCGGATAGACAGGGAGGAGCTGTGTGCCAAGAATGCTGACTGTGTCGTTCATCTGGAGGTGATTGTAGAGAAACCTCTGAGATTCTTCCATGTGGAGGTTGAAATCAAAGACATAAATGACAATGCTCCCATCTTCTCTGCAAGGGAACAGATTCTGAGCATATCAGAATTGGTAACATCGAGTACTGTATTTCCATTAAAAGGAGCCTCTGATGCAGATATTGGTACCAATGCTCTGTTAACTTACAGGCTCAGCCCAAACAACCATTTTGCTCTTGATTCAGGAACTAATGAAGATGAGAGTAAATCTGTAGTACTTGTATTAAAGATTCCACTAGACAGAGAGGAGAGCCCTGTGCATCACTTAGTACTGACAGCCACTGATGGGGGTGAACCAAAACTCACAGGAACTGTTCAGCTAGTCATCAATGTGCTGGATGTAAATGACAACCCTCCTGTGTTTAACCAATCCCTTTACAGGATAAAGTTACTAGAAAATACAGCTAGTGGGACATTAGTTATTGATCTGAATGCCACAGACTTAGATGAAGGGATTAATGGGGAAATCTCTTATTTTTTTAGTGATAGCCTACCTCTTCATTTCACAAAGATATTTAGTATAAATTCTGATACTGGGGAAATCAGGGTGATTGGAAAATTGGATTATGAAGACATTAATTTCTATGAACTTCAAATTGTAGCAGAAGATAAAGGCAGTTCTCCATTATCTGGACATTGTAAAGTTCTTATTGAAGTATTGGACATGAATGACAATATTCCAGAAGTGTCTGTGAATTCTCTCTCTGTGCCATTGCCAGAAGACTCCACACCAGGGACTGTGGTGGCTATCATCAGTGCTTCAGACAAGGATTCTGGCACCAATGGACAAGTAAACTGTTTTCTACGGCCCACTGGGCTGCCCTTCAAACTAGAGTCCACGTTCAAGAACTACTACTCCCTGATTGTTGGTGCACCACTAGATCGGGAGCAGGTGGCTGAGTACAAGATGGTTGTGACTGTGCAAGATCAAGGCGTTCCATCACTGTCTGCAACCATCAGCCTCTTAGTGCCTATCAGTGATATAAATGATAATGCTCCAGCATTCACACAACCTGCCTACACAGTCTTCCTGAAGGAGAATAATCCCCCTGGTGCTCACATCTTCACAGTGTCCGCCTCAGACCCAGACGTAGCGGAGAATGCCCTGATCACCTATTGGATAGATGAGAAGCTCTGGCCGTTGTCCAGCTACATCTCCGTACATTCAGAGAGTGGAAAGCTCTATGCCTTGCAGCCTTTGGACTATGAGGAGCTGAAACTGCTGGAGTTCCAGGTGAGAGCCAAGGATGCTGGACTGCCCTCCTTATGTGGCAATGCGACTGTTCAAGTCTTTGTGGTGGATGAGAATGACAATGCACCTGCCGTGTCAGGATCATCAGAAGACAACCTGATTCTTCTAGTGGCCCCCGTGATGCCTGGGCATATTGTAGGCAAGATCCATGCCTTGGATGCGGACTCTGGATACAATGCATGGCTAAGATATGAACTGGTTGAAGAAAGCAGTGGCCCGTGGGCTGTTGGGCAGTATAGTGGTGAGGTGAGTACCAAATATTCTTTGGATGAGTTAGAAGGAAGCAATACCCAGAGTGTGCTGGTTCTTGTGAAGGATCATGGGAAGCCTCCACTCTCAGCCACAGCTACCCTGAGTGTGTCCCTGGTGACAAGTGGTCAGACCATCAAAACGGATATTCACCTCCCCAGGTCAGGGGAGAGCTTCATGCCACTGGTGGACTCGATCAACGTCTATCTGATCATTGCCATCTGCTCTGTTTCCAGCCTGTTCCTGCTGGCCATTCTCATCTACGTGGCCCTGCGGTGCCACTGCAAGGCAAAGGAAACCATGGTCTATGGTCCTGGCACGGCCACCCTGGTCTGTGCCAGTGAAGTGGGCAGCTGGTCCTATTCCAATCGCCACAGCCACATCCTGGCAGGTGTGAGTGCAGAGGCTGGAGCTAAGAGTGACCTCATGATTTTCAGTCCCAACGTTCCTGTTTTTGCAAATAGTGGGGAACTTAGGAATGGGACAGAAATGCCCCCAGATTCAGCTAAAGAGGTGAGTTTTCTGGTTTCAGAGTTTTTGACATTTATTCAAAATCATATTTCTATGGTATCAACTTAGGATCAATCTTGATATTCTCTATCTCTCTCACTCTCACTCTCTCTCAGCCGAACTCACCTCACAGGGTTGCTGTTGTGGGGAAAAATAGGAGGAAGGAGTATTAGGTATGTTCGTCGCCTTGAGTTATTTATAAAAATAATAAAGGCAGGATATAATATAAATAAATAAATATCTATAATTTTACATTTATAATGACAGTCCTGGTAGTAAATTATTATCTAAACAAGTGAGCTCATAATGTGTTTGCTAAATCAGGACATTGATTTACAAATCTATAATATTTTTTTAAGGAAATATTTTTGGAATGATAGTGGTATTCAAAGGTACGCTTCTAATTTGTACTTTATTTAATAGTTAGTGTGATATAAAAAATAACTTTTTATTCTTCCAATCATCTGGCATGAATTCTGTGCAGATTTTAGCCATGTTTCTCACCCTTGGCAATCAGATATGTGGACTTCAACTCCCAGAATTCTCAGGAACAGGAATTATTGTTGCCATATTCCTATAAACTGCCAAGGCTGGGAACTGAAATACAATTCTGCAGCTCATAAAGCAGTCAATCAGTAAATTCTAGAAATCCACATGGCTTTTTCAGGACAAGTTTAATCAGACTAATCTTTCTTTTTTAAATTAAATTACTTCCTCAGTAAATTGATGGGAATAAGTAATACCCCGTAAAGTTTTCATGGGAACAATACAGATGTGCCTTTGGCTAAGTTTTCTTAACCTCCCAATTTAGCCCATAGCCCAGATGTGTCCTGTTGGTCTTCCATCCAAGTACTCACGAGGTCCGAAAATATCTGGGTGTAACAAAAGGAGCACCCACAGGCTCCCAGTAGAAAAGTTGTGAAATTTTGGGACATCTAGGTCCAAGACACTCTGTAGATGATTGAGGAACATAGAGAATGGCTCTCAAAAATTTGGATCGAATAGTTTTCAAAATAGATGTATCCTTATACACAATGAATTGAGCACCAGATAGCAGCAGGCTCAAGATCTTAGTCTTGAATAGTTAATTGCTGCAGGCATGTAATTATTGCCTTCATGGCTTGCAAATCTGATAATTTGTTGTGCCTTTTGTCAAAAGTTTATTTATTTGGTGGCTCCAGAAGGCCAATGGTTGGAGCAAATAGCTAGTAATTGCTCAATGGATCTATTGTTGATATTTCAATTGTGGGAAAAGTTAAAGTGCTTTTTGGTGAAAGCTAGGACCTCTGTTTAGAGTAATTAATTTCTATTTTTTCCCTAAGCAAATGGACATTAGGGCTCCTAGGCATCTGTGAAGGTTAACTTGGGATACAGAGAAGATGGCAGCAACATCTGCACAGAATAGAACAAAAATAGGCTGGTGGACGAGTATAGAGGGTGGAATTTAGATTTAGAAAGAGCCAGGACTCTTTAGAGGAGCAAGAATACATTGATGCTTAGCTTCTTTAAAGATAAAATAGGCAGGCAATTCCTTATTGCTCCTGCATCTGATTTGCATAAAGGGGTTATCATGTAACAGCATTTTCAGCCTGAGCAGACAGTAGTCCAGAGCTTTCCAAACTCTTCATGTTGGTGACACACTTTTTAGACATGCATCGTTTCGTGACACACTCTTACAGCAGGGCACAAGGCAGGCAGTAGGACCTGCGCGGAATCCTGGCAGGGCTCGGAGGCAGCAGCAGCCATGACACACCCAGACACTGTAGCCGACACACTAACGTGTCCCGACACACAGTTTGGAAAGCTCTGCAGTAGTCAATAGATGAAGCAGTTAACTTCTTCTACAATCTCTCCAGAGGAACTGAACAAAAAGCGACCCTCTGGTTGATGAAGGCAGGATAAAACAGTGTTTCCCAACCTGGGCAACTTTAAGATGTGTAGATTTCAACTCCCAGAATTCTCCAGCCATGGCTATCGCTAAGAATTCTATGAGTTGAAGACCACAGATGTCAAAGTTGCCCAGGTTGGGAAACACTGGCATAAAGAGGGTCCTCTTGGAAGGGTTGAATATTCCTTAGCCAGGTGTATAGATCAGAGGTACCCCTCAGATGAAGTTTCAGCCATGGCTTGTTGAGGTTGACTACCCTCCCTCAGGATAAGGTTGAAAGAAGGAAGAGGGAAAATGGTCACCATTTAGATGGGAATCTATAATAAAGTCTTCCCAACATTAACATATAATCAAAGGTAGTTGCCTCTCTGCTGCCTGGAAGTAAGTTATCCCTCTATATCTCCTGGAGTCAAGCCTTTTAGTATCTAGAGCCCAAATTTCACAGCCAGCTGGAATAATCTCCAGCCTTCAGTGCTGATACCTTTGCTTTTGAAGCATTGCAGAATGAGAGTGAGTGGCCTAATATGGAAAGAAAGTGAAGTATTGAAATGTTGAAGAACAGACTCATCACTGAATCCCATTCTAGAATGAAAATTGCCTGATGCTACCATTTCTGAGTTTGGGCACTGGACTATCAGTTTGGACAGCTAGTGATCCCAGGTACAATTGCTTTGAGAAATCTTTCTGTGAGGTGGGAAGATATACAGTACATTGATTAGAACAATACCTAGGGACCCAATTTTTAAGTCAATGACTAATGCTAAAGAGTTACAGAAGGAGTGAAGAGAGATCAGGTACAGAATTTGGAGGAAATAAGAATGCTGTCCCTGCCAAGAGCTTGTCCACTTTTCTGGTTGCCTGCACGGTAGTTATCCGGTTCCAAGGGTTCTAAGTCGAACTGGAACAGGGAAAAGATAAAACTGGGACCAATCTGTTTAGCATGCCAGCCTGCTATGTTCCAAGAGAGTAACTGTATAGCAAGGTACAATGTAAATGTCATTGGATTGGAGCTAACCTCATTGTTGATCTGGAGCCCTAACTCTGGGCTGGCTGACTCACAAGCTACTTAAAAGTGACCTTGATGACCTGCCTATTCAGTGACTCTGTAGCTGGCTTGAAACCTTTACTAAAAGCAAGTTGATCAAAAGCTCCTCATCAAACTGGAGGCAAATATGAAGGTTAGGCTCCCACAGCCACTACTTGGCAGGAAATCAGAGGCCTCCTGATTTTACATGGTTTCCCCTTTTTTTATTCCTTTAGTATATATAAAGAAAGAGGAAAAGAAATACAGAATCCACTGATCCAAGGTTGTAAATGTTGAGTATCTTTCGATTGTAAAAGAGTAATCTCTTTCACTATACCCCACACTTTGTAAATCTATAATTCTTTGTGTTTGGAAAAATTCTAAAAAATTGGTATAATTGAAAATCAGATCTTGAAACCATATTACTCTTTCCAAAGCCATATTAGGTAAACTTACGGATATTAAACCAAAATGCAAAATAGTGTGGCAAGTTATTTGAAGTTATCTTCAGGTTCTCTTTTTAATTACAGTTATTTTTGTTCAAAGGCCAAAATATGAAGCAGATTACAACACAATTCAGTCAGGTGAAAACAAAGGGAAAATAGAGGAAACATTATTACAATTTAAATGATTATATTTATAGTCATAAGGTGAAGCATGCAAAGCAAAACATATCACATATTAAAACGGGAATATGTAAAGAACAAGAAAAGAAAAAAATTAATATGAATCAGCTTATGAAAAATGAATTATCAAGATTGCTAGACAATTAATTTTCTCACAGCAGTACTGATTGCGAGAAATATGGCAACCATTCTAGAGCAAGGCACTTCTTCCCAAACATTTTCAAAGTGTGAATACAGTAGTCCTAATATATACTAATGCTTATACAGGGATATATTATACATAACTGATAAAGTGAGTGGCAAACCATGGTAGTAACAAATTCAATTTTTAGGGCGACACATCAGTTCATCAGTTTTCTAAGGATTCTCAAATAAGTGCTTTAGGTGCATTGTTGTTGAAATTATTATGTCACTATTATAATGGCAAGAAAAAACAGAATAAATTTCTATGATTACTCAGTTACTCATTACTTTTAAAAATATTCCCAATGGAAGACTCATTTAGACATCAAATTAAATGTTTTGGAAATCGAGATCTTGCTTTGCTTTTCATCTATCTAAATGATTTAAGAGCTCCATACACTGGACAAGAAACAGAATGTAACAAGGAGAGAGAGTATTTCATATTTAATAGTATTTCTGTGTATTTTACATACTTCCTTGGTACTGATGTTTTATTGTTCCTCATGTTGCCCATAACTCTGACTCAGATTGTTTGAAGCCAATTCAGCATTCCCTCAATGGCACCATAGTCACATCTTTGAACAATGGAGGAGGTGACAAAAGATGCAGACAAATACACATCTGATTCCTGTCCATACGAATAAAAGTACCAAAGATATATCGAGTGACTTAATATAACATTTAATTATTCTTCTTTTAATGACTACATATTATTTAATTCATCGCTTATATTTGGGTTGGTTTTTTATTTCCATGGTCAAGAATGAACTTAAGCACTGCATGGAAAAAATATATGCATCTGAACATGAAGATTGGATGATTATTAGAAATCTGCCATGAATAGAGAATGAAAGTCTGTTTCTCCATTTTGAAATTCAGTCACAAGAGGTCACTGTTTCCTAAGGAAACCTTCAAGTGAAACTGAAAATCCAGAGCTCCTCCCTTAAAGGGACCGAGATTCCTGTCTGCTGGATCCACAACGGGAATATCAAACAACAGAAAAAGCACATTACAGTAAGTCAAGATTCAACCGATGAACGCATTGCTGGTATGGATGAGGCACATGGACTCTGCTCCTGACTCTTTAAGACAAGATATTTAGAGGAAAAGAGAAGAGATTGTGGGTGTTGTGCCTGTGTTTGCAATGCCTACCTGGCCAAAGGGGCTGCTGCAGCTGGTTCTGCTCCAGGCCGCCTGGGAAATGGGGAGCGGCCAGCTCCATTATTCTGTGCTGGAGGAATCCCAGCACGGCACCTTCGTGGGCCGCATCGCCCAAGATCTGGGGTTGGAGGTGAGCGATCTGGTCCCCAGGATGTTCCGGATGCTGTCCAAAGGAGAGAAGGACTATTTTGAGGTAAACGTGCAGAATGGGATCTTGTTTGTAAATTCCCGGATAGACAGGGAGGAGCTGTGTGCCAAGAATGCTGACTGTGTTGTTCATCTGGAGGTGATTGTAGAGAAACCTCTGAGATTCTTCCATGTGGAGGTTGAAATCAAAGACATAAATGACAATGCTCCCATCTTCTCTGCAAGGGAACAGATTCTGAGCATGGCTGAATTTACAACAGCATCTGGTACCCGATTCCCCTTAGAGGGAGCTTTTGATGCAGATATTGGTACCAATGCTCTGTTAACTTACAAGCTCAGCCCAAACCACCATTTTATTCTTGATTCAGGAAGTGATGAAGATGAGAGTAAATCTGTAATACTTGTATTGAAGATTCCACTTGACAGAGAGGAGAGCCCTGTGCATCATTTAGTACTGACAGCCACAGATGGGGGTGAACCAAAACTCACAGGAACTGTTCAGCTAGTCATCAATGTGCTGGATGTAAATGACAACCCTCCTGTGTTTAACCAATCCCTTTACAGGATAAAGTTACTAGAAAATACAGCTAGTGGGACATTAGTTATTGATCTGAATGCCACAGACTTAGATGAAGGGATTAATGGGGAAATATCTTATTTTTTTAGTAATAGTGTACCATTACATATCACAAAGATATTTAGTATAAATTCTGATACTGGGGAAATCAGGGTGATTGGAAAATTGGATCATGAAGACATTAATTTCTATGAACTTCAAATTGTAGCAGAAGATAAAGGCAGTTCTCCATTATCAGGGCATTGTAAAGTTCTCATTGATATATTGGATATGAATGACAATATTCCAGAAGTATCTGTGAATTCTCTCTCTGTGCCATTGCCAGAAGACTCCACACCAGGGACTGTGGTGGCTATCATCAGTGCTTCAGACAAGGATTCTGGCACCAATGGACAAGTAAACTGTTTTCTACGGCCCACTGGGCTGCCCTTCAAACTAGAGTCCACGTTCAAGAACTACTACTCCCTGATTGTTGGTGCACCACTAGATCGGGAGCAGGTGGCTGAGTACAAGATGGTAGTGGCAGTGCAAGATCAAGGTGTTCCACCACTATCTTCTAGCATCAGGCTCTTAGTGCCTATCAGTGACATAAATGACAATGCTCCCAGTTTCACACAACCCGCCTACACAGTCTTCCTGAAGGAGAACAATCCCCCTGGGGCTCACATCTTCACAGTGTCCGCCTCAGACCCAGACGTAGCTGAGAATGCCCTGATCACCTATTGGATAGATGAGAAGCTCTGGCCGTTGTCCAGCTACATCTCCGTACATTCAGAGAGTGGAAAGCTCTATGCCTTGCAGCCTTTGGACTATGAGGAGCTGAAACTGCTGGAGTTCCAGGTGAGAGCCAAGGATGCTGGACTGCCCTCCTTATGTGGCAATGCGACTGTTCAAGTCTTTGTGGTGGATGAGAATGACAATGCACCTGCCGTGTCAGGATCATCAGAGGACAACCTGATTCTTCTAGTGGTCCCCGTGATGCCTGGGCATATTGTAGGCAAGATCCATGCCTTGGATGCGGACTCTGGATACAATGCATGGCTAAGCTATGAGCTGGTTGAAGAAAGCAGTGGCCCGTGGGTTGTGGGGCAGTATAGTGGTGAGGTGAGTACCAAATATTCTCTGGATGAGTCAGAAGGAAGCAATACCCAGAGTGTGCTGGTTGTTGTAAAGGACCATGGGAAACCTGAACTGTCAGCCACAGCTACCCTGAGTGTGTCCCTGGTGACAGATGCCCAGGCCATCAAGACAGATATTCACCTCCAAAGGTCAGGGGAAAGCTTTGTGCCCCTGGTGGACTCGATCAACGTCTATCTGATCATTGCCATCTGCTCTGTTTCCAGCCTGTTCCTGCTGGCCATTCTCATCTACGTGGCCCTGCGGTGCCACTGCAAGGCAAAGGAAACCATGGTCTATGGTCCTGGCACGGCCACCCTGGTCTGTGCCAGTGAAGTGGGCAGCTGGTCCTATTCCAATCGCCACAGCCACATCCTGGCAGGTGTGAGTGCAGAGGCTGGTGCCAAGAGTGACCTCATGATTTTCAGTCCCAATATTCCTGTTTTTGCAGGTAATGGGGAACTTAGGAATGGGACAGATGTGCCCCCAGATTCAGCTAAAGAGGTGAGTCCTGCTCTTGGAATCCTTGTCATCCACTCAGCATCCTATTTCAATGCTTACAATTTAGGATTAGTCTTGGGACAATATTCTTTTTGAATTGTTTGCTTTAGACACTGATGGTAAATAAATTGATTTACAAATCACTAATACTTGTTTCTAAAGATTTCCCCCCCCAATGTGAGTAGCTATAGAAAGATACAAAGAAAGTTTGTAGTTTACTTAATAGTAAGCGAATCTGTCTTGTATGTTTGTAAATATAAATGAGCTCTTCATCTTATATTATCATTTGCCCTGGTAACCTATTCTTCATCTTCATCTTGTAGACAGATGGGACTTTAATCAATGATTTTTCCTTTGTTGATAATTTCTTCTTTGATGTATCAATTCTCAATGAGATGCCTCTCTTTGTAACAATATTTATAGCTGGTGCATGGATTGCAAACTTACTAAACATTGTTAAACTGCTAGATATACTGAACTTTATTTGTAAGTTTGTTTTGGGGGTTTCTAATCTTGTTCATACATTGTTGGTAAATTTAGAAATAGAATTTATAATATTGTAAAGGGCTTAACAACTAGAAAGAAGTAATGCATTTATAATACGTACAGCAATTATATCTGATAACTGGGCAGTCATATTCCTAGAATAATCAAAGATCACCTTGTACTAGAGCTCACTAACCCTCACTGAAATGGCCTTGTCAGATTAACAACCAGTATGTGGAATATTTTCATCCTGATTTATTTATTTATTTATTTATTTATTTATTTATCACCGCCCAACTCCCCCGAGGGGGACTCTATTGCAACATCTGTAGTGTCACACTCTTTGAGGTTTGGAAGAAATCAAGTGACGCTCCTAAACCAATCCCTACCAATCCTTACATTCTATAATTCTCTTCTGATCTCTGAGAATGCCGTCGACTTAGCATGGGTTTTGGGAGTTAGGGAGCGTTCTGCCATATCGAAAACTAGGTATTTATCCTATGTAGCTGAACCAATAATTCTGGAGAAGAGATGAAATATGAGAGGATTGGAGGAGGGAAATCCTTGCAATCTTCAAAAAAGTAGGATTTGGGGATCTATAGATTTGACAGCCTGACATTGGTACTGAGAAGACTCAGCAGTGTTTCCCAACCTTTTCAAGTTGTAGATGTGTGGACTTTTGCTTCCAGAATTCAGGCTGGTAGGGGAATTCTGAGTATGCAAGCCTACATAGCTGGAAATGGTTGAGATTAGGAAATACCTGTAGTATTCTGAGAAGCTCATAGAGCAATTAAGCAGTAAAGGAAAAAGAATACTATACTTGAAACTTTAATAATTAATCCTTGATTATGTAGAGTAATATAATATTGACCAGCCTGTATATTATGTAAATAAAAAGGATAAATCCATATTTCTTAATATGGTAATGAATTCAACTTTTTTGCATATAATTTTAAACAACATCTTCAATCCATATTACTCTTTCCAAAACCATTGTAACAAATGAAAGGATATTAAACCAAAATGCAACAATAATGGGGCAAGCCAAAATCATGTGTATAAGTGTCCCCTTCATCATTTTCTCTCTTTCGGATATGAATGCTGCATACAGTATTATAATAATCATGAATATACTTCTTAAAAGTATCTTAAATGACGATTAAGTACACTGAGCGAGCGAGAGATCTGTTTTATAAAAAACATGATCAGATATTACTATAATGTTATTTTTATCTATCCAATGATTTAAGAATAGGAATACTAAAGAATAATAAAGTTGGGAACAGGTCTGGTTTTATCTAATTATTTGTTATGACAGATGTAAAAGTCATCATGTATCTATCATATGGAACTCCCATCATATGCTCTTTTAGTACTTTTCATGTAGGAGAGTTAAATTTAGCTGGGATAGTATTATGATCTAACAAGGAATCTAAAATTTGATTATTTATTTTTAATGTATGCTGCCATTTTTATTCAAACCATGTCGTACAGTTTACTGTTAACAGAGTAGTAGCAAGATGACTTATTGAAGGCCCTCTGGCATAATTCTGTCTTTAGTGTTAGAAGACTGTCATAGTTAATTTAATATTCAAAGGGAGATTACTCTTTCATGTTGGTGCTATGATGAAAAAAATACCACTTGGTTTCAGCCCAGAATTATTGTGGGACTATCAGGAGCTTCTCCCATGATATATGGACTGGATTGAGTAATTCTGGCTAGACGAGAGGTTTTGAATATATATAGTAATTGATGATATAGTAATCATCAATTAATCATCAAGTAATTGATGATATAGTGCTAGATGATTGGGCCCCTTAGGTTGGATGGCACTCAAGAAGCTAGTTAGGAATAGCTGAGGATCTTTTGGAGTACTAATGGTGTTTATGGTGTGGCTAGATTAAAGCTTCCAGGATGTCTAATTGCTGATGTTGCCATGCAGGAAGAGAAAATCCAAAGATTGAAGACAGACTTACAGTGGGAACATGGAACGTAAGAAGCAAAAACACAATGAAAGATGAAATAGATCAACCACACATTGACATTTTAGGCATCAGAGAATTGAAATGGACTGTAATTGAACACGTTTAATCATGAAGATCATACAGCTTACTACTCAGGACACGAAAAGCAAAGAAATAACAGTGTTGCCTTCATAGTCAGGAAGAATATAGCAAGAACAGTACTTGGTTACACTGCTATCAATGACCAAATAATATCAATTAGATTTCATGGACAACCCTTTAATGTGATGATTATCCAAGTTTATGCTCCCAAAACTGATGCAGGTAAAGAGGAGGTTTTATGGTCACATTCAATTTGAACATTCGACAATTGCTGCTTGTGGTTGGATACTGGAATGCCAAAGTTGGAAAAATTAAGGAAGAAAATATAGTTGGACTGTATGACCTAGAAAACCGAAATGAAGCAGGAGAACCACGTATCAATTTCTGTCAGTCCAAAGATTTCTTCCTTGCTAACACCATCTTCCAATAAATAAAACAACACCTATATACATGGACATACCCAGATGGAGTATGCAGAAATGGAACTGACTATATAATTGGTACAAGGAGGTAGAAGAGCTCAGTTATAAGAACAAAGACGTGGCCAGGGGCTGACTATACCATTTCAAAGGAGAACATCCAGAATTGCTTTGAAGCCCTGAACTTCAAAGGAACTGTGGAACAAACAGTTCCATAGAACAAACTGTGGAAATTTCCCAGGAAAGAAGCCAGAGCCAAGAAAGACAAAGAATCCAGGATAGAATTTAACAAGGAATTTCAGAGAACCTGTCAGAAGAGACAAGAAGCAGTATTACAAGATCTGTAAAAGCATCTAAGATGGAAACAGACATGGGGAAAAAAAGGAAAGTCTTCAAAAAACATCCAAACTCAGAAGGAGTTTCCATCCTTGAATTGATATGCCGATGGACAGATAGTAACTGATTCAAAGAAGATCAAACAAAAGTGAAAGGAGTCACAGTGGTGTTTCCCGCCATCTTGAAGAAGCCTTCACTGGATCCATCTGTACGTGACCGTTTTGGGCCGGTCTCCAAAAGAAGGAAGATTGTTGAGAAGGTGGTAGTGCTGTGATTACAGAGGGTCCTGGAGGAAACTGATGATCTCGATTTCTTTCAGTCAGGTTTCATGCCTGGACATAGCACAGAGAGATCATTGGTCATGCTTGTATATGACCTCTGACAGAACTGGGATGGGGGTAGTGCAACCATTCTTTATCTCTCAGCAGATTTTGATAGCATCGACCACAGTATCCTCCTGGCCTGCCTGCAGGGATTGGTGATGGGAGGTACAGGGTTGCAGGAATTCTCCTCCTTTCCCTGTGGTTGGGCTCAGTTGGTGTTAATAGGAGGGGTGAAATTGAGTCTGAGGCCCTTGCTGGGTGGGGTACCTCAGAGCTCTATACTCTTTCCCCTTTTGTTTAACATCTACATGAGGCCACTCCTCACTTGCAAGCCAAGGTGGCTCATCTCACTTTTAAAAAAATTGAGACTGCTACTTCTTTATTTCTATGGTTCTGAGACCAATAAGCTTTTCTGTAGCTAGTGGACTCTGAAATCCTAACTACTTCACTCAAGAATCTAAGAATAAACAAAAAAAAATCACTGGAAAAATATGTTTAAACACCTTTTATTTTGCTGCCAAATATGTTTTGTTAAAAAGCTAGCATTTCTCAACCATTTCTGGAGGCAGATGTGGAAAAACTATTCAAAAGATCCTGCTTGCTGAGATAAATGAAAGATATGATCCCATATGGCAGATCTTAAAAATGGCCCCCAAATAGGTTTCTGTACTAAATAGATACAAAAGCCTACATCATAAACAGTTTCAATTTCCAATTTGTATTCTGGCTGTACTGAAAAAAATCTTAAATATACATTTCTCCATAAAGATCATTACAGACTGATCTTGCTCAATGTTGTAAGGAATGTTTAAAAATCATAAATTATTTCTGGGAAGTTAACACTGTAAGTGGTTAGTTCATCTTGAACATTTTTATTTATGTTCAACACTGGTTCAATAATGGTGCATTGTCTGACAGAAATTTCAAGCAGAGTGATTGTTTTTTTCCCCTTCATCCATTGCAGTTTTTATCAGTATGAATTCTGTCCTTTTAAAAGACAGAGAAATCATAAGAAACAGTTTTTAAAGAGATAAGCAACTCCATACAACTTTGTATTGTCGAAGGCTTTCACGGCTGGAGTTCGATGGTTGTTGTGGGTCTTCCGGGCTGTGTGGCCATGTTCTGGAAGTTGTGGTTCCTAACGTTTCGCCAGCATCTGTGGCCGGCATCTCCAGAGGGCAGGAGCACAGACAGAAGCGCTCTTTCTGTGCTCAGGTAGAATGTATTCATTCAACCATCAGCCATTCTAGTGTTATACTGGCTCTTGGTTTACTTCTTACATGTAGTATATTACCACAAAGTTGGTTCTGTGCCTGGTAGTCTTCCCCCAAAAAAGGGAAATGAAAGTTTATGCTGCATCAAAATAAGTATATTTTCCAAATTATAGGAAGTAATAATTGTACTCTATTCAAACCCCATCTCAAGTATTGTGTCCAGTTTTGGGCAATACAGTGTCTGACAAATTGGAAAAAGTGCAAATCAGGGCAATAAGGATTATAGGGGCTGGAAAAAAAAAGAAATTGAAGAATGTGTTTAACCTTGAGAAAAGAAGACTTGATTGAGGGCACATTTAATAGCATCCTTTAAAGAAGCGGAAGGAATGTCATACGGAAGAAATCTTTGACTTGTTTTCTTGGTCCCAGGGTAGAGGAAATAAAATAATGGACAATTACTATCTGTTACACGCACACACACACATTTGTTGTTGGATGGTTTCTATATTAGGGCTACTGTATCTGAGCAAACAAAAACTACAGTAAAGGGCTTTTTAAAAAAAAAACACAGGTAGACACTCTTGAGTCAAGTTTGACTAGTGGTGATTGCATTCATGCAATTTTCTTCCCAGGCAAATGGAAATGGTTTGCCATTGTTTTCTTCTGGGCTATGAAAGGTAAAGGTACAACTTGTTTTATGATGGTTCGATGTTCAGTGTGTCTGTATGTGTGTTTGTATAAAGGAAACAAACAGAGAAAAAAATCTTAGGTTACTCAGTGACACTTAAGTTACTTAAGCCATGAAATATGAAAGAGTAAATGTTTGAAGTTTTGTACTTTTCTTCTTCTCAAAACTTTTAGTACAGAATTTCACATGCTAAACAGGTGTCATATGGAAATATGTTGTGGAAAAAACTGATGAAAAAAATCTATGAAAGTAAAAAAGTGATGCAGAATGAAAAAGGAAGTTAAATAAAAACAAAAGGAAAAAAGGGAATGCAGATGCACACACAGACACATAGAGGCATAAATATTATATCAATGTAATATAATTTTCAAGAGATCACACAAATAGAACTTTGAAACTAGTTTCACTAGCTTATTTTATATTGATCCTGAGGCAGGATCTTCACTAGTGACTTAGAATATCTTATAGAGTCTCCTAAAAAATCATTTTGGCAATATAACAGTGGTAAGGAATAACATTTTATAGACTCAACTATAGCTGGGTGATGCTAAAAAAGTGCTGTAACAGACTAATCAGGGGAAAGGACCAAGAGTTACTACCCTTTGGGAATGTAAACTTTAATACAGACAATTAGATGTCTATTTCACAAGGATATATGATTGCATCAGGTAAAACTGCTTCTTCTTCAAAAAACATATCTCCTTAAGGTTGAGGTACTGAAGGATCTCCTACCCTGAAATAGGGTAGGTATCAAAGTGAGCTATCTATGTAAAGCTTATCACATGCGTAAGGATTATCAGATACTTGCCTTTTGTGCTTATGTCATTCAGAAGATTATGTTAAGAAAGGGGAATTTACATCTAAACTTAGACAAGTGCCCTCAGTTAAAACAAAAGCAAACCCTATTTCCAATGGAAGACTCAATTTCTGTCTTCATATGCAAATGTATTTCAGGAATAAAGCCAGCTTAGACATCTCAGGAGTTTTGAGAACTTGCCCTGCTTGTCATTTGCCTAAAAGGTACAGCCAAGACTCAAAAATGTAACTAGAAAAGTATTCCTGATTTCATAGTAAAAGTATGCATCTCTTTGGAATTAATGTCACGCTGTTTCTGATCTTGGTCGGAAGTCTGATTCAAGTGGTTTGCAACTAATTCAAGTTCTCCCCAACTGTCTGGTGCTCATCTCTTGGAGCAATGCAAAAGGTAGCCAGAGATGCAGGCAAGTATCCTTTCCATTGTAGTGCATTTTCATGGAAATACCAAGGCATAAATAGATGGTGTAAGAAAAACTGCACATCAGGGATACATGAATGATTAGCAAGCCCTGTAAGGAAAAAGTATTCACAGACGCTCATTAAGCATGGAAGTCTGTTTCTCATTTTGAAATTCAGTCACAAGAGGTCACTGTTTCCTAAGGAAACCTTCAAGTGAAACTGAAAATCCAGAGCTCCTCCCTTAAAGGGACTGAAATTCCTGTCTGCCTGATCAACAACGGGAATATCAAACAACAGAGAAAGCACATTACAGTAAGTCAAGATTCAACCGAAGAAAGCATTGCAGGTATGGATGACTCTTTAAGACAAGATACTTAGAGGAAAAGAGAAGAGATTGTGGGCGCTGTGCCTCTGTTTGCAATGCCTACCTGGCCAAAGGGGCTGCTGCAGCTGGTTCTGCTCCAGGCCGCCTGGGAAATGGGGAGCGGCCAGCTCCATTATTCTGTGCTGGAGGAATCCCAGCACGGCGCCTTCGTGGGCCGCATCGCCCAAGATCTGGGGTTGGAGGTGAGCGATCTGGTCCCCAGGATGTTCCGGATGCTGTCCAAAGGAGAGAAGGACTATTTTGAGGTAAACGTGCAGAATGGGATCTTGTTTGTAAATTCCCGGATAGACAGGGAGGAGCTGTGTGCCAAGAATGCTGACTGTGTCGTTCATCTGGAGGTGATTGTAGAAAAACCTCTGAGATTCTTCCATGTGGAGGTTGAAATCAAAGACATAAATGACAATGCTCCCATCTTCTCTGCAAAGGAAAAGATTCTGAGCATAGCAGAATTGATAACGTCTGGTACCCGATTCCCCTTAGAGGGAGCTTCTGATGCAGATATTGGTACTAATGCTCTGTTAACATACAAGCTCAGCATGAATGACCATTTTATTCTTGATTCAGGAACCGATGAAGATGAGAGTAAATCTGTAGTACTTGCGTTAAAGATTCCACTTGACAGAGAGGAGAGCCCTGTGCATCATTTAGTACTGACAGCTACTGATGGGGGTGAACCAAAACTCACAGGAACTGTTCAGCTAGTCATCAATGTGCTGGATGTAAATGACAACCCTCCTGTGTTTAACCAATCCCTTTACAGGATAAAGTTACTAGAAAATACAGCTAGTGGGACATTAGTTATTGATCTGAATGCCACAGACTTAGATGAAGGGATTAATAGAGAAATTTCTTATTTTTTTAGAGATAGCCGACCTCTTCATTTCACAAAGATATTTAATATAAATTCCAATACTGGGGAAATCAGGGTGATTGGAAAATTGGATTATGAAGACACTAAGGTCTATGAACTTCAAATTGTGGCAGAAGATAAGGGTACTTTATCTGGACACTGTAAAGTTCTTGTTGAAGTATTGGACATGAATGACAATATTCCAGAAGTGTCTGTGAATTCTCTCTCTGTGCCATTGCCAGAAGACTCCACACCAGGGACTGTGGTGGCTATCATCAGTGCTTCTGACAAGGATTCTGGCACCAATGGACAAGTAAACTGTTTCCTCTGGCCCTCTGGGCTGCCCTTCAAACTAGAGTCCACATTCAAGAACTACTACTCCCTGATTGTTGGTGCACCTCTAGATCGGGAGCAGGTGGCTGAGTATAGGATGGTTGTGACAGTGCAAGATCAAGGTGTTCCACCACTGTCTTCTAGCATCAGCCTCTTAGTGCCTATCAGTGATATAAATGACAATGCTCCAGCATTCACACAACCCAGCTACACAGTCTTTGTGAAGGAGAACAATCCCCCTGGGGCTCACATCTTCACAGTGTCCGCCTCAGACCCAGATGTAGCTGAGAATGCCCTGATCACCTATTGGATAGATGAGAAGCTCTGGCCGTTGTCCAGCTACATCTCCATACATTCAGAGAGTGGAAAGCTCTATGCCTTGCAGCCTTTGGACTATGAGGAGTTGAAACTGCTGGAGTTCCAGGTGAGAGCCAAGGATGCTGGACTGCCCTCCTTATGTGGCAATGTTCACATTCAAGTCTTTGTGGTGGATGAGAATGATAATGCACCTATAGTATCAGGATCAGCAGAAGAAAACTCCATTCTTCTAGTGGCCCCCGTGATGCCTGGGCATATTGTAGGAAAGATTCATGCCTTGGATGCGGACTCTGGATACAATGCATGGCTAAGATATGAACTGGTTGAAGAAAGCAGTGGCCCATGGGTTGTGGGGCAGTATAGTGGTGAGGTGAGTACCAAATATTCTCTGGATGAGACAGAAGGAAGTAAAATCCAGAGTGTGCTGGTTCTTGTAAAGGATCATGGGAAGCCTCCACTCTCAGCCACAGCTACTCTGAGTGTGTCATTGGTGACAAGTACCCAGGACATCAAAAATTATATACATCTTCCTAGGTCAGGGGAGAGCTTCATGCCCCTGGTGGACTCGATCAACGTCTATCTTATCATTGCCATCTGCTCTGTTTCCAGCCTGTTCCTGCTGGCCATTCTCATCTACGTGGCCCTGCGGTGCCACTGCAAGGCAAGGGAAACCATGGTCTATGGTCCTGGCACGGCCACCCTGGTCTGTGCCAGTGAAGTGGGCAGCTGGTCTTATTCCAATCGCCACAGCCACATCCTGGCAGGTGTGAGTGCAGAAGCTGGTGCCAAGAGTGACCTCATGATTTTCAGTCCCAACATTCCTGTTTTTGCAGATAATGGAGAACTTCAAAAGGGGACAGAACTGCCCCAAGATGCATCTAAGGAGGTGAGTTGGTCTGGTTTTGGAGTATTTGTTATTCATTCAAAACCATATTTCTGTGCTATCAATTTAGGATCAGTCTTTTCTGATAAATGTTATACTTAAAATGACAAACTCTAAATAAAAAGATAGGTAATTCTTATTCCTAGGGAAATATTTTTGGAATGGGAATGGTAGAGAAATACGGAGTGATACTAAAGATGTATTTTATTTAACAGTGAGCAATTTTGTTTTTCAGAATAATAAAAATAAATAAGGTCTTCACTGTGCCCTGCCACCTTAATTTCTTGTTTATAATTCACCTTCTGAACAGATGATGCATTCTATATTATTAAATTCGTTTTGATTTTAAAGGTTTGTTTCATCTCTGCTTTTTATCATCAATTATTTTAAAATTAAATTAGATAATTTAAATTTAAATTTTAATAACTTTTAAGTAATTGAATAATTAAATAAAATTATTTTAATACATTAAAATCCTTTCAAATTAAAAAAATTAATAAATCCTTTTCAGTCAAAGTGGGAACAAGGGTGCTGCTGTTGCACTACAGGTAGTTGTGACTTAGCGACTGCCTTGTACAGCGACCATTTGCAGTTAATGACG
Source organism: Charina bottae (assembly GCA_023362775.1). Lineage (NCBI taxonomy): Eukaryota > Metazoa > Chordata > Lepidosauria > Squamata > Charinaidae > Charina > Charina bottae. Next base: position 5,055,007 of record JALMGJ010000043.1, on the reverse strand, counting down.
GTGATGAAAAAGTAACTTTGTGACCATTCCTCACATTTACAACTTTTACAGGTCTATAAAGGAAAGGAAACCTGAAGTAGGATTGTAAATACAGTCACAGTTTCACTTAGTGACCGCTTCACTTAATGACCAAGTTGCCAGTCTCAATTTTGGTTGCTAAATGAGGACTACCTGTACATACTTGCATAAAGTAGGTTTCAAGTCTTGGTAATAAATAAATAGCCAAAATTGGGTGTATCAGTTCTTTTCTAAATCAAGACATTGATTTACTCATCAATAGTTATCATTCTTCTGTTTATATTTCATCTAAGAAACAGATGGGATGTTAGTAATGATGCCCTTTCTTCTTTCATTTCTTTGATTAAGGGAGAATAGATTTCCTTGACAAGGACTCCCCAAAAGTGTCATAGACACAGTTCATCCAGATAAGAAACTTCTTGACAGACAATAATGCCTCTTTTTAAACAATATTTGTGGCTGGGCATGGATTGCAAACCTTTAAAATATTATTAAACTGCTAGGTATATAAAAGTATACTGAAGTGGAGGATGTTTGGTTTGTTTGGAATTTCTAATGTTCAAATGTTGATATCTTTCTTGCATGGAACAATATGCAATAGTAAGACTTAAAAATACAAAGCAAAACTACAAAGCAAAAACTAAAAGAGAAACTAAAAACAAAACAAAGAACTAATTCTATAGTGACTTTAAACATATTGAAAATATAGTGCAGAACTCCCTCCCCTCCCCCTGCCTATCCAACTGGTGGTCCAACTCCTGTAAGAAATTTCGGAGAAAGACTGTTCCTTTCATACTGCAATAGAACTGAGACCAATAAACTTCCCTGTAGCTGGATAAACAACAACGACAGCAACCTCTTTGCTTCAGAATCCAGGGATAAACTAAAATCAATTGAGAAACAAAAATATGTTTAATCACCTTCTGTTTTCCTACCAAACATATTTTGTTAAGTAGCCTGTTTTGTAGTTTATAAAAATTTGTGAGATCAGAGTTACAGAAATATTAAGAGACAAGCAAACTGAAAGCTTGCAGCTTTTATTTTAAAAACAAAGAAACAGAAATTAAACTCAGCCAGTAGAGCACATGGCTTGAATAACATAAGCTACTCACATTGTAGAAAACAAAAACACAGAGAGAGATAACAGCAAGGTAACGAAGACAAAAGGCAGATTTACAATTTAAAGCTTTTACCACTACTTGGCAGTACCTGATTGGACAGGGCTTGGCATGTGACCAATCACCCAGGCAACCGCATTCCCAATTTGGGAAAAACTAACAGGTACCTTTGTGATTGGCTAAGCAACCAGACTCTGTGGCTCCAAGCAATTAACATTCCTGAGGGGGGAGCTAACACGTGCTCTCTTGGAGCCCACAGAAAAAACTTTTTGAGGCTTGACTTTTAAAATCCAGTTTCTGATATTTTTCAGGATCATAAAAATATATGCAACACTCCCCTTTTTTATGACTAGAAAGAATATGGAAACAAACCCAAATTTGTAACCAACTCACTGTGCCTAATGCTAGGTAGAGGCTTTGTTAAAATATCAGCTAACATTAATTTAGTATCACAGTATTTCAAAATAACCTTTTCTTGGCTATAAAATCTTTAACAAGATGAAAACGAACATCAATGTGCTTTGTGCGATTTCTGGTACTTTCAGATAATGCCAAATGTATACAGGCCTGGTTGTCTTCATGAATTGTTACAGGCTGGCTTAAAATGACTCCAGTGTCTTGCAACAATTGTGTAAACCAGATTACCTCATTGCACAGTTGTGCTAAAGCATAAAACTCGGTTTCAGCTGTGCTGATAGCTATTACTGTTTGTTTCCTGGAGTACCATGCAATAGTGGACTTAGCAAATTGAATTACACTCCCAGAAGTAGACTTCCTATCACTGAGATCTCCAGCCCAATCTGAATCACACCAGCATTCTAACTTTTCCTCTGTGTCTGTAGCAGACAACCTTAAGCAATAATCTTTGGTGCCCTGTAAATAACGAAAAAGCCTTTTTAACCCAGACTTTGCAACAGATGTAGGATGTTCCACATATCTGCTCAAAATGGATGCACTATTTGAAATGTCCAGCCGGCTATTGTTTGCAATGTAAAGAAGACTACCAATGGCTGATCTGAAACTATCTCCTTCAGATAACTCACCATCCCCCTTTTCCCCCTCCTCTTTTAGAAACTCGGGAAGCATGGGGGAGGAGAGAGACTTATAGTCTTGCATTTTAAAATCCTCCAGCAGTTTCTTAATTTTAATACTCTGACTTATGAGAAAACTGCCATCTTTTTCCCTCTGAATTTCTAATCCTAAGTAATTGTTAACTGCTCCAAGACATTTCAATGTGAAATTGTTTTTCATACAAACCTCAAAATCACGCTTTTGTTCATCTGATGACGTGAGCAGCAAGAAATCATCAACATACAAGCATAAGTACATTACACCTTATCATTTTTACATACACACATGGATCAGCAATTCCCTTCTGAAACCCAAAATTTTGCAAAGTTTTATCCAACTTAATATTCCAACAACGCGCTGCCTGTTTCAATCCATAGCTGGACTTTTGCAATTCACACACAAGATGTTTTTCTTTTTCATAACCAGGAGGTTGTTGCATAAACATTTTTTCCTCCAAATCACCATACAGAAAAGCAGTTTGAATATCATAGTGATAAACAGACATTTTCTTAATGGCAGCAACCTTTAAAAGCAACCTGATAGATTCAGCTTTTGTCACTGGAGCAAAAGTTTTGTCATAGTCCACATTTTTTCTTTGAGTAAAACCTTTTGCTACCAACCTTGCTTTATACTTTTGAATTTTACCATCTGAATCTTTTTTCAGTTTAAACACCCACCTACAACCCAAACACTTCTGATTGGGAGGCAAACTCACTAATTTCCAAGTTTCATGTTCCTTTAAGGAATCTAATTCCTGCTGCATGGCTTCATGCCAGCACTTAGCTATTTCAGGTGGCATCCCATTGATTTGCTCAAGAGATTCAGGCTCTGTGTGAATGTGAAAAGCTTTCACAACATCTACTTGATAACGATCAGGTAGAACCCCCTTATTAATCCTTTCAGACCTGCGAGGTAAGACAGGACTTACATTCTGATTCCCACCATTGACCTCAGAAACCTCTGACTTTTCAGACAATTCAACTTCTTGCTCATTGACTTCACTAGGTGATTCCTGCAAATCACCATCAGCAAAAGTTTGCTGTTCCCTCATGGATAAATCAACTGAAGAACTAGAGTTTATTTTATCCCAATTCTGCTCAGCAAAAGAAGCACTTTTACTAATTATCAATTGATTATCCAGTATGAACCTGTAGCTCCTCTGACTCTGTTCATACACAACAAAGATTGCTTTCTTTGTTCTGGAATCCCCCTTACACCTCAGCTGTTTTGGAATGTGCACCCAAGCTGTGCTCCCAAAAACTCTGAGATGATTTACCTTAGGCTTCACACCATAGAACAAATGAAATGGCACATCCTGAATTGCACTGTTAAACAGCCTGTTCTGAACATAACACGCTGTAGAAACAGCTTCACCCCAAAACCTAAAAGGTAAACTGGCATCCTTCAGCAAACACATCATTGCTTCTTGCAGTGTTCGCCCTTTTCTTTCTGCCACAGAATTCTGTTCTGGCATGTAAGGGTTAGCTAAAATGTGTTCTATCCCTTTTTATAACAAAAAGCCTTTAAACTTTGAGGACAGATACTCTCCAGCTCTTTCTGACTGCAAGGCAGACACTGGCCTTGGGAATTTTCCATTTGCCCAAGTTACAAAACCTTTATACTTGTCAAAGACCTCATCTTTGTGTTTCAACAAATAAATGAATGTGTACCTTGAAAAATCATCTATGAAGGTCAAAATGTACCTTGCTCCCCCAAGACTAGCAGAAAAGGGGCCTATTACATCAGAATGAATAATCTCTAGAGGCCTAGAAGTTGACCTATCTGCAAACTTCTTCACAGGAGCCCTTGTGGTTTTATTCTCCTTGCAAACTGAACAATACAAATACTTATCACAAGGTTTCAATTTTAAATCAGCAGAAAAACTAGGCATTTGAGATATGTACTTAAAATTAGCATGAGCAAACCTCCTATGTAATAAATGGATACACTGATCATGTATTCCCAAACACAACTTTTTGCTGTTTGCTTCTCAGCTTTCTGTACAATGTAAAGAGAATCTTTCTGCAAACATTTTGCAACCACTTTACCATCCTTCCTAATTTCACAGCCCTCTTTCTTAAAAGTTATAACATACCCAGATGCTACTAACTGTCCCACAGACAAGAGATTACTTTGAAAATTAGGCACAAATAAAACATTTTGAACAGTTTCCCCCAAACATGGAAGATTAATCTCACCTTCACCCATGATCTTAGATACAGATCCATCAGCTAAGGAAACTCTTTGTTTGTTAGTTTTAGACAGAGACACAAAAGAATCTTTATTATTACAGATATGTGCATTTGCGCCGCTATCTAAAATCCACAGTTCTTTATTATCACAGCTCTCAACAACCTGTGCATGTAGAATCTTCTTTCTAGATGTTGATTCTTTCTTCTGAGAAATCTTCTTACTTTTAAGCAACTGGTCACAATTTTTTCGAAGATGTGCAGGGGACCCACAATGAAAGCATCGCTTGCTGGAAAATGCAGCAGCCTGAAATTCAAAGCTCTTCCGCTCCCTCTGCTGGCCACGAGAAGACTTTATTGAAGAAATTGAGACAGTTTTTTCCTGCCTCTTCTCCCACTCAGCAAGAAGACGAGCAGACACAAACGATGGGGTTAAATCAGCTTCTGGGATTCCCTCCATGGAGCAAATTAAAGTGTCCCAGGACTCATTCAACGAAGACAGCATAATGTAGGCTTTCATAAGAGGAGTAAATTCCATCCCACGCCTTGAAGCTCCACAAAATAGTTCTGCAGTTTATGAAGATGCTCTGGCAAATTTCCATGCTCTGGCAAGTAGGCTTTGTACAGCTTTTTGGTTAAAATAACCTTGCTGCCAGGAGAGGTTTTTACATATAAATCACGCAGAAAGTCCCATAATTCTTTGGAAGTTTCCAGACCTCTCACATGTATAAGCTGATCATCATGCATAGCTAAGATAATAGAAGCTTTACATTTCTCATCCTTTCTCAGCCAGGCTTGGTCTGGATTCTGAGGAATTTGGTCAGATATAGCAGACCACAAATTTTCTCTCCTCAAGAAACTCTCCATTTTCAAAGACCAGTTCAAATAATTGGTATTAGAAAGCTTTTCCAGGGGCATACCTTGAAAACTTGAAGCTGCAGCCGCCATTGCTTCTTCCTCCCCTGTTGGAGTAATCCACGAGGCTTGAAATCACGAGGCTTGACTCCTCCTCCAACTGAAACTGCTTGTAACTTCCAGCAAGTTTCAAAAAACAAAAAGCCTCTTCAAATGCAAACAAAACAGTTCAGCTCTCCTCGTTCCATATTTCCATAAGTTTTATCTCTGATCCAGAAAGCATTTGCTGGGCACATAACCTTTTGTAGTTTATAAAAATTTGTGAGATCAGAGTTACAGAAATATTAAGAGACAAGCAAACTGAAAGCTTGCAGCTTTTATTTTAAAAACAAAGAAACAGAAATTAAACTCAGCCAGTAGAGCACATGGCTTGAATAACATAAGCTACTCACATTGTAGAAAACAAAAACACAGAGAGAGATAACAGCTAGGTAACGAAGACAAAAGGCAGATTTACAATTTAAAGCTTTTACCACTACTTGGCAGTACCTGATTGGACAGGGCTTGGCATGTGACCAATCACCCAGGCAACCGCATTCCCAATTTGGGAAAAACTAACAGGTACCTTTGTGATTGGCTAAGCAACCAGACTCTGTGGCTCCAAGCAATTAACATTCCTGAGGGGGGGAAGCTAACACATGCTCTCCTGGAGCCCACAGAAAAAACTTTTTGAGGCTTGACTTTTAAAATCCAGTTTCCCATATTTTTCAGGATCATAAAAATATATGCAACAGCCTGCATTTCTGAACCATTTCTGAAAGCAGATCTGGAAATATCATTATATCACCTTCTTCAAATTTCACTGAAAGTTCTGACTTGCTTAGGTAAATCCAAGATATGATCCCATCTTGTAGACCTTAAAAATCTCTCCCAAATAGGGCTGGGTTTCTGTACTGAGTGGAAATAGAAGTGTATCTAATAAGCAGTTTCAATTTCCAGCTTGTATTCTGGCTGTAGTGAAAAGATCTTAAATGTAAGTTTCTCCATAAAGATAATTATAGACAGATCTTGCTTGGCATTGTAAGGAATATTTAAAAATAATATATTACTTCTGGGAAGTTAATACTGTAAATGTGTCAGTATATCTTGAACATCTTTATTTATTTTCATACTTTCATCACTGACACATTGCCTGCAGAAATGTCAACCTGTGTGATTTTTTTAAAATGTAAAGCTTTTAATTCTGCCATTGTCTGAAAGGAAGAATCAAGTCTTTGCTTCATCTCCAAAACATTATTTCCCTTATCCACACACACACATATTCAGTTCCAACTAACTGTATGAACTTGGATGAGCGGGATGACTTTTATTTTCTTTCTCTTCTTAACTTCAGATCCCAAATTTATTATTACAGAGCAATAATGTAAGACAGACAAAAGGAAGTTATCCCTTAAACTCAGGGAGAACCCAGTCCCTAAATTCGGCATATCACCATTACCAAGTAGATATCACCATTACCAAGTAGATATCACCATTACCATAATTTCAAGTAATGAGAAACTTCTCTTCCTTTTTCCATTTCATACATGTGTTAGTTTTTTTAAAAATGTAATAAATCCTGATTGTCTTCAAAATCTGGAAAATTATTAGATAAAGCTAATCTATACTTAGTTCTTTAAACAGTTTTGTTAAACTTTGTTATCCTTGTTAAAAATATTTCTAAACTCGGTAACTGCAATATTATGCATAATTATTTAGTAGTAACTATTGAACTTGATTGGATTTACTCTTGAAAAAGATGAATAAAATGTTTCCTATGTGGAACCAGTTCTTTTACTCTGTAACTACTTTTATGATGATATTGGGAGTAATAAGCCTGGAAAAAAATTGTGGACATTGGCAGTTACAAAGTGAAAGAGCCGGTTTACACCATTTTCTTAAACTGTCATGTGATTTGTTTTGACTCCTTGTCTTGTATGACTTCAACCATGAACACGAGCTATTATGAACCTACTCAAAGGCTGTATCAATAGATCTGGGTTTTGCTTTGCAGTTGAGGTTTCATTAAAAATAAAACACAAGGACACTCACTCGTGGAGTGCCTACTAAGAGGCTATTTATATTTATATTTATATTTATATTTATATTTATATTTATATTTATATTTATATTTATATTTATATTTATATTTATATTTATTTATTTTCTATCCCGCCTTTATTATTATTTTAATAAAGGTGGCAAACATACCTAATACTCCTTCCTCCTCCTATTTTCCCCACAACAGCAACCCTGTGAGGTGAGTTGGGCTGAGAGAGAGTGACTGGCCCAAGGTCACCCAGCCGGCTTTCCTGCATAAGGCTGGACTAGAACTCTCAGTCTCCTGGTTTCCTATTGGCTCCTTCCTAGGGCTGAGAGAGTGTGACTGGCCCAAGGTCACCCAGCCGGCTTTCATGCCTAAGGCGGGACTAGAACTCACAGACTCCTGGTTTCTAGCCCAGCACCTTAACCACTAAACCGAACTGGCTCTCATATTTCTGATCAACCTGGCACCCACTAACCCTTGCCATTGACTATCCTGCCTGGGGTCGAGAGGCACTGAAGTTCAAAACATCTGGTGGGATTCCACTGGACTGCCTATTTTCTAGTGGCATTTGGGAGGCATTCAAATGAGCAAAGAAGATTGCTACAGTAGTCAGCTCCTGGAATGTTTAGAGGACTGGACTAGAACAGGTTCAAATCCCCAATCAATTACCCATTCACTTATCACAATCTCTCAGCCTATTCTAATGCCACATATTGTTTATGTGAGGATAGAATGGGGTAATCTCAGTATGCTGCCTTGAGTTCTTCTGGAAAAAGCATAATATAGATACAGTATTTTTACTGAAGAATAAACAGTACTGATTATTCTAACATCACTTGCATAAAAATAACATATTTGCATTTGAAACAAAGCAGGGGACATATGGCAGTGCTGTGGGAAAAAAGTGATGTGGTGATCTGATTTTGTTTAACAACAACAAAAGAGCAAAGGTAAACCAAATCAAACTCCAAACAATGAATATCCTTTATATCCTCCCCCCAAATAATAAAAAAACCAAACAAACCTGCAGAATGGAAAAAGAAAATGTGCAAAACAAAAGAAAATTATTATTGTAAACCGCCCAGAGTCATCATATACGAGTTGGGTGGTTGAGAAGTTATAATAAATAAATAAATAAATAAATAAATAAAAGAAAAAGAAAAAAGAATGCATCCCTCCTTCCACACAATAATGTGTATAATATTCATGCCAATATAATGGACAATTCACATCAAATTTTGAAACTGAATTCACTAGCGAATGTAATGATGGTGCTGAGGGAGATCTCCATTAGTGACTTAGAGCATCTTCTAGAGTGTTCCAACCAACATTGTGCCAATATAACCTTAGTGAGGGAAACTTTACATCACTTGAGTGATAGTGGGCTGATGCTACACTAAGTCAGGGGTACCCAACCTTTTTGGCATGAGGGACCGGTTTCACGGAAGACAATTTTTTCACGGACCGGGGGGGCGGGGTTTGCAGGCGGGAGCCAATTGTGCAGACTGGGGGGCGGGGTTTGCAGGCGGGAGCCAATCACGTGGACCGGGGGGGTAGGGTTTGCAGGCAGGAGCCAATCGCGCGGGCCGGGGGTGGGGTTCGGAGACCGCCATGGTGGCCTGGTTCCTAACAGGCCACGGACTGGTACCGGTCTGCGGCCTGGGGGTTGGGGACCCCTGCTCTAAGTGACAACTGGAGGAAAAAACTGTATTACTACCCTTCTGGAATTGAAACATGTAATACAGGCAATTCAATGTCTAGTTTAGAAGCACATATGTCTGCATCATATGAAATACATGTATCTTTATTTCAGTTGTAGAATATTATAAAATAACATCAATAAGAATTGCAACCATTTCAATAATAACATGGAAAGCTAACATGGATATGAATAGACTGAAGAAGTAGCATTGCCAGTACAATACTAAACATTAAAACAGTAAGAGTTTGATATAAGTGTTCTTAATACTAAAATTAAGAAGTGAAAATGTTATAGATTATAAAATAGAATAATATAATGGCAAAATAATTAAAATCAAACTGCATTAATAAGAGTACATAACAATATAGGAAAAGTTTTTTTATTTATTATCATACATCAGATAGAATTAGAACATAAATTGTACAATCAAAATTTTCTGTTCATCTGAGTTATCTGCTGGCAGATTCTCACATAACTTTGCAACCGCAGCAGAAATGTATTGGTTTATATCAGAGAGGAGAAGAGTTTGATATAAAACTTATGTGTTTCCCGGGGTATTTCCTTATAATGGGAGTAAGATTCTCCTTGCAGAAATCTTTGTAATAAAAGCAACGTAATAAAGCAATATTTGTTGTTGTTCAGTCGTTCAGTCGTGTCCGACTCTTCGTGACTTCATGGACCATAGCACGCCAGGCCTTCCTGTCCTCCACTGTCTCCCGGAGTTTGCTCAAATTAATGCAATATTACAGCAATGTAATAATACTTCACCGGGCTCTCAGAGGCAAATACATTCCAACATAGAGATCTTAAGGTATCTACCCTACAAAACTGCAAAGGAAGAGTGTTATACCAAGCTCTGAAAATCAGTTTGCGGAGCTTGGGGCGGGAAAGTATACTTTGCAGGTTGCAAGACATAATTTGTCACCCACTTCTTTGTATTGCTGGATATTCTGCTGATTTCATTCTGATATCCCATATCTGGCATGCTTTGCCAGAGAACTTGTCTAGCATGATTGTATCCCAAGGAAAACAGAGATGCTCTTGTGAATCCATAAGTAGCTAACTTCTTCACTGTTTTCCAGTTCAACTGATACTCATCTGTTAGAACTAACGAAGTTAGTCCTTCCAGAAAGACCTGCTTCTTAAGCCAATAAGTAATGATGCTCTTTCAAGCTTTCATCTCTATTTTGGGCATCACAGTTTCTAATCTAACTAGAGCACTTTGAGATACATCTGACTGCAGCAAGACAATAGCTCAAAAATTAGTTTGGACAGAGTAGATTGCCTCCTGATTATGGAATATTCCAACTTCCATACAGAATTTGGGCCAAATATTTGGTATAAAAATTTTATCAGCTGCTAAAACTAATTCTTCACCTTTAGTAAAGCAAATTTCTTTATCTTGAAAGCAGATTTAGATGTATTTGCTCAGTATATTCTGTGTATGTGTGTGTGTGTGTGCGCGTGCATGCGCGCTCCAGATCCCGATATGGTGGAACACCTCTCCTTGCTATTTGAAATGATAATGTTGATCTATCTTGTTACCTTCCACTGTTTAGTTGTATTTTTTAGTTCTGTTTGCGAACATCACTTTCGGTTTTTTTTTGCAAATTAATAGCTAGTCTATGTTCTCTGCAAAAGATTCACAAGGCTCTTTTAAGGTGTATAGGGGTGCAAGAGATGACAGCTGCATCATCCACATATAGGAGTTGCAAGATGTTTTTCTTTGCTAATAACAGAGAATGGAAGTCGGGATTGGCCACATTGTTGGTTATAGAGTTGGTATGAAAATAAACTAAAATAAAATAAAGGGTGCCAAATGCATCCTTGCCTAACCTTTCTATTTTATGGAATTGAGCTTGAAGGTAACCTTTGTGGGCTACATCTCACTTCAAGGTTGCATTAGTCTGTAATTTCTGCATTAGAAAGAGTAAGCACCTGTCACTTGTGGTACAGTATCTCTGAGTTTTTCCTACAGAATGGTTCTAGAGATTGAATCAAACGTGAATTTGATGCTGGGGAAGGCTACATAAAAATAGAGTTAAAATTTTAACATATTTTTCTACCAAATAGTAAGGTTTCCCCTGCACAGTTGTGTCCGACTCTAGGGGGCGGTGCTCATCTCCGTTTCTTAGCCGAAGAGCCAGCGCTGTCTAGACGCTTCCGTGGTCATGTGGCCGCATGACAGGCATGGAACGCTGTTACCATCCCACCGAAGTGGTACCTATTTATCTACTCGCATTTGCATGCTTTCGAATTGCTAGGTTGGCAAGAGCTGGGGCGAGTGCGGGAGCTCACTCCGTCACGCGGCGCTCAGGTCTCGAACTGCTGAACTTGCAACCTTCCAGTCAACAAGCCTGGCATCTTAACCACTGAGCCAAATAGTACATCACTAATATATTGCTTGAATATTCCTCGCCAAATCTTGCTGGTTCCTCCCCAAGAATATATTTTTAATTCTAGTCAATCTAACAGTATGTGGCTCAGATGTGTTGCCTATACAGTAGCTATGTATATACAGTATACAGCTATGCATATACAATAAGTATGGCAACTGGATAGGTGGTGTGCTTGGTGTGGATGCTGTGTTTTGTTTTGTTTTGTTTTGTTTTGTTTTGTTTTGTTTTGTTTTGTTTTGTTTTGTTTTGTTTTGTTTTGTTTTGTTTTGTTTTGTTTATGCCTGGGCTTGGGAGGGAAACACAGAGGGTGGGGTAGGCCCAGAGGGCTGAGAGGCCAGGCAGGAAGACCTGGCGCTTTGCCCTGGCCTTTGGATAACAAATACGATGAGATATCTATGTAACATTTATCACATTTGTAAGGATTATCAAGTACTTGTGTTTTGTGCATTAAAGCAGCAACATCAGAAATGCCGTTCCTGAAGCAGCTTTTCCTTCTTGAGGCTCCCAAGGAGGCCCAACAAAGACAGGCTCATGCAAGGTCCAAAACATTTCTTCCCAATATATATAATATTACTCGGACAGCAATATACATTACGCATATGATCAAGTGGACTGCAATCTGTGTCAGCCTATTGGATAACAAATACAATGAGATATCTATGTAACATTTATCACATTTGTAAGGATTATCAAGTACTTGTGTTTTGTGCCATGTCATTTACATTATTATGGTAAGTAAGAAGGAAATGGATACCTATGCTTAGACAAGTGTCCTGATTATTTTTTAAACTGTCAATGGAAGTTTGAGACATATTTGGATTTTTATTTTGATATGAAAAGTTACTTCAGGAATAAAGACAGTTTAGACATTGAATGACATGTTCTGTAACTTACTCTGTACAGCTGAATCCCCTGGTGAAAACTCAGAAATGAACTCACGAGTTTTTAAAGATGTAATAGTGTTTTTAATAGCTTTTACACACTTCTTTGGCATTAACATTACTTTGCTCCACATTTTGGTTGAAATTCTACTTCAAATTTTTGAAGTCAATCCAGATTTCTCTGAATGGCATCACGGTCACCTTGGGCAATGAGCAAGAGAGGCAAACAAGTACACATCCCATCGCTATACATAGAAATGAAAATACCTATCCATAAATGTATAAGGTAAACTAATATAACATGTACACAGTGAAAGAAAAATAAATGCATGTATGAGAGAGATACAAATGAAGTCAAGCACTCTATAGAAAAATCTATTCATCTGAGCATGAAGATGGGACGATTATTAGAAATCTGCCATGAATAGAGAATGAAAGTCTGCTTCTCCATTTTGAAATTCAGTCACAAGAGGTCACTGTTTCCTAAGGAAACCTTCAAGTGAAACTGAAAATCCAGAGCTCCTCCCTTAAAAGGGACCGAGATTCCTGCCAGTTGGATCCACAACGGGAATATCAAACAACAGAGAAAGCACAATAAGCCAAGATTCAACCGATGAACGCATTGCCGGTATGGATGAGGCACATGGACTCTGCTCCTGACTCTTTAAGACAAGATACTTAGAGGAAAAGAGAAGAGATTGTGGGTGTTGTGCCTGTGTTTGCAATGCCTACCTGGCCGAGGGGGCTGCTGCAGCTGGTTCTGCTCCAGGCCGCCTGGGAAATGGGGAGAGGCCAGCTCCATTATTCAGTGCTGGAGGAATCCCAGCACGGCACCTTCGTGGGCCGCATCGCCCAAGATCTGGGGTTGGAGGTGAGCAGTCTGGTCCCCAGGATGTTCCGGATGCTGTCCAAAGGAGAGAAGGACTATTTTGAGGTAAACGTGCAGAATGGGATCTTGTTTGTAAATTCCCGGATAGACAGGGAGGAGCTGTGTGCCAAGAATGCTGACTGTGTCGTTCATCTGGAGGTGATTGTAGAGACACCTCTGAGATTCTTCCATGTGGAGGTTGAAATCAAAGACATAAATGACAATGCTCCCATCTTCTCTGCAAGGGAAAAGATTCTGAGCATATCAGAACTAATAACAGCAGCAGGTACCAGATTCCCCTTAGAGGGAGCCTCTGATGCAGATATTGGTACCAATGCTCTGTTAACATACAGGCTCAGCCCAAACAACCATTTTGCTCTTGATTCAGGAACTGATGAAGATGAGAGTAAATCTGTAGTACTTGTATTGAAGATTCCACTTGACAGAGAGGAGAGCCCTGTGCATCATTTAGTACTGGCAGCCACTGATGGGGGTGAACCAAAACTCACAGGAACTGTTCAGCTAGTGATCCATGTGTTGGATGTAAATGACAACCCTCCTGTGTTTAATCAATCTCTTTATAGGATAAAGTTGCTAGAAAATACAGCTAGTGGGACATTAGTTATTGATCTGAATGCTACAGACTTAGATCAAGGGATGAATAGGGAAATCTCTTATTTTTTTAGTGATAATTTACCTTTGCTTTTCACAAAGATATTTAGTATAAATTCTGATACTGGGGAAATCAGGGTGATTGGAAAACTGGATTATGAAGACACTAAGGTGTATGAACTTCAAATTGTGGCAGAAGATAAGGGTACTTTATCTGGACATTGTAAAGTTCTCATTGAAGTGTTGGATATGAATGACAATATTCCAGAAGTGTCTGTGAATTCTCTCTCTGTGCCATTGCCAGAAGACTCCACACCAGGGACTGTGGTGGCTATCATCAGTGCTTCTGACAAGGATTCTGGCACCAATGGACAAGTAAACTGTTTCCTCTGGCCCACTGGGCTGCCCTTCAAACTAGAGTCCACATTCAAGAACTACTACTCCCTGATTGTTGGTGCACCTATAGATCGGGAGCAGGTAGCTGAGTACAAGATTGTTGTGACAGTACAAGATCAAGGCATCCCACCACTATCTTCTAGCATCAGCGTCTTAGTGCCTATCAGTGACATAAATGACAATGCTCCCAGTTTCACACAGCTGTCCTACACAGTCTTTGTGAAGGAGAACAATCCCCCTGGTGCTCACATCTTCACAGTGTCGGCCTCAGACCCAGACATAGCTGAGAATGCCCTGATCACCTATTGGATAGATGAGAAGCTCTGGCCATTGTCCAGCTACATCTCCGTACATTCAGAGAGTGGAAAGCTCTATGCCTTGCAGCCTTTGGACTATGAGGAGCTGAAACTGCTGGAGTTCCAGGTGAGAGCCAAGGATGCTGGACTGCCCTCCTTATGTGGCAATGCGACTGTTCAAGTCTTTGTGGTGGATGAGAATGACAATGCACCTGCCGTGTCAGGATCATCAGAAGACAACCTGATTCTTCTAGTGGTCCCCGTGATGCCTGGGCATATTGTAGGCAAGATCCATGCCTTGGATGCGGACTCTGGATACAATGCATGGCTAAGATATGAGCTGGTTGAAGAAAGCAGTGGCCCATGGGTTGTGGGGCAGTATAGTGGTGAGGTGAGTACCAAATATTCTCTGGATGAGTCAGAAGGAAGCAAAATCCAGAGTGTGCTGGTTCTTGTGAAGGATCATGGGAAGCCTCCACTCTCAGCCACAGCTACCCTGAGTGTGTCCCTGGTGACAAATGCCCAGGCCATCAAAACGGATATTCACCTCCACCGGTCAGTGGATACTTTCATGCCCCTGGTGGACTCGATCAACATCTATCTGATCATTGCCATCTGCTCTGTTTCCAGCCTGTTCCTGCTGGCCATTCTCATCTACGTGGCGCTGCGGTGCCACTGCAAGGCAAAGGAAACCATAGTCTATGGTCCTGGCACGGCCACCCTGGTCTGTGCCAGTGAAGTGGGCAGCTGGTCCTATTCCAATCGCCACAGCCACATCCTGGCAGGTGTGAGTGCAGAGGCTGGTGCCAAGAGTGACCTCATGATTTTCAGTCCCAACGTTCCTGTTTTTGCAGATAATGGAGAACTTCAAAAGGGGACAGAACTGCCCCAAGATGCATCTAAGGAGGTGAGTTTTGGTCCTTTTTTTTAGTGCTCAACATTCAATTTCTCTGATACCAATTTTGAATCAGTACTGATGCAATATATTTTTCATAATTAAATGTTCAATTTGTAATAGAAGACTTATAAATACATGACTAGCTAAAAGGTGGTATTCTACAGTATTTTGTATAATTTCTTTTTAATTTACACATTGTTTGTGAATTACATATCAGCTTAATGAATGAGTTGCAATTCTTTTGATTTGTTTGTTAATTTCATTAAGATAGGCATTGGTTCAGATGTCAAAGATAATTTAGAATTATAGAATTGTAAAGTTGGAAGGGGTAATTCAGGCAATGAAATCCCAACTCTTGCTCAGTGCAGAAATCCAAATTAAAGTCATGCCTTAGCCAGATGGCTGTCTGAAATACAGCCACACTTGTATATCATATAAAGAGAAAGCTATTTGCTATTGGTATTATAAAACTTTTCTTCACTTTGAGAGCTTTGACAGTGAGGTTTTTTTTCTCACTAGCTTCCTCAGACATTGTTTCTGGATTCTTTTTTTTATCCAGCTGTCCAGGAATTCAGTTTAAACCATCCTGATTGAAAAGTAAAGTTTCATATTTTGAACAGGCACAGTTAATCGCACTCCCAAATCATAAGTGATTACTAACAGTGTGTTTTCTTGTTTATTTTAAGACAAGTTGCATGGCAATGATGCCTTCTCTGTTCTGTTTTTAACCTTTTAAAAAACTTTTTATCTTCCTTATGCTATTTTAAACTCCAAATACAGTAAAAGTATTTTAGTGCAGGAAACAAGAGTAGAAGATACTGTTGCACCCAGATGTTGCCCTAGGTTTCATACATAATTTAGAAATTTCCATACGTAATCTTATTTTTTTAATACTAGTGTTTGATATTCATTGGGAGAAATCAGTGTTGATGCTATTGGGTCTTAGTAATAATTCTGATAAATTTATGGTATGTAATTTTGGGTTGTGTTATGATTTTTTAAAAAACTTCAGTGTAATGATTCCTACAAAGTTTTCTTTACTGAGACATTTAAATTTAGCTCCAATTCTGGTGTAAATGCAACAAAAGCAGATTCATTTGAATATCTGCAACAAGATAAATGCATCCTTAACTACTTATGCTGTCTTGACATTAAATTGGCTTAACAGAATCCTGTCTCTGACCGAGGCCTTTTGGCAGCATTTTGCAAGGAATTCAATCTGGACAGCAGACTACCACATTCTCCGGTTGGAGGATTCCCTGCTTTCTGTTCCAGACCTGCTGGCAGGTCTTACTGGATATTTCCCATTACTGGAAAAATGATGAAACGGTGCATCGTTGTCCATATTATAAAAAGAAAAGACAAGCCCAGCAGATCAGTAGGTAGCTGAGAGAAAGAAAAATAGTAATTTAAAAAATCTGCTAAGTGACTGAAGTTATGATGAAGTGATGTGCCGCTAGATTTTTTAAAAAAAGAAAGAAAAATGACCAGCAGAGAAGTGGAAAGAAAAACTGATTTTAAAAAATCTATTGTTTTTTGAAATGGGGACATTCTGCATGTAAGTATTATAACCATAATGCTAATAAGAAATTTCCTGTTATAAAATTTTTTACAACAGAGCTTATTAAGGAAAAGTAGGGAAACCAGGTCCTCCATTCATGCCCCACCCAGGGCCTCCATTCACATGCCACCCAGGACCTTCTTTCACAAAGGAAGGCCAGCACGCAAAAGAAGGCCCTGGCTCTGCCGGTGCAAAACAAGGACTGGTTTTTTCTTCTAGCTGGATAGATTCTTTTGCACCAGTGTAGCCAAGGCTTCTCTCGCACACCAGCCAGGGCCTCCATTCGCGCACTGGCCAGGGCCTCTGTGCCCCCCCAGGGCCTTCTTTTGCAAAAAAAGGCTGGTAAGTGAAAGGAGTCCCTGGCTCTGCCAGGGCGAAAGAAGGACTGTTGCAATGGCCAGAACTTCGAGGACTGGTCGCAAGTCCTTTTGTTCAGTGCCATTGTAACTTTGAATGGTTGCTGAATGAATGGATGTTAAGTGAGGACTACCTGTATTATATCGGCAGCATTCCCACAGTCTACTACAGAAGTTACATAATTTTAAAATGAGATTATTTTAAATTTGCATAAAAGAACTGTATTAAAAGTATTAGAAGATAGATTAATCTCCCAACAGAATGAATAGTAGGTAGACCAGAGCTTTCCAAACGGTGTGTCGTGACACCTTAGTGTGTCGGCTGCAGTGTCTGGGTGCGTTGCGGCTGCTGCTGCCTCCGAGCCCTGCCAGGATTCCACGCAGGTCCTAGTGCCTGCCTTGTACCCTGCTGTAAGAGTGTGTCACGAAATGATGCCCTGCTGTAAGAGTGTGTTGCAAAATGATGCATGTCTAAAAAGTGTGTCACCAAGATGAAAAGTTTGGAAAGCTCTGAGGTAGACATAGGAAAAAAGGATATGGAAACTGCTTAGAACGAAGTGAAAAGGATTATATTATGCACGTGACATAGAACTGTGTGGAGCTACACTAATGGGAAGTATGAAACAAAGATACTGGTATAATGAAGTAAAGGATAAGGAAAATCCATATTACACAATATTTATGCAAATAAAAGGACAATGAGAGAAAGAGATTGTATAATGTGTTATATAGAAGAAGTGATAGTTTGAAATAATGTACTCAAGGAAAGCAAGGAATGTGTTAGAGCAAGAGGGAAAGAAAAATGTAGAATGATACAAAGTCGGTGGAAATGAGTCAAAAGGGCTAAACAAGAAGCCTCCAGAAGAATAAATGGAATTCAAAATAAAAGCGATGAAATAAATTGGGATAAACTGAAGTGAGGGATTTAGAATGATAGTGATTTGTTGAAAAGTGGAATTGAAACAAAAGCTATAAATGTTAGCCTCCCAGAAAAAAACTGATGAAAGGAAGCCACAAATGCTGTAAGGCTGCAGGTGTAGATGGTATAAATGTAGAAATGTTAAAATATTGATGGGATTTGCTTGTTTAATGTGTGTGAAGACTGCAGCTGTCCTTGATGATTGGAAGAATGCCATTGTCTTTCCCCTATAGAAAAGGAAAGGTAGCAAGAGTAAATGCAAAAACTATACTGTGCTTGGAAAGGTGTTGATCAAAAGGGTGCAAGAGGTCATAATGAACAAAATTGCTGTACGTCGCCCAGAGTTGCCTTGTGTGAGGTGGGTGGCCATATAAATATAAGCAATAAATAAATAAATAAATAAATAAAATTTGAGAAGCACAGTTCAGCTAAACGGGGCTATGAAGACGCTATGAAGACTAAAGATTTGCTTTTCAGTATGTCATTGAGAAATGTACAATGTAACAAATTTTATTGCAAATTTGTCAATTTAGAGAAATTGTATGATAAACTGAATAGGCTTGAATTGTGTATTTTTGCATGGATATGGAGTTGAAGGTTAGTTGTTGAATGTATGAGGGAAAAAATTGAGTGCTTAGTGCATGAGTCATCACTGAGCATGGAATAATACAAGAATGTGTGATGACGCTTGGTTGTTTAATGTATATATGGATAAAGGTATAAAAATGGTTGTGGTATAAGACAGCTGTTGGTGGTGTGTGTGAAGGTACCTGTTTGTAAGTAGCTGATGCCATATTGTTGGCTGAGAACCCAAATGATTTGCAGCAAATGTTGGATACACTGTATGATGCAACAAGGACTATAGATCTAAACACATATAAAAAGTAGTTGTGTTTGACAGGGAAAATGAAGTAAAGTATTGCAAGTTATACATAGATGATGAAAAATTAGAGCAAGTAGATGCATTTGTGTATCTTAATAGAATGTTTACTAAAGATTAAGATTTTGAAATGCTGATAGAAATGCAGTAATTTTGTGGTCTAAGGCACTATCATTAGAAGTGTCTTTTATTTCTTCTTGTTCCATTCTCAGGTTCTGAGGCTGGTGAAGTACATACGCATTGTTGATTTAAAGTTATCATAGGCATGTATTCCTAATCAAAGTGTCATTATAATAATGAAGTGTGTGTCATGACATTGTGATGCAAGGTCCACCCTTTCATACTTGGGCCATGATGTCACATGCAAGTATGCAAGGGGCAGAGTTTGTATTGTGACACCATGATGCATGTTTTCTTACTCCCCACCCCCACCTTGCGGATACCTATAGTTATTATTCAATCCTCACTGGGTTCCTGATGCTACAGAATGAATCTGTATGAAAAATACTGTGCATTGTTACCCATGAAAAACTGACATTATAAGATAATAGCTAGAGAACCAGAGAACTGTTGGTAGAATCTTTTTTGGAATATAAACCTGCCTTCTCATAATTTTATTGTCTAGGGCTAGATTAGAAGCAATTTTGGGGCCAGTATAGAAACATTTTTTTAAAAGTTTGAAGAACTTGAAACAAAGTTTGAGTTACCTCCGAATGCTTCTTGGCAATTTAACATAAGTATTTTGTACGTGGACTCTTTGGTTCTCATGCTATTGCTTCTTCTGAAATACTATTTGTGTTAAACATTTTGGAAATATTGAGTGTCCTAAACTATTTACTAATCTGAATTAGAAATTAAAGAAAGTAAATGAAAGTGGTATTAATTATTTAAGTGAACTTTAGAATAACACACTTGAATGCTTTAAGTAGCAGGTTGTTTTAAAACTGTAAAAGTAGAGATTTATATATTTTATTGTAAAACATAATAGACATTTTTGTCTTGAAATGCAACCAAATCTTTCCTAAAAGTTTATTCAATAAACATTGATTGTATTGTTGTAAATGCATTCAGAAGTTGGAACATTCATATGGTTTGGGCTTGTTGTATTATTGCAGTATTTTGCTCTGAAATTCATAGGATTATCTACATAACTTGCCATTGCTGTTTCTCAGTTACATATACTGTATGTTCTCCTTGGGTATATCATTAGCACATTGTTTTTATCAATGCATCAAGAAGTATAAACAATTCAGATGTGATAGCCAAAAGAATTAATAAACATCAGAAAATAAATCTACAATTGATTTGAAGCAGAGGATTGGTAATATGTACAGTCTGTCAACATCTGAATAATTTTATTTTCAGCAGAACAGCAAAGAATCTGGACAAATTTTTCTACGTTGTGTTCTCTGATATAACTTAATAAGCAATTTTCTATTATCTTTTAGTTTTAGTTTTTTGAATAGTATTACAAGATTAATGTAATATTGCAATCTTTTTCTTTTCACATTTATGATGTTGCTATTATTATTATTATTTTTCATTTGTTTAATAAGCAAAAACGGGGGAAAGGGTTTCTCAAAGACAGGTCCAGACATAAGCAAGTTACTTTTTAATAACATGATGTGTTTCATTGGCTCTGATGAGATCTGAGCTCACTCAGAATAAATCAGCGGTGTCTGATCATGCCTCTAGCAACCTGCATCTTTTCTCATCTTTGGGCCCATACAGGAATGTCTCTTTGAAAATAGCAGTATTGGGTAGCTATAACAATGATAAAACAGCAAACCACCAGAGATTCTTGGGGCCGTTTTACAACACCTTAAAGATTAAGGAATTGTTTATTAAAAATGTGAAGCAAATGCAGGCAAAGGTGGCTTAGGATAACCTTTTTTAAAAAATTTATTTACTTGAGATGGAAGGAGAGGTTTCAACCTGCTCCATTCTCCAGTACTTGAGTGACACAGGTGAAAAAACATTGTAAAAACTCTAGGAGCTCTTTCTGTTTGGATCTGGAAACCAAGAAAAAAGATCTGAGAATTTTTAAATTTTTTTTTTTTTTTTAAAAAATGCTGTCTGGATTGCAATAATAGTAGATTTCAAGTAAATGGCTTCCACCAAGGTTTAGTAGTCAGTTAGAGAACACACACACACACACACACTCCTGCCAATAGCACCTATTACTCAGATTAGATAATCATTCCAGCAATATCCATGGAGAGGGGGCATCATTAGAGTCAAGATGGTGGTCATGGCAATGCAATTGAACCCCCATTTCTTTTGTTCATGTGTGTGATATTGATGCACATACAAAAGGATGAGTTTCAATCAAGCTGCCACAACCTCCAGCTTGACTTTTTTTGATGTCACACAGATGCTGCTGAATCATTCAGAAGCATTTTTACATCTATATATGTTATGGAGAAGTTCAGTAGGAATGTAACAGCTCCATCAAGAAAAGAACTAAAGCATATTTGCCTGTACAGAAAGGAGTAACCTCCAATCAGAACACAAAGCATCTGAGAATTCTCATCCTTCCTGTCCAAGATTTCCAAAAGTTTTCTTATACTGCTACAAGTTGGCATTATTCTGACCAGAACATGTGAACCTGATATCATTAAGTGGAGATCCTTGGAGATAGACATGAATTGCTTTCAGCTGATTGGAACTGTTGTCATCATGTTCAAGACTCTTCTGAAAAATCAATTACTTGGAGATCTAATGAAGAAATTTGGCCCTGTAAATCTTTATTTGTCTCTTTTTCAGTATGTCTCAAATTAGAGTCATAAATATGACTTATAAATAATATTGCAGCCAATAAACAGAAACTGATCTAAGAGGTCATAAAAAGTGCATGGTACTGCATTCTATCCCAATTGTTTCAGTAGTATTTCTTTCTGATACTACGAGACTACGCAGCTCCACATCTCAGTTATATCCCATAATTTCATTAATCTGAGACCTGTTAAATTTTCTGTAGGATTTCCCAATAACCTTTTGCAAACATCAAAAAATTATAATCTATTGAAGAAAGAAAGAAAGAAAGAAAGAAAGAAAGAAAGAAAGAAAGAAAGAAAGAAAGAAAGAAAGAAAGAAGGAAGGAAGGAAGGAAGGAAGGAAGGAAGGAAGGAAGGAAGGAAGGAAGGAAGGAAGGAAGGAAGGAAGGAAGGAAGGAAGGAAGGAAGGTCGGTCCTCTGTGCAAGCACCGAGTCATTACTGACCCTTTGGAGGGACGCCGCTTTTGCTGACGTTTTCTTGGCAGACTTATAGCAGGGTGGTTTGCCATTGCCTTCCCCAGCCGTGATTCCCTTTCCCCCAGCCAGCTGGGTATTATTAAAAAGAGGGGGAAAAATTTCTCTATTAAAAAGAGAAAATAGAAAGATTAAGCAAATGGCAAGATGCTGGATTAATCTAAGATAATGAGGTAGACAAATTAGTATATATGAAGAAGAAAGGTGCATTAAATGAAATATATTGTATAAGATTATCATGATCTTCTTATATGAAAAGTTTACGTTTATAAGAATTATAAAATTGTTATAATAATCGTATTAAAACCATGGAAGAATTTCAAAAGGCAGTCACAAGGGGTCACTGTTGTCCAGATGAGTATCCAAGTAAGGCTGAAAATGCAGAGCTCCACCCTCCTGGACTTCTACTCAAAGCATCACGAAAGAGACACCAGCTCTCAGCTGCAAAACCACCAGAAGAGATTCCAGCACCACCAGTTCAGGAGTGGGCCTGGGGCTCTGCTCCTGAACCCGGCAAGAAAGGGAGTTTTTATTGTTTTATTTTTAGAAAAGAACAAAAACTGGTCTCCAGCTTTGCCATGCTGGTGTGGAAAGCGGATTTTAGGAAGGCATCGCTGCTGCAGCTGGCTCTCCTCCACACCGCCTGGGGAATGGGGAGCAGCCAGCTCTATTACTCGGTGCAGGAGGAATCCCAGCAGGGCACTTTTGTGGGCCACCTGGCTCCGGACCTGGGGCTCGAGGTGGGTGAACTCGTGTCTCGGATGTTTCGGTTGGTTTCCAAGGAACAAGGGGAATACTTCCAGGTAAATGAGCAGAATGGGATTTTATTTGTGAATTCTCAGATTGACCGGGAGAAACTCTGTGACAAGAGTGCTGTGTGCATTGTTCACCTGGATGCCCTTGTGGAGAAACCATTAAGGATTTTTCACATAGAAGTGGAGATTACAGACATAAATGACAATGCCCCAGTTTTCCCTGTTACAGAGAGGCAATTTACTATTGCAGAGTCTAATATTCGGGATTCACGTTTTCCCCTAGAGGGAGCCTCCGATGCTGATACTGCTGCAAACTCTCTGCTTAGCTACAAACTTAGCCCTAACCTGCAGTTCAGTCTAGATGTAACTGAAACGTATGAACACAGTGTCTCTTTATTTCTTGTTTTAAATAAACCTCTTGATAGAGAAGAATGTGCTGTCCATCACTTACTTCTCATAGCCACTGATGGAGGCAACCCCCAACTCACTGGCACGGTCCGGTTAGTGATCGAAGTGCTAGATGCAAATGACAACCCTCCTGTATTTAACCAGTCGGTTTATAAAGTCCAGGTTTTAGAAAATTCAGAAAATGAGTTACTATTGAAGGTAAATGCAACAGATGTAGATGAGGGGACAAATAAAGAAATTACGTACATCTCAAGCACTTTTTCTCCTACAAGTGGAGAAGAAAAGTTCATCCTTGATCATCAAACTGGTGAGATTTATGTGAAAGGGCATTTGGACTTTGAAGAAAGGAATTTCTATGAAATACAAATTGAGGCAAAAGATAATGGAAATCCTCCATTATCAGGACACTGCAAAGTTTTGATCGAGATTTTGGATCTCAATGACAATCCTCCAGAAATTACAGTAATGTCTTTGTTGATACCTATTCCAGAGGACTCACCATTGGGGATAGTGATAGCTCTGATTACTGTTTTGGACAGAGACACTGGTGCCAATGGTCAAGTGAGCAGTTCCTTGTGGCCACCTGGGATCCCTTACAAGCTAGTGCCAACTGGCAAAAATTACTATTCATTGGTGCTAGATGAGCACCTGGATCGGGAACATATTGCCGAGTACAGTCTAGAAATCACTGCACAAGATCAAGGGGCTCCATCACTGTCTGCCACCAGAATTCTAATACTTTCAATCAGTGATGTAAATGATAATGCACCTGCTTTCCCACAGTCCTCCTACACAGTCTTTGTGAAGGAGAACAATCCACCTGGTGCTCACATCTTCACAGTATCTGCTTCAGACCCAGATGTAGCAGAGAATGCCCTGATCACCTATTGGATAGATGA
This sequence comes from Charina bottae, assembly GCA_023362775.1. Taxonomy (NCBI): domain Eukaryota; kingdom Metazoa; phylum Chordata; class Lepidosauria; order Squamata; family Charinaidae; genus Charina; species Charina bottae. Next base: position 5,030,589 of record JALMGJ010000043.1, on the reverse strand, counting down.
GAAGCTCTGGCCGTTGTCCAGCTATATCTCTGTACATTCAGAGAGTGGAAAGCTCTATGCCTTGCAGCCTTTGGACTATGAGGAGCTGAAACTGCTGGAGTTCCAGGTGAGAGCCAAGGATGCTGGACTGCCCTCCTTATGTGGCAATGTGACTGTTCAAGTCTTTGTGATAGATGAGAATGACAATTCACCTGCAGTGTTAGAATCAGCAGAAGAGAACCCCATTCTTCTAGTGGTTCCGGTGATGCCTGGGCATATTGTAGGCAAGATCCATGTTTTTGATGCAGATTCGGGATACAATGCATGGCTAAGATATGAGCTGGTTGAAGAAAGCAGTGGCCCATGGGCTGTTGGGCAGTATAGTGGTGAGGTGAGTACCAAATATTCTCTGGATGAGTCAGAAGGAAGCAAAAGCCAGAGTGTGCTGGTTCTTGTGAAGGATCATGGGAAGCCTCCACTCTCAGCCACAGCTACCCTGAGTGTGTCCCTGGTGACAAGTGGTCAGACCATCAAAACGGATATTCACCTCCCCAGGTCAGGGGAGAGCTTCATTCCCCTGGTGGACTCGATCAACGTCTATCTGATCATTGCCATCTGCTCTGTTTCCAGCCTGTTCCTGCTGGCCATTCTCATCTACGTGGCCCTGCGGTGCCACTGCAAGGCAAAGGAAACCATGGTCTATGGTCCTGGCACGGCCACCCTGGTCTGTGCCAGTGAAGTGGGCAGCTGGTCCTATTCCAATCGCCACAGCCACATCCTGGCAGGTGTGAGTGCAGAGGCTGGAGCTAAGAGTGACCTTATGATTTTTAGTCCCAACATTCCTGCCTATATGGATGATGTGGAAGTGGGAATTTTGAGGGAGCCAGTTCCAAATTCCTCTGGACAGGTGAGTGTATTTATTTATATTTTTTTAATTTATTAATCATATTTATATAACCACCCATTTCACATAAAGCGACTCTGGGTGGCGTACAACAATGAGATAAAATAGCAAATAGATTTAAAAAATCATTACAAAAAGATAAAAAGTAATTATTAAAATAAAAATATTATCAAAATTTTTTAAAATACAGTATGTATATGTATATGTATATGTATATGTATATGTATATGTATATGTATATGTATATGTATATGTATATGTATAAATTTTAAAATATACAAAGAGTTATGTTGGTTGGTATCATAATCCTTCAGACAGTTACTCTATTTTGACATGTGTTCCATGATTTGAAACCTATTTACTCTTTAGTCTTTTAAAAGAATTCTGGTATGACCTTCAGTAGGTCTTCAAACAGAATGTTGCTAAGACAGTGATCATTTTTGTGTTTTACCTTCTTACTGGCAAATGAAGAAGTTTATTAAAGTGATGCCATCAGATATTTCTTTGAAGGTGATGGGGATGCAAGCTTAACCAGCCATGTAGGGCTTTTGTCCTGAAAGGATTATAAGAACTGTTAGGGTATCCCCTGAAATAGTTGATATTCTATAGACTAAAAAGCTGATACATAAATGTAGACAATACTGTTATATTAATGATGGATGGTGAACATAATTTAAGTGAGAAATATAGGCAAATTAGAAACATGTCTGTGGTCATCAAGGAGTGAGTAGAGGGATGACTCGATATTACCTACAATGGAAGAATGGAGGGTAAAGTTGATGGAGTTGGCTGAGATGCGAAATTGACAGCTTTGGTTAGAGAAAAGGCATTGACTAATTTTATGGTGAATTGGAAGCCCCTTTTGGACTTTTTGCGTGAAACAGAAAAGAATGAAATTATGATATACTGATTTGTTGATTAATAATATTAGCTGACAATAGAAAAAATGGATGTTATGTTGGAACCTTAGACTAAGAGTTTAATATAAGTTTTACTTATATCTGTTGTAAAAGGAGTTGGGAATTACTCCTTTTTCTATTTCTGTTCTCTTTTTTTTCTTCTTTTTCTGCACTTCTCTTTCTCTTTCTTTATTAGTTTCTGTTAGATTTTACCTCTTTGTTTTAAAATTTAATAAAGTTATTATAAAAAAAGGAGTGAGTAGAGGGATGAATTGTGTGTAAAGGAGTTGAGAGGTGGGGAGAATGATGCACTATTTCTCTCAGGTCCCTGGGCCTTATCAGTTGTCCTCCTTTATAAAACATCTATCAATGAGAGCCAGCCCGTACAGGAAGATACTGGGCAGATTCCCTTTCAATGAAAACCTTTCCCATTAAGAGTAAGTGATACTACATCACTGAATCTTTACCTTGGTATCTAGAATCAAGTCTCCTATTTCTCCAGCCTGGTGTCTTTCTGGGTCTGAGTCACATTTCTTGATCACATGGGACTAAGCCAAACTGCAGCAGAACATTAGAGACTGACTTTTTAATTTTCAGTAACTTAACATATTTTATTTTTATGGATAATTGGACCTATTACAAATGGAAGATCTTCAATTTGTGGAAACTTTTGATCTAGGGGAGGGATCCCAACAATGAAAGGAGAGGGAAGCAACTTGCTGATCCTCCTCTTAGCTTCTAGTCTTCGGGTCATGTCCCCAACCCTTTTGATTTGAATTTCAGGGAGTTTCAGTCTCTACAGAGAAAAGGAAAGATTGTCAAAATCATCTCTTGCCTTCTTGGTAGACTTTCTAGCATCATCATCATCATTGGCGATCACTTGTAGCCGAGTAAGATTGTCTTCCAAAGGTAAAATTTTAACGGTGGATCCGTAAGTGACTATAAAGGCCAATTCTGGATCCGCACAACCTCCCACAATGAGGGCATAGGTTTCCGGGTGGGAGACGGTCATGATGAGGGTTTGCCTGACGTGCCTTCCTTTTAGCTCTTTTCTCCCTTTCGCCCTGTACTCGTGCTTCTTCAAAGTCCATAGCGCCATTAATAAAGGATGACCTCCAATTGAAACGCTCATGAGTTAGGGCTTCCCAGTTCTCAATGCTGATATTACATTTTTTTAAATTAGCTTTGAGAGTATCTTTGAATCTCTTTTGCTGTCCACCAATATTCCGTTTTCCATTCTTAAGTTGGGAGTAAAGTAGCTGCTTTGGAAGACGATGGTCAGGCGTTCGAACAACATGGCCGGTCCAGCGAAGTTGATGTTGGATGATCATTGTTTCAATGCTGGTGGTTTTTGCTTCTTCTAATACGCTAACATTAGTCCGCCTATCTTCCCAAGTAATTTGCAGAATTTTTCGGAGGCAGCGTTGATGGAATCTTTCAAGAAGTTGGAGGTGGCATTTGTAGAGGGTCCATGTTTCACAGGCGTACAGAAGGGTTGGTAGTACAATGGCTTTGTAAACAAGCATTTTGGTCTCCCTGCGAATGTCCCGATCCTCAAACACTCTACGCTTCATTCGGGAGAAAGCTACACTCGCAGAGCTCAGGCGATGCTGAATTTCAGCGTTGATGTCGGCTTTTGTAGATAGATGGCTGCCGAGATAAGAAAAGTGGTCGACATTTTATAGTGACACACCTTTAAGCTGGATTGATGGCGCTGCAGAGGGATTGGTTCGAACTTGCTGGTAAAGCACTTTGTTTTTTTTAATGTTAATCGAGAGGCCGAGCTTTTCATATGCTTCCGCAAAGATGTTTAGGATAGTTTGAAGATCTTCCTCGGAGTGTGCACAGACTACGTTATCATCAGCATATTGAAGTTCTATAACAGAAGTTGCAATTACCTTATTTTTTTGCTTTCAGCCTACTAAGATTAAAAAGCTTTCCATCTGTTCGATATATAATTTCTACACCAGTAGGAAGTTTCTCTTCAACAAGGTGTATAATCATAGCGATGAAGATAGCGAATAAGGTTGGAGCAATAACACATCCCTGTTTAACGCCAGATTCCACTTTAAATGGATCGCTTTGAGAGCCATTGTTATTCAGGATTGTTGCCATCATGTCGTCATGGAGTAACCGCAAGATGTTCACAAATTTATCAGGGCATCCGATTTTCAGAAGGATGGTCCAGAGAGCAGTACGATTTACAGTATCAAAAGCTTTAGTCAGATCAATAAACGCCATGTACAGAGGGCGGTTTTGCTCCTTGCATTTTTCTTGAAGCTGTCGTGCAGTGAAGATCATATCCACTGTTCCCCTGGAAGGGTGGAAGCCATTTTGCGTTTCAGGGAGGATGTCTTCTGATACAGATAGGAGATGGTTTGCGATGATCTTTGCCAGGATTTTGCCTGCTGTGGCTAGAAGGGAGATGCCTCGATAGTTTCCACAGTCAGTTCTATCACCCTTTTTAAAGAGAGCGATAATTATGGCATCCCTAAAGTCTGCTGGAATCTCCTCCCTCATCCAGATTTTTTCGATGAGCTTATGAAGTTGTTGTGTAAGTTCAGGCCCGCCTTCTTTAAAGACTTCAGCAGGAATCCCATCAGGTCCACTAGCTTTGTTATTTTTCATTTGTTTAGTGGCTTTACTGACTTCCTCCAAACTAGGGGGTACTGCAAGCTCATTTCTTATTTGTTTTTGCGGGATTTGCAAGAAGACTTCATCAGCCACAGTAGAGTGACGATTAAGGAGATTGTAGTAATGCTCTTTCCAGCGCAGTGCAATAGACTCTTTGTCCTTTAGAAGTTTAGCACCATCTACTGAGCGTAAGGGATTTGTACCATGGTTTGTTGGTCCATAGATGGCCTTTATGGCATTAAAAAAGCCCCGTGCATCATGAGCATCTGCAAAATGTTGGGTTTCTTGGGCTTTTTTTATCCACCATATGTTCTTAAGTTCTCTAGTTCTTCTTTGGACTTCTGCCTTTGCACTGGCGTAGATTTTTTTCTTAACGGCACAGTTAATATCTTTTTGCCATATCTGGAAGGCTTTCCTTTTCTTGTCAATAATATGTTCAATCTCACTCATTCTCATCAAACCAGTCCTGATGTCTCTTAGTCTGGTATCCGATAGTTTGTTCACAGGCTGAAATAATAGAAGTCTTCAATTTAGTCCAGTGTTCCTCAACATTTTCAGGAAGTTCCATAGGCAGATGTTCCTTGAGAGTTGATTGAAAGCAAGCTCGTTTAATAGAATCTTGAAGGGCCAGTGTATTCATTTTACGCCTTGGTTTTCTTCCTTGGAGCCTACGATGAGGGACAATCTTTATGGCCATCGTGGATCGAATTAATCGATGGTCTGTCCAGCAGTCATCGGCGCTTGTCATGGCTCTGGTGAGAAGTACATCACGGCGATCTCTAGCACGGACAATTACATAATGTAAAAGATGCCAGTGCTTCGACCGTGGGTGCTTCCATGATGTTTTAAATTTATTTTTCTGGCGAAAGAGTGTGTTAGTAATGACAAGGTTATGCTCTGCACATTTAGTCAGAAGTAAGATTCCATTCGTGTTGCTGTTGTCAACTCCTTCTTTCCCAATGATCCCTGGCCACAAATCAAAATCACGCCCAACTCTTGCATTGAAATCGCCCAGGAGGATAATTTTATCCTCCTTTGGTATCTCTGATAAGATAGTGTCCAGCTGGGTATAATTTTTTTCCTTGATATCCTCATCTGCATCTAGTGTTGGTGCGTAAGCACTTAGGATAGTTGCCTGTTGGTTTTTGGCGAGTTTTATTCGCAGAGTTGAGAGTCGTTCGTTAATCCCAGTGGGAACTTCTGACAAGAGCTTCACAATGTCGTTTTTGATAGCAAAGCCTACCCCATGTATTCGTCGTCCTTGTTCAGGCAGTCCTTTCCAAAAGAAGGTATAACCTCCTTTTTCTTCCTTCAACTGTCCTTCTCCTGCTCTTCGAGTTTCTTGGAGTGCTGCTATATCAATATTAAAACGTCTCAGCTCCCTTGCAATAATGGCAGTCCTACCTTCAGGTCGTTCACTATCCATATTGTCTTGCAGTGTCCGTATATTCCATGTTCCAAAATTCATGTGTTTTTTTACGACCGCTAGATGGTGACCCCACTGGTCGCGGTAATCCAGTCAGGGAGAAAATGAGGCAGACTATGTTTAGGGCACCTTTTCTAGCCCCCTCCCCATATGGGGTGAGCAGAGTGGATCCTAAATAGGGCTGCTCAGTTGTGGATACAGCTGCCGAACTACTCAACTGCCTCAATCCTTGAGTCAGGGCGACTGAATCCGTATCCACCGCCCATGTGCTGGTCCATGACTAGGAGCTTCCGGATTTCACAGTCCTGCCCCCGTTGCCATTCGTCAATCGCCATGGGACTTTTGGTTGTTTTGGGTTTGGTGTGGTTGGAAGATGCCTGTGCGTGAATTTGTTTTATGTGTGGAGATCGGTGCACAACGATCAGCACACAACCTTCACAGAAAAAGGCTCTAATCCAATGGCATGGATACCATGACAATTGGTGACCGTTTGTCTGCTGCAGCCTTCATCCGCCTTCGCAGCCGTTGTAACAATACACCTTGTTATCTTCCGCCTGTTCTGCCGTTGAGGACTTTCTTGGATTGTTCTTTGTCTGGTTCCTCCCCCTGGACCTTACCGCCATGGGTGACCCTACCAGAAGTACATGACTCCCGACGGCTTCGCTCACAGGGTTCATTGAGAACACACAAGCCCACTCACCACAACAAGGTGACGATCCAGCGAGTGAGACTTTCTAGCACTGACTAGGGTGAATGAAGTCTGGATCCAAGCAACTGTGTCAGCAATGATGTGCTGATTTACTTCAGAAATAAACTTAAGCCCTTTATTATAAATGTTGTATTTTAAACTATTAATACCTTCAAAACTTAACATCATGCAGTACACAATCTTCTTATAAGTAAATAATCCAGAGTACTAACTGAATGTGAGCTACAGTGTAAAAGATCAAGTTTTATATAACCATGCATACTAATATGTGAAGCATGCTATTAAAATTAATTTATTGACATCATTTGGAGATGTGTTATTAAGATTCATTGGGCTTTGAACTACATGATATATGAGTCAGGATATTCTTTAAACATATTCTTGCTAGAAGAGATTAATTCAAGAAAATATATTTTCAATCATCAATGTAGGAATGTTGAATCCACTGTGATTAAAGTTTTCATCATGTTATTATTAAACTGCATCAAATCAATTATATAAAATAGTTATTGAAAAGGATACATTTGGAATGATTTACAATAATGGCAAGGCAATCTTGTTTTTAATAGTTACATTCTGCTTATGGTTCACTGCATCCCGAAATGCATGGACTAGGGTGGTGTAATCGTGTGATTGTATGTGTGTGCATGCATGCTCCTAGTTTAGGTCAAACCATTGTGCTGTTACCTTTAGAGATAAAGAAAAGGGAAGGAATAGGAATAGGAATAGGAATAGGAATAGGAATAGTCTGACTTACCTAAATGATAGACTGGCATGAAATGGGTTACCTCTCACAATGTAAAAATGGGTTTGGCCAAAGTATGGGGAGTTTCATTCGGCCTTTGAACTGAATCCTGTAGAGATGGAAATGAAAACCTGAAGCAAGGATCCCAGAGGAAGACTTGCACACTGCAGAAAGTGTGAGTTGTTGTTGAAATGGGGTTGTGGTGAAGGGAAAACTCCAGCCTCCTTGTGAGTAAGCAACATCAACAAGGAATGAGTGTTTGCTGACTCAGTGCCTGCTGAGCATAGAGACTACTTTGATGAATGAGAAAGGTGTGGGGGTGGGTTGGAAAAGAAGGATGAGAAAGATGGCAGATGCCAGTGGCTGGCAAAAAGGAAACTATAGACAGAAACCTGCTGCTGGACTATTCTTATCAGAATAAAAAACATGAACAATCCCTTCCAAAAGCAAATTGCAAGTCTTTCAAAGTGGAATGAAGTTGCAGTGATAGGAGACTTTAATTACCCCAACATACTTTGGAAGATGAAATCTGCCAAGTATGGTCCTTCCAGAAAATTCTTGACTTGTCTTGCTGACAGCTTTCACTTTCAGAGAGTGGAGGAAGTCACAAAAGCATCAACTATCCTTGACTTGATACTAATCAATAGGGAAGACTTAGTTGAGGAAGTGGAAATACCAGAATCACAGAGGAAATGGCCATGTAATGCTGGAATTACTGATTTTTAAGAGTCACTAAAACTGAGTGTAGTCAAAGACTTCAAAAGTCAAATTTTAATAAAAGTCACAGCAGTAATAAATAGAATTGTGTGGTATGGCTAGTTACTTGTGGGCTGAATGTCCTGGATATATTACTATAAATTGTACTGAAAAAGTGATCACCAGTGAATCCTCGTGAAATTGGAGAAAAGATTCAAGTGGAGTGCCACAAGGTTCAGTCCCTAGTCCTTAACTTTTTAGTATTTTTATTAATGTTGTGGATAAAGAGACCAAGGTAATGCTTATCAAATTTGCAGATGATAAAAATTAGGTGGAATTGCTAATACATAGGAAACAGAATTACTGTTCCAAACTATCTGAATAGATTGGAGAAATGGACTGAAAGTAACATGATGAGATTTAGCATAAACAAGTGCAAGATTTATCTTTTAGCAACAAAAATCAAATACAGGTATAGGATATGGGATATTTGCTTTGGTAATGATACTTGCGAAAAAGATTTTGGAATAGTAGCTGATTGTAACTGAATATGAACCAGCAGTGTGATTGTTGTTGTTGTTGTTCAGTCGTTTAGTCGTGTCCGACTCTTCATGACCTCATGGACCATAGCACGCCAGGCCTTCCTGTCCTCCACTGTCACCCGGAGTTTACTCAAATTAATCTTCGTTACATCGGTGATGCTATCTAACCATCTCATCCTCTGCCATCCCCTTCTCGTTTTGCCCTCAGTCTTTCCCAGCATCAGGGTCTTTTCCAGTGAGTCCTCTCTTCGCATCTGCAGAAAAGGCAAATACAGTTTTAGACTGCAGCAACCAAAGTACAGTATAATTTCCAAATCTTGGGAAGCAGCCATTCTATGTTGGTTTGGTCAGTCTCTATCTTATGCAATCTAGTTCACTGCTCCAACTCTCTAGAGATCCAGAGAGAGTGTTGGCTACAGTGCAAAAAGATTTGTGATGCCATGTTATTTTTTTCACTATTCTTTTACTGAGATAACCAGACCTTAGTTACTGAATGTACCGCTAGGCTTCTTTTCCAGGCTAATGCAGGGACCATCAGGACATGCCATCTTCCTTGAGGAAGCCAAGGAAGCTGTCAATTCAGAAACCTAAGAACCACGCTCCAGTACTAGTGACAAAATAAAAGCAGATACTACTTTCTTTGAAATAGATGGTTCTGGCCTGGAACTGAAAGCAAGGGCCCACAGTGCTCAGAAACACTAGCAGCAATATATGGAAAGCCATAAAATAGAAAAAAGTGGAATGGTGGCTTGCAGAGGAAGGCATTTGTGGCAGCTGAAGTTTGTAGAATCTGAATCCAATAAATCAAGGCTGCTTGGTTTCAGGAGATTTGGCTATTTAAGCCAGAGATTAGATCATATTTTAGGAAAACCTCTACTTATTTTGAAGCTGGATCAACTCTTGACCTGTGGACTGGATTGGCAATTGACTCCCCCTTGAAAAGTGGCCATAGGACTTGTAATGATAGTTGGAGTTTTGACTCTCCAACCATAGACATACTGTATCTGCACTAACAAGTTATTCCACTGCAAGTAAGGGGGATCAACTATTCCTGGAGAGGAGAAATAGATGGTATTGTCCTCTCTTCACTCCCAGCCCACCACAAATGGGACCTCCATTGTGTTCTCCTGCTCTGCATTAAAAGTCATGTTTTCCAGCCTGTTTTCCAGCTCAAGCGTTACTGTTCCACTTGCCTGCTGTATTTTACTTTCTTCTAGGCAAACCCCTGGACTTTGACTGGTTACTGGTTACTGTGCAGAGGCAGGCACACCTCAAATCAATTTAAAATACTCCAAATCAGTGACTGGCTAGCACATGGGGATCCTGTAGCTCTCTGATCTTTGCACAGCTACTGTTATCAATGATGTTCCAATAGCACAGTGGTTATAACACTTGCCTGATATGCAGAGGGACACTGGCTTGAAACCTATCAGATGTTTTTAAATTGCTACTTTTTCCCCCCGAGCTGCCTACTTTTTGTCTGTATTATGGTCCTGCTGGACATGTCTTCAGATGAGGATGAGGGGGAGAACTTCTGTTTTGTTTTTGTTTTTAAATAAGTTTACCAGTACAGTGTTCCATAATTTTTCCAGTCCCTTAAGATATAAAGATTGCAGTGCAGTGAAGGTGCATTGGGTGCATTGTGATGCTTTAAATTTGTGTATGTAAATTTAATTTAACTTTGTATATAAAAGAATTCATGTCCAGTAAATCCCTCCCATAGAAAGAAAGAAGATTGCCAACTGTTTTCCTGGCACAGAAATTTGGGAGGGCACAGCTGCAGGGGAATTGCCCATTGGAGGGTTAGGGTACTTGGTCTCTGAACTAGCAAGTTGCTCCCAAAGTGTCCCAATCTGGACAGAATTTCCTTACACCTTCTTAGGGTCCAGCCAGCATAGGATAAGCGTAGTTTAATGGTGCAGTGTGGATATTCCGTCAGACTGCTATTGCCTGCCCCTTCCAGCCCAGTCAAAAGGCTGAAGCCTGGTTTACAGCTTTGTGAGCCAGTTGACAAGTGGATTTCCTGCTTTGTGGCTGGCATGCTTACTTTGTGCTGGAGCCTACTTAGGCTGTGAAATTTTCCTAAGTCACACATGGCTCTTCTTGAGAAATTCTGCATAGAGGAAAGTAAAGCTTTCGATTTCCCTTTGGACCTAAACTGTCAGCCAGCCTTTGCTTTGTGAAATACGCAATTCCTACAATATTTATTCTTCCTGTATGGTCCACTAGAAAAAAATATTTTTTTATTTTTTATTTTACAATATTTATAACCTGCCCAAATCTTAGATCCTGGGCAGGGTGCAACAAAGTCAAGTCATGCTCAACATGAGAGACTGGGGAAACTGAGGAGTGGAAACCAATTTAGGAAAACCAGTTGCTCCACCAAATCTAAGGACTGTGTTCTCAGGTCATTCGCTATAGAAAAATCCTCTTGCGGAGGATCCTGGTAGTGCACATGATAAATGCGAAACATCTCCTCCTTTCTCATAACAACCTTTGTCTCCTCCAGCATGAGGCTACCTTGCCCTTCCTCAGGAGCCACTTGCAATTGGCTGTGAGAATAACCTTGGGAGACAAGAGGAAGAGCCGCAACCAAGACAACAGTCTGATAGGAGAAATCTGAGTCCAAAGGAGGGACGGGGGTGAAGAAAGCATCTCGGAAGGGACCCTGCCTAGTTCTCTGGAAAGCAAAGGCAGGGGGAGGGGGGGAGTGCTTTCAGACTTGCAAGATTCTGTTACTGTAACCTTACAATAAAGGTAGCATTAGTACTCATGGCTTTGGACAACCTTGAAGGCTGTCACTGCTGTTGGATTAGTGATGGCAAGAGTACCACCCTCTTCCTTGCTTTTCCCAGAATATTTCACCCAGTATCTGTACCAATATTAGGGCCAAGGAAGTGTAACTCTTTCTCATGTCATGACTCTGATCTGACTTTTCTTCTGTCACCTCTACCTCTTCTCCAGGCACTGTAAGTTACACTGATAGGCACTAGATCTAAGACACACACACCCATACTTATCAGTAGGGCCAGTGTGGGATGGGGAGAACACTAGTTATCAGAACAAAAGATAGAAAAGGGAGACACCCTAAACAGTATATTTATAATTATTAAAATGCGCACAAACTAAAGCTAATGTAATAATACAATAAATGATTGAATGAGGATGGATGACTCAACCAACTGACTTGATAAATCAAATGACTGTCTGTAAAATCAAACTAAAAGGTTGCAATATCTTTTATTATTCTTGCAAAAGGAAGAGAGGAAGGTAAGCCGTAGGAAAGGAAAGGGACAGAAAGTTGGATAAAACAAAGTTGCCAAAGAAGGGGAAGGAACCCAGTGAGAAGAGATCAAGTGAGAAGCAGGCATTCATTCAAAAAGGGAGCATTGCCACGCACAGAGACCCCAAGTGACAAGAAAGTATGACTGTATTGACAGCAAATACAATTATACTGAGTTTGCTGAAGAAGTGAACCTTCCAACAATAAGGCTAGACAAACATTTCAGTTAGGCATACTTGGCAATTATTATGGCAATATGACATACAAAATAAAGACGATTGAGATAAGTTCCTGAATATGCTCCACATTGGTTACCAATGTGCGTCCAGGTGCAATTCAAGGTGCTGATAATGGGCTATAGAGCCCTACATGGCATGGAACCAGGATATTTGAGGGACCACGTCTCCCTGGTTACATCTACCCATCCCATCCCAACCAGCAAGAGAGGCATGTTATGGGTCCCATTTGACAGGACCCAGGAAGAGAGTCTTTTCTGTTGTGGCGCCTGCCCTTGGGAATATCATTCCCCCAGACCTTAGATTGGCACCTACCCTCCTGGCCTTTAGGAAGGGCCTGAAGACTGGGCTTTGCCGTCTTGCCTGGGGATCTGGTAGTGGTGGTGTAGAGACCGCTAAATGACCATATTGTTAGTAAATTGGATGGTACTTCGCAGATTATGTTTTTTATGGTTTTAATAATTTTTATTGTTTTCAATGTTGTTGTTTTTTACTGTATGATTTTGGTTATTTTTGTATTGTGTGTGTGTTTTAACTTTGTGAGCTGCCCAGAGTCACATATGTGAGATGGGCAGCTATATAAATTGAATAAATAAATATCCAGGTTCAGAATGCATGTTTTCAAACCAACTTCAGTTCTTGATTTAAAAGCAACAGTCAGCTTTAGCAGATCAAAATCCTAAAGAAATAATAGACACTAATGTAAGAGTAGACAAGGTGTTTTAGGGAGGGAGTGGCATACTATTGATCTATAGCCCTAAAATGCTAATTTTTAAAAAATCAAAACAAATTTGGCTGTTTCTATTAAAGAGCAGTGTGGAAAAACGTATTTTGCTCTAAATCCCATCAGTTCTTTTTGCAAAAGGCAGTAAGGAATTGAGACAAAATAATGCAAATTAAGACAGAAGTAGATTTTTAAATATTAGAATACACAAGTGCTTGACTCAATAGTAAAGATGCAAGAAAACATCAGATATGGATATCAAATGAAACGTTTATAATGTCACCTCGAAGGTAAGTGTTGTGATGTCTTTCCTGTTTTTTATGATATTATGGCAATAAGATATTCTGAATAATCAAATGTCCAGGGCTTCGACTGAAAAGCATCATTCTACAGTGCTATAGCATTTATCCACCCATTAATTTTCCCAACTGCTCAGGCTTTTTTTTTTTTGACATTGTGTGCATAATTTAGTTTTATTTAAATAACAGTACATGTAGCTAATTTCAGCCTATTTGGCTAACAGAAGGCAACATGAATTCTGCCTAATCTTTCCTTGAGCTACAATTATTCAAAGTTTTAAAAAATTATTTCCCCCATATCACTAGCTGGACTGGAAAGAAACATATTAGAAAATAGTAGCAGCGTATTCCTTTTAAACTAACAATTACAGAACGGAGATTCAAAAGTAAAAATCAGCATGGCATTTATACTGACTACCACAAGATGTCGCTACCTACTTAAAATTACAGCACTCTTTCCAGACAAAGCTCTTCCCAGCAGCACAATACAAAGAGCAGATTGTCAAGGTGTTGGAAGGGATAGCCATTGAATGCTAAGACTGGAGAAAGGTCTGGGGCTTTTTTAAGAATAAAACTTACTGTGACTATGGTGATTTTGCACCAAAGACCCTTGAAGAACAGTTGGTTACTACAGCTGTTCCTGCTGCATGAAGCCTGGAAAATGGGGAGAGGGCAGCTGCGTTACTCTGTACCGGAAGAATCCCAGCCTGGTACTTTTGTGGGCCAGCTAGCCCAGGACCTGAGACTGGAGGTGGAGGAGCTTATGCCCCGGATGTTCCAGATGAAGTTTCAAGGCCGTGGGAACTACTTAAAGGTAGATATGCAGAAGGGAATTTTATTTGTTAATTCCCGAATAGACCGAGAAGAACTGTGTGCCAAGACTGCTGTTTGCACCATTCACCTAGAAGTGATCCTGCATAAACCTCTGAGGGTTTTCCATGTGGAGGTAGAGATAGAAGATATCAACGATAATGCTCCTATATTCACAGCAGCTGAGCAAAACCTGAGTGTTTCTGAATCTAGGCTTCCAGATTCATCGTTCTTATTAGAAGGAGCCTTTGATGATGATATAGGTTCCAACTCCCAGCTCAGCTATAAAATCAGCCCAAACGGACATTTCACCTTGGATGTTCAAAACAATGAGGAGCACGGTGAGTCTTTAGTCCTTGTGCTAAGAAAACCTCTTGATAGAGAGTTAACCCATGTATATAATTTATTACTCACAGCTACTGATGCAGGCAAACCAGAGCAAACTGGAACTGCTCTGTTGGTGATCAATGTGCTGGATGCAAATGACAATGCACCAGTTTTTAATCAAACTGTGTATAAAATAAAACTTTTTGAAAATGCAAAAAAGGGAACACTAATTATCAGTCTCAGTGCAACTGATCTTGATGAAGGGATTAACAAAGACCTTACATATTTAATTAGAAATGTTAACCCATACCATTTAGGTGCATTGATTAATTTAGATCCAAGCAATGGACAAATAAGATTAAATGGGGAGCTTGATTTTGAAAGCATTAAATTAGGAGAAATTGGGGTAGAGGCAATAGATAAAGGCTCCCCTCCAATGAAAGGACACTGCAAAGTTCTGATTGAGGTATTTGATGTAAATGATAATGCACCAGAAGTGTCAGTCTCATCCCTGTCGGTGCCAGTGTCAGAGGGCTCCCCACTAGGGACAGTGGTGGCCCTGCTCAGTATTTCTGATAGAGACTCTGGTAGCAATGGACAAGTAAGCTGCTCCTTGTGGCCTTCTGACCTTCCATTCAAACTTTCATCTAGTTTTAAGAATTATTATTCACTGGTGCTGATTGAGCCCCTGGATCGGGAACAGATATCTGAATATAGGATAGTAGTGGTGGCCCAAGATCAAGGGGATCCATTGCTTTCAACCACCAGCAACCTGATTGTGCCCATCAGTGATATAAATGACAATGCACCTACATTCACACAGCATCGCTATATTGCCTTCATGAAGGAGAACAATCCGCCTGGTGCTCACATTTTCACGATATCTGCCTCAGACCCAGACACGGCTGAAAATGCGCAGGTCAGCTATTGGATAGATGAGACACACAGATCACTGTCCAGCTACATCTCCATACATTCAGAGAGTGGGAAGCTCTATGTGTTACTGCCCTTGGACTATGAGGAAGTGAAACTTTTGGAGTTCCAGGTGAGAGCCAAAGATTCTGGACTGCCCTCTTTATGTGCAAATGTGACAGTGCAAGTCTTTGTGATGGATGAGAATGACAATGCACCTGCAGTGTCTGGATCAGAAGAGGTTCCTGTTTTACTAGAATATCCTTTGGCAGCTGGCCATGTGGTGGGCAAGATCCATGCTGTTGATGCTGACGCAGGCTACAATGCATGGCTGTGCTATGAGCTGCTTGAAGCAACAAACAGCCTATGGCAAATTGGGCTATATAATGGTGAGATCAGTACCACCCGTAACTTAGATGAACGAGAAGGCAGTAGCAGTCAGAATCTACTAGTGCTGGTGAAGGATCATGGGCAACCAGTGCTGTCTGCCACAGCCACATTCAGTGTGTCACTGACAGTAAATCTCCAGGCTGTTCGCATGGATACCCAACATCTTGGGCTGGGAATGAACCCAGGGCCTTTGGCAGACAATTCCAACATCTACTTAATCATTGCCATCTGTTTAGTGTCTAGCTTATTCCTGTTGGTGACTGTATTATACATGGCCCTGCAATGTCAGTCTCTTCCCAACGGGAGAGCAATATGTGGTCCTGGTACAGCTACATTGGTTTGTGCCAGCGAAGTGGGTAGCTGGTCATATTCAAATCGTCACAGCCACATCTTGACAGCTACTACCAGGGAGGCTAGTGCAAAGAACGACTTGATGGTTTTCAGCCCCAATATTCCTGGGTTTACAGACAATGAAGAAGAATACAATAGGAAGGAACTAATCCCAACTTCACTCGGGCAGGTAAGTCAAAACAAAGTTTGTCTTTAATTTATCTGATTCAATTATCATATTAAGTCACTCTCTGTGTTGTGTGTGTCTGTGGTAAATACAGTATGTGTGTACAGAAAATGCATTTTCTAGTGACAGGACAGTGATTTATTGATGGGAGGGAGATTAGGATTTTAATAAAACTGCATTGATTTTTCCAACTCCTTTTTGGCAGGAAATTGACCATACTCATTTATGGCATACTTTTTTTTTTTTTTTTTTTTTGGTGCCTTCGAGTCAGTGTTGACTCCTGGCTACTGCCTGGACAAATCCCTGCAGTTTTCTTGGCAAGATTTCGGAAGTGGTTTGCCATTGCCTCCTTCCTAGGGCTGAGAGAGAGTGACTGGCCCAAAGTCACCCAGCTGGCTTTGTGCCTGAAGTGGGACTAAAACTCCCGCTCTCCCAGTTTCTAGGCTGGTGCCTTAACCCCACCACCAGACTGGCTCTCTATGGCATACATGCTTCTCCAAACACAAAGTTCTTCAGGCTGTTAGGAGGAGGAAACAACCACTGTATGAATCTATCAATGATGAAAATATTGAGTAACTTAAGAATTTGAATTCATGATGCTGTTCTGATAGAGATGATGATGATGATGATGCTTTCTTTCTTTGATTTATATCCTGCCTTTCTGCCCCTAAAGCATTATATTCTTGCTGGGAGGGTTCTCCCTCTAGCACTAAAAAATCCTAGCACTTCAGACTATTTCTGATTTCTGTTCTTTAACGTGGAATAGAGGAAATATAGGTGCTGACTGGAACTCTTTCCTCTATGATTAAAAAAATAATAATTAAACCCATCATTTTTTAAGTTCAGCTTACATTCTCCATGCTGGCCTTAAGTATGTACAGGTAGTCCTCGCTTAACAACCCTAATTGGGACCAGAATTTCTGTTGCTAAGCGAAGCGGTTGTTAGGTGAAATATCACATGACTGCATTGCTTAGCAACGGCACTTCTGGTAGTCCCGGTTATGGTCATTAGGCCAGGACTGCACCGTCGTTAGGCAAGGACCTCACGCTTCTGCTTTCCTGCTGCGCTGCCTCCGCTTTAACTCCCCCCACCCGCCTGTCTCCCCCCATCTCTTCCCTTTTGGCCACCCTGCACTCCGCTGCTCCTACTACCCCCGCCACCCTGCACCCCTGCCATCCTGAACTCCGCCACCCCTGCCGCCCCTGCCACTCCCAGCTAACCTTTGCCGTCTTCTTCCTCCCGCTGCTGACGAGGCACGTCCGGCTTGGCCCTTCGCGAGGCAGCTGCTGGCCACACAAGGCCACGCAGAGGCCTCGCGCAGACAGTACTTGCCTCATGAAGGGCCAGCAGCTGCCTCGGCTGGGCGCATCTTGTCAGCAGCGGGAGGAAGAAGATGGTCAAGGTCAGCTGGGGACAGCGAGGGGAGGCAGGGATAGCGGAGTGCAGGGCGGCAGGAGTGCAGGGGGCAGCAGGAGTGGCAGAGGGTAGGGTGGCCAAAAGGGCAGAGGTTGGGGGGGAGATAGGCGGGTGGGTGGACTGTATAGATTATTACCAGCACCTTGAGTTGCAGTTGGAAACAGACTGGTAACCATTGCAGCTGCTGCAGTACAGTGGTTATGTGAGAGTATCAGGTCACATTTTACACCAGCTGCAATTTCCAGGTGGTCTTCAGGCTGATGTTTGAAGGATATTAAATATTGGCTAACAGGATTTTTTAAAAGAAAGGTTTGGCAACAGCATGGGTCTGCAGATGGCTGTTTTGAGCTTAAGCAATATAAACGTCCACATCAACTAAAACTTGGTGCAAGGCCTTGAAGACTTGAATTTGTTGTTGAACGTGGGGCCATGATGGTGTGGGGAAGCCCACTGTATAGTCATACTAATGTTTGTGATTGGTTGGTTCTTCCCTGGGTGCTATTTTTGTTATTTACAGCTAGTCCTTGCTTAACAACCACAATTGGGACCGGCAATTCAATCAGTAAGTGACATGGTCATTAAGCAAGACATCACATCACTGTGACAGACTTACATCCTCACTTCTGCTGTGGTCATTAATTGTATCACCTGCAGTCGTTAAGTGAGTCATCACATGACCGCTACTTGCGATTTTACTGCCAGCATCTCCGTTGACTCTGCTTGTCGGAAGCCGGCTGTGAAGCTCACATGACTGTGGGATGCTGCAACAGTCGTAAATGCCCGTCAGTTGTAAAGCGCCCAAATCTCAATCATGAGACCACGAGTTACTTTTTCAACGCTGTCGTAACTTTGAACAGTTGCTAACAGGGCAATTGTTAAGCAAGAACTACCTGTATATTCTGTTATATTCTTTTTATTCTGTTTTAAAGTATTGTTAGCTGTCCAGAGTTATGTATTTTGAGATGGGCAGCCATATACATTTAAAAAATACATAAATAAATAAAAATAAAAACTTCAGAACTGGAGAATTTTGATCCCACTGAGTAACAATGTCTGCCCTAAATTTGGGGCCATTGGTAGTAGGATGGTTGTCCTCTCACTCGCTCTCTGCTTCTCCAAAACAGGAGCCAACAACATTGGGAAACCCATTGCATTTGCTATAACATGACCAGTACAGAAATGTTGCTGGAATGGAAATGGAGTGGATGTTGGTGGTAGTAATAGTAGTAGTGCATTTCTCTATGGATTAGGAGTGCTGTGGTGGTAGAATCCTGCACTGGGCAAGAGGTAGGACCAGATCATCTCCAACGCCAAGCCTTTATATTCTATGTTTTTATGTTTATTTCATTCTTTTGACCCAATTATGTTTTCATCAATTTATGGATACTTGACAGCAATTATTTTAGGATAAAGTTGATATAAAACTGTAAAAACTAAATGTTACAAATAGGGTTTGAAAATACCTTTGTCCAAGAAACATCTTCATCAGGTGAATTGTTTAGTTTCAAGGGATCAGCCATGTGAATTTTTGGCAAAACCAACCAAGATACCTTAAAAGCTATTGCATAGGTTTTCATGGATCACAGTCCACTTCACCAGCTATATGAACTGAGGTTTCAAGAGAGGGAATTTCTATGGACTCACAGTTATTGCTGGATGTGGGGAGAGAAGAGAGAATAGGTGGGATAGTGGGAGAGAGACTCTGTTTTGGATATTACCATTTCAGATGGCAGATTTATGCCCACCTATTCTTTTGTATAGGGGCTGGCCGATTGTTCAGTATGAAGTATGATTAGGCTCGCTAAGAGATTATGACATATATTCTGTTGAAGGAAGAGCAAATGTGTATTTCCTAATGGTGGTGGTGGTGTGATTAGGATTTGTAATAATGTTGCCAGTTTAGATGTGGGGACAGAGTTGGCATCTGAATTTATTACAGTGAATTTATCATAGTTCCTGTGCCTATATCATTGTGTCATTGTCTGTTTTTTTTATTTAAACTTTATTGATTTTCAGAGTATAGATAAAATACAAAATAGAAACTACAGAAAAGCATGAAAATAGAACTAATAGAAAAAAGAAAAAAAACTATAAAGTGCAAGTGTCATTGTCTGTTAATGCTGCTCATTAGTTATTAGGCTAGGCAGCTGTCTGTAAGCAAATACAGGCCAGCCACCAAAGCCTGTGAAAGAATGATGTCATTATTTAGGATGGGCTGTAGATAATTGATCGTGCATTTGAGTGGTTTGGAAACCAGAGGTGACAGTGGTTGTCAATACTTGTGACAGGGCAACCTGGCAGTCTGGCTATGCCTTGAAAGGGAAAAAGAGAACCGCTGGAAAGTAATGTGTCCCATACACAAATCTCCCAGCAATCCAGAAGAATAGCATGATTAGTGATACTAAATGCCACTGAGAGGTCAAGAAAAGGGGTACCCCAGAGTCACTGGGAGTCGGGCAGCGTATAAATTGAATGAATGAATGAATGAATGAATGAATGAATGTTGAACTCCAGATAAAAATAATCTACCAGGCTGACCGAAGTAGTCTGAATCCCATAATCTGCTCCAATGCCATTTTGAAATGGGTCCATTGCTTTCTCCAGGATTGCCTCTAAAAGGGAAATTACCACTCTCAGGATCACTTTATCCAATCATAGGAAGTTGGAGATTACCTATAATTGATCATTTCTGAAAAACCCCTTAAGATAAGTTTGAGTGATTGTCTCCTTTAACCAGAAAGAAAGTATATAGAAGGAGCCATCCCTGGACCCTACTGTTCTGGACAATTTTCGTCCAGTCTCCCACCTTCCCTTTTTAGGGAAGGTGGTGGAGAAAGTGGTGGCGTCGCAACTCCAGAGGATTCTGGATGAAACGGATTATCTAGACCCCTTTCAGTCAGGTTTCAGGCCGGGATATGGGACGGAGACTGCATTGGTCGCGCTTATGGATGATCTCTGGCAAGGACGGGATGGTGGTAGTGCATCCATCCTTATCCTTTTAGATCTCTCAGCGGCTTTTGATACCATCGACCATGGTATCCTTTTGGGACGGCTGAGGGAGTTGGGGGTGGGCGGGGTGGTGTTGCAGTGGTTCGCCTCCTTCCTCCAGGGCCGTTCCCAATCAGTGATGATAGGGGAGGAGAGATCTGACCCACGGCCCCTCCTGTGTGGGGTGCCACAGGGTTCGGTGCTCTCCCCTCTCCTGTTTAACATCTATATGAAGCCGCTGGGTGAGATCATCCGTCACCACGGGATGAAATACCATCTATATGCTGATGATACACAGCTGTATATTTCCATCCCGGGTGAAGTAAGTGATGCAGTTGCCACCCTGTCTCAGTGTCTGGAGGCTGTGGGGGCCTGGATGGGGAACAACAGGCTTTGACTGAACCCTAGTAAGACGGAGTGGCTGTGGATTGATGGCCGCTCGGGTCCTAGGAAGCTGTCATCTTTGGCTCTAGATGGGGTCGCACTACCCCATTCGGAGCCTGTGCGGAATCTGGGGGTTCTCCTGGACTCACGACTCCTGCTGGAAGAGCAGGTGGCAGTCGTGGCCAGGAGGGCCTTTGCACAACTTCGGATTGTGCACCAAGTTACGCCCTTTCCTGGACCGAGATGCCCTCCGAACAGTCACTCATGCCCTCGTCATCTCCCACATAGACTATTGTAATGCGCTCTACATGGGGCTACCCTTGAGGAGTATCCGGAAGCTTCAGCTGGTCCAGAATACGGCTGCGAGGACAATTATTGGGGCCAGAAGATCAGCCCATGTGACACTGTTGTTACGCGAGCTGCATTGGGTGCCAGTTTGCTTCCGGGTACAATTCAAGGTGTTGGTTATCACCTTTAAAGCCCTACATGGCATAGGACCAGGTTACTTGAGGGACCGTCTCATCCCCAGAACATCGACCCGTCCCACCCGTTCAGCTAGAGAGGGCTTGCTACGGACCCCATCGCTTAAAGAGTTTCACCTAGAGGGGTCCAGGAAGCGGGCCTTCTCTGCAGTGGCGCCCGCCCTTTGGAATATCTTACCCCCGGAGCTGAGGCTGATGTCCTCGCTCCCAGCCTTCCGGAAAGGCTTAAAGACCTGGTTCTGCCGTCTTGCCTGGGAGGGAAACGTCAACAGTTCCTCTTGGGGATGGCTGGCCCCTTGAAGCCTCCCAGTGACCTATTTTAATATTTTTCTTGGAATTTATATTTTGTATTTATGTAATTTTATGTAATTTTATATATTTTTAATCACTATTTTGCTGTGCACCGCCCAGGGTCCCCGTTGGGGGAGATGGGCGGTAATATAAATTTAATAAAATAAATAAATAAATATACCTCCTACTTTATAATGCTTTACTATTTACTATAAAGTTATTATATTATATATAATAATTTTATATATAATACTTTATAAAAGAGGCATTTATAATGTTGGTTAAGGCATCTCTTACAACCTCATGACTAAAAGTTTCAAGCTATGTTGGGCAAAGTCCAGCAGTACAATGTACAACATCCAGTGGCTTGTCATATGCTTGAATGTCATACATAAAAATTGATCCAGCCTAATCATACAAGTTTAGTTCCCTGGGGCAATCAACTTAGTGAGTTCCCTCTTCTAGGTTTCAACCAAGGCAGTAGTATAATAATGGGTAGAACCAATCACAAGTCCTTCCAGGCCCCCTTAGAATCCATCTGGCCTTTTGGGGCATTCATTGTAATTAGGACCTCCACCCCTATAGAGGTGGAAAGTACGATTTCAAGTATGACCTCTGCCATCTGTGGGCTTGATCCCTGCCTTTCTTGGGTCCTTCTTGGGGCTGGAGGAGGAAATGTGATTAGCTGAATTAAATCTCTCCGTGAGAGGAGGTGTTGCCTGCAGTATTAAAAAGGCTGTTGAGCAATTCCCACACAAAAGGCTATCTCTGGATCCAGCTGTTCTTGCAAATATCACCTAGTTGAAGGAAGATTGTTGAGAGGTAAATGGTGAATCAGCTTTCAAGAACTTAGAAGAAAAAGATACGTTGGTCCTTTCCAGTCATGATTAAGGTCTGGGCATAGGACTGAGAAAGTATTGTTTGCCCTGGTACTCTGTTGGTAAATGGATAGGATAGAGTACCCCTCTTATTTCTATTAGCCCTCTTAACAGCATTTGATACGATCAAATATGGTATCCTTCTGGATCAGCCATGAAGGTTGATCATCAAAGACACTGTTCTGCAGTGTTTCTGCTCCAGTTCCAGAAAGGAAGGAGAGGAACAGGAAACCTGGATTCAAGCCCCTCCCACACAAAGCAGTAAGATTAGGTTGCAGCAGAGCTGCCCCTCCTTCAAGCTTGTGTGAGACGTGCTTGGTTGAAACCCGATATCTCTAACAGAAAAGAGGTTGGCCCAGTAGCCACTCTAATGCAGGGTGCAGTAGGGTTTAGTCCTCTCCCACCTGCTTTTCAATATCTGTATGAAGCTGCTGGGGAGATCATCTGTCAGTTTGTGGTATGGTTTCATGAATATGATATGAACCCAACTGAACATCAACCCCTCAGGCTAAGAGGGCATTTGGGCTCAATTGATTGAAGCCACTGGTTGTATTTATTGGTTACTGGTATTTTTAAAAAATGATAATGATTTATCATTTTGTTATGGTTGTTTCAATTTATGTTGGTTTGGCATTGATGTTTGAGATATAAACTGCAGGATGTCTGTTGTGAATCCAGTGGTATACACTTTTGATAAATAAGCAAATAGATACCAGAACTTTTCTTGCGGGGACTAATGGATAGGCAATTAGAAAAGAATTATGGAAGATTGTTTTTGTATATGATAACTGCTGCGAGACTATTATATGCACAAAAATGGAAAGATTCTGAAATACCTTCAATGGAAGAATGGCTGGTGAAGATGACAAAATTAGGAGAGATGGCAAAATTGACTTGTTTGACTAGGGAAAGGACAATAAATACATTTATAAGTGACTGGAAACCCTTATGGACTTTTTGCTGAAAAAAGAAAAAAATGAACTTTTGATTTATGGGTTTGATGATTAGAAAGGGTAGAGAGAGGGTAAAATATAAATGTACTTGTAACTGATGTTAAGAAGATAGAAGCCGCTTTATATATATTTTTCTTTTCTTTTCCTTTCTTTTCTACTTTCTTTGCATCTTTTCTTTGCATCTTTTTTGATTTACTTATTATTATTATTATTCACTTCCTTTAATTTCTTTATTTTACTTTTTTCTCAAAATTTGTATTGTTTTTATTCTGTTAAAAATGTCTTTAATAAAATCAGGCCCTTTGATTAAAACCACATCTCTATAGTCCCATCTGACAGGGATATACCAAAGGATTCAAATGCAAAATTGAATCCTTTAATTTTTTAATAATAATTTTATTGAATTTTAAAACAAAGAGATAAAATCTGACAGAAACTAATAGAGAAAGAGAAGTGCAGAAAAAGAAGAAAAAGAAGAGAACAGAAATAGAAAAAGCTGTAACTCCCGACTCAAAATTGAATCCTTTAGTATATCCCTGTCAGATGGGACTTGGAGATGTGGTTTTAATCAAAGGGCCTGACTGGCCATGATGGATTTTACAGTATGTTTTACAATAAGAAAACATGTAAGCAGGTATAACAATCAGTAGGTTTTCTATGTAAGTTGGTGTTTATTTGACAGTTGTTTTCTTTCCCTAAGCACTCATGCCACTAATCACAGTGAGTGCAAAGAGGCTGAGCATGAAAGCCAGATTTGCTATACTAACGATCGGGATAGTGTTCCTCATATCTGGTAGTCCATCTGATTTAAGAGTCGCTGGACAGCATAACACTGACATAGAAACTTGGCTGGTTCAAAAATCATACTCAAAGAGTTTTCATCAATCATTCCACGTTGAACTGGGGTGAGTTAATGTGTAGGGAGCCACAAGATTCAGCTCTGAGCTCTGTATGCTTCAATGTTTTTATTAATATCCTTGATAAAGAAGTGGAGAGAAAGATTATTGGGTGGGATAGGTAGTACCCTAGAAGTCAGAAATAAAATTCAAAATGAACTTGATAGTTTAGCAGAATCAGCTGAAAATAACGGAGTGAAATTTGATAAATATAGACTTAGCACTTAAGAAATAGTAATACAGGATACCTGGCTTGATAATAGCACCTCTGGAAAAAAATCTTGCATTGGTACGTAATATCCTCTTCTTTAGGAACTCCCACCCAGTCTGAGCTCCCTTTTATTGTATAGTCAGAAGATCATTCTAAAAGGGAGAACAAGAACAACCATTGGAAATAATGGTAGACATGATTACTGGACTCCATTAAAATCAATGCAAACTAGGCTTGGAAATCATTTTGAAAGGAAATGGAAAATGGAATGGCCTTAAAACAGGAATGACATTACTTGAATATGTTGCTTCTTCTGCTATACTATTTAGAACACTAAGTAAGCCTTTGAAATGGAAGAACAGATGTGGGATTGGAATGATGGCCCCTAGGACTGGAATAATAGGGAAAGGATGGAAATGAGTGCTCTGCAGCTAGAATGGCAACCGTTGTTGTTTAATGATGGCCCATGTCTCTGTTTTGTGATCTTCACATGTAATTAATTGCATTAATGATATTAGAGAAAAACATGTGCTTCTTACATCAGTATCAATATCAAATATCAACCTGTGTTCCAAAGTTTTCAAGAAGCTTTTTAAAAACTTTATTGGAATTTTCAGGAAGGAAAAATTGCTAATTTACTTTTCTCAAAGCAGTGCAAAGGATCTTGCATTGAAATATCAAATGAAAAAAATTGCAGAGTTAATAAAATAATCAGATATTGGTAGATGTAAATAAGTAAAGTTATAGGAGAAGAGGACACCCCAAAATACAGTAAGATGCACAGCTGGGGAGGTTATAGGACCAGAAAATCAATGGAATTGCTGGCAAACAGTTCAGATTAACATCTCTCCTTCCTGATGCATGTCGTCCTCCATGTGATTCTCTTCAAGTTTGTTCTGAAAGGAAAGGTTCTCTCTTCCATATAAACAACGGGACTTGCTATACTAGCAGCATAAGTTTTGAGTTAGGAGATATCTTTTCAAAAATTGAGAAGTAAGGGTAACTAAGGTATCTGAAATATGATCAACTGAATGTTCTTTTAGCTTCCTTTAGCTTAAACAGTGTATACAAATTGCATACCTGGAGGCATTTGCTGATTTTTTTACAAGTTTACATGTCACCAGGGTTAATATGGTGTGCAAATACGTTTGTTGTGCATCTCCACTACACAATAGCATTTATTCTATGCTTTTTAAAAAATAGTCTCACATTGTTAGGTGGCAACAGGGGCTGTCATTCCAGCTATAGCCCTGTAAGGACACATCATTCCAGCCAGGGAAATGTCATTACAGTTTTATGCCCATCCTCCTATTCTCAGAGCCATCCTAACATTCATGGGGTTGGCATCGAACATTAAATATGGACTATATTCTATGTTTATTAATTGGACCTATTCACTGGTGTGAAAACCATTCTCACAGATTGTTTATCAATGGATTATAATTGAATTTGAATGCAGTATCAAATATGGAATCAGAGGATTTGTTCCTTGGCCTAATATTTTTATTTTTATTAATGACATGGGTGAGGAAGTGAAAGGAATGCATATCAAGGAGCAGATGATTCAAAACCGAATAGAATAGCTAATTCTCTGGAGGACAGAAACAAAATCTTGATTTGGTTCATTTAATCTACTATTATTAAGTTTAAAAAGTGAGCTAAAATAAGAGAATGAAATTTTACAGAGAGAAATGCAAAGTCTTAATTAAGAGAATGCAGAGATATAGGAGGACGGAATACTTGCATATATGAAAAAACTTTTGGAGTTGTAATTTCTTGTAAGCTGAATATGAGTCAGCAGGATAACACACTGTAGCTGTGAAGAAGACAAATGCAGTTTTAGGCTCCATCAATAGAAGAATGATTTCCAAATTATGGGAAGCAATAATTCTACTCTATTTTTCATTGATCACATCATCTCAAATACTGTGTCCACTTCTAGGGACTACATATTGAGAGGGATTCAGACAAACTGAATGAAAAAAAAGCAGTGAAGATAAGCAGGAGACTGGAAAGTAAGGGTACTTCCACAGCACTCTTATTTGCATTCTCAGTTCCTCAAAAACAAATTAAAACTGATCTACAACCATCTTCACTCCTGCCAATCTGGAAATGTGAGCCAAACAATGTTCTCTTGAGCTAACCAACAGGAGAATGCAAAGTATGTCATTCAGGTAGTGCTCTACCCCAATCTGCTATTAATCTTGAAGCAGCAGAACTAAAGGGAAATAAAATAAATGGTTAGCACCTGCCCCTCCGATTCTTGTTTTTGATACCTTATATGTGCATGTGTTTGATTTGTATAAAAAACAAAACAAAAAAACCTGAGTGGTTGTTATGAGGAAGTCTTCTGTCACAAAGCAACCATTCCTCCTGCATTTAAAATATGTTGCAAACTATGAAACTGAGATGATAGCATGTCAGCAATTTTGCAACTAGTTGCTATGAGGATACTTAGGGAACTGAATGTTTAGCCTTGAGATGAGACATCTGAATTCAATGGCCTCTTTCAGAGTGCAGGGCACAGAATAATGGTCTTCAAGTAAGGACTCTTCTCATGAATTAATTGAAGTACTAACCACTAGTCCTTGAGCTGGCAGAAAACTACACTGGCATAACATTCACTGCTCCACTGGCAATCCCTATCTTTCCACAGGCATAGCACCAGCAAGTGGTGTACGGGGCATTTTCAGGGCAGAGATTGGAGGGATTCCCCTCCCTCACTTCCCTCACACCAAACTCACCAGCCAGTCATCTCACTCTCCTTAGCATGGGATGGAGCTGGAGTGGGGAGGAGTTAAGTTGTGACGAATGGCTGCACTGGTGGGTTGCTCTGGTTTTGCACCAGGTTTTTTGTGCAGGTGCATCTGGAAGAGCAAGCAGGGGAGTTTCCTGAGGACCCAGCAGGGAAAAAAAATGTTGCTGGAGCATGTCTGTGCTGTGTTAGGTGGAAGTGGGAAAAGACCCTAAGACATGTTCATGAGTAGGACATAGAATAATGTATTTTAAGTTGCAGGACGGTAGATTCTGACTGAACGTTGGTTGGATGTGCTTATGAATGTGGCAGCTGGACAGTCATCTGTCAGGGACACTTTAATTTGGATGCTTGGGCTGAATTTAGTGGCCTAAAGGGCCCATTTTTAACTCAATAACATCTGTTTTTCAAAACAATTCAACAAAAGCAGCAACCCAATTCAACGAACTTTATTTCGGTGGTTAATTTCAATCCATTTCAGCATCATTCTTATGTTTTATCAGCAGTTCGTGTTTAGCACGGTTACAATGAGTGGACCTCCTCAGCTGTCATCATTTCCTATGGTCCTTTTTGGCTTTCCGGCTTAAGGTGTATTACTTCGCTGTCAACCCTACGCCGCAGGCCGTGGAGGAAGCAGAGACTCTTTATAACAAACAGCTCATTCCGGATTGGCTCGGGCAGCTTTTCTGGATGAAGTCCCCAGAAGGCTCTCGCTGATCTTGGATCTCTTTCGGGCCACTGCTCCTTCGAGATACGCGCCGCCAATTACCCGCCTCTCCCCTGCGTGCACTAGCAAACCGCGTGGCTTGGCTGGTCATTTTCCAACTGGGGGAGAAACCAGGACCCACGGCCGGGGTTCTAGAATGGCCCCATCTTCGCTCAGTTACGGAGAAGAAGAGGAGGTTGCGTCCCTTCCGCAGCCCGTTATTTTGCTGATTCGGCGATTCTGCGCGCCTCCCTCCGCTCCGCTCCGCTCCGGTGCCTTTCCCCTCCTGGAGACCCTCGCGATACCGGAGGAAGGGCTCGGATCTCGCCGTTGTGGAAGAGGCCTCTAAGCGGCGCTGTGGCCCAGGGTGGTGCCGGCTCCTGTAGCAGGAGAGCTTTCTCTTTACCCATGATCTCATCTCGAGCCGGCGGCGGCGGCGGCGGCTGCTGCCTTGGCGGAGGACTACTTCTAGCTGGCTCAGCACGGGAGGACCAAGGGCGAGCCATGTCTTCGGCCGGCGCCTGGAAGAGCCCGTGCTTTCCCCGTGCTTTTAAGCAAGCGGGCTTCATGGTTTTGCCTTTTCTCTCATCCGCTCCGGCATCGCTCACTTCGGCTCTTTGTTGAAAACGGGGGATTATGTTACGACTGACTCGATCTGCAGGGAGCTGAGCGGGAAGGAAGCCAGGGAAAAAGAATGCGGGTCTATTTAATGGTGTGCTGCCTTATTTTCTACACCGTGCGTGGACAAGTAGAGTACTCCATCGCCGAAGAAACTGAGCGCGGCGCGCCCGTCGGGAACCTTGCAAAGGATTTGGGCATTGATGCGGCTAGGCTGCCCTCCCGCAGATTCCGCATGATCACCAGTTCAAGTAAGCAATATTTCAGCCTCAATGCGAGCACCGGAGCTTTGTCTGTTAACGAGCCCATCGACAGGGAAGAGATCTGTGCACAAAAACCTACCTGCTCTCTGAATTACAAACTCGTGTTAGAAACCCCCCTGGAGCTTTATAAAGTGCAGTTTAAAATATTGGACGTGAACGATCACGCTCCCACTTTTCTGCTAGATGAATATCATGTGAATGTGGCCGAGTTCCTGGCTCCGGGAGTTCGGTTCACCCTCCCTGTTGCCCAAGATCTCGACGAAGGCATCAACAGCGTCCAGACCTATACGCTAAGCCCCAACCAGCATTTCCGACTGGAAATGCAGACTCGCGGGGATGGGAGCCGATATCCTGAACTGGTACTAGAAAAGCCCCTGGACCGGGAGCAGCAGGCCGCACACAGGCTTACTATCACAGCTAAAGATGGAGGGAGCCCCCAGAGGTCTGGAGATGCTCAGGTTGTAGTAACCGTCCTGGACACCAATGACAACGCCCCTACTTTTGAGCATTCTGTCTACAGGGCCGGTGTGTCGGAAAACTCTCCTAGAGGCACTCTGGTCGCTCGGGTACAAGCCACAGACTTAGATGAAGGTCAGAATGGAGAGGTCTTCTACTCCTTTAGCAACAGCACATCCCCTGAGCTACAGAAGATGTTCAGCATCAACCCCCAGAATGGGGAGATAAAAGTCAGTGGCGCTTTAAGTGTCCAAAGGCCCCTGCTCGAGATGTTCATTGAGGCAAGGGATAAAGGCGTCTTCGGCATGTCCAGTGTAGCCAAACTGTTGGTGGAGATAACTGATGTGAACAACAATGCCCCCGAGATTGCACTCACCTCGCTGTCCAGCCCCATCCCAGAGGATTCTCTACTGGGCACGGTGGTGGCTCTTTTGAGCATCACTGATGAAGACCCCGGAGAGAATGGGAAAGTCATTTGCAGGATTCCCGTTGACATCCCCTTCCAACTCAAGTCCTCTTTCGATAGTTACTACAGTCTGGTCACTAGTGGCCGTCTTGATCGGGAACAGGTCAGTGAATACAACATTACGGTCACTGCCTCTGATCTGGGTTCCCCTCCCATTGCCACTCAGAAAGCACTGTGGGTGCAAATTGCAGATGTGAACGACAATCCTCCCAAATTCCTCAACCAGATGCGTGAAATTTACGTAACAGAGAACAATAAGCCTGGGGTGTCTCTTTTCCAGATGTCAGCCTCTGATCCAGACCTTGGGGAGAATGGTCGGGTATCTTACTTTCTCAGGGACATTGACATCCAGGGCAGTTCCTTGTCCAGCTATTTGGCCATTGATGCAGACAGTGGAATCATCTATGCAAAAGACACTTTTGACTTTGAGCAACTCCAGAATTTTCATTTCCAAGTGGAGGCAAAGGACAATGGCTTCCCAATACTGACTGCCACTTTTATTGTCAGTATTACAATCCTAGACCAGAATGACAATGCCCCAGTCATCTTGTACCCAGATGTGAGGAATGGTTCAGTGGCAGTGGAAATTGTGCCACGCTTAGCAGACGCCAACTATTTAGTGGCCAAGGTGGTGGCCCATGACCCAGACAGTGGGCAGAATGCTTGGCTTTCCTACCACCTCCTGCACTCTTCGGACACAAGCCTATTTCAGGTTTCACCAAATGCTGGGGAACTTAGGACTAGTCGCTCAATGAGATCTAGTGACCCCATCAAGCACAAAGTGGTGGTCTTGGTGACAGACAGTGGGGAGCCTCCCCTCTCCTCCAGTGTAACTCTGGGCATCCTACTAGCTGACACTCTCCCACAAGCACTCCCGGACTTTGATGACAGCCTGGAAGCACATGGGCAGCAGCTGTCCAGCTTGAACTTCTACTTGATCATTGCTCTGGCCTGCCTTTCCCTTGTCTTTTTTGGATTTATCATTTTCCTTTTTGCTATTCGACTTTTCCACTGTAGGACTAACCCCTCTTGCAGTTGTTGTTGCCCCACGGATGAGTATGAGAAGTACCGGTACAATGTGCGCATGCTCCCAAGCTCTCATTTCACCCCAGAGATGGTTGAGGTGGCAGGGATGGGGAAGCTTACGCACACCTATTTATATAGGGCAGCCCTAGGTGTAGGGACTAGCAATAACAACTTGATGCCCAACAGAGATGCCGGGAACCTTTCCAAGGGGGCGGGACTGTTGCAAGTGCCAGCATCCTGCATTCAAGTACAGAAGGTGAAGAGTGACCATTTTAATGCCATTCTGGTGGTAAGCAGTTCTTTCAAATATCTGTTGTCTGTCTTGGTACTGGGTGGAGTGGGAGAGCATATCCTAAAGAGTGTGTATGTGTTTTGATCCAAAACTGAAAGATTAAGAAAGTGATTTAGAGAAGAAAGGGGTGGAATGGATGTCATTTCATTTATTGAGGGAACATGGATTGTCCTCCTAACTTCTTACAAATTAAAAACGGAATAAATGAAGTGGGGCAGCTTGAAATCCAGGGTCCTACACTGACCAATATCTAAAACAATACTCCAGAAAACAAGATGGAACAGGAACAGCCTATGGGCTGAAGAGAGTCATGATAAAAGGGACACTGTTCCCCTGAGTGTATTTTCTTACTCTTAGAAATGTTTCATAGGAAGGAGATAGCTAGGTCTGTACATACTGGAGTGGGTCCAAAAGAGAGTGATTAAGGTAGTAAGGAGTGTGGCAAGAAAAACTTACGATGAACACTTGGAGATGTTTGGTATATTCAGCTTGGAGACAAGAAAACTGGAGAAGCCTAATAGCTGTCTTCAAGTTTCAGGAAGGCTGTCATGTGGAAGATGGGATAGAACTGTTCAGAGTTATTCCAGGAGAACCAAGAAACAATGGGTTTAAATTACAAGGAAGTAGTAACAGTAAGAATTGTTCAACAATGGAATTCTCTTGGGAGGTGCTAGAGCAGAGCTTTCCAAACTGTGTGTCGGGACACGTTAGTGTGTCGGCTGCAGTGTCTGGGTGTGTTGTGACTGCTGCCACCTGCGAGCCCTGCCAGGATTCCGCACAGGTCCTAGTGCCTGCCTTGTGCCTGGCTGCCTCCAAACCTGCTGTGATTCCGCGCAGGTCCTAGTGCCTGCCTTGTGCCCTGCTGGAAGAGTGTGTTGCGAAATGATGTATGTCTAAAAAGTGTGTCACCAACATGAAAAGTTTGGAAAGCTCTGTGCTAGAGTCTCCTTTCCTGGAGATGTTTAAACCCAGATTGGATGGCCATCAGTCGGGGATGCTGTAGTATTGGATTCCTGCACTGGGCAAAGGGTTGGAGTACATGTTCTCCAAGATCCCTTCCAATATTTACATTTGATGATTCTATAATGAAAAATGCTCATTTTAGTATTTATTCTTTCTGCAACAAAAGGGTCTATTTCCAAATAAGATAAGCAAACCTCAAATAATATTATTAAATTTAGGGCCTCATTTAATTGCTCTACTGACCCAATGACAAATAGAACAAATAGAACATATTGTTTTATATTTCTTCCCTCTGTCATGATAGTACTGTCTAGAGTTTTCATTGGATATTAATTGACTCCATCTCAAAGGAATGGCAGTTAATAGATAGAAAAGTGGAAGTGCTGTTGTATTCACATGTTTTTGAATTTCCAAGTACCATCTGGCCTGCAATTCTTTGAAGTCCAATCTGATCTAAATGAATCCTTGTTCCAGTCCATCCAGGCTCTTCTTGCCTTGGTTTTTATTGAAATTGCTGTATGTTGTGCCACTTTATATCAAAATTAATGGTTATAGTTGCTCATTTTTTTAAAAGACAAAATGCTTGTCTGTTTTTAAATAAAATTTACGGAGTAGCTATAAAACAGATACTCATACTATAGAGAGCTGGTTTGGTGTGGTGGTTAAGGCACCAGGTTGGAAACCGGGACACTGGGAGTTCTAGTCCCGTCTTAGGCACGAAGCCAACTGGGTGACTTTGGGCCAGTCACTCTCCCTCAGCCCTAGGAAGAAGGCAAAGGCAAGCCACTCCCAAAAATGTTGCCTGGGATTTGTTTGTGTGGTCGTCAGGAGTCAAAAGTAACTTGAGGGCACAACCTCCCTCCCCCGGAAAACCCCCCTATACATATTATAGCACAAATCAGGCATGTTGACACGCAGCAATTCCTTGAGGAGCTTCGGGTATTTTTAGGGCTATGCTCTGCCTTAGGGCAAAGTCTGAATTCAGAACAAATTTGTACTCTCCGGAGGCTAAACAAATGACACTTTGCCCTGCCCCTGTTCAAAAGCCTCTGCAAAGTTCTGCATGATAACTTTTGTTGTGGTGGTCCTACGTGGCAGTGAAAGGGGAGAAAATGAAGAGGATTTTGATATGTGCCTACCAAAGTTCCTTGGTGGGAAGGGTAAGGGAGGGAAGGCAATTGGATCTAGTCATTATTGGGTTTACCCTAACTCAGACAAACCCTTGCAGTCACTCCCATCCCATCCCAACCCTTTTGGATGGCTGGTGAGAAAGAAACAGCTCTGAGGGGGGGGGTATGAGTTTTTCAAATTATGATAATAGGATCCTTTGGATACTGGGTAGTGCAGGGGATCAACCAGTAAAACTTTCAGAAAACCAGTCCAATTGCACCCAGAAACAGTTACTTATTGCTTTGGAAATGTTATGGATCTGATCCAAGCAAGTAGGTTGTTGTGGAAGCAAATATTTCAGTACAAGATGTCTATGAGAGGTTGTGCTAGACTCAGGGTGAAGGTTTAGAAGACAGTGAATTTACTATTTTCCTGGGGGGCGGGGAAATGGATAGGAGGGATAAAAAAGGCCTTGGCTGTATACAGTGACTGGGCTCTAATAATTTCTCTATTAAAGAATAGCGGAAAGAAACAGCTCTGAAGGGGGATGTGTTTTTTAAATTATACAAGGAGAATCCTCCCAGCAAGAATAGAGTTCCGTTTTCCTGAATTAAGTTCCAGAAATGGGAATGAGTTGCAATCCCCAGACCAATCCAGGGCTAGGCAGGCTATTCTCAGAGTACTTGATCTGGACTATCTACCCAATCTTATTCCAGAACAGAGCTTTCTTAACTTTTCCCATTGGCGACACACCAACAGCAGCGTGTGAAAACCCGGAAGCGCCGCGGTAGCGGCGGTGCTTTCGGGTTTTTGCGCACTGCGGTGGCGGCGGCCGGTTGTGTCACGCTAAAACCTGGAAGCGCTGATGGCCATCCGGGTTTTTTCGCGACACATCTGGGCCCCGCAGGCGACATAGTACTGTGTCGCGACACACAGTTTGGAAAGCTATGTTCTAGAAGATAATGGATTGGTTTATCATCTTGGAAAGCTGGAAGGACCCTTGAGTTTTATACTAAATTAGTTACAACTTTTCTAGAACAAGCTTGGACAAAAGGTGGAATATGTTCCGTCAATAAATCACTTGTCAAATTTCTGGTAGAGTCTGGGTGCCTTTAGTTTTGTGTGGCCTCAGTAAAACCATCATGGCTACTAACACTTATTAACTTCACAAAGTTAAAGCATAGCTAACCTAGAATAAAATTCAGGTCCCCTCCATATTTGCACCAATCTAAGATTGGTGGTTGCGCTTTCATCCATCAACAGAGATAAATCATTGGATAAAATCTAATAATTTTAAAATGTTCATACTATTAGTTTGATCTCCATAAAATTCTGTTCTGTACAATCCACTGAAGATGTCATCTTGTTGAACAGGAGAACTGATATAACCACAGTCCATACAACTGAAACCAGTTTGTGTGACATTGACACAAAATATGGTGTTAGATTACACTAGCAATAAGCACTATCCTCAGCACCATAGTAGCCCTGAAATGAAGGTATTATAATCAACATTTCACTCAAAGCATTTCTCATCTCAGTAATCCTTACCACTGCAGTCTTGAAAAGCTGGTCAAAATTAATGTCCCCATTTTACAAGCTTAGGGAAAGAAAATGGTTTTCCAAGGAAATTCATAGTTGATACTTGTCTTATTCTACAAATGTAGATTTAAGGCTAATCCAAGATAAGAGCAACATAAAGGGCCGCACACTGATATTCTAGCAAGATAATGGTCTTTATTATGGTCACTGATAGCAAATACAGTGAATACTGACGGTGGTGCAGTGAATCTGTGTAAAGGTATTCAAGATTTGAGGTGTTTTTTTGTTGCCACTAGCTCAGTACCTTCACTCCTATATCATTATAGATATCTGGCACTGGAATGATATACTGTAGATATTTTTATTTATTTATAGTTTATATATTTTAGATTAATAATTTTATTTACAGTTCATGCCTTGTTATCATATTTCTTGTTTAATTCTAGTTGTGCTTATTCACATTTGTTATGGTCTGTGACTGAAACAAATAAATCTTTTGAATGACTGTGTGTTCATGTATATTTAAGTATGTGAGAATCAGGGTGTTCATTTATTTTTATTTTTCATTGCTTCAGGTTCTTTTAAGAAAATTGCCACAGATGTATTAACAGAAAGAATAAAATCACAAATTCAACATGTATACTTCTAAGTAAAATTACGTTTTAAACTTTAAAACATTATTTACAGGAGTGGGACAGGTTTTGGCACGTGCTCTCCTCTTCCGTGGAAATAAATGGGAAATGCATTTTGTCTTGCACGGGTTGTGCAGTTTTCATACCTTAAGCAGACAACTATATATTTCTAGATGAATTATTGATTTATTCTTGCTCTCATTCATTACTCAAAGATCATCATGATGGATAAATAAATAAATAAGTAGTAGTATCAGATTTGCAGAACTTGCAGAATTATAAATAAAAAGAACGAGTTTTGGTTGATACAGCATGATCCTTGTCTTTTCTGTGCATCTCAGCAGTTCACAGTGAGGTTTTCAGCGTTTGCACTGAAACGTCCAGATGCAGGTTATGACCCTATTCAGTGCTAGGCTTCCTCATAGCTGTATGAAAGATGAAACAAACCACAATGCGTTGATTCTACATATCAAATGAAAAGAACTGGGTAGTCTGGAATTTCCATTTTTTCTGGGCAGGTATTTTAAACAATTGAACAATGTCTCTTGGATGGACTTTGAACTTACAGCACGGCTTGCACAAATTAAACGTTTTGAACCTGCAGTGCTTTTTTTCTTCTGAAGTTCAAACTATTTCTTCTGAAGTGCATAGCATACATTTTGTTTCAGTATACATCCTATAATATGTACAATAGCAAATACATGTATATGTGTCCTTATTAAATTAGAAACAGTTAATATTATGATGTATCGATGGTACATGACCCCACAAAAACTTTCAAAAATGTATGGGAACATTTCCAACATATGCTGGAAATGTACAAAACAAGAAGGGTCTTTTTACCATATGTGGTGGACATGTAAAATTGCAAAGGAATTTTGGACTGAGATACATTCATTGATGCAAAATATACTACAGATACGAATACCATTTAAACCAGAATTCTTTTTACTTGGAATTTGGGATGTACAAATAGAAAAACATTTTTTTAGAATAATACAATACATGATTACAGCAGCAAGACTTTTATATGCACAAAACTAGAAAAATCAAAGTGTACCAAAAATACAGGATTGGATGTTGAAATTATTAGAGATGGCAGAAAACGACAAACTGACTTGCTTATTAAAAGACAATTCAAATCATTACTTTCTTAAAGAGTGAAAACCTTTGATGGACTATTTGCAAAAAGCAGGAGGAGTAAAGCTTGCTTGGGGTTTTGATGATTAAATTATATATAAATAGCATATAATAGACAAGAAAAATATATGAATGTTATATGAATAGCCAGCATGTAAGAACAAATTATCTATTTTATTCTTATGACCATAGATGGATCGGAGGTTATCTAATTTCTATGTTTGTCTTTTTCTTTTCTTTTTTTCTTCTTTTTCTTTACTGCACTTTTCTTTTCTTTTCTTCTTAATTTGTATTTCTATTTCTGTTTCATTTTCAACTTTTAACTTTGTATATTTAAAAATCTAATAAAACTTCAAAAAAAAAAGAAACAGTTAATATTACATTCTAAATAAAATAATATTTATCTCTTAAATATGATAGAGAAGCTGGAAGGTTGTACTGTATTCTATTTTTTGGTGAGTGAAGAGTTAAAATGCTAATCTCATGTATATAAAAGGCTGTTTCACTCATTCAGCTATTACTGTGTACTGTGATTACATTTGAAAATACTGTTTTTACAGCCATATGCAGGAACTGTGCAGCAATAGAAGACTGTAAAAAAGAGTAATTTTCAAATAAGGGTTATCCAGAAAAAAGGCATTGAAATGGCACATTGTAGTGACTGAGTGTGATTTCTCCCCATGAGAAATAGAGATCTAGAGCAGACATAATGGAAGGTTAATAACAGATAAGTACGCAAATTAATATGTACAAGACTAGTATGAACATCAGGAAACTATTTTGAAAAATTGACATATTCCAGAGGACATGCCATTTTTCAAGAAAGACAAGACATAGAAATAGTTCTGGAGATACAGTAAAACAATAAAAGAAGAACAAAGCAGAAATGTCAATCTCATCATCGTCATCATCATCATCTCCAGCAATATAGTTAATTTTATTATAACTGAACTTACAGCTGGAAATTAGAATAACAAAATGGGTTCTACCTGCTGTTTCTTAGCAAATGAATCTAGATTTGCTTTTCAGTTCTGAGAAAAAGATTAGAGTTCTGCAACTGATATATTTGTATTTGGAGTTTTAAGAGAAACCAGGATAACCTCAAGAAATTGATTAATTACATGCTTTCTGTTTTTATATTTGAACCTTGTAGAGTCTTATTCTTCCTAATGTTCTGTGCTAATATTAAGTTGGAACAGAATAGGTAAGAATAGGCTATTTTTGCTTCCTATTTACTTGTAAAAAATGTTTATCTGATCCATGGGTACTAATTTTTGCTTCTACCAGTGAGTATAACTGATTAATTATAAAAGATAATTTATATTCAAACCCCATTTCCAGTAAGTTTTAAAAAGACAATTAGCTTCCATTCTATCAAATTTTATTTATTTATTTATTTGTTTGTTTAATTTATATGACCGCCCATCTCCCCCAACGGGGAACTCTGGGCGGTTTACAATAAAATAGATGAAATAAAAATATAAAATATGAAATATAAAACCAACAGTATCAATATAATATAATAAATGGTTATAAAATCCAAGTGGGAGACAATATTAATAAAAGAAGGGCATTATAAAATTAAGGGATTAACCACCCCCATGAGGAACTATCGTTCTATCAAATGCATTAATAATATCGAAAGTAAGTAAAGTTAGTGGAGTTTTGATATATTTAGCAAAAAGTATTATATTTAATATTCTTCCAATTCACTCTATTCTTATAGAAATAATCCCAAATCATATATTTATATATCATATTTGGGATATATAATTACTTAAATCTTTTGATTTAATATCTTTGGATCTTGATTTGACTGTGCAACATGATGATTTTGTAGGTTTTTTATTTAGGAATAATCAGAAGTGAAATTTGGTTCAAAAAGTTAGGAATGTTTGTACTTGTATGATATGACATAAATATGTTATGAATTCTTTAAAAACCGTGTGCTGTTCAGGTTCAAGACCATTCATGCTTAGAGTTTTATCATGCTTTAAATTTGTTGTGAAGCTACTTGTTCCATCCACTGTTACTTGTTTCATTAAGATGATATTTATGTTAGTTAATCAAATTTGTGGATTTAGAATTTTATAACAATAATTTTGAAGAGCACTTCCCACATTTGTAGCATTTAGGTGTCATATAAATTAAATTTTATTAATATTTTCACTAACCAGTGATAATAATTATTTACTCTTTCCATTTAAAGAGCAGTAACTGTAAAAATTTCCAGTTTCTTTGAGTTTAGTCTCTAACCTTTTTTAATTTACTGACCTTTTGGTTTGTAATCCCTATTTTTTTTTAGATGAAACCTGCAACACTTATAAAACTAATTGCAGTTTTCATGGCACCTGTGTGCAGCAAGTTTTCTAAATTAGGTAACAATCAGTTCTGATATTAATTAGTCAAGTTTGCCCTTCAAATGAGAAATATTAAAGTAGTTAATAAGCAGGTCATATCAATGGTTTTTTTTAAAAAAGCTTTTGAGATGCCATGAACCACTAAAATTTGAGATTGTACTGACTTTTTTCATCACTTTGATATCACAGATTCAGGAATCTGTTTTAAATAATACAATTTAATTAAAGTTAAATTGAAACCCTTGAGAAATGTAATGGGCTTGCGAGACAGTCAGTCAGAAAAAAATCTTCCCATTTAGATGGATGGCATTTTCTGATAATTAAAGGTTAGAAAATTTAGAGAACTGAACCCAGAAGGAGAAATAACTTGCCATCCTTCTAGAGTGTGAATGGTGAAAGTCTTGAGTATTCACTGTATTACCTTTAACTCCTTCCCCCCTTTTTAAATATCGCTGATAAGGAACACAGGTAATTAAAGCAATTTTAAGAGGCATCAGTTCAACTGGAATCCTAAACTCAATGGCCACACTTCTGGTCAGTAGAGTCCTACTGAACTAAATAGGTATATGTACATATAAAAAATGGAGAGAGGTTTTCACCCATAAACCAAAATTATGGACATCAAATTCTATTAAAAAACAAATGAAGAGAAGTTAAATTCTTTAGTCGGTGTTTAAGTCCCAGTATTTTCCATACAACTAGAGCAGAGCTTTCCAAACTGTGTGTCGGGACACGTTAGTGTGTCAGCTGCAGTGTCTGGGTGTGTCATGGCTGCTGCTGCCTCCGAGCCCTGCCAGGATTCCACGCAGGTCCTAGTGCCTGCCTTGTGCCTTGCTGCCTCCAAACCTGCTGTGATTCCGTGCAGGTCCTTGTGCCTGCCTTGTGCCCTGCTGGAAGAGTGTGTTGCAAAATGATGCATGTCTAAACAGTGTGTCACCAACATGAAAAGTTTGGAAAGCTCTGAACTAGAGGGAAGGAAGATATAAACTTACATGTCCTCCCCCATTGCTTGGACAGTCCGGTTCACTGCAAAGACATGAGTGCCATCCTTTCCGGCTTGGCTGGTACAGGCAGAGCCCAATCCCAGCCAGGTTCATGCCAGGCTTTCCTTCCCACTCTGCCTAGCCAAGCAGCAAAAAGGCAAGTCTGAGCTTAGGTGTACTGTGTGCATGGACTGGACTGGACTGGCTAGCAAGCGCCCCTGCCTATGCAATACAGTTTAGGTTCTGATTGATTATTACATTAAAAATAATTTTGTTGTTTGTTTAGAAATGTTATCTATAACCCAAAGACTTCTAATAATGCCATTTCACCTCCATTTAACAATGAATTATAGAGCTATAATAGAACTAGAGCACAATCAGAAAGAGTTACTACTCCTATTGTAAACAATATAAAATTCCCTCTGTTATTTCAAGGTTTTATATTTAACTGGGTAACATGTGAAATCTTTAGTTAATAGTTTGCTGCTTCTCCAGTCATCAGTTCATATACTTGGATCAGCAAGCCTATGTCTGAATTGCTTTGAGGATGTATTTTTATTTTTTACATTTATTATTGAATTTATAAACCGCTTCAGTCAAGTACAAAAGCAGCAGTCATAGCCAATGGAAATAGTAACAGTAAAATACAATAATATACAATAAAAGAAATACAAGTCTGCAATGCCTTCAGGAAGGCAAGTTTTTACAAACTCTGGAAGGCCACGAGAGTGGGAGCTGCCCTTGTGTTGGGGGGAACAGCTGTTCCAGAGGAGAGAATGCCCAATTTTGAACCCCTTTCCATCACACTCCAGAGGTGGGGATCTTCAGCAGGCACTCAGATTTTTCACACAGACTTGTGAGGTAGGTAGGCTGAGAGACAGTGGCTGGACCAAAGTCACCCATGAACATCTTAAATGGTGGGTCATGGCCCTTAAGGAGGACATGAGCAACTTTGGGGGCCTCCAATGTTTTTTTTTTTTAATGATCAGGCTTGTGCAAGCAATACAGAAATACTGTCAAAGCTTATTCCTGCTTCGTCTGTGCAGGGAAAGCAGGGGGTGAAGCCCTGGGTGAACTTTGAGAGATGTCTGAACCATCTGTCAAAACCTTCTGCCAATCACACCAGTGCTGTGATTGGTTGATGGGTTCCCACTGATTGATGACTTCCAGCAAGGCATGTAGTATTATAACCCATCTTTCGAGTGCTTGTAGATGTGTTCGTGTTAGTGAAGTTCTGAATTTTTATCTGTTGTTTTAAATTTTTATCTTTTTAAAAGGGAAAAGTTTTTGTAGGGTGGTAAGAAAAAAAGTTTAAGATGACCAATCTGCTGGCAGTGTTCTAAGACTCTGGGCAGCTTAAAACAAAAAACAACCAAGATAAAAAAAAATCAATAAGCAAAAGAAAGAATGATTTCTTATATAATAGGTGCCCTGGCTCACAGTCATACCCTCTCCCAATGGGAATTTACTCATCCCGGCCCTAATGCCCAGGGAAATAGCTAAGTTTTTAAGGCCTTTCTAAAGGCCAGCAGAGTTGGTGCCAACCAAACCTTGGTGGGGGAGATCATTCCGAAGGGCAGAGGCTGATGGAGAAAAGGCGTGTCTTCTGGGTCCCATCAGGTCATATTTGGGGGGCGGGGGGGGAGGCAATCCTGCAAATACATGTCTTTTAGTAAGTGGCATATTTATTTGTCACCCAACCTAATTGGTTGTATTCATGTTTTTCCCCCACATGTTCCTGTATTTCTTTTTTTTAAGGTGCCTTCAGTATTTCAAAGTTTTACCTCTGGTTGATATGATTCATCCTGGTGTGGCTCTCAAGCTGAAGTACTGTAATTATGCATCCCTGCGATTAGCCATTAATCAAATCATTTATGTGAGCGTTGAGCAGAAAGCTAAGTCAGGTTCCCTCTTCCTTCCATCTAATTTGTTATGTACACTGTTGCATTATTTTTAGGAGCACTTAATTTTTTATTAATCTTTTTATGATATTGATTTTTATTTTAATTCTATCTCCTTTACTGTTACATCGTATTTTTTATTTTTAATTGCTGTTAAGCAACTTTTAAGATGCAAATAGAAAGGCAAGGTATAAATATAATAATAAATAAATGAATTTGATTCCAATGTGCAGTCCACCGATCAGATTTACAAGAATCAGCTTACTATCTGACTTGCTTATGAGAACTTTTATGCCAGAGACTTCTGTAGTATGGTTTTATTACTGATTCATAGATGTGAATAAATTGAACTGAATTGATCTCAAACCATAGAGCAAATGAAGCAGTTTTATAAATGTCCCAGTTAAAGCAGATTTACTGGGAAGTTACTCTGTTAGGTCTTGCTGTGGAATTACTGAATTCTACGGTATCCCATTTGGAATTGTAAACTGAAAAGCAGCAGGGCTCTGCGAGGGTAGCCTGACTCACTTTGCAACCAAATCCTCCGCTCAGAAAATAGCTGGAACCATCTTGTGTCAGTCCAAGGGATTATTTTAGCTCATCCAAACCTAGTCCTGTTTCTGGAATTATTCAGGGAAACTGGAGCCCTACCTTCCAGTTAGCAAACATGGGCCAAATATAAACATGCCTATAATGTTTTTGTCTATCTGTTTATTGTTGCAGGAAAGTTAGACTATTACTGTCATAGCCAATGACAGCGTCTGGCTCTTCTTGTCGGGGCTTGTATGCAAAATCGGGTCAGGCCTGGTTCATTCTTGGATGGAAAACTACCAGGAAGTCCCAGGGTTGCAGGCTAGAGTGAAAAGTCAAAAAACATTTCAGAAGTAAGTTGTTTGCAACAAACCGTTTCTTTCCTGTTGCCAAGAAAACTACGGATGTGTCCATGAAATCACCAGGAATAAGGCTCAGTTCAAAGAAGACCTTATATTTTTATCTTTTAGATCATCATCAGATAATTTATAACTTCAAATGTCATAGGAATAGGTGCAGGGGTTTTGAGTTCCATTCCTTTACAATCTGGTTTATGAATATTGTACATCCATAGCCTTTTTGCCTGTTGCTAGCATGAGATGAAGCCTGCAAGAAAGAAAGATCTTTATGAGAGTGGAAAGGTTCCAGATTTTATAGAAACCGAGGCAGGGGTTTAAAGCAGCCATCATAGCCGACGGTTGCTCAGACTATTGTTGTAGTGTTCCCAGAAATCCTTCTGCCAATGAAGGACAAAAGATTTATTTATTATTATTATTTATTATTTCTAACTTATATCACCGCCCATCTCCCCCCACAAGGGAACTCTGGGCGGTTGGTGAAGATGGATGAAGCCAGGCACAGTTATTTAGTTTAAAACTTAGCAATGTACTGAATGGTTTTTAGGAGGAATACATGAACAAAGGAAAAGGAGCAAGTTAAAAAAAACTGTTTAGAAATTATTGGTTTTAAAGAAAATAAAACATTGCAATATGTTGTGAAAGGGACCGCGGTGTAAGGGGCCACGGTGGCTCACGTGGCTAAGGCGCTGAGACGGGAAGATCTTAAGGTCGGCGGTTCGAAGCCTGTGTGCGGATGCCGCATGACGGGGTAAGCTCCCGTCAGCTAGCCCTAGCTTCCGATGTCAGGCTCTAGCGACAAGCCGGTCAGTTAGCCCCCGTTGCAACTAAATGGATCAACCAATTACCAACTTCCGGTTGATCCGGAAAAAAGCGGACCCTGCAAAAAAGCGGGATAAACGCTAGGATGATGAAGAAGAAGGTGTTGTGAAAGGGACGGGAAATAAGATGGGAGTTGGATAAACAAGCCAACTGAAAAAGGATCAAGCAAGAATGGGAATGAAAATGAGGGAGTAATG
Organism: Charina bottae; assembly: GCA_023362775.1. Lineage (NCBI taxonomy): Eukaryota > Metazoa > Chordata > Lepidosauria > Squamata > Charinaidae > Charina > Charina bottae. Next base: position 4,986,938 of record JALMGJ010000043.1, on the reverse strand, counting down.
AAATACAGTTTTCACAAGAGAGAACACTCATTCATTCATTATCTCAGCAACCACCAAAAGGTGTTTTTACTCCCCCTCCTTTTTGTCACATGGCATGACATCCTTCCAGCATACTGAGCTCTTTAATCGTATTACTGATCAAAGATGAAGCTCTAAGGAGGAATTTAAGCAGGGGTGTAGCAAATTAGACACTTCTGACCCATCTTTTTTCAGATAAATTCTCTGTTATCACAGTTATTCCCAACCCAACAGGCAATGTGCTATGTGTTGTAATTATGGACCCCTATCCATGATAAAGATGAATGCTAAGAGTTATGTAACACTTATTTTATGTAAATTACAGACTGAATTTGATCTACCTCGTTTACAATTCCAGTGCTTCTTGGAATTGCACTGAATTTATTATTTGGATTCTTTGGTCCTGATGCCATTGCAGCTTTGGATTAAACGTTGTGTGTGAAAGACGCATATCAGCTGTGTTTGGAGTTTATTAAGATATCAAAAATGACAGTTCTTTTGGGCACTGAGCTGGTCAAATGTAGTATTATCGAGGGGAAACCTGTATCTGATCTGAAGCAATGGAGTGTTGCTGTGTGTTGCTTGTCAATATTTTTATTAGTATTTTTGTTTGCTTTTTACTTAACAAAGAGGCACAAAAAAGTCTGTGAGCATTTTTTTCCAATTTTTAAACTTATCTTCTGAACTTCTCAGATCTTTTCCCCTCCTTTCTGTCTTTTATATAAAAATCAATTCTGATGTTACACTATACTGAAAATACTGTTGTATGTATACATGTTTGTGTTACATATGTATGAATGAACTGGTCAGTCTTTAACCTCTCAGAAGTGCTTGTTATCTTTGTCAATTTTATTCCATTTTGTCAAAAAAGTGGAACCCCCCCCCCAACAGCTGTTTTTAGTTTTCCCAGGTTGGTGCTTGAAAAAATGTTAAGAAATATTTGGTGACCCACTCAGGACCTTTTACGATTGAGAAGTATGAATATTCCTTTGAATTGGTCCCCATATCAAAGCTGTAGGCCTATTGATTTGGTGCAAGTTAATTTTTTTTCCCCAAAGTTCAAAAGTGGCTCGAACTAAATCTGGTTCTGAGCATCCACTCCTAAAATCAAGAACATGCAGTGATATTATATCAAAAATTATAAACAGTATCATAAAACAAACATATCATCTACTATGCTGAGGTGGGCCACTAAAAATTATCCCCTAAACAACAATGATATACTTCTGGAAAATGTTAATGCTCCTTTTATGTTAAGCCTGTGAAGGGAAGGAACTTGCATGATTCCGAAAGCAAAAGTTTGGCCATGTGACCCTGCTGCAGAGAAGGTAGTGTCAGTTCTAGACTGTGTTGAAAGAGAGTGATGGAACTATATGAATCTCAAGTCATGTAAGGTTGATGCTTGAAAAGGTGTTAAGAAATATTTGGTGACCCACTCAGGATCTTTTATGATTACATTTAATTTTGTAAATAAACAGTACGTTTACTAATATATTCTACTGCTACTTCAGGCCCGGGAAAAGTAACTGTTTTCTGTAATGAATGACTCTATCATGTCTCATGATTCTAATTACTATTGCCCTCTGTACTTAGTTTCAGTAAGCTTATCCATGTCTCATCCTCAGTGCAGCCAGAAAATGAATGTAGAACACCACATGACCTGAAAAAGATTTGAGAGAAAGGGAATGAAGAAGGGAGGAGGAATACAGTAGGGTTTAGTGATAGCCTACCTTCTCCTTTAACCGCTGTTAGTGCAGCATTGCAGCTCAATGACAGGCCTAGATTTTATCAACTCTGATTCTATTGCCTCTCACTGGAACCTTAATTTATAGTTAGAGGTAAAGCTAAATCTTATATATGCTGAATGTGAGGGTTGATAGTTAAGGACAAGGGCACAGTTTTTTCTACACTTAAAGCTATAAAAGGATTTCAAAAAATGAATACTTTACATTGTAAATGTAGTGATTTTTTCAGGTTGGCTTGCAACTTTAATAACTGAAGATGAGCTTTGAATTAAAAATAAGGAGAGTAAGAAATTAGTGCTCATTATCAATTTAATAATTCTGCAGCTATGCAACAAATTGAGGCAAAGAAATTCAGATGAGGAAAGAATTGAGATCAGATGCTTTGAGAAGAAATTTTTGGTGCAAGGAGTCTACAGTGCTAGTGCAAGGAACTTAATTTTAGCTCAAAAGTTAACTTGTGCTGCTTAATATAGTTGAACCTTGTCTTCTACGATAACTCCTCAAATAGATAAACAAAATCATAATGAAAACCATTATTATTTATTGAAATTATTCGAGACTATTTAGATTCATGAGGAAAAGACTTTTCCCCCAATTTTTCTCTGAGGTGTAAGCCTTTGCTTCAGCTATATGGAGAAGGGGCCTGGAAAATAATGGCTTGAAAAATAATAATACAGCAATGAAATAAAAAAGGTACAATAAAGAACAGAACAAAATTGCCAGGGAAAAGCTAACATATTTCTCATTCTACGTTTATTTTCTATGTGGAAGTGCATTTCTGTGTGATTTCATCCAACAGTACTTTAAAAAGATAGGTGCAGATACTGTATACCACCATAGTGAGAACTAGGTTATAAAATTTGTAATATTATTCCTTGTACAACAGTACATACACCTAAGAATTGCTTCTTGACATGCTGCTTCTTACTCCTGATAAAGTACACATAGGGAGAAAGAGAAAATAGTAGAGTACATTATGGGAGCTAAGGTAAATAAATATAGTAAGTTGTTTTAGAAAACTCTTCATTGATTATTGGTATTTTTAATGGCACTGTAAACCATATACCATTTTTAAATGTTATTTATAGAAATTACATGGTTGCTACATGTAATGACTATTTGGGGCTATATTACTCAGTATCAGTTGATGGGAACTTGGGTGGGAGAGTGTTATTATGATACTGGTTGGCCACTACAGTATGGATACAAAATGCTGGACTAGATAATTTCAGTTTCTCTGAGTCCTTAAAGCACAGGGCCCATAATTGGACAAAATACTTTGGGAGGGATCTAAAGAGTCCCCCTTTTGGGGGGAGATGGGCAGTGATAGAAATTGGAAAAATAAATAAACCATGCACAATAGAGTTAAACCAACTGTGGAGTCCTTGGTGTTCTCTGAGCCTTGTTGTTTTCTTGCAGACGTTTCATTGCCAGGCTAGGCAACATCTTCAGTGCGAAAAGGGAGTGGGACTTGCTCTCTGTTTATATACCCTGGCTTGTCCTGTCTGTGTTGGTGGGGGTGTTGTACTGTCCTTGGTAGTTCCTTGGTTGGGCTGTTGTTTGCTGCTTGGTTGATTGACTGAGTTAATAGTTCCTTGATTAGGGTCTATTGTGTTGTTTGATTGCTCCTCTGGTGCTAATCTTGGTGTTAATCCTTGCCTATCTGGGTGTTGATTGCTGGCAAGGAGGTGTTCTGGTCTTCTGGCTTTTCTGTTGTCTCTTATGAATGGTATGTAAATGTTGTTTACCTCTATGTGTCTGTTGATGGCTGTTTTGTCTGAGTGCCAAGCTTCCAGGAATTCTCTAGCATTTTTGGATTTGGCTTGGTTAAACCAATTTACTTCCCATCATTTGGAAACTATATTGATTGCATTTGCATTTCTGGAAGCCACTTTACATTGCTGATTCATACTTAGTTTGTGATCAACGGAATCAGTTCAAGGATCTTTTTACAGTAGTACTATCAAACCAGGAATCCTCAGTCCCTGGTCTGTTTCCTAAATGAAGAATTTTGCATTTTGCTCTGTTAAATCTCATTCTGTTATTTTCAGCCTGTTTCTCTGATTTATCAAGATTGCTTTCAATTTTATTTCTGACTTCTAAGATATTAGTTATCCCAACCAGCACAAGCTGTGAAGTATTCTCTCCATCTTTTATCTAAATAATTAATCAAAATGTTGTTTGTGGGACCAGATAATACCTTCATCCGCTTTGCTGAGGAAGCATCATTGAGGACTCCTAAGAGGTTTTTTTTTTAATTTTTGAGCCAGTTATCAGGAATACCACCCCTGTTGATAATGCAGCCTGTTGGGTTATCAAACTCTGCCTCTTTGTATTCGCCCTTATTTATTTACTTTCATTTCAGGAAAAACATTTCTGTCTTTTAGGATATTAGCTGTCCCATCTACTTTTGTGTCACCTGCAAGATTGATATGTATTCTCTCTACCTCTTTATTCAAGCCAAATAGAAGTATGGAGAAGTCTGTCTTGAAATTATTATGGGAAAGTTAGAGTGGTGGTGGAAAGCAACTTTACACATTTATTTTTCATAGATTTTAGGAGTATTAAGGGAGTGAATGAGATAGGAGGGGGAAAAAACCCTGTTTCCCAGGTTTATGGCAAAGCAGCCATACTCAGAACATTCAAGTTGAATATGTCAATTTTTTGCACCCTGACAGAATAAAAACCTCAAATATTTTGAGGATTCTGCCAGAGGGAGCATAAGAGAACTTGGAAATAATAGTGCCATCTCATTTTTCAACCTGTGACCATAAAAGTAGGCGATGTGGTAGTTCAAGTAAAGAAAAATTGGCTCAAAGAATGATGAAATTTAAAAAATACATATTTTCAAAATCCTCGCAGTGGATTTTACAATGGAAGGGAAAATTACTGTAGGCACTATTTTGCAGCCTTCTCTGCACAGATAGCCACAGAACAGAGCTCTGCAGAATGTAAACAACAGCAGTGGAGTCGCTTCAACACAGTCCGTGAACCCTACAACTGTAATCATAAGGTATACTTCTCTGGCTATTGGCTTGAGGGTGTTTGTTTGTTACCTAACAACACTTGACTACCTTTCTGCAGAGGGCAACAAACAGAAACAAAGCAACATAGTTTTTACATTTAGCTATTCATCTGAAAGCTCAACAGGTGTTAATGCACACAAGTGCATACCTGTGCATTGGCAAATTCAAAACAGAAACAAAATCACAGGGTTTTTATGTTAGCCACCATAAAGTTCAGTCAAGAGCTTTGTAAGCCAGACAATGTACAGATTTGCATCTACCTACCTGCCTATCTACCTGAATATGAAACACAACAGATAGCAAGATTATACTATAGCTCTAATTTCTCCATAGCAAAGAAATTAAAAACAACAGTGAACTTACCTACCCAGGCAAAAGAAACAGTCTCTTCTTTATGGTTCTCGGTCTCTGATTATGTACTTGTCTGGCTCTCCATCATCCTTATATCCTCCTCTTAGCTAGCTCTAACTAGCGGCAGCACTGATAAAACCTATGCCCACTGCTTTATTGGCTAATGGCCTCTCCCAAGTCCCCAGGGTTAGGGAAATGAAAAGAAAACCAATTGAGAGACACCAGCACGGCTCAACAAGTCCCACTTTATCCTAATGCTGGAACAAAACTTCAGAAGATAGCTCAGTGGACTTAGAAGTGCAGTTCCAACCTTGGACTAGAGTATATTAAGCTCAGGATGTTTTTCACATTCTTAAACAATATCTAGCAAATGTTCTAGTGAACATTCCCTCCCTTGACAGTACTCTGTAGAAAGATTGTAAGACCTTTCAATAGCGTGAAATAGATGGGGTGATGATGGTGCACATAGTATCTCTTTCACTGAATTTATGTTTTTTTTTTTTAAAGCTTTAGGAATAAATCGGCAAAAAGTCAGTTTAAATGCCAGTACTTCAATGGTTTCTTTTTTGTGTGACTTTTTTCATGACTTTGATGCTCCCTTTTTCTATGCTTTGTCTCTGTTTAATATATATATTTACGGAAGCGTGCCTTCTCTGCAGTAGCACCTGCTCTGTGGAATATTCTCCCCCCAGAGTTAAGACAGTCCCCCTCGCTCCTGGACTTCCGGAAAAAACTCAAGACTTGGTTCTGCCAACAGGCCTGGGGCAGGAAGAAGAGTATACACTCTTGGGGATGGCTAATACCTTAGGATGGCCCTAGGATGCCCTTTCCATTGTTTTAAAGAAGATACTACCATCTTGATTTTATTATATTTATTGTATTTTTGAATTGTTTATTTTAATGTTTATTTAATTTTATTCATATTTGTATTAGAATTAACTTGTGTTGGATTGTAAACCGCCCAGAGTCCCTTTGAGGGAGTTGGGCGGTGATAAATCGAATGAATGAATGAATGAATGAATGAATGAATAAATAAATAAATAAATAAATAAATAAATATTTTATTTCTTTATGTATTAGATTTATACCCCTGCTTTTCACCCAGGAGCTCAAGGCAGTGTACCTAGTGCTGCCTTCTATTTTTCTCCCCAACAACCCTGTGAAATAAGTTGGACTGAGAGAGTGCCTGGCCCAAAGTCGCCCTGCGAGCTTCCACAGCCAAGGGTGGGTGGGTGGGCTGAAACCTGGGTCTCCCCATCCTAGTCCAGCGCCTTAACTGCCATCGCACGCGCCATCTGTCAGATACAAAATATTATGTTTTGGGCTTTAATATTGGGATCTCAATGCAGGATTGAAAGAATATGCACTAACTGAATCCTAAATTTGGAGTCGGGTCTGGAAGGAGCAATGTTCGGAGATCAGGCATCTCCCCCGCCACCCCCGAAATCGCAGTTTGAGTGGTGGGGGTGTCTTTTGGGGATTGGTTCGCGGTTTGGGGCAGGGGGTTGCTATAACGAGGGTTCTTGGCAGCAAAGGACTCCGTCTCAGCCCTTGTTGTTTGTCGCTTAAAAGTTCCCGGGGAGCAAGGCTGGGAATAGCTTGGCCTGCGAGCTGCAGTGAGCGGAGGGACAGCATCTTATGGATCCTGTCGAATATTTCCTGAGGAGGGGGGAATGAGCGCCTCGCCTGCCTTCGCTCCTCGAGTCTCGTCTGCGCGCTGCCTGTCTGGGTCGTCGCTCTCGGTTGCCTCCCGCCCGCCTCGAGGTCGCTGTTCGCAGCCCAAGTGCTGAAACGGAGTCAGCCGAGCTCAGCGCGCCCCACCTCTCCGCTCACTCCCGGTAAACCCAGCGGCGGCAGCAGCAGCAGAGCGAGCGGGCCAGCGGCCGCGTCACCCGCCGAGGAAGGAAGGAAAGAAGGAAGAGCCAGGCTGTCCTCCAGGGAAGTGGAGAACAGGCTACTGCAGCTGCGGGCCAGACTGGGGACTAAGAGACATGGGCGGATGGGCGGCCCCAGCGCAGAGCGCCGGTGGCGGCGGGAGCGGCGGCTTGGCGGCGGCGCCAGGGGCTCCAGACGGCGCCCGGTAGGCGCTGACATGCCCTTCCCGCTGCTGCCGGGCAGCTGAGACGGCGCCTTCCCAGGGAAGGGCCAAGCGCTTCCTAGCTTCTATGATGCCGCCCGGCTCCTGGCGGCGGCGCCGCCGGGCGGAAACGCTTAGGCTTCTGCTGCTGCTGCTGCCGCCGCTGCTGCGCCTGGGACCCGCCGCTGGGCAGCTCGTCTACCAGGTAAGGGAAGAGCTGCCGCGAGGCGCCGTGGTGGGCAAGGTGGCAGACGACTTGGCCCTGGAGCCGCGGCGCCTGGCATCGAGAGGGGCCCGGCTGACTTCGGGAAGCGAGAAGCAGTACTTATCTCTGGATCCGGGCCGCGGACTCCTGGTGGTGAAGGAACGCATCGACCGGGAAGCCCTGTGTGAGCTCAGCCCTTCCTGCTTCCTGAGCTTTGAGTTAGTGGTCGAGCAGCCTGTCCAAGTGCACGAAGTGGAGGTGGAGGTGCTGGACATCAACGACAACGCCCCCAGGTTCCCCCGGCAGGAGTACCGCTTGGAGATCAGCGAATCGGCTGTGCCGGGGTCTCGCTTTCCTATCGAGAGCGCGCAAGATCCCGACGTGGGTTCCAACTCGGTGCAGAACTACCACCTCACCCCCAGCCAGCACTTTGGGCTGGACCTGCGGGACTTGGAGCGTGGCAGCAAACTCTTGGAGCTGGTGCTGCTCCAACCCCTGGACCGTGAGCAGAGCACTCACCAGCAGCTGACGCTGGTTGCCTTGGATGGAGGCAATCCTGCCAAATCTGCCACTGCCCAAATCTCTGTGCAGGTCTTAGACATCAATGACAACCGCCCAGAATTTGATCGCAGCACTTACGTGGTGACCCTGTTGGAAAACACAGACCCAGGCATGCTAGTAGTAAAACTGAAGGCCTTGGATCCAGATGAGGGCTCCAATGGTGACTTGCTGTTTTCTTTTAGCAGTTACACTCCAGAGAAAGTGCGTCAACTGTTCACTGTGCATCCAGTGTCAGGAGAGGTGAGGGTCAATGGGACTTTGGACTATGAGGAAGACACCTCCTATGAGATCTATGTGCAAGCCACTGATAAGGGTTCTGTTCCAATGACTGGTCACTGCAAGGTGCTAGTTAACATTGTGGATGCCAATGATAATGCCCCTGAGGTGGTGCTGACTTCCTTGTACAGCCCAGTCCCTGAGGATGCCCAGCCTGGAACTGTAGTAGCTGTGATGAGCGTCAGCGACCTGGATTCTGGCCTGAACAGGCAAGTCAGTTTAAGCATTCCTGCCAATCTTCCTTTTAAACTTAATTCTTTCAAAAATTCTTACACTCTTGTCACTCAGGAGTTCCTTGATCATGAAAGGACTTCCACTTACAACATTACGATCACTGCCACAGATGCTGGGACACCTCCACTGTCTTCCCATAAAGTCATTAAAGTAGATGTTTCTGATATCAATGACAACTCACCACAGTTTGAAGAACTCGCTTACTCTGTTTATATCCCCGAGAACAATGCTCCTGGATCTTCTTTGTGCACAACCAAGGCCACTGATCTTGATGCTAATGCAAATGCCTACATTTCCTATTCTTTGACAATGGGAGAAATTCAGGGGCTGCCTGTGTCCTCCTATGTCTCCATTCAGTCTGATACTGGCAACATTTATGCTGTCAGATCCTTTGACTATGAAACACTGAGGGAATTCCAGATTGTTGTGCAGGCCCAAGACTCAGGGATGCCGTCTCTCAGTAGCACAGCCACTGTGCACATCTATGTGGTGGATCAGAATGACCATGTGCCACAGATTTTATATCCCATCTCTATGAATAATTCAGCAGCCATAGAGATGATCCCTCACTCAGCCAGTTCTGGATACTTAGTCACTAAAGTGATAGCCATTGATGGAGACTCGGGGCAAAATGCATGGCTGTTTTTTCATCTAGCCCAAGCCTCTGTTCCAGACATCTTTAGAGTGGAGGTTCACAGTGGAGAAATTCGGACTACTCGAAAACTGAGGGAGGCCACTGAGGCCACATTCAACCTTACCATCGTAGTGAGGGACAATGGAGAGCCACCCTTGTCTTCCTCTGTGTCAGTCGTCATTGTGGTGGTGGACAGGGCTTCCCAAACCATTCCTGACACTGGAAGACACATTACAGGTTCCAGAAATTACTCTGAAATAACCCTTTATCTCACCGTGGCTCTAAGTGCTGTCTCGTTTATATTTCTCTTGACTGTTGTTGTCCTTGCTGTGATGAAGTGCCACAAAGACAGTCTGTACAGTGGCCCTTGCTGTGCAGATTTCTGTGGGGCTCCTAGGGAAAGGTGCCCCTTTGAAGCAGACAAGCAGACAAACAGCAGCGCCGCTACTGGGATGCTACAGCCCCATTTGGTTGAAGTGAGAGGCAATGGGTCTCTCTCCAAGACTTACTGCTATAAAGCCTGTGTGTCAGCAGGCTCAGAAAGCGACACCTTCATGTTTTATAATCTAGGGGGGCCTGCAGGAATCAACCCTCATGCTGTGATGACAGAGAGACACCTAACTGGACAAAGTGGATTGAGCTCTCCAAACTTGATCCTTCTTAAAAGTGATCTCATTGCTGCAAATGAGGTGAGGGTTGAAGGTATAAATGATCTCTTCTTAATTAAATCACTTTCCTTTGAAACATAAATGTTGAGTGGTCAAGATTAACAAGTCGTGGGAAAATTGGAGAGTGAAAAAAATTAAGATATGCCTTTCACCGTTTTGGCAGGCAAAAATTTGGCAGGCTTTAAATTTCTGCCAGTATGTTAGCTCAGACAAATGACTTTTCAGCAGCACAAAGTTAGGTATAGGAAAAGAAAGCAGGAACAGCCTGGCGATGAGTCTGCAGTATAATGAATGTACAGTATCAAGTGTTGACCAACAGAGCTTATTTCTAGGGAAATGGACATAGCAGTATAGCCTGAACTGCTTAGTTATTTATTCTAAATTCTGGTTTCTAGGTCACGGTGGGGATAGATTAGGCTTTGTGATTATGTACTTTGAATGATCCTGAGTTTTAATATATTTCACTTGGTGGATACCACTTTTCTTCTCTGGCCTCTCATCTTCCTTTCAAAGTTTAATCATGTATTTCAACGTCCGCCTTGCTGGCTGGTGTGTGCTGTGCCATATAGCAGCTTGTAAACGGCTATTGTGGTTTAATACCACAATACCACAATATGTCTGGTCATTAATTGATCATGCTCTTCTGTAGTGATACACTGGTGAATTTAATTCTTTCCAATGTATGCTATACACTTTCTACAGCATTTTCATTTTAAAGGTTCTGCAACTTCTTCTGTTTCTCGTGAAACTAGCCGCAAACAGTGACGTTTGTTGATTACAGCTAGTATTGAACTCAGTGAATGAATGGAATGAAAATCACTGATTTTAGGCTGAACTCCTATACCTACTTATTGGAATGCAAGGCTCATTGAAATATTTGGCACTTATTTTAAAATAGACTATAGGATTATAGTCAATTAACTGATTATAGCCAATCAGATTAAAACCCATTCTTTCTAAACAGACATACCTAGTAGAAAATAAAGTGTATTCAGTTTCAATATTTTTATATAATAGTAGAACCAATAAAAGTAGTGCAGTTGAAAATTGGCAATCAGTATACAAAAAAGTAAGTTCATCCATGCTTATAACTCTGCAAACTAAATGTTCCGTAATGAAATTGTTTCAGTGTGACACTTTTTCTAACAAATCTTTCCTTTTAAAAACAGTTTTATTTCCTCCCCATCTATAGTGTGATAAACACAGTTTATGCTATTAACAGGTTTAATGGGTTTTGTGTGCTAGACAAACTATGGAAACTATTGTTACAGTCTCCTAATTTCCAAACTTCTAAAATGAATCAATATACAGTATATTATTTAGATTGACCTAAATCCAAATAAAAATACTTACTGATTGGTGCTCCAATCCTAAATCCATTTATTGTAAGTAAGACTCAATTAGATGAGATATCAGAGATCTGTCTGATTATTGTCTCTTTACGTTTTGGTAAATAGTAGCTGTAATAAAACACCTATAAAAGACTGTGATGCTGGTGGAAGGAGTGGGGTATAAACCTTTGTTTCCACACCAATTTTCTGATGAATTTTTTTCCCAAATCTGCAAGTACACATCACTTCTCCTTAATAGGACTTCTCCATGTCCCTGGTCTGGATTGGAACCTCAGCAGAATCTATTTAGCAATATTTAATGAGTCTGCATAATGGATCTCTGCTGTCCTATCAAGTCAGTTCCTAATTTCCATTGTTTACAATCACTCTGTTTAATAGCAAATTCAGCTGCTGAGAGCCAATAGCCTTGTAGCCAAAACAGGAACATTAAGAGGCCCAGAGGAACCTTAAGATTTGCAGAAATACAATAAATATTTGAGGAAACCTCTTAGGGGGCAAAACAAAAACCCAAATCAACACAGTGAGAAGTGAACATAGAATTTTTGGCCAGAGGGTACTCAGTGCCTGAGGGAAAACCTGGAAAACTAGAGGATGGAGTGGGAGTGAAATTGAGTATCTTGGAGGCTGGTTGGCTGAAATCCTAAACAAGAATACTCTGCATTAACTTTTGTTGCAAGTATAACATTTAAATGTGCTTAAGTTTTGAATGTTACTTGGATGGGAAATTCTGTTATCCATGGTTTCTTCAAAATGTATAGAGATTTCTAATAGTTCTGTATTGGAAAATCAGTCCTTTGGAATCTCAAAGCATTTTGTTAAATTTATGCTGCAATAACACAATGAACATCCAAATAATTTTTAGCAGATGTCTCCCTGCAGATACATATCTTTTGCACATTGTTCATTGCTAATAAAAGAGAACAAAATATTGAGGTTATATATAGTATAAACATTGGCTTTAGATATATAACTAATTTAGTTAATTGTTTTTATTACATTCTGTATTTTGTTTATTTCAGTATATCAAATAATCCACATTTTTCATTGATCTGTATTTTTATTTACTAGATGTTCTACTCAAGGAGAAAATATTAATACACTAATGGTACATGAAAATAAAATGAAACAAATTAATGACAACGCAACAGTAGTGGAATGGCTCAGCCCATATCCCTCTCCCAGAAGCCCTCTGGATCTTCATTCCCATCTCCTCCTGTGGCTTGGTCATTCCAGTTGCCACCACCTATCTTCCAGGAGTTAGGTGTGTGACAGAGACAGGGTTCTCACAACCCATGTTGCCTTTTCAGTGTTGAAAAGATTATTAAAAAACAAAACGAAACACTATAATGCAACCTGTTGGCTAGATAGCATGACAAGTAGTCCTCATTTAGTGATCACAATTGGGACCGGTAACTCGATCATTAAGCGAAGCGGTCGCTAAGTGAAAATGACTGTGCTTATGATCTTACTTCACCTTTCCTTTCCTTTCCACACTTGCGAGGGTCGTAAATGCAAGGACTGGTTGCAAAGTTACTTTTTCATCACCATTGTTGCTAAATGAGGCAGTTGCTAAACGAGGACTACCTGTAGAGGCATATGACTAGAGTATACAGACTTTCCTTCAACTCCTCCTGTGTGAGATAGTGATCTCACAGAAGATAAACAAAATCAAACCTTATTAGAAAAAATAGAAATAAAATATTAAAGTCCGGAAAATTACAAAAGAAAAGTCAGTGTTCCAGACAGAACATAAGATGGGACTGGTCTGCAATAATAAAACATTCTCCCTGTGAGATGGGAGATGATGCGATCTAAAATACAGACTACCAGAAGATTAAAATAAAAATAATATCCTCCTGCCCAGCCTGAAGGTTGGAATGCAAGGCTGAGATACACAGTACAACCTCAATTTTATAATTTGCACAGAGAAATATGTACATCAGACTTTAGCAAAGCACAATAAAACAAAGATGAAACTTAACACAACATTCCTGGTTAATTCCTGGTTAATTACTGATTCCAGCAAGTTAATTCCAAGGCTGCAAAGGAGATAGATCAGTGTTTCTCAACCTTGGCAACTTTAAGATGTGTGGACTTCAACTCCCAGAATTCCCCAGCCAACAGAAGGGGCTTTCTCTGCAGATCTTATCAACCAGACAAGTTACTTCTTAATGACTGGGAAACCCCTTAGATAACTATATTCTATGCTATTTAACGATTTCAAGACTAAAACCAACACTTTGAATTGAGCCCAGAACCATAGGCCAACAGACGATTGAGTCTTCAAAATGGCTTTTACACAGGGGCATAAATAGAGCCATCTGGATCCCAAGATAACGCTGAGATAGAGCCTCCCAATGGTGACGGAGCTCGGGCACTGAACTCCTACCAGGATGTGGTAATTAAAGAAGGGTGGGAGAAAGAGGGAGGAGGGGCCACATGGTTGCTTATTCCCTTTGAGGCCTCCTCTGGGGGATTAGTGATGTCAATGGACTCTGCTTTCTATGTGTCATTTGTATAAAAAGATTGGGTTATTTTTTTATACACAAAAGTATCTTGGTATATTTTTCACACTGTGAAAATAGCAGCTGTAACGTAAGAATTCTGTGGTTATGGTGTTGGACTGGGACCTGGGAGCCTCAAGTTCAAATCTCTACTTGACCATGGAGCTAATTAGCTGGCCTTGGGCCAGGCGTTGTATTGCAAGGTTAGTATGAGGATAAAATGAGTGAAGATTCCCACTTGGCTGCCTTGAAAAGGGAGGATATAATTTATTATTATTATTATTATTATTATTATTATTATTATTATTATTATTATTGAAGTAAAAGAGAGGCTTTGCCTCTTGTTTGGGTTAGTATACCATGTTAGCTCTATAAAAAGAAATAATGAATCTGCTTGAGATATAATAATCATGGTTTTAAATGTGTATCTCAGAAGCAAAAAACCAAATCCCACCTCACCTTCTACCCCCGGAGGAAGGCGATGGGCAACCACTTCTGTATGTTTGCCAAGAAACGTACTTGGACATGTCCATGAAGTCACCAGATTTGAGCTTGACTTGAGGGAGACGTTATTTTTATGATGCTCCTGTTTTTCTTCTCCTCCCTCATTCTACCTGTACAGGGGCCTGAGTTTGCATATCTTCCAGCATCACCTGCGTTCTGATTTTTCAGAAAGTCTTAGAATACAAAGCAATTGAAAGATAGAAGTTCTGGAAAACCTGTCAGGAATGTTGTTTTTGTTCAGTCGTTAAGTTGTGTCCGACTCTTCGTGACCTCATGGACCATAGCACGCCAGGCCTTCCTGTCCTCCACTGTCTCCCGGAGTTTACTCAAATTCATGTTCATTACATCGGTGATGCTATCTAACCATCTCATCCTCTGCCGTCCCCTTCTGCTTTTGCCTTCAGTCTTTCCCAGCATCAGGGTCTTTTCCAGTGAGTCCTCTCTTCGCATTAGGTGGCCAAAGTATTAGGTGGCCAAAGTAAAGTCAGGAATAATCAGTGCTTAAACAGAGATCAGAACACATATTTAGATTAAAGAAAGCCATTAACTGTGCAATAAGCTGCTGCAAGGTATTTCTGATGTCTCTCTGAAGAATTTGAGAAAAGGCTATATACGGATTTGTGCTAAATATCAAGGACCGAATATTGAGGCTTGAGAGGGACTGGTCCCACAGTATCTTTGGCAGCCTTTAAGATCAGCCGTATTCAGACATTGCACTAATAATATATGTAACACCATTGGGTAGGTCCCACTCTGATCTTGTATGTGGTTTCTCCTCTGATGTCTGCATATAGAACAGGAATGTTGTAATGAAATTATATATTGATTATAGTAATAAGTTCATATAATATATATATAAAATCATAGTCTTGATAGAACCAGGTAGTGAGCCATGCCTGTCCTGTTCATGAACCCACTGGGGTGTTCACGTTGCTGGTATGCATGGAATGAGGAATGTATGGGAGTGGGTGTTATCAACAACAGATAACAATTGGCACAGATAGTGGGTGTAAGGAGGGTACCGCACGAGAAGGTACTGAACAGGGGAGGCAAGGTCAGAACCAGGTCAGAACAGACGCTCAACTGGCTGTGACGTATACAGTTCCGACACCGCTTGTGATGTGAATTTGGATGTAACATAGTCAGGTATAAAAGAAAGATGACCTGCAACTGAGACCCTTGAGGTGCGAGACTCTCCACAGGGAGCGGGGGACGCCCCGAATGTCTGACTCCCAGCCCACTCTAACACGTCTGGCCAACTGTTAGGAGTGGATGTAAGTATTGATGAGATACTATTAAGGAAGCCAGGTAAGGTGAAGGTTGACAGCAACTTGGGTAGCCTAGCTGGGCACAGTTAGCCTGGTTGTCGACTGATATTAAGTTGATGCCTTGCCTGGCAGTTGTGGGCAATTGAGAACAATTGTGGGCAATTGTGGACAGGAAAAGTTGATGGTTAACCTATTGTATTATTGTAATAAGCTTTAGAAGATCTTGTAATTTTATCCATTTATTATTAACTAAATACTTGCTTTGCTTTCTGTCCGAATAACACAAGAATAAAAGAACTGTTATTGGACTTTACATGGAGTTCCCCTCTTTGCAGTGGCGTGAGCTGCATGGACAGATGCCCAAAGGAGGAGCTTTTCATGGATACAGATATTTGCCATGACATGTTCACCATTTACATCTTCACCTTCTACTAACTATGATGCCTGAGTAGGGCTTTCGTAATAGTAACTACTTAGGGAAAGACCAATAACCGCCCAGAGTCCCCCTGTGGGGAGATGGTGCGGTAAATATAAATCGAACCATAAATAAATAAATAAATAAAATATGCAACAGAGAATACTATAAGCTTTTATCTGCTTTATGGTAGTTCAACTCTGAAAGCTGCCCACAAATAATCCTGAGAATGGACTTTATTTATGTATTTACATATATTTGTATGCTGTCTAGTATAGCAACTCTAAACAGCTTACAGTATATACAAATAAAACTATCCATAAAATCGTGATAAAACAATTCACAATAAAAACCATTAGATGCTGTTAATAAAAACAACTGCTACTGTTAGGAAGATCTCCCTGCCTGAATGCCCTGCTAAAAAGTTTCCCCCAGTCATTGCCGCTCGCTTAGTCCAGACCTTGGGCGTGGAATGCTTTAACCCAGCAACTAGAGAAGGCTGGCATAGAGCAAACGCTCAGTCTGCTACTGGGCAGTTTGAGGGCATAGAGGTTGTAGGCTAAAGTTCCCAAATAATTCCAAAAGGAACCCAAACCCATAGACAAACATTTAGTCCACTGATATTACCACTCAAGAAATCTGGGTCAGTTCAGGACCACCGCTGGTTTTGAGTGCTGAGGGTTTTTGATCCCCAGTGGAGCAAAGGTGGTGCTGTGACTTTGCTGAGCTTCTGAACAATCCATTTACCCACTTCCTGGAACTTGGGATTGCCAGATCCCAGATTCCATTTCCTAACTCTTCTGTTGCTCTAGCTTCTCAAGAAAGATAGCTGGTCTGGTGAATACGGGCAGTGTAAAGCAAGGGCATTGATTGGGGAAATGATTTGCAAGCAATTCATCTATTCCCCTGGGGGGGCGGGTGTGAAGGAATTTTTGTTTCTCCAGGAATTGTGGCAAGTTTTTTGCTTCATCGTGTCAGCATTATTAGATCAGCAACAGTGAATGCAATTTCCAGACTGTTTTTAAAAGATTGGGGTGGGGAGTAGAAATAGTGTGGGTGCAAGAAAGTGAATCTTGCAAATTCCAGTGCAGAAGGCCTGATCTGTCTAGTGCAGTGCTTTCCAAACTGCCGCCGTTGGCGACACACCAGCGGCAGCGTGCGCGTGCATGGCGGGGGTGCGGGGGCACGCGCGGTGGCAGTGGTGTGCATGGTGGCCGCGGCGGCGGCCTCGCTAAAACACGGAAGCGCTGATGGCGCGCCGCTGCCGCCATGCACACCGCCGCCGCTGCGCGCGTCCCCACACCACTGCTTCGCGACACACTAAGCTGTGTGTTGCAACACACTAAAGTGTCGCGACACACAGTTTGGAAAGCTATGGTCTAGTGCAAGGTAGCACAGTATTCCTAGTGCAGCGCTCTCCCGTTGAGACTTGCTAGTGATGAGAAAGAAATTGGGGGCTAATGGTTTTTGTGATCTCAGAGCTGGAGGGAGTTACGTACCGACAGAATTCTAACAACCAAATTCCATCTACCAGCACCATCTTGAGTTTGAGACTTGGCCTAGTTTCTAAATTAACAGAGCAACTATTGCTTTTATGTGCCTTGGAAAATGGCATCAATCCATATTGCCTTGGAATAAGGTACAGAGCAGAATTCAGCTGCCAGTAAAATTTCACACCTCTCTGAACGTTAAGTTACACTTTTCAGCAATGTAAGTATATAAAAATATACATGTGAATAGAGAAATATGTACCTAAATACATAATTGCATATGGATTAAAAACAATTTAAATAAGCATTTTTTGTTTCGCAAAATTCCAAATTAGATTTGTCTGTCCCTAAATCTAGCATCATCTAGAGCAGAAGAAATAATTTTCTTTGTTAGGAATTCTTGCTGGTGGTATCCCTCAGGACATGAATTCTAATGTGTAATTCAGTGGTTCCCCCCTCCCCTTGCAAAAAAAGTGCTGAGGCTGTTGGAAGTGTTTAGTCTGTCTGTGAATGATAGTTTTAATAGTTTTAAATAGAGCATGATGATTATTTGCAAAGAAAAAAGAAAATAGGAAAGGAAAGCTTGGGGCATTTCAAGGCATTAATAGCCAATATCCACCAGAGGACAGACAGTTTGTGGGTGACCTTCAGAGTCAGAGGATCAAGGCCCAGGATATAAGGAATGGCGGAGTTAGAATTCATCACTGCTGGGTGAACAGAGCAGTCAGGACAGGAAAACCACGTCAGGCGACAACAAGCTCTGGCAAACTCTTGGCTTCTGTAATGAAAGCCGCTGGGCGAGATCATCCGTCACCACGGGATGAGGTATCACCAATATGCTGATGATACCCAATTATACATCTCCATCCCGGGTGAAGTAAGTGATGCGGTCGATGCCTTATCTCAGTGCCTGGAGGTTGTGGTTGTGGGAGTCTGGATGGGGAACAACAGGCTTCAGCTGAACCCTGGTAAGACGGAGTGGCTGTGGATTGATGGCCCCCATGTATCAGGGAAGTTATCATCTTTGGTTCTGGATGGGGTAGCACTACCCCACTCAGATCCAGTGCGGAATCTGGGGGTCCTCCTGGATTCACGACTCCTGCTCAAAGAGCAGGTGGCAGTCGTGGCCAGGAGGGCCTTTGCACAGCTTAGAGTTGTGCGCCAGCTACGCCCTTTCCTGGATCGGGATGCCCTCCGAACAGTCACTCATGCCCTTGTCATGTCTCATATAGATTATTGTAACACGCTCTACATGGGGCTACCCTTGAAGAGTATCCGGAAGCTTCAGCTGGTCCAAAATGCAGCAGCACGGGCAGTTATGGGTGCTATAAGATCAGCACATGTGACACCTCTGCTGCACGAGCTGCATTGGGTACCAGTTTGCTTCCGGGTCCAATTCAAGGTGTTGGTTATCACCTTTAAAGCCCTACATGGCATGGGGCCAGGGTATCTGAGGGACCGTCTCATCCCGATAACATCGACCCGCCCCACCCGTTCATGCAGAGAGGGCATGCTTCAGACCCCTTCAACAAGAGAATTTCATCTAGTGGGGTCCAGGAGGCGTGCCTTCTCTGCGATAACGCCCGCATTATGGAACATCTTGCCCCCGGAGGTGAGGCTGGCCCCCTCACTCCTGGCCTTCCGGAAGTCTCTTAAGACCTGGCTCTGCCGCCTTGCCTGGGACGACGGAGGTGGCAGTGCCTCCTAGGGGTGGCTGGCCCCATAGTGCCTTGATCCTGATAGTGGATTTTAACCATCTTTTGGATTTTATTTATTCTCTCTATTTATTGTTTTAGGATAATTTTATGTATAGATTTTAACTTTTGCTATTCTGTAAACCCCCAGAGTCCCCTATTTGGGGAGATGGGCGGGGATAAATTGAATAAATAATAATAAATAATAATAAGTAATACATACTGTGAGATTGCAATCATTTGCAGTCATGCTCTTGCAGGGAAAGAAAGAAAGATGAAATTTCTTTCCTCCGACTGTTGGGCTTCTCACATAAGCAGTGGGTTTGCTCCATTCAGAACTCTTTAGAAGCCTAAGAGCCTAAGCTTGCTCCTACCACTCACAAGTGCTGTAGTACTTAAATAATACTGTCTTCTGGTGTGCTTTTTAATCCTTTCCCTCTCTCGCTCACCTCAGCTGCAATTCAACCTACTGTACTCAGTTTGCCTCAACTATTATGACAAAAAAATCATTTAAAACTGTTGCTTTCTGCAAAGATGCACTGTGAAATATTATCAGATAGCATATCAAACATCTTTCTAAAATTATAAAAATCAGTTCCACTCCTGGAATATTAACTATTATGATTTTAACTTTTTTTAAAATTTAAAACTGAGATATATTTTCAAAAAAGATAATGACTATAGATAAACAGTTAGTTACTAGGATTGTACAACTGATACTCAATATAATATTAATAAAATATACCTAGCAAAATAAATTGAGTTGTTTTCATAATATTAAAAAGGAAAAAAAGAAATATAATTTTTTGAGCTTAGTAGCAAAGTCTCCACTATGTTACTGTTTATAAATATTAAAAAGATAAAAAAGGAGGGGAAAAAAAGAAAGAAGAGAAAAACATCCCTAAAAACAATATGGATAAATATTTGATTTTTTTACTTCCCCATTCTTTGTTCTCCAATCGATTTGCAGTACCTATTGGTGTAAACTTTAGAAACCACGCTCTAAATGTTTATATTTGCCTTGCCGCGTAATGTGTAATATATATGGAAGCCACTCTTTCTTGAATTTAGTTAAACTTCTGTTTTGTGTGTACTGTATACTGTTAGTTTTGCCATTGCTGCATATTCTTCAAGTTTATTCTCGTTGGTGCTATGTCTTTTTTCCAGTTTTGTGCAAAGTTTCTCCTTGCAGCGGTAAGCATAAATCTTAACAAATTATGGCATCTTTATTGATATTTTCTGGAATTATACCTAGTTAAAAAAAAAAGTTGTTTCATTTTGAATTTAATCCCTAAACTTCTCTGAGTAGGGCTGTGTATGTCTTTCCAATACTTTTTGGGGTTTTTCATGTCCACCACATATTGTAGACATTCTGTCTCATGGTATTTCTAGCATTTATTACTACACGATTTGTCTATTTTGGCAATTATTGTATACCATCTGTAAAATATTTTATACCAGTTCTCTTTCAAACCATAAAAAGGTAAAGGTTCCCCCCGCACAGTTGTGCAGTCGTGTCTGACTCTAGGGGCCGGTGCTCATCTCTGTTTGTTAGCCAAAGAGCCAGCATTGTCCGAAGACGCTTCCACAGTCATGTGGCCGGCATGATGCACATGGAATGCTGTTACCATCCCACCGAAGCGGTACCTATTAATCTACTTGCATTTGCATGCTTTCGAATTGCTAGGTTGGCAAGAGTTGGGGCTAGTGTGGGAGCTCACTCGGTCACACGGGGCTAGGGATTCGAACCTCCAAACTTGTGATCTTCCAATCGACAAGCCTGGCATCTTACCCGCTGAGCCACGCCCCCTCTCTCAAACCATAGTTTGGGGTAAATTCTATAGCAGGGCTTTCCAAACTTTTGCTGTTGCCGACATACCAACAGCCGGCCCACAAAACCCCGGGAGCACCACCAAGTGCGGTGCGCAAAACCCCGGAAGCGCCGGTGGCGGTGCTTCCGGGTTGTCGCCGTGGTGGCAGCGGCTGCCCCTTCAAAAGGGTAGGCTCCGGGGACCCCGAAAATGCCCTCGGTTCCGGCAGGGAGGTGAAAAGCCTCGCCGCGCGCATGCACGCTGCCGGGATTCCTGGTGCACAGCTGATCGGGGGCCGGGGTGGAAATTCTCCCCGCCGATCAGCTGTGCGCCGGAAAGCCCGGCAACATGCATGCGCGGGGCGAGGCTTTTCACCTCCCTGCCAGAACCGAGGGCATTTTCGGGGTCCCCGGAGCCTGCCCTTTCGAAGGGGCAGCCGGTGCCACTGTGCGGCAACCCGGAAGCGCCGCCGCCGGCGGTTCCGGGTTGTCACGCAACACACTTGGGGCCCCCAGGCGACACAGTATTGTGTCGCAACACACAATAATTTAATTTCTTGCTATAATTTGACATAATTGTTCTAAGACTAGCAGAGTAGCACTTTGTAGTTATTTATTCATCAAATTTGTATGCCGCCCAACTCCCAATGACTCTGGGGCTGGAATGTTTCTCCCTTTTAAATTTGTGACGGACCTACTACTAAATCTTTTTGGTGTCTGATAAAAACTGATCAGAGCAGCGGATGACACAAAACTAACAGGATTGCTAATACTCTGGATGACAGAAACCAATTATAAAAGATCTGGATAGGTTGCAGAATGAAGATTCATAGAAATAAAGGGTCAGTTCTTAACTTAGGAAAAAGAAACCAAATCCACAAGTACAGTATAGGATTCATAGTATGTGTGAAAGAGATCTTGGAATTGTAACTACATGAGAGTCAGCAGTGTGACATGCCTACTAAAAAGGTTGCCTCAATGAAAAGATGGGAAGTGATAATTCCATTCTATTTTGCATTGGTCAGACCCTACCTCGAATCCTGTGTATACACACCACACAGTATACACCACCTGTGTATACACCCCACACTTCCAAAAGACCCTGAGAAACTGGAATTATGCATAATAATGCATAATCCCTGAATGTTAATTTTGTATTGTATTGTATCCCACAGATGTCAGATTTCTTGGGACTGTGAATACTCTCTGAATACTTGCTGAATACACACGCATGCACGCGTGCCCCCTGCACACACGCACGCCCTCCCGCGCACACCCCCGTGCGCCACCCCGTGTGCGCCTGCGCGCACACCCACACGCCCACTTTGTCTGGCGACGTTTTTGCCTCAAAGAAATATGGTCAGCCTACCTTTACCGAAACAAAGGAAAATCTCCTATCAGCTCTATCCATGCATTTCATCTTGCAATTATTGGTCAATAGTCAGCTGTTCTGTCCAGATAATATAGATGTATTTTTCTGTCCTCTGTGTCTAATGAAAAAGGAAAACGTGTCTCCGAGGTAGTCCTAAACACATTATATGCTTTACATTTCTAAGTCCATTACTCTGCCTTTATTCTTCTTTATCCTTTTCATGCCATGGCCTTACTTACGATCAAACTTGTGAAACAGGACCCTGGTTTAAAGAAGAGAAACTATAGGAGATACCTGCAGTATAATTCCTATTCTTTTATTAGACAAAAAAGAAAGTAAGATGCAGTGGTATGTCTGATGCCAGTTCATTTGTTGGCAAGCAAAACCTACCACTTTAAAGATCTGCCCGGGTCTCTTAACAACTTACTTTCTGAAAATAAGAACGTAAAATAGGAATAAAAACTCCAGAGCTGAACTTAGTTTCGTGCAGGATATTTCTGGCAATAGTAAGGAACGGTTTGCCTTTGCCTGGGTTTTTTCTTTTTTCTTTTCTCCATTGAGTCTACGATTTTGGGATCTCCTGGTCATCTCCATCCAAATACTAATCAGGTCTGGCCTTGATTTGTTTTTCTCAGATCAGCTAAGTTGACTAGGTGCTGATTGTCCTTTTTTAAAATTATCATTCTTGTTTTTAAATATTCCATCTGTTTTCAAATATTATTAACTTTTTATTTATTTATTTATTTATTCTGAAAGCCACTTCAAGATGGTTTTGGAGAAGGAAATAGTTTAAATAAACAATTTCAAAAATTAAAAAAACCTGCTTCTTCCTTTCCTTCTCCATCTTCTTTTTTTACCAATTAAATCTAAAAGCAACTTACAAACATCTATTTTTCTCTATTAAAGGTATTGGGGATGAGGGTATGGCAGGTTTTTACTGCATTCAACAAAGTGAGTACATTTATTTGATCCTTTGGCAAAGAATTAAAAATTGAAACAAGTAATCAGATTGAAGTTGCTATGCATGGCCTTTAAAACATGTTCAAGTACAAATTAATACTGATGTTTTTGTTCTTTTTGCTTTGCAGCCAAAACCGCCCAATCCTGATTGGCGTTATTCTGCATCTTTAAGAGCTGGACTGCAAGGGTATGTACTACTACTACTACTACTACTACTACCACCACCACCACCACCACACTTTTTGGCTCTTTTGTTGCTTTAAATCAGGTGCAACTTAATTCCCCAGGCAGTTCTCCTGCCTGTGCTTCCTCCCTGAAAAAGTTAGAAAAACTGGAAGTGTGTACCAACCATCAGATTCAGTACAGATGTCAAATTCAATGATTTGGAACCTTGCCAAGAAAGCTGC
Organism: Charina bottae; assembly: GCA_023362775.1. Taxonomy (NCBI): domain Eukaryota; kingdom Metazoa; phylum Chordata; class Lepidosauria; order Squamata; family Charinaidae; genus Charina; species Charina bottae. The sequence continues at coordinate 4,963,367 of JALMGJ010000043.1, read as the reverse complement.
AGGGACTTTTCCGGGCAGTGTCCAAGAAACGGACACAATTGAATGAGTAAAAAAAAATTCACAATTAAGAAATCTGAACCGATGTGCTTCCTGCTGACTAACACTGAAATTAACAGCACTGTAGGAGAGCCATGTTAGTCTATAGTGCAGAGCTTTCCAAACTGTGTGTCGGGACACGTTAGTGTGTCGGCTGCAGTGTCTGGGTGTGTTGCGGCTGCTGCTGCCTCCAAGCCCTGCCAGGATTCCACGCAGGTCCTAGTGCGTGCCTTGTGCCCTGCTGTAAGAGTGTGTCACGAAATGATGCATGTCTAAAAAGTGAGTCACCAACATGAAAAGTTTGGAAAGCTCTGCTATAGTGGCAAAAAACAGATGGAAGTGCTTCTAGACTGCTTCTGAAGTCAACAACAGTGATTTTTTTCTGAGTTTTAAATCAAAAGTAGCTACAAACATACTTACCCTTTCTGTCGGGATCAATCCTGCTACCTTTCAGATGAATAGCTTCTAGCAAGTTTTATGAAACATAGTGTTTAAAGAAATGGCACATATTTTTATTGCGCAATTGTTACAAATATGACAGAGCACAGAAGATGACCCACAGAGTTGTAAAAGGTCCAAGCAACAGCTTTGTGAAAGAAGAGTGATTCTTTGTTTTTCTCTTTCTGTGTAATTTTTGAATAAAAATAACAAGAACGATATCCTTGTGCTAGAAGTTTGAAATGTTTCCGAAGAGGTTTGAGGCTATGGTGTTTTAATGAATGGAAAACAGTTTTAGGGATTTTTGTTTTTGTGGTCTGACAGTTTCTATTTCTGCAGGCACACTAGCTAGGTCTCTGCCTCTCTGATTTTCCGATGAGGCTTGAGAAGGTTGAAATCTTGATTCAGCCTGTTTAATTGGAGCACCATTTAGTGCACTTCCACTTCCAAGTTCCTTAAAAGCAGTTTGAAGATGATCTGTAATTGCCTTTGAATCTGCCATCCTTTAAATGCTGAAACTGCAACCTACACTGTTGCTGGTAAAAATCCTGCACTGACAAAAATCCTTCAGTTCTACTCCACACAAAAGGAAAATAAAGTAAATTTGCTCAACTTCGTGTTGTGTGCCAGTTGCGCCCTGTCCTGGATCCGGAAGCCCTTCTTTCAGTCACTCACGCCCTGGTCTTCTCCCATATGGACTACTGCAATGCTCTCTACACGGGGCTACCCTTGAAAAGTATCTGGAAGCTGCAGCTGGTGCAGAATGTGGTGGCGCAGGCAGTTATGGGTGCCTCTAGCGCTGCGCATGTAATACCTCTGCTGCGCGAGCTGCATTGGGTGCCGGTTTGCTTCCGGGTCCAATTCAAGGTGTTGGTTATCACCTTTAAAGCCCTTCATGGCATGGGCCCAGGTTACCTGAGGAACTGTCTCCTCCCAATTACATCGACCCATCCCACCCAGTCTGGCAGGAAGGGCATGCTGCAGACCCCGTCGGTTAAAGAATTCCAACTGGCGGGGTCAAGGAGGAGAGCCTTTTCTGCCATTGCCCCCGCCACGTGGAACATAGTTCCTCCTGGGGGTGGTTAGTTTAATAATGACCTCCTTTTAAGATCCTACCATCCTCTGGATTTTTATATTCTTATTTATTGTACTGTTTATTGTATTTTAATGATTATTGATTTTTAACTTTACTTTTAACATTTGTTGTAAACCGCCCAGAGTCTACCGTGGTAGAGATGGGCGGTGATAAATTTGATTAATAAATAAATAAAATAAATAAACATCTTTCCCCCTGAGATGAGGTTGACCCCGACTCTCCTGGCCTTCAGGAAGAGCGTCAAGAGCTGGCTCTGCCAACTAGCCTGGGGATCCAAGTGGGATAGGCAGCCCTGGGGGTGGTTGGTGGCTTAAGACGCTCGCTCTGCCTTTTAGTTTCCCTCTTTTATCTTCCATTTTTTGTACCTTTTCTATTTTTATAATGGTTTTATACTTTTTATTCGTAAGCCACCTAGAGTCACTTTTATAGTGAGATGGGTGGTGTATAAATTTAATAATAAATAAAATTCTTGCACTCCCACCCTCCCCATTGTTATTGCATAGATTTGTCTGGTAATATATAAAAATAATTCCAGCAGTTCTTATGAGGGGATGCTGCAAAATAATCAAAGCACCTTTCCCTTTGAAAGATCCGAATCCCAGGAGTCAGAAAGGGTAGTGAGACAAGAATTCTTGCAAGTTGGGAAATGCGCTGTGCACAAGCTTTAGAATGCTTTGGTATTCTTTTCATACACTGTAACTGAGCCAGAATGAAAGTGGTCAGCTGTTCATTCCTCAGTCACAGAGGTCTGGAGCTGCTTTCAGTTAGTGCAAATTTATCTAGGTAAAGTGTCCTTAAATTAAGATACTTCCTAGATCAGAGCTTTCCAAACTGTGTGTTGCGACACGGTCTGGTGTTGCTGTGGGAAAAACTTTGGAAAGCCCTGTCCTAGATCTTTCCAAATTAGCTCAATGTAGTGCTGCATGTGGGATTCAGCTGTATCTGATGCACACCACCATGGAAGACCTGGTGTCCATGGCACTCCAGCTGATATCTGAACCTGGGAGCTGGGAACTCCTTATCCCAGCTCAGGTTACATCCCAGCACCGTATGTATTCACAAATAATGACCTATTCCTACAACTGTTGATCATCATCATAAAGAATCACTGTTTTTAAAGAAATATTTATCTTTTATCTTTGAATTTTGCTGGCCTGCACATCCAGGTCAACATTTTAATGTGTATGATTGTTTGTCAATAGTAAGTGGGTAAGGGGTGGTGAGGATCTCCAGAGGCCAGATAGATAGGAATTAGAAAAGAGGGCGAGAAAGAGAGGGAGGGAGGGCAAGCAAGCATTGGTCACATATTTTGGGCAGAGACCTACATTATAGCTGTTGATAAAGGCAAATGATGGGCAGTTTGGTGAAGTGCTGAAGGTGCTGGGCTAGAAACCAGGAGGCTGTGAGTTCTAGTCCCACCTTAGGCAGGAAAGCCGGCTGGGTGACCTTGGGCCAGTCACTCTTTCTCAGCCCAACTTGCCTCACAGGGTGGTTGTTGTGGGGAAAATAGGAAGCAGGAGTATTAGGTATGTTCCCTGCCTTGAGTTGACCAAATATATATTTAAAAAAAGGCAGGATGTAAATATCATCATCATCATCATCATCATCATCATCATCATCATCAAACTTTAAGCAAACTCAGCTTGAAACTGGAAACAGCTGTGTTGGCAATTAAAGCAAATAATTGAATACTGACATTGATTTATTTGAGCACATATGTCCTTTGTCATTCATTGTGTGGCAACTAAATTGACAGAACGTTCATCATGTGATCTCTCAGAAAAAAACCCTGTGAAATGTTGCCTGCTGTTCTCTCTTTTAGCTAGCCAAAAACATTTATAGTTCTGTGTTGTAAATTGCAATAAAATACTTGCTGCAAGTAATAATAGCATGCTGCAGAATGACTGAAGATGGTAGGATAGTGTCCTATTATTTCTTTGAACAATAAGATATAGACACTACTCAAATTTAGTTATTTCCTAGCTACGTGACACATGCCACATATCATTAATGAAAACAAATGAGACCATTCCATAAAGATGTTTGTACAATATGACATTCCTGAGTTGACATTCCCATATTTGCTGCCTAATGCAAATGCTATATGCAATGAAGGCCAATTGATGTACCCTGTACAAACTTTTAGAATAGAAATATTTGATGCCTTGTCAATTATTTCACTGCCAGCACCATTCAGATATAACAGAGCTCTAGTTGCAAATTTTGAATCACTTTATTATGTATTTTGAAAACATATACTGAAAGGATGGTTTTATGTATATCAAAAGGAACTATTTTGTTTTGCTGAGAACTATCTAATCGTAACCTTGTGTGATTTGTCTAGTGCTGTACACATGGAAGAGACAGGAGGCCTACGTGTTGGATCAGGAGGACCCGAGCAGCAGTGGCCAACAGTATCCAGTGCAACAACAGGTTAGGGATTAAGAGTATGCTATACACAGTATGTTTCTATAAAGAGCACCCTTGGACTGACTTGGAAAGCATGTGTGTAATGACTGCTACACTCAATTCCAATTAAAACAAGCTCATGCAAAAGGATTACAGAATCTCATCTAATGGAAAGTAGTACACAGATCAACAAGAAAGTTGTGAATGAAAGTTCCCGCTTTTCCCCCAAATTAAACATTTCAAAAGTCAAGCCTCTTCTCCCCCCCCCCCCCATCACCCATAGACCTCCCTTCCTGCCAGCCTCGGGCTGCTCCATGCAGATGTCTCCAACGGCCAGACCTTGGATCCCAGAGATAGTCCAAACAACTTGCTTTCACACTCCTGGCATGGCCCCTCCCAGCTCTCATTCCAGACTCGCAAGTTTCATGCAGGCGAAGACAATCAAAGGTTCTGAGAACATGTGATTGGGGAACCTGACAATGTGCTTGTTTGCCATTAAATGAATAACTAAAGCAAAGAAACAGGGTAGGAGATAATAGGTAGCAGATACTGGCTGAGTGAGATCTAACAATCTTATTAGATGATAATTTGGGGAGATTCAGGGCAAGAATTATGGTTTGAAGGAACTTTTATGGTTGGTAAACTTCTTTTGATTGTAGACCTCCCCCAATAAATATACTGTAATTACAAATTAGCTTTCCACTTCTTAAATGTGAAAAAGAATATATTATTTTATGGAAGGACCCAAAATAATTACTGCAGATTGTAATTTATTTTCTTGTTTGTTTTATTAGCTCAGGTGGAAACATTTCCCTTGTCTTAGAAAAGATTTAAGGGCAAGGGAGTGTCATGGTACCACTGAAATATAACTTGGTTTGTTTCGAATAAATATTGGATCAATTTAAACATTCCTATTTTACTAACCCAGACTCATTCTCGAACAGTGTGGGGAACTTGTGGATCTACAGATATTGTTTAGCTATCATCCCCATTATTCTTAAGTCATGTAAAGATAGGAGCTGGAATCCAGTCACATGAGAACCATTGGTTCCCTACTCATGTTTCACAACTTTTGGACATGATTCAAACTTTGGTGTGTAGTTAATACTCTACAATGAACAAAATGGCCTTGATAGGTTGTTATGCTGAAAATGCCACAATGGAATTGAACAGAAACAAATCTGAAGTTATTAACTTAGTTCAAAAAAGTATCTAATGCTCAGGTATAGGATGGAGGATAGCTGGTTTGGATGTAATATATATGAAAAGGATCTGGAAATGTAGTTGATCAAATGGAATGTGAATCAGCTGTGTGAAATAGCTGCAAAAAAAGACAAATGCAGTTTTGGGATTCATCAGCAGAAGTATAATTTCCAAATCATGGAAAATAATATTTCTCCTTTATTTTGCTTTGGGCATGTCCCATTAGAAGTAGTGTGTACAGTACTGGACCTCACATTTTAAGGAGGATTCGTGTAGAGTGGAACGGGTGCAAAGAACAACAAATTGGAAAACTGGGTCCAGTGCAGTTTTATTGATGAGGCTTTATGCTTGGTATTGAAAGACAACTGAGGTGGGAATATGGTAGCATTCTGCCTCTATCTCAGCCCAGAAAAGGCAAGACTTAGAAAAAGGGATTTAAGTTACAGGAAGACAGATTCCAGTTGAATGTTAGGACAAATTCCTCCTGTGCTGAGGTGGAATTTGTCCTAACACCGAGATGTTTTGAGGGTTGGAATAGGAAAAGGGAGGCAGTGTGAGGCAAATCACTTCCATCCCAACCCTAAAATCCCTTTCAAACACTCAGTCAAAAAGCAGTGATTTCAGGCCATGTTGCGGGCTGGGGTTAAGGATAGGATAGGAATGAAAGTTCCTTAAAATCCAGAAAAATCTAAAAGAAAAAATATGTAAAAAAATCTTGGTCCCCCCCTCCCGGGTAAATACCATGACCTCTGGAAGCAGCCCCGGGGTGGGGGGTGCTGAATTACCATAATAAGTGATGCAGAGGTTCCGTGCCTATAGGCTGACCATATTTCCTTCAGACAAAAACGGGACATTTGGGATGGCAAAACGGGACAGGGTCTTATGCCACCGTGCCGGCCTCCAAACCCCGCCCCCCAGTCCACGCAATTGGCTCCCACCTGCAAACCCCGCCCCCACCCCACACGATTGGCTCGCGCCTGCAAACCCCGCCCCCATCAGCGTGATAGGCTCGGATTTTAATTTTTCTTTATTTTTAAAGGGTTTTTTTTCTTCTAGCAGTAAATGGTGCGTCAGAGCTGGTGTGTTTGGGGGAGGCCGGAGTACACACACTGTGCACACAGCACCGTCATCGGCCGGGGAACAAGGGGCGGGGATGGAGGGGATGGAGGCCCACCACTGCCCCATCCCCCTCGGGCTTGGCCGAAGGAGGGAGGAGAGTCACTGCTGCTGCCACCGCCGCAGAGCAGGAGAAGCAGGAGGATCTGGCTGCGCTCGGCTGCTTCAACCACACCACTCCACCCCTTGCTGCCCGCTGAAGCTCCCCAGGGTGGCCTGCTCCTGCTTCTCCTGCTCGGCGGCCCGACAACTCTCCTCCCTCGGCCAAGCCCGATCAGATGCACATACACACATTTTTCTTCTTATATCTCTTTTTCCCCCCCGCCCCCCCTATGTTTGCATTTTTATTTTTATAGTTTATTAATCTCTACTTAATATTATATTCTTTTTGAATATATATATAGAAGAAAGAAGAAAAATGTAAATCAAGTATTTACACAATTTTTTGTTAAGAAAACTGGAGGTATTTTAATGAAATGTACGTAAGTATTGTATGGTAAAGATGTATAAGTCAAAAATTGAATTTGAAATAAATACTTAATAAATCAGTAATATAACATAAGAGAAGAAAAAGAAAATAGTGATAAGTTTAGAAATAGATATATATAAATAAAGTAGTTAGAAAGGGTTAGAGGAAGAAGAAGGGAAGAGGGAAACAGGGAAAATAATTTAAAATAAAGATATGTTATATGAAATATATTAGATAATGAATATTATAAATCAAATGTAAATATGTATACATAAATGTAGTTATTGTTATGTGTAGCGGCAACAACTCTCCTCCCTCGGCCAACCCCGATCAGATGCACACACACACACTCACACACTCACAGGACAGACTGCCCTCGGCAGGAGCCGGCCGCACTGAGGGGCTTCAGCCACACCACTCTGCCCCTCGCCACCCACTGAAGCCCCCCAGCATGGTCAGCTCCTGCCAGGGCAGTCTGTCCTGTGAGTGTGTGAGTGTGTGTATGTGAGAAGCAGGAGCGGCCACCCTGGGGAGCTTCAGCGGGCAGCAAGGGGCGGAGTGGTGTGGCTGAAGCCCCTCAGCGCGGCTGGCTCCTGCCAGGGCAGTCTGTCCTGTGAGTGTGTGTGTGTGTGTATGTGAGAAGCAGGAGCGGCCACCCTGGGGAGCTTCAGCGGGCAGCAAGGGGCGGAGTAGTGTGGCTGAAGCTGCCGAGCGCAGCCGGATTCTCCTGCTCTGTGGCCCGCCAACTCTCCTCCCTCTCCCTCGGCCAAGCCCGATCAGATGCGCACACATACATACACGCACCCCATACGCTCTTTCTCCAGCCTCCCCATGACCAAATGCACCCGGACCTGTTGCAGGGAGGCTGGAGAAAGAGGTTGTGGGGTGCGTGTGTGTGTGTGCGTGTGCGCGCGATTACGCTGAGCAAGTAATCTGCGCACACACACACACACACACACGCACGCACCCTCTTTCCACAACCTTCCCCTGGCCTCACCACTGCTGGGCAGACAATCTCAGGATCAGGTAAGGAGGCAGGAACCTGCACTGTGGTGCTGCTGATAGGGCCTCTTCCGGGCTGCCTCCAATGGCAAGTCCGGCTCCAGTCCTCCTTCCTGTCTTCCTTCCCGCCGGGTTTAAAAAAGGGACAAAATTGAGATTTTGATCAAAACGACGGGACGGTGGAAAAATGCTAAAATAACGTGACTGTCCCGTTCAAAACGGGACGTATGGTCACCCTACGTGCCTATCTAGCTGCCCCTTGGCAGTTCAACGAGAGAGGGAGGGGGAAGTGGAGTATATTTTGAAATATGGTCACCCTGCCTTCTACTTAGCTTTCTGTTTCCAGAAACACCTGTTCATGAACTCATATAATTGTTCTCTTTCAAATTAATATAGGTTATGTTTTGCAACAGGTACCTTTTCTGCTTCATGCAATTACACTAAAGCCAAACACTTGTTTTTGTCGGGTCATTTCTGTTTCCATATCTATGTTTCATTATGCATTTTAATTGGCTGGTTATTCTGGCAGCCACAGGCAGCAATTCAGAGCTCCAGAGCTATAGCTACAGGTGGGGACTGGAGACATCGCCCTGAATATTTATCTTGCCTTCCTTTTTTTTTTCCAGTTTATTGCAGAAAGTATAGGAAAAAAAAGGCTAGATAAAGTAATCTGTAGGAAAGGTGTTGGAAAGAAAAAAGTCCTAACATGCTAAGTGATTCCTCAGTGAAGCCGATCTTCTGTTCTGGGTGTGTGTTGGCAAGGAGCCGGTACTGCTGAATAGCCTTGCTGTACTGTAGTATAATGTAATGTGATTGTGGAGTTTGGGATTACATTTGCCAGCAGCCTTTGCTGTGACCGGTTGACTTGAGAGAGAGAGAGAGAAGGGAGAAAGGAGAATAAGAACCCTGCAAGCAATTTTGATTCAGTGCTGTACCCATTGGGGCCTAGACAAAGTAACTGGGAATTTTTTTAGGAAAAAACAAGCCTAAATGTTCTGAAATAAGTAGGCCTCCAGTTAAGGGTTAATGTGCACTTTAACTTGACTTTGACTTGAGTGCTTGACTTTGATTAGATTGTTAGCAGAAATGTAAAATATCTTTACGTCCTGAAATACTTATTTTCATAGCACTCCTTAAGTTCATTTTGCTGCTTTAGGAACGTAATGCGTTAGCACACCTTGGATTGCTCATAAAATTAGTATTTTATATACATTAATTTAAAAGTATAATATAATCAAACTAATTGTATTTATTAATAGAATTTATTAAAGTTTTACAAATGAAATAATGAGCTGTAGAACTCTAAGAAACCTACCATCTCTTAATTGTGTTGATGTGACAAGTCAGCAGAAAATAAAGTTGAAGGCAGAGGGAACCATCAACATGATTGTCGTCCCCAAAATGGGGAGGATTGTTAAATCTGGCAGCCAATAATCATGTAGGACCAGAGAATTCAGCCAGAAGCTTGTTTATTTGTAGATCTACAAGCAAAGGAGGGCCTCTCCTTCAAAGCAGGGAGAGAGCCTCAAGCAACCCAAGCAATTAACTTTTATACACCTCTAAAATTGTTATCGCAAATGCCATCTAGCCATAAAAGCTTCTAATTGGTTACTTTTCTAGCATCTGCCCCAGAAAGTGTTGCATATAACATACTATCCCATAATAATCTTAGCATGTAGTGTGTTTTCTAAAAATCTCCGCCTATGGGTGTAAAATTTAAAATGTAAATGAGATAAAGGTTACTAGTCCAGTCAGGAACATCTTTATCTGGAATACACATTGCCAACTTTACTCCCAAATTCCATAGCTCACCCTTTATCTTCTTCCCTGCCCATAAATTGCAAGTTTGGGCACAGGGCGGCTAAATCTCCTTCTGTGATGTCTTCTGTTAAGAGAAAAGGGCTAATTGTTTTTATATGCATAAAAGCTTTCTTATCTACTGTCTCTTGTTCAGTTACACATTTTAATTCAAAGGGCTATTCAAACAGTAATGAGAGGGGTCAAGGAATCCATTTATGCCAACTTGGAAAATCCTTCCTTGAATAGAGGTGGGGGCCTCAGGCACAATCTTTCTCCCATCTTTCTCCCGGCTCTGTCTTCTGTGCCTAGGAAGATTAAGACCATTTCACAAGCTCAACAGCAGCATGGTGATCTTAACGATCCTCCTTTAGATGATAAAAGGACTTAAAATAACATCTCAATATAACCATGACCCCAGGTGTAAGGTCACACAGCTACCTAGAAACACATTTAGGATTCCCTTACCAACTTTGCTCAGACTGAAGAAGCTCCTTGGATAAGGAGCGAAACGTTTCCACTGAGAAAATAGAAATCCAGTTGACATGATTCAAGCTACAGACAATTCCACCTGGATGACTGAGAACCTTCATAGACATAAGTAATGAGAATAATTATTGCATTGACATTGTTCAGCCCCAATCCACTTTGTTTGTGTCCAGTCTTTTTCCCACTGTTTCCATCATGATAAAACATAGTTATGTATTTTGGAATTAAACCCCTCCAACAGTTTACATTTGTAGAAAAAAAGCTGAGGAAATTGAAAAAATAAACAGAAGTATTGCTTAACATTTTTGTTATGATTTTATAACATATTTTGTTATGATCAGTCTCATTTTCTAATCTATCTTTATTGTTAGCAGTTTCTTCATCTTCTTCAACTGAGACTTCATTTTTATCATCTTTCCCCCCTTCATTTATATAACAAAAACAGAACAGAAAAAAAGAGAAAAGAAAATCACAAACTAGAGAAAAGAAAAAACAATGCAATAACAAGATAAATTGTATATAAAGGTAAAGGTTCCCCTCGCACATTTGTGCAGTCATGTCTGACTCTAGGGGCCGGTGCTCATCTCTGTTTGTTAGCCGAAGAGCCAGCGTTGTCCGACAGTCATGTGGCCGGCATGACGCACACAGAACACTGTTACCTTCCCACCGAAGTGGTACCTATTCATCTACTTGCATTTGCATGCTTTCGAATTGCTAGGTTGGCAAGAGCTGGGGCTAGTGCGGGAGCTCACTCCGGACACAGGGCTGGGGATTCGAACCTCCGAACTTGCGATCTTCCGATTGATAAGCCTGGCCTCTTACCCACTGAGCCACCACGCCCCTTTTAAAATTGTATATAATTGTATATAAATTTGTATATAAAATTGTACATACATATAAGGGCTTCTCCTGCATATATGCATATCTATGATTTTTTTACATAACAGTTTCAATAAAAGATAAATATATTTCATCCATGCATAATCTACATCTATGGGCAACTAGTTCATAAGTCACAAGTAACATTAGGTCTTCAATCCACTAAATCAGGGCCCAGCAAACTATGGCCCATGAGTCAAATCTGGCCTGCCACCCGTTTTTATACAGCCCGTGTATACTTTTTATTAGTTGGTAGTATATTATTTCATTTCTTTGGTTTACTTGGTGTTTGTCCTTTTACATTTTGCTGGTCATTGACCGAATGAATATTATTGACTGATATACAGCCCATGAGCTAAGAATAGATGGGCAGGTGGGTGGCAGATCACTAGGCCCGAGCCTCAGCCATGCTCCCTGGGCAAGGGGTGGGGCCAGGGGTGGGGGGCCAGGGGCCATAAATTTGTCCTTCCAGTGTTGAAGAACTACTACCTTGTCCCTAATAAGGATACCGAGAATCTATTTCCTTTGTCCAGTTGTCAGTTTCCATGCAGTAGGCATGTACAGGTAGTCCTTGGGTTAAGAACGCAGTTTACGGACGACCCATAGTTGGAAACTGAGCCAATTGTAGCAAATTTTGAGTTAAATACACAACGATTCGAGTTAAATACACAATGGTTTGAGTTAGTTACACAATACTACTTATAGTAATTTAAAAGAATGCGTGCATCTGAAAATATTAAACTTTGTCTCAAAGTCAATTTAATGTGTGTAATTACTTCTTCACAGAACATATTAACTTTAGGACATTGAAAATATACTGTATGTGTTAAAAACTATCAACAATATGATAATTTACTCATTCCTTTTCTGTACAAACTTCATTTTTATCATCTTGCCAGATTTTTGATTCTGAAAACTGAAGGTTTTCACATGTGTAATGCCATCTAATGATTGTCTGGCTTTTTACAGCCCAGATCTCATAGCCTTAAGGAAGTTCTTATGCCTTTAAGGCCAGGGTGAAAAGGATCATCCTAGTTGAGGTGGATGCTCTCAACTGTCTTTGTACAGTGCTGGATTACAACAGACAGAATTGGGGGGTTAAAGTTGCAACAGATGACACTATTTGATAGCTCGGGGTATTGGGGTGGTGTGAAAATGAAGAAGTGCTAAAAGGGAAGGTCTTGCTATGGAAAGTGATGTTTCCCCACAATAGAGGCACAAAGTAAGCACCTTCCTGGCCTTCCAAACACATCATCCCAGAAGATGTTGCAGCTCCAGAGGGTCCTGGAGGAATCCGATTCTCTAGACCCTGGCACTGATTGCATTGTTGATGATCTGTGGCTGAGACAGGATGGGAGTGGTGCAACTATCATGTTCTTCTTGGTCTCTCAGCAGTTGTTTTCTGGACAGGAGGGACTGATCATAGTCACTCCTGCCTTAGTCATCTCATGTCTGGATTGGTGCAATGCACTGTACATGGAGCTCTTCTTGAAGATCACTTGGAAGCTACTGCTGGTCCAGTATGTGGCAGCACATGTAGTTACGGAGGTATGCCTTGGTATATCCATGTAACACTTCTACTACACAAGCTGCGCTGGTTGCTAGTGGGCTTCTGAGTGCAATTCAAGGTAGTAGATGTCATTGATAAAGCCCTACATGACATAGGACCTAGACCAGTGCTTTCCAAACTGCCGCTGTTGGTGATACACCAACGGCGGCGGTGGTGTGGGAGGGCGCGCGTGCACGGCGGTGGCGCGGGGGGGCATGCGGCGGTGGTGGCATGTATGCCGGCAGCAGCGGCGGCGGCCTCGCTAAAACGTGGAAGTGCTGATGGCGCACTGCTGCCGTCGTCGCTGCCACCGCTGCCATGCACACTGCCGCCACCGCGGGTGCCGCCGTGCGCACACACGCGCCTCCGCTTCGTGACACACTAAACTGTGTGTCGCAACACACTAAAGTGTTGCGACACACAGTTTGGAAAACTATGACCTAGACTTTTGCAGGAGTGCCTGTCTCTCATTGTGTCAGCCCATCCAGTAAAATCCCACAGAGTTGGCATGCTTCAGGTCCCATCTATGAAGTAATATCATCTTGCGTCAGCTGGGAGGCGTGCCTTCTCTGTTGCTTCGCTGCACTCTGGATCAGCATTCTCCCCAAGATCCACATAGCCTGCCTTCAAGAAGGCCTTGAATACTTGATCCTTTCCATGGGCTCTGGCTAGGCGCTATGTCTACCAACCACTGGGGTTGCATAATTGCATAAACTGTGATGGTTTCCTTCCCTGAGGAGGGACATTTTGTTCCTGTTTTAATTGTTATATTGTTTTTAACCTTTATTAATGGCCATAGAAATTTAAATTTAAATAAATTTATAAATGGTCCCTTCCAAATACAGTCAAATTATCTAGAAAGAGAGGAAGGGTGTGGCTTCTTAGTGCATTCAAGCACAGTGTGGCTTTAGTGTGAAGATTCTTCAGCATATTTTTGCAGTTTAGATCTGAGAGCCCTGAGGTAAGCATTCTGTGCCCAGGAAATGTGCTGTGACACTGGATAAACATCTTCGTATTGTAAGTTACTAGAAAACATTGGAGGGAATAAGAGATAACATATGGGCAACTGACATTACTGCATCCATTAATCTGAAAGAAATAATTTCATTGGGGTGTTTTTCTCTTATTTTCAAAATATTTCCATTTTTTCAGAAAACAGCAGCATGAAAATCTTCAGGGAAAACTCCCCAATTTTTTCTTTTCTTTCTTACTTCTTTTTTTCTTCCCAACTCTGAAATGTCAAGGACAAACGCAGCTTTTAAATTCTGAAATTCAACCATCTGTATTGTACCTGTGTATCTGGTTTCACCTACCTAAACGCAGAACCTTACATTTCTCACCATTGAGCTGCGTTTCGTTGTACATGGCCCAGTGTTCAAGTCTGGCAATATCCTTTTGAATTTTGAGCCTGTCTTCTGAGGTGTGAGCAACCCCCCCCCAGCCTTCTATTGTCTGCAGATTTGATGAGCATCCCTTTTATCCCCTCATCTAAGTCATTTATGAAAACATCGAAGAGCTCTGGGGCCAAAAAGTACCATTAAGCACCACACTTGGGGCATGCCTGTTTGACCAGATACAAATCCATCTGGAAGTGGGATCATCCATGCCATATTATTCAGTTTTATCAAGAAGGAGGCTGTGATCAACATTCTCTTGCTCTAGTCGCTTTATCAAAAAAAAAAAAAAGCAGTAAGATTTGGCTTGCATGATCTGTTTCAAACAAACCTGAGTGGGACAAATAATATTCTACCCTTTCCTTATGATTCTCAAATGTATTCACTTGTAAACCACCCAGAGTTGTTGCTATATGAGATGGGCGGTGAAGAAATATGATAAATAATAAAATAAAAATATTAGGTAGAGCAGAAGAACTGAAACAGCCTGACGACCCTGAAGGGGGAGGAGACAGATAACAGAAATCAGATGGTTGCCCTTTCCCAGGTGTGAAAGGAGACACTATGCAGGTACAATAAAGGACACTCTTTATGTTAGAAGCTGCTAGTATCAGTAGAAGAGGGCGGGCTTGGAGCCTTTGCAAGAGTGTAGAATTTGGAGGCACTGGGTCAGACCATAGAAAGGTCATCCCATAGTATTATTATCAGATGTTACAGTACATTCGGGTTGTAAAGGTCATACTATGATTAGCATTCCTCCTGTGTAACAGTTCATGGAGTATATAACCCATAACCCTGCTTAATTCAGGGCTCTTTTGCATGCACTTGGCTGGGAGCCAAGGTGTGCATGGCCAATAACATTTACTTTCTTGCATCTATCTCCAAATGGTTTGGTTCCTTATTTAAAATGGGCATTTTTCCCACAACAAACCCATTCTGGCTTCTGGTGATTACCTTCTCCCTTTCTAAGTGCTGGCAAACTCTCTGCTTGATTATCTTGTCTAGGAGATTCTGAGATCACACCTGCCAGTTCCTTTAGCACCCTGAGATTTAATCCATCTGGTCCCAAAGACCTGATTTCCTTACAGTGCTAGGTGTTCTCTTACGAATTTCTTATTTATCTGCATTTTTCTTCTGCCCCCCATGGTGTGGCTTCTGACAGGTTGGAACATTTTTTTCGTTTAGGGAAAAGGCAGATGAAAAAAGGTATTAAGCAGCTCAGTTTTCCCCTGTTGCCCATCGCCATCTCATATCTTCTCCAACCAGTGGACCACTGCTTCATTGACTTTCCTCTTATTCCCCGCATGTTCAAAGAATGCTTTTTGTTCATTTTTGGCATTCATTGCAAGCCTCAGCACTTTCTGAGCCTTAGCTTCCTGACCCATTCTTATAGAATTATGCTATTCTCTGATATTCTTTTGTTTTATGCCACTCTTTCCATTTTTTAAACTTATCCTTTTTGTTTCTTGGCTTATCAGAGAGCTCTTTATGCAACCAGGTATCATCAGGTATCTCCCATTTTTTCTCTTTGGTATTATTTGTGTTTGGGCCTTAATTATCTTCCCAACTCTCCCAAACATTTTTCCCTTCAAGATTTCCATCCATGAGATCCTTCTTATTTTTTTCTTTACTGAAGTTAGCTTTCTTGAACACTAATCTGACTACCTTCGTTTCTCTCTGCTTGCATTTCTTCCCTGTTAATAAGTATCAAGTTCAGTATAGCTGATCCCCTAGTTCCATCCTCCACTTTTTGGGCAAAGAAGGTGTCTGCCAGAGATGTCAATAACCTGTTGGCCCTCCCACTTGCCATAGAGTTTGATTCCCAGTTGGTGTCCGGGTAGTTGAAATCCTCCATTACTACAGTGGTATTGTTCCTGGACACCCTGGCCATTTGATTTACAAAGAAATCATCTATATCTTCTGCTTGGATGGGTGGCCTGTAGTTTATCATTTTTGTTTCTTATTCCCTTGACTCTCACTCAGATACTTTCAGGAGGGTTTCCACCCTTGGTGTCATGAATTTCCACACTAGTATAGGTATTCCTTATGTAAAATGTGACTCCCCTCCCCTGCTTTTTGTTGAATCTATTTCTCTTGAACACTATTATATCCTTCCAGTATTATATTCCAGTCAGGAGTTCCATCCCACCATGGTTTGGTGATACCAACACTGTCATATTTCCCCACCCCACCCCCCAAGTTCTCCCTGCTTGTTCCCCATACTCTGTGCATTGGTGTAAAAGTATCTGAGCCATTTAGTACTGCCCACCCTGACCACTCAAGTGATAAATAGGGAGGGTGGGAGATTTGTACTTTCAGACTTGCAAGATTCTGTTAATGTAACAGAATGTAACAGCATGTGCCCCAGGCGCCGCACTGGGGGGGATGCCAAAAAGATGCCCGGGGGCACCAAACTGACAAAATAACCCAGGGGGGGGGGCGCGGAATCCATGTTTGCCCGGGTGACACAGACCCTAGTTCCATCCTTGCCTGGAAGGGCTGACAACAATCTTGCAAGTCTGAAAGTACAAATCTCCTGCCCTCCCTATTTATCGCTTGAGTGTTCAGGGCGGGTCTTTCCTAAGTTTCTTCTTTAAACTGTTAGCCCAGAGCTTTCCAAACTTTTTATGTTGGTGACACACTTTTTAGACATGCATCATTTCGCGACACACTCTTACAGCAGGGCACAAGGCAGGCACTAGGACCTGCGTGGAATCCTGGCAGGGCTCGGGGGCAGCAGCAGCCGCGACACACCCAGACACTGCAGCCGACACACTAACGTGTCCCGACACACAGTTTGGAGAGCTCTGTGTTAGCCGCTCATGGACTTCCTTTTCTTTTATCTGATCGTTCCCTAGGCATCTCTTCCCTCTGTTTTCCAAGGTCACCCTCGCATTCCATCACACTTCTATGGGCTAATGAAATTAAGGAGAAAAAAACAGCATGGAAGACCATACCAGGCTGGGAAATTATATATATTGAAAGAAGCCAATTACAAAGTACTTTTGTATTGTTGCCAAGAAAGCAACATGCTTGTTTCCGTGAACTGAGCAGAAATTAAGCTGAACTTAGGAGAACTGAACTGAAGGAGACTTTACCCTTATAAATAAAAACAGAATAATTTTTTTCTGTATGAATCCAAGTAATTGCCTGAGGAACTGAAACTCTTTTGAAATAATAGAATTTTTAGAAATCATTTTAATTGTGGCCATTCTATCAAGCAATAATGAAGAAAGATGTTGCCACAATTTAGGTCCTATTTTTTTCTGTTTGCAGAAGTTATAAGTGCAATTCTTTAATTAGTGCTAGTTCTTTATACTATTTACTTTGGGGTTATCAGATCTAGACTGCAAACATCCAGACAGTCCTCAGATAGAAGCTAAGAGATAGAGAAAACACTAACTCTTTGCTATTATCTAGATCAGGGGTGGGGAACCTTTTTTATGCCAAGGGCCATTTTGATATTTATAACATCACTCGAGGGCCAGGGGCAGGGTTTGCGGGTGGAAGCCAATCGCGTGGAAGGGGGCGGGGTTTGTGGGCGGGAGGCAATTGCGCAGAAGGGGGCGGAATTTGTGGGTGGGAGCCAATCGCACAGAAGGGGGCGGGGTTTGCAGGCAGGAGCCAATCGCGAGGAATGGGGGGCCGCCACGGCAGCCGCACCTGCTGCCGCAGCGCCCGCCACTGCTACGCCCGCTGCAGCACCCGCCGCCACCACGCCCGCTGCTGTGCCCGCCACCGCCATGCCCACCATGCTCACTGCCGCATCTGCCCCCACCACGTCTGCTGCTGTGCCCGCTGCCGCCCCGCCCGCCATGCCCACCGCCACACCCACCATGCCCGCCTCCGCTCCTGCCACTGCGCCCACCGCCGCCACGCCCGCCCCTGCTGCCGCGGGCCAGACCAATTGCTTTCGCAGGCCTTATACGGCCCCCGGGCCTGACGTTGCCCACCCTTGATCTAGATGTTTGTCTGGATTTTTGCAAGCCAGAACTGGTAGCTCTAAATTACCCCTTAATGGATGAATCCATCTTGACTATCTACAGTACTAGATCCAATAGATTCTTGAAGCTATATTTTGATAAAATATGAAATTTTGTTCAGTTGCATTGAAAATGAAACTTTTGGGAGAAGACTGAAGTGAAGTAGGAGCTGAGGAGCTCTGTCCTCTCCCTGTCACCTCCTACTGTCCTTACTAACTTGGAGGAGACGAATCGATCGTCATTTCCATATTTAATTGTCATTTAATTATTCTAGCCATGCAGAGCTCTATTGAAAAAGGATTTTTCTGATTTCTTACCCTGTTGCTGTAACAGGCAATTCTTCTCATATGACTTTTCATATTGCATAGATAATCTCTACTGCCCCCATGAACATATGACAGTTACCTAAAAAAATTGTTTTCATTCCGCTTCTCAGCTTTGTTTTCTCTTGTGAGATTGGTCTCATGACCAGATCTTTCTGTCAGCCTCTGAAAATGTGAAAACAAACTAACTCAGTCATGTGGCCAAAAATAATAGACACTGAGTGGACACAGCACTAGCAACAGTCTTGAACATTCAACAAGTTTTCTTCTGCACTTAAAGCAAATCTCTCAGAACGCAGGTATAGGAACACTTGGCATATTCTGAGCTTGAGATCTCATGCTTGACATTTCTTGATCTCGGAATGTGTCGCACCTCATGCCCTGACCATACAGTAATAATAAATTTAAATTACTAACCATTTGCGGCACGGCGGCGGCGCTGATTGGCGGGGGTGCTGCTTCTTCCGGTTCCCCCCATCAGTGTTTCCAGGCTTTTGCATGACACACCAGGACACCACAGGCAGTGCCGCCACTGCCGTGCTGCCGCCGCCATTGCTGTGTGTCGCCAACATGAAAAGTTTGGAAAGCTCTGCATTAAATGGCAGGAATCTCTTCAGTTCAGTATGTAGTCAGGAGGCAGCTTTAATCAGTCCCAATATCATACCTGTGGGATGCTATTCCTTTAATTATTATTTGTTCTACATGATGCTGTTCACTTCCATTCCTCACACCCTTGCAAGCAGTTCCTCTTCTTCAGCAACTCCTGCTTATCCACAGCCAGGCAGTCTGAGTGTAATAATTCCGAGTTCTTCCCTTCCACTGTTTATGTCTTATATTAATTGCCACCAAGAAATCAGTTGAACATTCAGATTTAAATCCATGTTCAACTCTGACAATAAACTCTACAACATTCAGGATTTTATTTTATTTTATTTTATTATTTTATTTTATAAAATTTGTATGCCGCCAAACTCTCAATGACTCTGGGTGGCTCACAACACTTTGCACAACTTTCCCAATCTATCTGTCTGAAATTTGTTCTTTTATCAAATTATTTTCCAAAACAACCAGAATTACAGACATTTTTAAAATCAGATTTTAAAGGAACCCCAGCTGAAAAAGTGTGCACCAACCTTGGTGAAATTTGGCAAATCTTCAAATTTCTATTAAAAATAATTCATATTCCTCCCGTTCTAGACAATTGACAAATGGCAATTCCTTTTAATGAAATTTGTTCCATATGATAGGACATCTGTCATTTGGTACAGAGCAAATTAGACTATTTCTGAAAGCTTATATCAGGTTCTGAATTAAATCCTATGATTTGTACCCACCCCTAATAACTTTCTCTACATTGACAGGCAAATTGTTACTCTGCCAGACAATTAAAATGATAAAAAGAGGGGAAATGGTTCTGCTTTTGCTAGAATGAATGAATAGCTAGGCCTTTTATATTGGCAGTAAAATGCTTAATATCAGGATTACGAGTTGCTGTTTCTGAGTTTATTGTCACCTGATGTTATTCCAGCTAAGGACTTTTTTTAACCTTCCCTTTTTGATCATCTGAGCAAAATGTCAGAGACAGAATATCTTAAATAATAATTTTAAACAACTGCCCAGAGTCCCTCCTGACGAGGGAGATGGGCGGTGATAGAAATTTGATGAATGAATACATAAAATTTTACTTCTTGACTTTTTGAGGAAGTAGTTTCATTTGAAGAATTATTAGGAGAGCTTTTCAGTCACTATTGGCCTGAGCTAATAAAATCTGTGATGCCCTCGATCCATTGACTATTAAATCAGGGTTCCTGACACAAGCCCCTCAGGGCCAGTGTTAAAGCCAGTGATCCATTGCACGTTAAGACTCGAGTGAATCAGGCTCCCGTAACCAACAGTTTAAGAATCTCCAAGTTCCCGCCCCCCATCGGGATTCGCGGCTCGGTCGCCCTTCCCTTTGTCTCTCAGTTTTCAGGTCTTTCTGGGTCCGAATCAACTAACGTGGCGATATTGCCCTTTGATCTATCCTGGGTGCTGAATCGCTCGGCACAATACTTTGATTAACATGTTTGCAGTTCTGTGAATACATCAAAGCCCCATCGCCAGCATTCTCCCCTACTTTACACGACCCTGTGAGTTTAACAGACTGGCGGGGTGTTCCTTTCTGGCACCATGGCAGGATGGCATGGATGACATCCTGACAAAATCAATTAAAGCTGCCTTCTGGAAAAAAAACTGAACCAGTCAGCTAACAGGGAAGCTGTTTGGCTAATAATGTCTTCTATCTTCCCAGCCAAGCTCCTAAATTCCATAGCGTACTCAGACACTGATCTAGCCCCCTGCTTAATATGCTGTAAGCTGGTTTTGGCCTTCATTCTCCCCAGGGGGTCCTCAAATCTCCTCTGCAAAGCGGTCGTAAATCTCTGGAAATTTACCAACTCTGGTGAACCACTATCATATAGTTCCACCAACCACTCAGCCACTTCCCCCTCGATCTGGGCGGAAACGTGACTCACCTTTGCCTCTTCCATTGGGAAATTGTCCTCAAACTCATCCATAAAAACCCTTACATGGGTCAGGAAGCAAGCTAGAGTCTTAGGTTCTCCAGAAAATTTTACCTTTAGATCTCTTCTTCCGAAGGCCTCGTTCCTCCCTGAGGCCCTGTGGCGGCGCCATTGCGGGGCTCTGCCATCAGGAGGGCGAACAGCAGCTCATCTCCCCCTCCATTATCAACATTCACCTCTCTGGTTCCGACAAACTTGGGTTGGAG
Organism: Charina bottae; assembly: GCA_023362775.1. NCBI lineage: Eukaryota > Metazoa > Chordata > Lepidosauria > Squamata > Charinaidae > Charina > Charina bottae. The sequence continues at coordinate 4,942,417 of JALMGJ010000043.1, read as the reverse complement.
TCACTCCCTCGCGTCGTGACCCACCGAGTGGAATCCTTCTCCCCACTCTGCCCTACATCCTTGGTCGTGCTCCTTCACCAGCTTAGGTGAGAGCATCTCAGGTTCAGGAGAGGGAAGAATCTCCCTTCTTGCCCCCCCTGACTTTGAAGTGTCTTTCAGCAATCTTTTTGGCCGCTCTCTCTGGTAGCTCTTCTGCCCTGAGAGTAGCCTCTCCCTGTTCTGGATTTCCTTGCTGGTCTTCATCATTCAACATGGTGTCGTTGTGTAAGACAGCAATTCTGAATCTGCTCATTCTGTGACGTTCCACTCCTTTGATATTGATTTAGACCATGGCTTTCCAAAGTGCCACCGCTGGCGACACGCCAGCGGCGGTGCGACGGCGGGGGCGCGCATGTGCGGCAGCGACACAGGAGGTCGTGCGGCGGCGCGCGCATGGCGGCGGCGTGGGGGGTGTGCGGTGGCGCGCGCACACGGCGGCAGCGCGGGGGGCGTGCGGCGGCGCGCGCGTGCACGGCGGCGGCGGCTGCCGCTGCCACCATGGATGCGTGCGCCGCCGCTTCCGGGTGGTGTGGCGACACACCACGCTGTGTGTGGCGACACACTTTTGTGTCGCGACACACAGTTTGGAAAGCTCTGATTTAGACACTCTCATCACAAGCCGTGGTAGGATATGAAAAAGTTCTTTAATTAATACAAGTGAATAGAATTGATGCAAAGAGCAGATTGAGCAAAAGCGCGCGCACTCACAACTTTAAACATGCCAGTTCCCACTTACTCCTCACCAACCCCTCCCCTACCGACTCAGTTTCCATAACTCTAAACTGTTACTCCTTTGATGCTCCCAGCTGAATGGCCTTGAAGTCTGGTTTCTGTCTCTCTCCCCCCACATTCCACCGCCTTGCATTCCTTGCCTATCTCTAACGCCTTGCCAGCATGCTAACTAATTACTGCCCATCTACCTACTAATTACAAACCCCATCTATCCATGGCAGGATGCCATTGCCATCCTGACAGGGACCAATTCTGCTAAATTTGAGATAGCCCTTAACAATCTGACTTTTAAATGTGCCATGTCTTTTTGGTTTTTCACCACAATCTGATGGGAATTGTTTAGGAAAACTTTATCATTATGAGAGGAACAAGCCGGTGAGATTATGTAGTAATCATTGCAGACGTGTTAAAGCACATCTTTTAAAAGTCTAATCTAAATTATTATTATTATTATTATTATTATTATTATTATTATTATTATTATACAGAGTATGATGAAATTTACTATGATAATAGCTTCCTAGGGTGAGAAATAGGTCAGATATTTCAGAAGGTTTGATTGAGAGAAACTGGTTTTGTTTTGTACCCCTTTTTTATACAGGAACACCATACAGAGCTTGACAATAACTGATTGACCTTTCTGTAGCCCGAGATTTGAAATGGAGTGATCCCTAACAAAAATCTGTGCCAAAGAAGCCACTCTAGTTTGAACCTTAAGCTTCATTCCGATCCAGAGCACGCTCCTAATATTAAATAGTCTGAGCAGAACATTTTGTTTGAAGAGAATGAGGCAAGGAGAGGCTTGGCTTGATGGAAATAGAAGCATCACATGGATAGTATTCATGAGGACAGTGAAAACCTAACTGATGGCAGACTTTAACCTTTGGCATCCATGCCACGAAAAGCTGGCCCAGATGGCTTACAGAGAAGTTCAGCATAATACCATAAGAAGCTCTAGGATCTCAGGGGCATCTGTCACTCGGGCAAGAAATCATGAGCTAACAAAGAGAGAACAAGGCACTTGCTTAAAAGAACAGCTTGCTTTTTTAGTAAGGGCAGATGAATAGATGGCCGTGTAATTTGTTTAGCCTCTTTTCTGTCCATTCCAATGTTTATTATTTTTCTTGATATGCAACAAGTTTGAATGGATAATTTAATCCAGAAAAGGCTTAGAAAAAGACTATTCTTAGTATTTGTAGAGAGAGAAAAGGTCATTCACTGACTTGCATATTGCCCATGTACACAGACATGCACATACACACATTTCCCAGCTAAGTTTGTGCTCTGCGAGCTTTCCAGAATTAACGTAGAGAATATGGGACTTCTCTGTAGGAATAAATATTCATCATCCCAGCCAGAGGGAAAAACAGCAGCCAGCACATCATAGAAAGATAGGAAAACCAGGTTCTCCTTGTAATTTCCTGCCAGCTCACCTTCCTATCTGTGCTTTAAAAATGCATTTTATATTAGCGTACATTCAGATGATTGTGGTTTAACCTAGTAGAATTCTAGATGCAGTTTGTTAAAAAGCTGAATGGCCTTTTGGAAGGCATAACAATGTAAGAGACAAAGAGGGGAATATGATGTGACGAATTGAAAAAGATGGGGGGACATGAAATAGCTGCATTCTGGGTTGAAATCAATCAATTAGTCAATCAATCAAAGAACCTATCTGCTTGGAATGGCAGTTACATGATTCCCGAGTCTTTCAGATTTTGGAAGGCTTCATTTTTCAGTAGAGAAATATATTTAAAGAAGACCAGAGAGGGACCTGAAGCAGAATTTCTGTGCTGTAGCCTCACTGTATTTAGGAAATGACAGACTGTGGATTTAGGATTGTGTAGAGATGACCCTGTTCCACTCCCAAGAAAAAGATTCTGGAGGGAGGGAGGGAGGCAGAAGAAGAAAAATCTATTTCTGGCATTGCTCCCAGAATCCTTCAGTGCTAACCAACTGTTTGACGCTTTGCTTTTTCTTTGAGAAGCAGCCATCTTGAGGGTGGGGCTACCAGGGCTGGGCTGCAGAAATTCAGACTACACACCATAAAACAGCAACAAAGAGACACAGAAGTCTGTAACTCATTGCTGCCCATTTTTTCCCTATTTGTACTTCTTTCAAAATAGGTGATTAACAGCATACATTTTCACAGAGCATGTATATTTTGTGCTTTGAACAAAGTCAATTTTATAGACGTACAATTACTTTTTGAATGTTCTGCCTAAAAATGGCTGAGCAAAATGCAGGAGGACCTTGTTTTGTCCTCACCTCAGAATGGAGCTGGCACAATTTCTGATCCTACTTCCATGTAATACTAATGAGTTTCAATGTATGAACTATTACTGGAGTCTCTACTTTTTATATTAAGATTTTAAAGTGTATATGTATTAAACGGTATATATTTATTTGAACATGACATATTATCCACAGCTTTCAGAGAAATTAAATTTTGTAATATAATTGTGGCTGTTTTCTTTATTTTTTGTCTGGTATACGTAATCGTTAACTAATCCCAAAGCTGGAGGGTTTTTTTTGTTGGTTGGTTTGTGTTTTTTTTAACTAGATAGCAGTTTAACTTTTTGTTGCTGCAGATGCTGGCAAAGATGCTGGTCCTCATCTCCCTTCAGAGAGAGAGGAGGGAGCAGGGGATTCCTACAGCAGCCATCCCGCCTGCTTCCACACCATGGTGCAGCTGCATGTGGTGGCAGCAAGCCTTTTGCGGAGGATCTCTTTGGGAAATGTTGGGTTGTTCTCACTGTGCAGGCTAGAAAGTTGAGCGAAGAAGTTTCTGTTGCTTTGCCCTTGGATGTGCGGCTGCTGTCACCAGGCAAGCAAGGAGGACGACGGAGAAGACAGTGGAGGTGGAAGCAGAGCTCTTTCTGCCCGGTTTATCTTCCTCACTTTGGAGAGTCATATGAACCTCTCACACTTGCATGGTGTGAGGATGGTCATAAGCAAATGCTTTTACAAAGGGGTGGGGGATGGATGGGAAAAATCTTTTCAAGCATACTGATGCGTATTGTTGAAGGCTTTCACGGCCGGAGTTCGATGGCTGTTGTGGGTCTTCCGGGCTGTGTGGCCGTGTTCTGGAAGTTGTGGTTCCTAACGTTTCGCCAGCATCTGTGGCCAGCATCTTCAGAGGGCAGGAGCACAGACAGAAGCGCTCTTTCTGTGCTCAGGTAGAATGGCCCTCTGAAGATGCTGGCCACAGATGCTGGCGAAACGTTAGGAACCACAACTACCAGAACACGGCCACACAGCCCGGAAGACCCACAACAGCCATACTGATGCGTACTTGTGCAGCTTGCTGCTGAGGTCCAAAAAGACATCATGGAACGCTGCCATAGATGCAATGGTCTTATCACAGCCTAACGGAGCCTCTTATATTCATATTACTGTATAAAGATCTTAAGCGACTAGTGTGATTATATGCATTAGTGGTCTGGTTCTCGTCTCCAAATTTGACAATAAGAAAAATGGGAGTACTATACAGTCTTGATTATCTTCTTGGAACAGCAAAATCTTCTATCCTGTTTTTTTTTTTTAAATTCCTTGCCTTCTCCTGTCTTTCTTTCCTCACATTTTCTGCTGATTCTGTGAATAAAGTACAGTAGTTAGCCATAATCTGCCACATAAAAAAGATCAAAACGGATCGTGTTGTTGGCAGGAGCAGTGACTGGATCTCAGCTATTGTGAGCAATTTCATGAAGCCTCCCTTCTTCTTCTTAAACTATGTTGGGGAGAATTTTGCAGCTTGATCTTCTGAATGGGTGTTATCCTCAAGAAAGAAAGAAAGAAGGAAGGAAGGAAGGAAGGAAGGAAGGAAGGAAGGAAGGAAGGAAGGAAGGAAGGAAGGATAATACGATTTTTTGCATATCACTAATCATATTTTTAAATGGAAAAATATTGAATTAACGCAAAGTACAGTAAAGGCTGAATATATTATGACATAATTTGTATATTAAAGTCATTTCTGGAACACTGGACTCTCTGGAAAGCAACATTAGCAAAAATAAAGTCATATGTTATATTACAAAAGAGTTACTGTAGAAATTCATACTGAAACATAAAAAGAAAGGTAATGTTCGGTTACAGAGGGATCAGTGAAAATTATTCTGTTGCAAGAGGAATGCAGACTTTTGAATATTTTAGTCATGTCTTTGTAATAGTCAGAAAAGCATCCTTTTTCTTATTTCCCATTAGCAACTCCATGTACTTCTGTGGCACTTCTGTAACATCGTATTTTTCACTCTATTCCATGCAGCTTCCATATCTCTTCCTTTATGTCCACTTTCCATTCATTCTGTAATACTTTATTCACACAGGACTTGTATTTTCTCTTCCTGCAGTCATTCTATTTTTACAGTAGTTTCTTTTTTCTTCCATGTCTTTATTCCAGAAGATCTACTCTTCATACAGCCCAAAAAAATGGTCTGTCCCACACTCAGAATCTCTCATCACCTTTGTAACTTTTCAATCTTTCATTATGAACAATCAAATGAATCTTGATTTTAGATTTATCTCCATTTATTTGTTATGTGTATGTTTGAATAGACCTATGCTTACACCACTTTTTAAGCAAATGTTCCTTTTTCTAAGCAGATACTGTAGTTGTCAAACAATCACCATTCTCATTCATTCTTGGGTCTCCAAATAGCTCCATTTTTCTATACTCATCTTGCTCCATTCCAACCATTCACGTCACCTGGCAGAATCATGTACAATACAGCAGAATAATACTATATTCCCACTCTCCATTCCTGTCACCCAGCAGAATAGTATACATGTACATTTTCTTTTAATCAGAGAACCACATCACAAAAATTGGAGAAGTATAAATACTGGGGAATAACTACATATTGGTGTCATGTATTAGTTCAGGAATACAGATGCAACCTGAGTTAATTTCTCCCCATCTCTAGCCAAGAGTAATGCCCTGAATGACAAGTAACAGACCAACTACTTACCTTTTGTTTTAATCCATGTCTGTCAAACACAAGGAGCTGTACTCAGGCAATAATTGTACTTCTTTCAGACTTCCCTTTGTATTTATTTGATTTCTATCTGGTCAACTACACAAGACAACTAATTCAAAGGAAGCAGCACTGACCTTTATAAGAAAGATTTTATATGCCGAAATATTCAACCTATTGGACACAAGCCTTCGTGGACTAGAATCCATATTGATAGATGCATGAGTTTTTTGTTTTTCAATACAAAATTTAAAAAATAACTCTTAATTATGATTTGGCATTTCAGGTTGTAAATTTCCAGGGTTTTGAAAGAATATTAGGGAAATTTAATTTCTTTAGATTAGGAAAGATAAATCCCACCTGTGAAAGACTTGATGTGTAAGCATCATTTTGACTCTTATTTGAAAGATAGGAGGAGGAAGGAATATTAGGTATGTTCCCTGCCTTGAGTTATTTGTAAAAATAATAAGGGCGGGATGGATAAATAAATAAATAAATATTTTTTTTTTAAAATTATTTATTTATTTATCAAATTTTGCCACTGCCCATCTCCCCCCGAAAGAGGGACTCTGGGCAGTTTACAATAAAACTAAAAGATTAAAATACAATAAAACCATAATACATAAAATATAAATATAAATACAAACTATAAATATAAAATAGAGTCAAGATGGGAGTAAAAAGTTCTAAATCAGTTCAGCCATCCCCAAGAATGACTACTCCCCTTCCCACCCCAAGCGAGATGGCAAAGCCAGGTCTTCAACTTTCTCCGGAAGGTCAGGAGAGAGGGGGCTTCCCTCACCTGTGGGGGAAGAATGTTCCAAAGAGTGGGAGCCACTGCCGAGAAGGCCCGCTTCCTGGGCCCTGCCAGACAGCATTCCCTTGTAGACGGGGTCCGCAACATGCCCTCTCTGCATGACCAGGTGGGATGGGTTGATGTAATGGGGATGACATGGTCCCTCAGGTAAACTGGACCCATGCCATGTAGCTCTTTAAAAGTAATAACCAAAACCTTGAATTGGACCTGGAAGCAAACTGGTACCCAATGCAGCTCGCGTAGCAAAGGTGTTACATGTGCCGATCTTGGGGCACCTAAAATTGCTCGCGCGGCCACATTCTGGACCAGCTGTAGCTTCCGGATACTCTTCAAGGGTAGCTCCATGTAGAGCACATTGCAGTAGTCTATATGGGAGATGATTAGGGCATGAGTGACTGATTGGAGGACTTCCCGATCCAGGAAAGGGCGTAACTGGCATACAATACGAAGTTGAGCAAAGACCCTCCTTGTGAGGATCACGATCTTATGGCCCAAACTCAGTAATTACCAACACAAGCCACATGGCATATGTGAAATTCTTTATTGGACCAGCATCATGTCACATTAAAGCTGTGAATGGGGTCCCTCCCCCCCCCCCGATCTTTAAGCCCTCGGCTCCCTTCTCGTTCCGCCCATTCTCCCAGCCTTCTTCTTTTGTTATTCAATTTCTTTTTCGCGCCCTCTGTTTTCTTCCAGTCTCTGTGCCTGCGTGCGCTGGTGCTCTTGTGTCCTCTGGGCCGGATGTGGTGATGGCTGTCTGTTCTCCCCAGCTTTCCATCGCCTTCTTTCCCCTCCTCGTTCTCCCTTATTCTATCCTGTGTAAGGGTGGAGTATCCAGTCTATTGCTTCTGGATTCTCCATCCTTACACTCCTGGCCACAACTACCACCTGCTCTTTGAGCAGGAGTCGTGACTCCAGGAGGACCCCCAGATTCTGCACCGGGTCTGTTTGGGGCAGTGCAACCCCATCCAGAGCTAAAGATGGTAAATTCCCAGGTACAGAGGAGCCATTAACCCACAGCCACTCCGTCTTAACAGGGTTCAGCTGAAGCCTGTTGTTCCCCATCCAGACTCCCACAGCCCCCAGGCACCGAGAGAGGGTGGTCATAGCATCACTTACATCACCCGGGATGGAGATCTATAATTGGGTATCAGCATACTGGTCATAACGAGGAGGGGAAAGAAGGCGATGGGAAGCTGGGGAGAACAGACAGCCATCACCACATCCGGCCCAGAGGACACAAGAGCATACTGATGATACCTCATCCTGTGGTGATGGATGATCTCACCCAGACAGCCATCACCACATCCGGCCCAGAGGACACAAGAGCATACTGATGATACCTCATCCTGTGGTGATGGATGATCTCACCCAGTGGTTTCATGTAGATGTTGAAGAGGAGCGGAGAGAGTACTGAGCCCTGTGGCCCCCTGCAAAGGAGGGGCCATGGGTCAGATCTCTCACTCCCTATCACCATCCATTGGGACCGGCCCCGGAGGAAGGAGGTGAGCCAACGCAAAACCATGCTGCCCACCCCCAACTCCCTGAGTCATCCCAAAAGGATACCATGGTCAATGGTATTGAAAGCCACTGAGAGGTCACTGCCCCCATCTCGCTCCCGCCAGAGATCATCCATAAGTGCAACCAATGCTGTTTCCGTCCCGTATCCGGGCCTGAAACCTGACTGGAAGGGGTCTAGATAATCCATTTAATCCAGAATCCTCTGGAGCTGCAACGCCACCACTTTCTCAACCACCTTCCCTAAAAAGGGGAGTGGGAGACTTGACGAAAATTGTCCAGTACAGTAGGGTCCAGCGATGGTTTCTTGAGGATGGGGTGCACCAGCACCTCCTTAAAGGCAGCTGGAACACCCCCTCTCCCAAGGATGTATTTACCATCGCCTGGACCCAACCACATGTCACCTCCCGAGCTGCCTTCACCAGCCAGGAGGGGCATGGATCTAATTGACACGTGGTGGCATTTTCAGTCTGGAGGACCCTGTCCAGTTCCTCAGGCCCAACAGGATCAAACCGTTCCCAGAGAACCAGGTAAGTACATGCCCCAGGCATCTCCACAGACCATGCCTCATACTTGGAGTCCAACTTGGAACGGATCTGAGCGATTTTATCCTGCAGATGCCCAGAAAATTCCTCTGTGCTGCCCTGAAGATGGGTCACTGGGCCCACCTTTCCCAAAAGGGACTGTGTGACCTTAAATAGGGCCACTGCATGGCATTCTGCGGATGCAGTAAGAGCAGATAAATATTGACGTTTCGCCGCTCTTACCGCCACAAGATAGGCCTTAATAGCGGCTCTAGCTTGTGTTCGGTCGGGTTCAGTCCTTGTTTTCCTCCAGTGGTGCTCTAGGCGTCTCTTAATCCTCTTCAGAACCCTCAGCTCCTCCGTAAACCACGATGGGACAAGAGGTCGCACAGGCACGATCCTGCCGCCTCCCTATTCCAGGCAGCGGCCAGGGCCTCTGCTGGACCATGCAGCAGATCCTCGGGTATAACCCCCAGCTCCCTCTGAAACCCCATCAGGTCCATCAGTCGCCGAGGGCGGACCAATCAAATTACTAGAACATACTACTAACAGCTGCAAGTTAGCTGTATGTATTTCTGGCTAAACAAGATTTTAATCCTTGATTTTATTTTTTCCCCCCCCTAGAACCTGAAGCCGGTGAAGTGTCCCCTCCAGTGGGAGCTGGAGTGAACAGCAACAGCTGGACTTTCAAATATGGGCCTGGCAATTCCAAGCAGCCCGGTCCCAGTGAGTTGCCAGACAAATTCATTATCCCAGGATCTCCTGCCATCATTTCCATTCGTCAAGATCCACCAAACAGCCAAACTGATAAAAGTGACTTCATAACCTTTGGCAAGAAGGAAGAGACCAAGAAAAAGAAGAAAAAGAAGAAGGGAAACAAGGCTCAGGATAAAAAAGAAAAGAACAACAGTGCCACTGACAACAGTGACCAGTGAGGGGTTTATACTGAACAATCGATTTAGCCAATTTTTGTAATCTTGGAAGAGCTCTCCCATGTAGCAACTCCTAACTTCTTCCTACTGTTAACCAATTTCCTGTATGTGCAAGACTTCAAAAATCTGCAGGGAATTCACAATGTCTTTTGCTTAACAGGTTTTGTCTTGAAAGCTTTATCACGCCTGACGTTAACTGTTTTTCTCCACCCTGGCTTATTTTCAGAATCTAAAAAGCAGACCTGTTTCTTTTCTCCTACTCTGGAAAGGAAACTTTTCATGACACAGCCCAAGCAAAATTGGACTCTGTAACCCTATCCTGATGACATTATATAGGAGTGGGGAGTTAAACAGTTTTGTTATTGTGCACCCTGTATCTGATTGAAAACTCCTGTGCACTGATGGTTGGCTAGGTGATGCAAGGTCAGATTAATATGATGCAAAAGCACTCGCAAAACATGAACAAATTAAGTTACTTGTTAAATTAATGTGCAGAGCTGTGTGCCCGGGGATCTACCTTAAATTTGTGATTATTTTGTATTCCATCAGATTTATCCATGTATGTTGTGAGTGCAAGCTTTTATATATTTTATATGCACACTCCAGCAAAAAAGAAAGATTAACTCAGACAACTCATATGAGAAACCATGAAGTATGTCTGCTTCCAAGCCATTGGCCATATTGCCGCAACAAGGCCTTTGATCTCCTAGCAAGGATGTCCCTCAGGGAACGTCTGCATGGCAACCTCCCATATCCTTGACTCACTACTGTAGAGCTAAACAGGGTGTGTGGAAAATCTCCCTCTTGGAAAAAAAAACAACAAATAACTTTGGAGAGTGGGGATTCCTTATTCACATCTTGTGTTCAGCTGTGTGGACAGAAGTGTTTCTATAACCCAGACAACTGGATGTCCCTCTGGGGCATGTCCGAGGCTGTTATGAAACCACTGTGCTGACATGCTCTCAGAGTTTAACAAAGGAATTAAGGGCTGACATCTCAGGAATGTAAATGACTGTGATGTTTCCTTTATGTCCTTGTTTCCACTCTATTTAACATTCCTTTGCACATAACATCTCTGAAAATATCAGAGTAGTTCCATAAAACATATGCAAAAATAAAGAAGGAAGGAAGTAGTCTTATCCATGCTATTAGTGATTTAATATATTTATAAAGGGAGCATAGTTGTAAATGAAGAAATATGATTTCCTTTACCCTCAAACCGAAGTAAATTTACAGCCATCAGAAAATATAATTGCTGCTAATAAAGTGCTTTAGAAAAAAATGCCTGAAACACTGTATTATATCTGCCAATCATCGCTTTATTATATCAGGTCACTAGTTTGGGAATGGGGGCTGCCTCTTGCATGCATTAAGAAATACAGGATTTTCTTGCTCTCATTTTGCTTTCCTTATTCTGCACTTTGAGTACACACCTTTTGTAATAATAATAATAATAATCAGGGGAAGCTGAAATAAATCCTTTATCACCAAGCAACTCTACTAATCTGCTAGCTCTGTGCAGTGTCTTGATGTATTTGCCTACATGATCTTCTTGGGTTTAGTTTCTCTATGACTTCATGAATTTCTGACCCTTCAATTATTGCTCATTATGTAAAATTAAAGTACTGTATGTATGCAACATGCTCTTATAAGTATCCTAAAATATTTATTCTGTGCTTATATATGTGAATGTCAATGCAACTATTATCTAGTGTGGACATTAAGCTTTAGTAGTTGAATGTAAATCTATTATTATTATTTTTTGTACATTTGTGAACAAGTGGAGTAGCGTTAATATTTTTAAGCACTGTTAGTTACCAGTTTTTGTGTATGAATTGAAACACAAGTAAAATACCTTTCTTAAATCAAGAAATCAGTAAGTTGCAGGGTATTATTTTGAGCTCATACCATTATAGGAACTAAACAGCAAAGAAAATAAATTCCCTGGCCATTATGCTGCACACACAGCTGCAAAAATTCCATGAGGAAGGCAAGAATGCTCTATAAAATATATCACTAATAAAATATGAGAAATCTGAACTATTACTACTAGTGAGGTTCATGTATATTAATAATTGGTAGTACTAGGTGGGCCCATACCTCTCTTAGCCAATATTTTCACCAAAGATTCCCTGCAGTTTTTAGATCTATATTTTACCAAATTATTTTTAAAATTCAATTGAAATTCATTTAATTTAGCCATTTCAAAAAACTCCAGAATAAATATAAATAGAGAGTATCTATCTGAGTAAAGGCTTCGGTGCTCTGTGCAATTAATTTTTATATGGGCCATCTTACTTTTTTGGTTTAAACAAATCTTTGTTGGATATCTCAGCGAGGTACTTTTATGTTTCCCTTAATTCTCTTAGTAGGCTTTCTTCTTCTCTCACTATTACTTTAGACTCCAAAGTTCAGATACCCTGAGATTCTACTGTGTGAGAGGTATCATTTGTATTAGTTAAAGTTACCGTAACATTGTATTCATAAATTAAAGTGAAATTTCCTTGATGTTATGGCCATGAAGTTTTTTTTTTTAAAAAATCATGCCATTATCATAGTCATAGTGTTGTAATTTTTAGAGCACCTCTATGCCTTTCCATCCTCATGCTGAAGAAAAACTAATCTAACTTAAGGTGCTGGCATTCAAAGGCCAGAAATACTGCTGGCGATCCTCTCCCAATAGAACTCAAAAGAAGTTAAAGGTATCTACACAACATAACATACTGTAACATAACAAGTTTACACTGGCTGAAGCTTTCAGTATCAATATGTTCAGTTGAATGGGCCCCCAAATCCGCACGATCTCTATTTGATCGTGTATTCTTAGAGGACATATAATGGTTGCATAAACATATTTATTACATTCATTAGCAACCTTTATTCTAGGACAGAGCTTTCCAAACTCTGTCGCGACACAAAAGTGTGTTGCCACACACAGTCTGGTGTGTCGCCACACAACCCGGAAGCACTGATCATCATCAGCGCTTCCGGGTTTTCCCGCGACGAACACACCAACGGCAGGGAAAACAAAAATGCGAAAGCGGCAGCAGCGCTTCCGGGTTTTTGCGCGCTGCCTCAAGGGCGGCACTTCCGGGTTTTCCCGCGGCGACACACCAACGGCGGTTGGTGTGTCGCCGCAGGAAAACTTTGGAAAGCCCTGTTCTAGGAACTCAATGCAGCATACATGCTAACTTAGCATTGTAACAGTCCTGTAAGTTACAAGAGGCTAAGAGACTGTGATTGGCCTAAAGTCACTCAGTGAACTGCATGGTCGAGTGAGAACTTGAGCTCTAGTGTCACACAAGTCTTCCTCCAAAGTTTTAATCACTGCAGCACATGGACCCAATCTGCCATATATGATATTGATTGCAGCCTACTTTCATGCAAGCCTCACTGGAAAGAACTGCAACCTAGAGGAACCGCAGCCTTCTATCCTCCATCAGCCTGATTCCCTCAACATTCCGTCTCCTTCACAATGGGCTCCCGTAGCTTTGCTGCCACTTCTGGAAGAGCCATTTTACTGGTCATTGGCCAAATAAATATTATTGATTGATTACAGAAGTGTAGCAGCAGAGGTTATTAACTGGGGAGAATAAAAATATCATCATATGTCATGATTGCCAGGGGTGCATGCAGAGATTTGCCACTTGCCCATGTGGGTGATTGAGTGACTGTTTCCTGCTGACTAAGCAGAGGCTACTGCAAGGCTGCAGGAAAAATATTAAGCAGCTGGTTGCCAGATAGCAAGCAGACCAGAAGGATTAATAGGTGCTTGGCAGTCAGTTTAAGGCTGAGTTCTGAAGACATTTTCCTACTCAACAGTAGGTATTCATCTAACTTGAGAGCCTGAGAAGCTCCTTCCTGTTGGAGATTCTGGCAAATCCAGCATGCCTCATCAGCATATGGATGGTTGCTCTAGCATGCAAGCTCTCCATGCTTTTGAGGAAGCTGTTTGTGGCCACTCCCACTCCCACTTCCTCCCTCCCTCTCTCCTTCGACTGGGAGCAAAGCACACGGCTGTGTGCTGCTCCATCCTAGGCCATGGATGGGCCTAGGAGATTTTTCCCCCTTTCTACACACATCTCTTGCCAGCAATGAGGGGCAAGAGTTAACTAAGTTTAGGGAACAGAAAGAAGAAATGGAGCATCATTTATCTACCGAAATGCTGTACCTGCAATGAATAAACATAAGGACTCTTTTGTACTTACTTTTCATAACTGCCATGTCTAAGCGTGTGTTTCTTTATGCTAAGGTGGGCTAAAGGTGTAAGACTAACCTGGATCTCTCTAATATGCTCATGGGCTCTGTTTTTAAACAATATTCTTTTTCTGTACATGAGTTTAGCAGCTCTGCTCCATTTCAGTAGTTCTAACAGACTGCTAAATGGACCTTCCTTCCTTCCTTCCTTCCTTCCTTCCTTCCTTCCTTCCTTCCTTCCCTCCTGTAATCATCTGATTTCTCATAAAAGCGTATGAGGGGAAAGAAGAGATCCTATGCTTCTGAGGACACATACATATATGGTTTATTCATTTCTCTCTCTCTCTTTCTGGAAAACATGGAGAGAAAGAGACCCTGTGTATGTGCACTGTCAGTGATAGAAAGTCTCTTCTCTCTTTTCATCTATTGCCACTGACAGGATACATATGAACCCTTCTCTTGCCATCTTTTGTTTAAGAGGAATCAGTGGACCAACTAATTTCGAACAGAGAGAAGAAAACTGCAGCCCTTGGTTTGTGTGCTGGATCTGTCTTCTTCTGTTGGGGGTGGTCTTGTTGAGGGTTAGGAATGTTCCTCTTCACCAAGTCTGAATTCTATAGAATTCTGCCCTCCCTTGTATTCAGTTCACCCCATTTTATTTCTTCCTCCACCCTTCATAAGCAAGAGAATTAAGAGGGAGGGTGAATGTTTGGCACAACATTAATACTCCTCTAATCTGATCAATCCAGTTCAGCGTGGGGAGGGGGCTGTTTCTTTTTAGAATACTGGAGACATATTCTTCCAAACCTATTCTCACTTCCATTATTGGATACTTTGATGTTGGGAACTCTGTTCCTTTCACAATGAAAGACTTCTAGATAGTAAATATTTTAATAATTAGAAAAAACAAATTTAATAAATGTGGCTCTTGCTGTCAGGGTTAAATGACTCAAAGACTATCAGAAAGTTGCCAATCTGAAAGCCTTCCACTGATATGAACAAGAAGAATTTTATTACTGTAATTCCACAGCAATGACTTTTACACAGATAACAATCAGATTCTTTTTTTAATTTCCTCCAAAATATTAGGAGGCTTTAAAATAACATCTGAAGCTGATAATACCATACTAAAGTGTCAAGATTAGTTATTGCTGCAAGCTTCCAATCTTTTTTTGCATTTGGTTTTTTTTCTGAGATACTTTCTCTGGTTACCTCCTTCAGCCTTTGTAGTTATCCTATAATATATATTCAGATATGCATGTAAGATCTAGAGTTGACAACTTCTAAAGTGCTTAATGTTCATATTTAGGATGGAGGTTCGATAACAATTCTTAACTGAACACTGGAATAATTATTTTATTTATTTACGTATTTATTTCTCAAATTTCATCACCGCCCATCATCCCCCAATTAAAGGGTACCTGCCCATGGTCAGTCATTAATTGGGTTCATAGGCACTCTGCCATACCAAGTTTTTAAAAGAGTTTATTAGAACAGCTCATGACTGAATGTGGATCAGAACTGTGGGTCTCCATGATTGACCAACAGCCTGGGTGGCAAAAAATCAGAAGTCTGGTAGTATCTTTTCCAATTAACAAATTTTATTAATAGGCAAAAGCTTTTGTGACCTGTAGCTCCCTTCATCAGATGTAGGGAGCTGCAGCTCATCAAATGTCATGCCTTTTAATAAAAGTTTAGTTGGAAAAGGTGCTACCAGACTCCTGATTTATTTTTTTTCAATCACCAAGGTAACTCTAGGCAGCTATACAATTAATCAGTACATCTCTATTAGGGTTTTTTATCTATTCTTTAAATAATTTTTAAAAATCCATTAGATTATAATGAGAAGAAGTAGTGTATCTGCACTGAAAAAGTCCTGACTGGAATATAGAACACCTTGAAAGCTGGTAGCCTGCTTCCCTTTCGAAAACACTCTAGTGCCCCTAGCAGCGGTCCGCTGGTCTTCTTGATCTATGCCTCCCAAAATGGCAGTGCAAGAGAGGTCCTCTTTCTCGTCACACAGCGGTCAGTGCACAGCAGCCCTTGCGCAAAGTTGCTTGATGAAGCAGACCAGAGATTGAACTGAGCAACAGCAGGCAAGAATAGTAGGAGCTGGCAAAGTGAAGAGCAGCTGTGGCTGGAGCTGAAGGAGTAAAGGAGATATCACTCTGGGTAGAGCCAAAAGCCCAACAGAAGAAGACGGCTTTCATCACTTTTCTAAAGATAGCAGGGTGAGGGCTAACTTGACTTTGGGGACAAGCTGTTCCACAGTGAGGGGGCTGCCACCAAGGACTCCTGAACTTTGGGGGGGGGGGAAGGGACATCCCTTCAGGAGGACAATTTTCACCTGGAGATCGTAGTCCCAAAGGTAACAAAGCCCCAAGCCATATAGGGCTTTACAGGCAACCTGAATTCGGCTTGGAAGTCTACGACAGCCAATGCACCTCCTGCGGGATAGGTAATAAAATGATAAAAGGGGTTACACCGGCCAACAAGTGGACAGTTGCATTCAATACCAGCTGTAGCTTCTGGGGCAGCTTCAAGGGCAGCTTCTATAGGTGGAGCTAAGGATGATGGTGGTTAGTTTTCTATCATCCTTTTTTTAGTCCTGATGATTGAAAGAATACGTAGCCAATATAAAGAGGATGATTTGGCCATCTTAATGAAAAGTACTAACACATGGAAGAGAACATTTGGAAACTTGCTGAGAAACATGTCTTACAAAAAAACACAAAAGAGACCTTCCTGTATGTATGTATGATTGTGTGCTTATTATTATTGTTGCTGCTGTTGTTGTTGTTTACGCACAGTGTACTAGATAGTCCTGACTGGATTTGGTACTTCTGACTACTGGATCCTTCCCAAGGATCTAGCACACATATTATTGTAATATATGCTCTGTTCCAAGTAGTGCAACTTTTTGTAATTGGTAACTTGAGATTGTATCCACTCTAACTGTGTCCAAGTGCTTTTCCAGATCTTTTGGTGTGGCACCAAGAGAGCCAACCACTATTGGTACCACTGCTACTTTCTTTTTCCACATTCTCTCAATCTGTATTTGAAAGTCTTTATATTTCCCTATTTTTTTCTAGTTCTTTTTCATTGGCCCTTCTATTTTCAGCTACTTTATTTAAGTATTCAGCATGATAAATAAAACATGATAAATAAATGAATACTTCAGTATTCATGCTGGTTTCTTTGTAACTACAGTCATCTCTAGCTTATTATGGGCTAAATGTTTATCAGTTTGTATATGGAAATCCCACAGGATCCTAACCTCTTTATGGTCAACCACTTTTTCAGTATTGTGATTCCACCAATTCTTTGTTCCTGGTAAGTTAAATTCTTTCTAAGATTCCAATAAATCAAGGTGGTCACTTTATTGTGTCTTTCCGAATACTCCATCTGTGTGATCTTTTTATTATTTATTTATTTATTTATTTATTTATTTGATTGATTGATTGATTGATTGATTGATTTTTATCCCACCTTTATTATTTTCTTATAAATAACTCAAGGCGGGGAACAGACCTAATCCTATAGACTTCCTCCTCCTATTTTCCCCACAACAACAACCCTGTGAGGTGAGTTGGGCTGAGAGACAGTGACTGGCCCAAGGTCACCCAGCCGGCTTTTATGCCTAAGGCGGGACCAGAACTCTGTCTCCTGGTTTCCCATTGGCTCCTTCCTAGGGTTGAGAGAGTGACTGGCCCAAGGTCACCCAGCCAGCTTTCATGCCTAAGGCAGGACTAGAACTCACAGACCCCTGGTTTCTAGCCCGTTGCCTTAACCACTAGACCAGGGGTCGGCAAACTTTTTATGCCGGGAGCCATTTTGACATGCTCGTGCACATTTTTAAATGCTCGAGAGCCAGGGGGCGGGGTTTGCGGGCGGGGGCCAATCACGTGGAAGGGGGCGGGGTTTGCGGGTGGGGGCCAATCACATGGAAGGGGGCGGGGTTTGCGGGCGGGAGCCAATCACGTGGCTTATTGGGGCGGGTGGGAGGGGGCGGGCCTGGCGGCGGAGGCCCGGGCCACCCGCCCGCCCCGCCCACTTGCCTGCCTGCTTGCCTCCCCGGGATCCGAGCCGGAGAGAAAGGGTGGTGGCGGGGCCGCGCTACCACCACTCGGCATGGGCGGGGCTGCCACTTCTGCCTGCCCGTGTCAGGCCAAGGACATGATGGGGGGCAGGAAAAGAGGCGGGTGGCGACGACAAGCGGTGCACTTCAGGGGAGCCGCCGCCGGGTGGGTCCCCTCAGGGCGGGCGGGCGGGCGGCCCGGGCCTCTGCCTCCGCCGCCGGGCCCGCCCCCCTCGATGCCTGTGCGGCTCCCCCGCGCCCTCCCACCCACCCCAATAAGCCACGCAGTCATGGTCCTCCTCGGCGAGCCCGGCCTCCAGAGCGGGGCATGTCTGGCCGGGCGGAGCGGGTGTGGGGGAGCCGCACAGGTGCCGAGGGGGGCAGCGGAGGCCTGGGCCGCCCGCCCCGCCTGCCTGCTTGCCTGCCTGCTTCCCTCCCTCCGCGAGGTCTCCTCCCGTTCCCTTGCAGTCGAGCCTCGAGAGGGCGAGAAAGCCCCGAAGCTGCCCCGCGGACCTCTCCAGCGCGCCCGGATCCCAGGAAGGCAATGGGGGGCCTCGCGGAGGGAGGCAAGCAGGCAGGCAGGCAAGCAGGCGGGCGGGGCGGGCGGCCTGGGCCTCCGCCGCCGGGCCCGCCCCCCTCGGCGCCTGTGCGGCTCCCCCGCGCCCTCCCACCCGCCCCAATAAGCCACAGCAGGGATGCGCTGCTGGCCCGGGATGCAGCACTGTCGGAGGCGGTGCAGGAGCAGCTGCAGGGGCTGCTGCGGCCAGAGATGGCGCTGCTCCGCGGCATCCAGGTGCTGGGCAAGGGCGCGGGCCCGGGACGCGAGTGGCAGGGCAGCGCAGGGGGCCTGGACGGGGCGGTGGCGGTGGCGGCGAGGGGACGGAGCCGGCGGAGGTTTGCCGGGCGGCAGGACGGGGCGGGCGGTGCTGCTGGGGCTGGTGGCAGAGCTGGAGGGAGCAGAGGGACCAGGCGTTCCCGTGGGCGCAGCGTGCGCTCTGCAACCCGCCTTGGAGAAGTGGCCACGGGAGGCCCTCCGGGTGCACCCTCCCACCCCATCAATCCCCCCACCCCGCCGTTCGGCGTCCTCTCCCCCCGCTAACCCGAACTCTGCAGCGGCCGGGGGAGCCGAGCCAGGCTCGGACCGGAGGCGGCCAAGGGGAGAGCAGGCGGCTCTTCGCCCTGCGCCGCCCTGCCGCTCACGTCCCGGGCCCGCGCCCTTGCCCAGCACCTGGATGCCGCGGAGCAGCGCCATCTCCAGCCGCAGCAGCCCCTGCAGCCGCTCCTGCGCCGCCTCCGACAGCGCCGCGTCCCGGGCCAGCAGCGCCTCCCTGCCGCGCCGGGCCTCGCTCAGTGCGAGTGCCAGGGGGCGGGGTTTGCGGGCGGGGGCCAATCACGTGGAAGGGGCGGGGGTGAGTTCAGCTGCGGAAGAGCCACACTCAAGGGGCCAAAGAGCCGCATCTGGCTCGCGAGCCGCCATTTCCGACCCTTGCACTAGACCAAACTTGCTCTCTCTTATATCCACATACCACATGTTCAACAGACTCCTCCCATTCTTTGCATGCTGAGTTTTCTCAATTTTATCTTTAGTTACATTTGTACATGGTGACTGTTCCTGAGCTGCTAAAATGAGGCCTACCGTTTCTTTCTTTAATCTGCCTTTTTTAACTATTGCCATGTTTTTCTCATTATTAATCTTTGCTTGGACGTTGTTACAGTATTTGCATTGTTGTTGTTGTTGTTAGCCCAAATCAAACCATTGCAAGATGCTGGCAATGAAGGCTATGGAGTGTAATCTATCATACTAGTCCAATGCAGGTTGGTAGATAGATGTTTTTTGACTTCACACAAACACACATGACACACACACACACTTGAAAAGAAAATACAGTATTCAAGGTAAGATCTAAGCAAAGGTTATATATTTCTTTTAAAAATATACATAATTACTAAAGACAGTATTTCCCCAGCAAATTAAAATATTCAAGCAAAAAGTGATAACCAAGGGGATTGTTTGTTTGTTTGTCTGTACAGCAAGATAGCACTGCCTTGATCCCACTTTTCTGTCCTCTGCATATAAAGGAATTCATTGCAGACAGATATACATATTTGGAATTAAACAACAGGATCATTTTCATATATATTTTATACCCTGCTCAGAGAACTGCAATTATAGGGTGTTTTAAAAGTATAATAACTAAACAAATTCCATTCCTGTGTATGATAGCATGTGGGCAAGGGAATCACTTGCAAATATTATCCTGCTATGTATTTATATCACACAGAGAGAAGGAGCCAGAAAACCTTGAGTGCAAATTGGGGATAAGGATTGATACACATATTTAAAAATCAGTTGGAGCCACATTTCTGATCCAGCAACTGAATGACCACAAATAGTCTAGTAAACTGAACTGTGGATTAAGATTCCTGAAAATTCAGAAAATTAAGATTGGGGAAAACTGGTTTATACACACACACACACACACACACACACACACACACACACACATATATATTTCATCTCTGACTCCCTCTTGTTCTGAAAGAGCTTTTGTGTGCCATGTACAGTATACTGGGGTCGCTATTCAAAAATATGAGGGGTCCTGGAATGATCTATGCAGGGCAGCACAAGGGACTGCTCTTAAAGACATCCTACAGTTAGTGCCTGATGTGTCAACTCTCAAATGGCTATCCTTATGATGACTCCAGGAGATGATTGCCATGGATTTCATATAGCAAAGGCCAGAGCAAGAAATACCCAGGTTATTGCCTGCCTGCCTGCCTGCCTGCCTGCCTGCCTGCCTGCCTCATTCTCAAACACATTTGGGCATGGACCTCCAGTAGAGATGTGTAAAAAGTCCTATAGATGCAAGAAGGTATCTTGATGGAAATCAGTCAGAAAGCAGCAAATGTACATCATGCTAAGAGGCTGGTAAACTAGTGGAGGGGTTGGAGAACCAAGGCTCTGGGATGGGGTGGCAGTCTACTGCTCCTGCCTGTATTATGAAACTGTTCATAAGATAAATATAACAATTCAGCTCTGAATGTACCAAACACTTAGGTGCATTGGCTAAAGAAGTCAGTAGTCAATGTGCCCAAGTGTACTCTATATTCACAATTGAATTGCTGCAGAAGTGAAGAGAGAGGCCAAATGGAAGGGAAAAGGAAGCATAAAGGTTGGTAATGTGGAAATAGCCAGAAAAAGAGAAACAGGCATCTAAGTCTAATTAGAATATGCATACCCTTGAAAAATGTGCAGAATCCCTCAATTATAGTGGGTGGGAATACCATGCTGAAGTAACAAAAGGATAACTAGAAATTAAATCCTGAGTTGCTGCACTGAGAGAGCTGCAAAGTAGACAGCAGTTATTGGATAATTATAAAAGACTTAATTTTCATTATAAGTTCCTTATGTAGACTAGATATAGTTCTACCTGATTATTATAACTCATCAGCCTACTGTACAGAAAAGCACAATCAGGTCAAGCCTAAATTATTAAAGATATAGATTGCATGTGTTCATACACAAAGTTCCTTCCTTCCTTTCCCCACCCCAATCCTGATGGGCTCTTGATGGGTAACAATAAGTTATCTTGTATTTCTACCTCTGTTCAGGTTCTATGTTTCTCAGTAAGTAGCATTATCTACCTGACCCTGTCTGGTCTCAGAAGCTAAACAAGGTTGGGCTTAGTACTTTGGTGGCTGACTATCAACAAATGCCAGCTTGTAGGCTAGACTGGGAAATTTTTAAAAAAATCTCAGAGTAGTGCAGTGGCAAGGAACTTGAGTTTTCTTGCCAAGAAAACTACATGGGCATGTTCATGAAGACACTGGGAGTTGAGCTTGACTCAAAGGATGCTTAACTTTTGCCTATGTTAATTGTCAAACTGCTAACTTCTGCTGACCACAACCTTGCTCCTTAACCTCTGGTCAACCTGACTGATGCTAAGTGCTATTCCCCATCAACCATCACTGGAACCGGGGTAGGTTGCTCTGGGTGCCAACATTCTGGGCTTTTAGCTGGCTTCAATAGGCTACAATGGAATACTGGATGGATTTTTCTCAGATTTTTAGGCAACTGTAATTCCACCATGACACCATTGATCAATTTTGTGATAGGAAAAGGCCCTACATACTTTGGACCCAGTTTTTTCTATGGTTGCCAAGTTTTCAGGTACTTTGTAAATAAATACACTTTGTAGCCTACTTACACTCTGGCGCCCTCTTGCGATCAGCATATTTCTTATAGGTTTCCTTTGCTTCTTCTAATCTAATGCTTTCTCTATCACTGGCCAATTCTGGGAAGGCTACAAACTCTTGTCCATTCACCACCTGGAAGGGAGAATATCCAGTACTCTGGTGCACTGAGTTATTATAAGCCACTTCTGCAAACGGCAACAAGTCCACCCAATCATCTTGCTGATAGCTGACATAGCACCTGAGGTACTGCTCCAACACCTGGTTCACCCACTCAGAAGCTCCGTCTGTCTGGGGGTGGTGGGAGGAGCTTAACCCGTTCCACGCCAATCATTTTCAGGAACGCCTTCCAAAACTTGGATGTGAACTGGACACCTCTGTCACTTATAATGCACTCAGGAACCCCATGTAGTCTATAAATATGTTGTACAAACAATTTGGCCAATTGTGCTGCACTGGGTATACTGATACAAGGAATAAAATGTGCCTGTTTTGAAAACAAGTCAGTTACCACCCAAATCCCTGTTCTCTTTTGGCTCTCCGGTAAGTCCACTATGAAGTCCATAGCTATTTGTTTCCAAGGCTGGGTAGGGCTTGCCACATTCTGCAACAATCCTCTAGGTTTGCCCCCCACTCTCTTTGCCATGGCACATGTTGGGCAACTGGCCACATATTCCTCCACATTCTTGCATAAAGAAGGCCACCAAAATTGTTGCCTCAACAAATGCAAAGTTTTCAAAAACCCAAAGTGGCCAGCTGACTTGGAGTCATGACATCTTTCAAGTACTTTTAGTCTCAAAGGTTCCAGGATATATAATCTATCCCCAGTCCACCACAACCCTTGCTTTTCTACCAGTTTTGATTTATTGTCCTGCAGCCACTTATCTTCCTTCAACCTGGCCAGCAGGTCACTCTGCAAACTTTCCTCCACCTTCCGGATTGGTGCTGACTTCTGGCTCCTTGTAACTGCTACCATTTCCAACTGTTGAGCTGGGAATATTGAGTCCACCACCTCTTCCCTTTGACTGTTGTGTTGAGGTAAATGATACAATGCATCGGCCAAAAATTCTTTTCCCCAGGTAAATATTTGAGTGTAAAATTGAATCTACTGAAAAATTGGGCCCATCTGATCTGTTTAGGGTTCAACTTTTTTGGAGTGCACAAGGCACCTAAATTTTTATGATCTGTCCATACTTCAAAAGGCTGAGCCACTCCCTCTAGCAAATGTCTCCATGTTATCAATGCCCACCGCACCGTAAAGGCCTCCTTCTCCCACACGTGCCAGCGGTATTCTGTGTTGTTTAATTTATGTGAGAGGTAAGCACAGGGCCTCAATTTTCCCTCTTTGTCTTTTTGTAGCAGAATTTCTCCAACTGCCACGTCTGAGGCATCTACTTGCACTATTAGAGGCCTCAAGGGGTCAGGGTGTTTCAATGCTGATTCTGAGGTAAACAAAGCCTTTAGTCTTTCAAAGGCCTCCTGACACTCGTCAGTCCATTGTAATTCTGCCCCAGGCCTTTTCACTTCTTTTGGATCCCCTTTCCCTTGGGTTTTTACAAGTCAGTAAGGGGTAAGGCCACCTGTGCAAAATTAGGGATAAACTGTTGATAGAAATTGGCAAACCCCAAGAAACTCTACAATTGCCTTCTAGATTTTGGGGGTTCCCAATTCACCACGACTTGCACCTTTACTGGATCCATTTCAGTCCCCTTACTTGACACTCGGTATCCCAGGTAACCTAACTGTTCCTTGTGGAACTCACATTTTGACAATTTGGCATACAGTTGATTCTACAATAACTGCTTCAATACTTCCCTAACCAAAGTTACATGCTCTTCCAGTGTTTCAGAATAAATCAGAATGTCATCCAGATAAACCAACACTCCCCTGTACAGAAGTTCGTGCAAAACTTCATATATCAAATGCATAAAGACCTCAGGAGCCCCTTTTAATCCAAAAGGCATCACCAAATATTCAAATAACACCAATTGACAATTAAATGCTGTCTTCCATTCATCACCTTCCCAGATTCGAACTTGGAAGTATACCTCTCTTAAATCCAACTTGGTAAAAATCTTCCTCTTTGATAGGTGGGCCAGCATGTCTTTCATTAGTGGCAAGGGGTATCTGTTGGAAGTACAAATGGCATTCAGCCCCCGATAGTCTGTACACAATTGCAGTGACCCATCCTTCTTGGTTCTGAACAGAACAGGCACAGCCATCGATGAGGTGGCAGGGCGAATAAAACCCCGCTCTAAGTTGTTGTCAATAAACTCCTGTAGTGCCTCTAACTCTTTAGGAATCATAGAATACAACTTAGTCTTGAGTAACTCTGCCCCTGGTTCCAACTCTATAGTGCAGTCGGACTTTCTATGAGGTGGGAGTTGGTTCAACTCCACTTCTCCAAACACCTCCTTCAAATCCCTGCACTGCATAGGGATGGATGAATCTTCTTTGGCTATCTCCCCTCCTAGGGCTTTGGTTACTGCCCCTACCAGTTCAGCCCCAGGTTCTCGGGGAGTCAGACCTCCATAGTTACCATCAGCAAAAGTCATTTGGCCCATGGACCAGTTCACCTGAGGGTTTCGTGCCCGCAGCCAAGTTAATCCCAATACTATGGGTTGATTGGAAATAGGAGCAACTACAAACCTCAAAGTCTCTTTGTGGCTTCCTATTTGCATCCGCACCTTTTCTGTATAATATTCCACTGGGCCCCCTTGCATTTCCGACCCATCAAGTTGGGAAAAAATTACTGGGTTTTTTAGCTTCCCTACCTTCAGTCTCAATCCAGTCACTATAGCAGGATGCATGAGACTTCTAGTGTACCCTGAGCCTATCATGGCCACCAAGTCCATGCTACTTTGGTTTCCCAATGTATTTATTTGTAATCCCACCAACATCGCCGGGCAGGTTCCACTCACCATCGAATCCATGCACCCATTCTCCACAGCCTACTCTTCGGCGCTATTTAGAGCAGGCTCTCATCATTTCCTGATGGCTCAGTTTCTCCTTCAGCGGCTTCCTCCGCTTCAGAAAGACGCAGGTAGATTCCTTCCTCCATAGCAGCTGCTGCTGTACTTTTATCTTTCGGTGCCAGGGTCTTAGTGCTGCCGATTCCAGTTTTACTTCTCCCAGCAGCAGCTGACTGCAGGCAATTGGTGATGCAGTGGCCCTCTTGACTGCATCTCAAACACAGCCCTTGTTTCATCTGGTTCTCCTTCTCCTCATCCCAGGATTTGCACACTCTCTTCCTCTCTGGGTTGATGGGTGCTGCTTTTCCTCCACCGCCTGCCTGGGCCTGGTGCCTCTGCTTTCTCTTGATGCGTATTCTCATGTCTTCCACCTCACCAGCAAGGCAGATCCACCCCATCAGGGTCTCTGGGTCCCCTCTAGCTAGAGACCACTCTAGGATCTCCGGGTTCAACCCCTCTTGGAAGTATTCAATCTTCAAAGCCTCCGGCCAGTCTACTAACTTTCCGGCCAGCCTCCTGAATGCCATAGCATATTCAGACACTGACCGCACCCCCTGCTTGATATATTGCAGGCTTGTCTTGGCCCTCATTCTGGAAATGGGGTCTTCAAACCTCCTCCGCAAAGCGGTCATAAAATTCACAAAGTCCCGTAACTCTGGCGACCTGGCATCATGCAATTCTAGCAGCCATTTTGCCGCCTCCCCGAGTTGAGCCGATACATGCTGCACTTTTGCATCTTCCGTAGGGAAAACTCCCTTGAACTCCTCCATAAAACCCTTTACATGGATCAGGAAACAAGCTAGGGTCTTGGGTTCCCCAGTAAACTTTACCTTTAGGTCTCTTCTTCCGAAGGGCTTGTACCATCCTGGGTCCCTTCTCGGCAGCCCCGCCAGGCCCTGGCCATGAGGAGGGCAAGCAGCCTCGGCTGTCCCACGGCCGCCACTTCCCGCGCCTCTCTCAGCAACGTTGCCCCCCTCCTCAGTGGGCTGTGTTGGGTCATCTCTGGATTCCACGGCTACAGCGCTGTCAGCCCTTCCCAGGCTCACTTTTCACAGTAGTTGCTCGGAAATCTCCTGCATCTTCAATTTACAATCCACTATTTGAACTCTGCAATCTGCAATCTGCAGCCTGCCATATGAAATCTGACTTTTCAAGGAGCTCACCTCCGTCTCCACTTTTGCCACTTGCCTTCCTAGTGCCAAGATGGAGGGGAAGGAGTCACTGCCTTGTGCCGCTCCCTGCTGGGTGGGGCCCTCCACCGCTTTGTATCCCACATCCATGGCCCATGTATGCTTGGGCTTCTCCACTACTCTGAATAAGGGAAGAACCTTCCTCCGGGCTACCAGGGCTGTTGAAGTCCATTTGGAGGATCTTTCTAGCCTCACTCCACTCTCTCCTCCTTCCATCTGGGAGAGGCCCCTTCTTGGTCTAGATTTTCCTGCTGACAGAGGAAACATTGTGAGACATTGTGCCTCTGTGTAAGGTAGCAATTGTGAGACTGATCTTCCTGTGATGAACTGGCAGTTATTAATCCAGGAACTCTCAATTACATGCCATAAGGTGAAGTAGAAGAGTACTTTATTAATACAGATGCTTAGTCCAATTCAAAGATCAGTCTGAAGGAAAATGCACGAAACTGCTAAGATAAAATCCCCCTACTTCTCTAACCCCTCCCTAATGGCTGCATTTTTCTCTACAGCATCTAACACAGAGCTTTCCAAACTGTGTGTCGGGACACGTTAGTGTGTCGGCTGCAGTGTCTGGGTGTGTCACGGTGGCTGCTGCTGCCTCCCAGCCCTGCCAGGATTCTGCTCAGGTCCTAGTGCCTGCCTTGTGCCTGGCTGCCTCCAAACCTGCTGTGATTCCGTGCAGGTCCTAGTGCCTGCCTTGTGCCCTGCTGTAAGAGTGTGTCGCGAAATGATGCATGTCTAAAAAGTGTGTCACCAACATGAAAAGTTTGGAAAGCTCTGATCTAACAGCTTCTCCCCCGCTTAATTGCTGAAGCTACCTAGCTGTAAAATTCCATTCTGATGGTTCTCTACTCCCTTTCTAACATCCCTTGCTAATGAACACTGATAAGCCAGCCACGCTGACCTTGAAGGTGCTCAGGCCCCTCAACAACCATGCTTCTCCCATACCCAAATGCTATTACATGACTGCTAATGCAAATACTCCAAAACCCATCACTTATACACTTATCCCTTATACTGGAAGGATGCTACATCCTGACACTAAGGACCACACAGGCTTTTGTGATAGTGCCTCATGGTACTGGAGGCTGGCAGTGAGATGAGCCAATAAGGAGTTCCAGATGCAAATCAATGCTAATTACATGAGTCTTCCTGAAGACAAATCTCAGGACTCATTATTACATTCAGGCTCTAGGTGGGCAGAACAAGGAGAAAAAGCAAGCAGCCAGCAAACTCAAGTCAAGGAATAGTTTAGAGTTGAGGTTCAAGACTGACATACAGAACTGAAGGAACAACAGAAGAAACATTTCATACAGAGCTACTCTGCAGTTATTTAGTCCATCAGATCCAACCCCTTGCTCAGTACTGGAATTCAAATTAAGACGTTCCTGATATCTTGCAGTCTAGCCTCTGCTTGAACACATCCAGTGAATGGAGGTTTATAGACAATCTCTTCATGATCTGTTCTACAATCTTTCCAGCTGGCTTGTCAGATTGCCTGGCCTGCAATCCTTCAGATTCTCCTTCAGTCTTCCTATGTTTGCCCCATTTATTCTCCCTTCTTTTTACCATTGACAAATTATGTGTATCTTTAGCCTTCTACCTTATCCTTTCATCTTCTTTTCCCCGGAGTATATTTACTTCATTCCCTCTCCCCACATTTAATTTCCTTCAGGCGCCTTATCTCCTGCAACTCTTTCTCTTCATTGATTCCAGCTGATCAATATGCTGCATCTGACTTACTCTGAAATGAATATTATAAGAATGAAGAGAATAGGCCAGCTAAATTTTAGAAAACATAAAATGTATAACTAATTAAAAGTCTTGCAACTTTAGCACATATATTAGACAATACCATCACAAGCATATTGTTGTTGTTGTTCAGTTGTTAAGTCGTGTCCAACTCTTTGTGACCCCATGGACATAGCACGCCAGGCCTTCCTGTCCTCCACTGTCTCCCGGAGTTTACTCAAATATTTCCAGCCACAATAAAAAGTGACATGCTTTTTTAAAAGATCAAGATTTAGTGGAAATTATTATAAAGGCATGATTCAGATGAGTTTTATAGCTAGATCTAGACATTTTATAGCTAGCTCTATGTATGAGCACTATAGGTACGTAGATCTAGACATTAGGTATCTTTGGGAACTATCAGATTCAGAGAACTTGCTGAGAGCGATCAAACACATGGACAAAATATCCTAATGATAACCCATGGCTCCGAAGCCCATAAAGGGCTGTTTGGTGACCTTTACTCCAAGGCTGAGCAGAAGGAGGTGCAAGGAGGCCATGTCTTCCCCTCAAGAGACATGATTCCCTATTTTTGAAAAAGCCCATTGTGATTATAGAAGACAAGTTGCTAGGCAGAATGTGTAACAACTATTCTGATAATTCATATAGTAAGAAATTAGCCTACTCTTGATTTTTTAAAATTTCAGTAGGTGTGTGCCCTGACCACAGGATTTGGTTGGTGGGCCAGTTGACACTTGAAAAAAAGTATCTTTTGATGTGGAAATAATCAGAAGTTACTCACTTGACTCGTCATCTGAACTCCATGTGATATGAATCTCTGTTCATAACTTCATATTCTTTTGGTGAGAGAATTACGTTGAGAGAGAGAGAGAGAGAGAGAGAGAGAGAGAGAGATTGATTCTGCCTCAGAAAAAGTTTTAAAGATAAATGCCATGCAATTAAGACCCTATTCCCAAGCAAAGTACATTCAACAATTGTTAAGGCAATGACTTATCTAAAACAGAGATACATAAAGGTGATTTTAAAATATTGAGTTGTTTAGGCCTCATCTGCACAACCTCCTTCTCCCTGCATTAAGATGGCCCACTTCCGCAGTTGTGGAAGGCATGTGCACACAACAGAACCTCCATCTTGGTGCCAGCCTCCCACCAGGGAGGAGGCTGAAGCTGGATCAAAGTCATTGGCGATCACTCGTAGCCGAGTAAGATTGTCTTCCAAAGGTAAAATTTTAACGGTGGATCCGTAAGTGGCTATAAAGGCCAATTCTGGATCCGCACAACCTCCCACAATGAGGGCATAGGTTTCCGGGTGGGAGACGGTCATGATGAGGGTTTGCCTGACGTGCCTTCCTTTTAGCTCTTTTCTCCTTTTCGCCCTGTACTCGTGCTTCTTCAAAGTCCATAGCGCCATTAATAAAGGATGACCTCCAATTGAAACGCTCATGAGTTAGGGCTTCCCAGTTCTCAATGCTGATATTACATTTTTTAAAATTAGCTTTGAGAGTATCTTTGAATCTCTTTTGCTGTCCACCAATATTCCGTTTTCCATTCTTAAGTTGGGAGTAAAGTAGCTGCTTTGGAAGACGATGGTCAGGCATTCGAACAACATGACCGGTCCAACGAAGTTGATGTTGGATGATCACTGTTTCAATGCTGGTGGTTTTCGCTTCTTCTAATACGCTAACATTAGTCCGCCTATCTTCCCAAGTAATTTGCAGAATTTTTCGGAGGCAGCGTTGATGGAATCTTTCAAGAAGTTGGAGGTGGCGTTTGTAGAGGGTCCATGTTTCACAGGCGTACAGAAGGGTTGGTAGTACAATGGCTTTGTAAACAAGCATTTTGGTCTCCCTGCGAATGTCCCGATCCTCAAACACTCTACGCTTCATTCGGGAGAAAGCTACACTCGCAGAGCGTCGATGTCGGCTTTTGTAGATAGATGGCTGCCGAGATAAGAAAAGTGATCGACATTTTCTAGTGACACACCTTTAAGCTGGATTGATGGCGCTGCAGAGGGATTGGTTCGAACTTGCTGGTAAAGCACTTTGGGTTTTTTAATGTTAATCGAGAGGCCGAGTTTTTCATATGCTTCTGCAAAGATGTTTAGGATAGTTTGAAGATCTTCCTCGGAGTGTGCACAGACTACGTTATCATCAGCATATTGAAGTTCTATAACAGAAGTTGCAATTACCTTATTTTTTGCTTTCAGCCTACTAAGATTAAAAAGCTTTCCATCTGTTCGATATATAATTTCTACACCAGTAGGAAGTTTCTCTTCAACAAGGTGCATAATCATAGCGATGAAGATAGCGAATAAGGTTGGAGCAATAACACATCCCTGTTTAACGCCGGATTCCACTTTAAATGGATCGCTTTGAGAGCCATTGTTATTCAGGATTGTTGCCATCATGTCGTCATGGAGTAACCGCAAGATGTTCACAAATTTATCAGGGCATCCGATTTTCAGAAGGATGGTCCAGAGAGCAGTACGATTTACAGTATCAAAAGCTTTAGTAATCCATCAGGAGAGTTGTGCCCTGATTCACCTGAAGGACGTTGGCAACCTGCATGGCTCCAAGACTGTGCCCCTCTACTTGGCCACAGACTTCGGGCCTCAGTGACCATTTGTGCTTTGGATGCTTTTTGCTCCACAGCAACCATTTTTTTTTCCTATTTAGGCCCATGAAGTTGTTATTCCCATCACTAAGCTCTGTTGCTTTGTTTTATTCCTCTCCAGCAGGTGCCGAATCTTGCTGAAGAGGAGAAAAACCTAGAGAAAGAGGTATCCTTTGTCCTCCCTGCTCCTCTCCTCTCCTTTCCCCTTCCCTGAACCTGCCCTTATCTCTATACTGGCTCCGCAGCTAGTTCTAGCAGCCTCAACACTGCATTCATGTGGAGACAGCAATTCTGCTGGCCTCATTTTGGAGGTGTGGCAAGAAGTACACCATGGGGGCAGTAGCTTTTGGAAGCCATGTGCTTTTCTCCCACCTCAAAGTTGAGAGGAAAGCACATTGCTGGGGATGTTAAGAATTGCTAGTAGTATGAGTAACCCAAGTTGTAAGTCTTCAGGGTTCAGCTTTTTTCTGAAGATACCCAGATGTTGTATCTGCTTGGGAGGTAGATAGACCTCAGCTCTAGTGCACATGCTGCTCATGATTATATATGAACAATACCACATTCTATCATTTCACAAACTGTGATGGTGTTGACTTAATAGTGATACAAATAAGTTTTTCTAGTATAACGTTCAGATGATACATGATGGCTCCTGCCCTGTGAAACAATCTCCCCAATCTTGACTGGCCCCAACCTCTTAGCTTTCAGGACGGCTCTGAAGAGTTGGCTATTCTCTAAGGTGCTGGGACCAGGATATTAGAGAAGCTTGTCCTGTGAAGCATAGTATATGTTGGTGTGCCCTGACCGTTTGGTTGCTGTGGTTTTTGTCGATTCTCTGGTTTATTGTAGTTCTATACACCACCCGGAGTCACACTTCTACAAGCTGGGTGGCAATAGAAATCCAAGGAATGAATGAAGAGGCGATAAAGCTAATGGCAGCTGCCAATGGGAATAAAGCTGCTCTACAGTATATGTCAGAGGAAGACAAGTTATTGCATTGGAAATAAAAACAGCATGCAACCTTGAGGCCCAATTTTCATCAGAGTAATAGATACATGGGACTGTGAACAATGAGTGAGAGTAGAAGTCTCTCTTAATTATTATCTATGAAATGTTGAACATTACAGGCTAGAAGTGATGGTATGCTGTCTTTATTTTTTTTAGAGTTCCAGTCTTGGTTACTCTGATGTATGACTTCTGTCAGGAAAAAAAAATAGGGGAGGGCAACCTTGCTGATTTTCCTGGATGTTTCAACAGCTTTTCATACACTGATCATCATATCTTCCTGGTCTGGACATCCAAATTAAAGCATTCCTAACTGATGGTTGTCTAGCCTTTGCTTGAATACATGCAGTGAAAGAGATCATCACTACTTTAATAAATAATTGGTTCCACTCTCAAACTGCTCTTACTGTTGCAGACCTCCTCCTCCCAACGTTCAATCTGGTAAGCGCCATAGGCAAACTTTTGACACTGAGTTCTCTTTCTCCTACTCAAATAAATCAGATAAACCTGTAAAAGAGCTGGTTTATTTTGGTACTGATAGGCAGCAGACTGTGGGGTGTTGCTGGCTTTTGGGGTTCCAGGCGCAGATTAATCCAAACAACGTGTTTTAAGGCTAACAATATCTTTATTGGTAGCATAAGGCAATAATGGATGTATGGTGCATTATTGCAAAAAGGAAAAAACAAAGCATACACAGAGTTCCATCAACAGATGTGAGGAAAGAAAATCATGGTCTATGCAAAGACCAGGCGTAGTTACAGTACAGAAACAAAGTACATGTAGATAGCAGTCAAAAGAAGCATAGAAAATGAGTGAGTGAGATGAGTACCCATAGTTCATAGTTGACTTATACCCATGGTTCAACATTCTGATTGGCTAATGTGGGCTAGGCCATTTTTCAGCTTAACATTGTAGTAACAGTTGTACTTACTATAAACCGCCATGAGATGGCGGTGTTGCATATTGGCTTTTCTTGCAGGACATTGTTCTCATGAGAATAAGGTCGTTATCACAATGTTTTGACTAGAGAAAAGCACATCTGGTGTTTTTACTGGTTTTTGTTATGGGAACTGCTTACAGCAGAGGAACCTGTAAGATTCCATTTTACAGGCTAGGATTTCATAGTGAAGGAATCCGTTTGCTTGAATCCTACATAGAATAACTTTATCGAATAACTTTAACACAGACAATATGGGAAACAGCAACTCAGTAAGATAGAGAGACTGTGAGTAAATGGGTAAATGTTTCCCTAAGCTGAAGAAATTCATTGTATTTTGAAGAGGGTTATACTCCTTCTGAAAGACAGTGCATAGTATGGAATAACTCCTTTAAGGGGCGTGGTGGCTCAGCAGGTAAGACGCCAGGCTTGTCAATCGGAAGGTTGCAAGTTCGGAGGTTCAAATCCCTAGCCCCGCATGATGGAGTGAGCTCCCGCACTCGCCCCAGCTCTTGCCAACCTAGTAATTCGAAAGCATGCAAATGCAAGTAGATTAATAGGTACCACTTCGGTGGGTAGGTAACAGCGTTCCGCATGCATCATGCCGGCCACATGACCGTGGAAGCATCTTCGGACAACGCTGGCTCTTTGGCTAACAAACGGAGATGAGCACCGCCCCTAGAGTCGGACACGACTGCACAACTGTGCGGGGGGAACCTTTACCTTTTTATATATGATTTCTATTCCTGTTCTTTTGAGCATGTTGTATCCTTCACATGTTGTATTCCAATCCTGATTGCATTAGACTTAATATTGTCCTGCAAGCAGCTAATGGATTTACCCCTTAAAAGTTACATTTACTTGGGGCCTACTTCCCTCAGCTCTTAGGTTAGCTTAGACTGGACTTTTGCTGGCAATTAAAACAGACCTACTGCATTTTCTGTGGATTTCTGCTGTTGCCCTTTGATATTTTGATTTCACAGGATGGCCTCCAGGCTCAAAAGGGCAATGCCTGGAAACTAAGCCCTAGGAAGAGAGGTGGAAGGCAATGGGATTGATTAGCCTTGAGAAGAGAAGGGCGAGGGAGGATCTTCACACTATTGAAAGAATGACACACAAAAGCTCTCTGTCATCCCAGCATATAGGAAGCAGAAAAAATAGATTTCGGCTAAGGAAAAACCCAGTAAAAGCAATTTGACAGTGGAACACATTACCCGAAGAAATAATTGGTTCCTCTTCACTGGAGGTGTTCAGGTAGAAGCTAAATCGCCGTCTGTCAGAAAGGCTTGCACTTGGGTTCCTGTGCTGAGCAGGGGTTGGACTCAAGGCCTAACTGGTCCTTCCAGCAATATGTCTCTCTGAACATTAACTTAATTTGAGAATAAGATGGGGGTCCATGTATCCTGGCAAGAGCTCCGTATAGAAATAGGAAAGCAACCTCTCCACTTCTAAAACCACAGCAGCTTTGTTAGTTCACTACAACTGGCTCCTGAGACTTCCTCTGGAAGTTATCATGCTTCTTCAATGAGGGAAAGCATGATCTCACTTCTGTGACCTGAGATTCCTCCTTAAGCTGATCATCAAGACTACCTTGAATTTCACTAATATTTAGTAGGGGCATAAAAAGACTATGGGACTTAAAGTACCAAGTAGCTTACGAAACCTGGTATTCCTATCCTACATCTGTGCATTATTTGTTTTATGAAGTCTTGTTCAGTCCCTCTGAGTCTGGCCCCGGCAGATTGAACAGAGGAGACCG
The DNA here is from genome assembly GCA_023362775.1 of Charina bottae. Taxonomy (NCBI): domain Eukaryota; kingdom Metazoa; phylum Chordata; class Lepidosauria; order Squamata; family Charinaidae; genus Charina; species Charina bottae. The sequence goes on along the minus strand of JALMGJ010000043.1, from coordinate 4,908,189 downwards.
ATCAACTGCCCAGCGGTCAAGAAGGCAGGCCCAGCAGGCACTGCGGATTGCTAAGAGCAGGACAAGACTCTTAGACGTCCTGGTCATCCAGTGCAGCAGGAGCGGTCTCCTGCCGCAACAGTTCTCCGTGCCACCGGGTTAAGGTTTCTTGTGCCAAGAGAGTGGGACAGCTGTTCCACTTAAAACTCCACCACGCACAGGTTTCTGTTGTGCAATACTGCACTACAGCGTGTCTTCTTCGAACCTGAAGGTCTCCCATACAAATGAATTCAGAGCTAGAACAGTAGTCATCTTTGAAATGGTTCCCCAATTAACTCTTTTAAAAAAATGTTGGTATCTTCAATACTTTTATGTAAATAAGACAGGATTGACTTCTGGAAAGCAGGCGAGAGGAACGCCTGCCACCTTGTGGTTCACTGCTTGATGCCATTCTATGCAGCAATCAGATTTCAAATCCAGTAGAATTAATGCCTTTTGTTCATAATGCATTGTTTATAAAATCTGATCACAGTCTTCATATTTACCTACTTGTGCATACAGTAATATTTTTGTTAAGAGCAAAAAAGCACTTGGGCTCTTTATTTAAGTTTAGATTATATACACTATATTATAGAACATCTCATTTTACATTTTACATTTTGCATTGTATTTTATAATATATGTGATTATCACAATCATTATAGTTATATTGTTATAAAGATATTATAACATTTATTTTTAACTTATTAACTTATTGTATTATGTTATTACATTGTTTTGTGCATATTTTCATGTTAGGAACTTTCTGGGCATAGGCATCTTTAATAAAACATTTGTTTCTTCCTCTGTTGACAGTAATAATTTTCCTGTTATCAGTTTTATTTCCTCAAAGTACATTGTAGAAATTAGAGTTATGCAGAAGTCAAACCTATAGCTTTGAAATTGGCCCAATCAGAACTGAGTAAATCCAAAGAGGTTTTTAGGTGAGACCTAAAAAAACCGAACTTCATTCTCCCATAACCTAGCATAAGAAAAACATTTCCCTTTTCTTTCCAGCACAGTACTATGAAAGTTGCAGGCTTTCCTTTGGGGGATAGAATGGGGTGGTCATGAGCCACTCTGTGCTTAGACAGTCCAAGTCCTCCTTTGACTGATAAGCCACTGCAGAATGGCCCTCAACCCAAGAGTATCTATGGCGGAGCTTTCCAAACTTTTCATGTTGGTGACACACTTTTTAGACATGCATCATTTTGTGACACACTCTTACAGCAGGGCAGAAGGCAGGCACTAGGACCTGCGCGGAATCCTGGCAGGGCTCGGAGGCAGCAGCAGCCGCGACACACCCAGACACTGCAGCCGACACACTAACGTGTCGCGACACACAGTTTGGAAAGCTATGATCTATGGGGTATGTATGTCAAAAAGTCTAGATGGTATCTATGGCCACATGATCAAAGACCGGCCCCTTTTTATGTGTGACCACCGTTTTAACTTTCAACCCCTCCTCCCCAAATCTAGGGACACACCTGTGCTGAGGACCATTCTGTACTGAAACCATTTAAACGGAATCCTTTGCGCCATAGAAATTAAAACCATGTAGAAAGGATCTCAGAGAGAAAACATTGCGTGCTGAAGTTCATAACCTTCATTATACTATATACAGCTATGCTCAATTTATTGAGAATAAACGACATAAACTTGAGCTCTTACTGTGGAAAAGCATATATGATGATTAGGTATTATGGAATCCTAGCAGAATGACTTCCACTGATTGGAATATAGCAATTAAACTGTTCAAAAGGAAGAGAAGTTGCACTGTATGTTAAAAAAAAGTCCTTTATTGCTCAAAAATTCAAATGAAAGAACTTGATAATGCTGTAGAGAGATTCTGAATTAAAATGTAGAGAAATAAAAACTATGCTGCTGTTGTCAAAGAAGAAGTGGTTGATACCTTCCCCAAACAAATAGCAGATTATTCAAAGAGAGATGAAATCATAGTGATAGGAGACATTAATTAGTCATCCTGGTCCTTCCAGGAAATTCCTGACTTGGCTTGCTGACAATGAGGAAAATTGAGAATCAACTATTCTTGACTGGATATTAACCAATTATTAATCAATAGAGAAGATTTAGCCATGGAAGCAGTAGTAGGAGAAATATTAGAGGAAAATAAAGTTGAAACACTGATTTTAATAAACCCAGAACAATAATAAACAGGAACCCATGGCAGGTAAGAAAAGCGAATGGAACGGGAGCGGGAGGGGAATCCTTAAAGATGGAACTACTAAAAGCACAACTGTAAACATTTCCCATGAGGGGGGAAATGGGGAACAGCAGAAGAAGCCAAAAACTTCAGTGAAGATCTGAAAATGGAAAGGATACATACATAATAGACATACATACCAAAAAAAAGGGGAAGACAGGTAGCCCAGAGCTGTAGAGCTATGTCAGGAAAAACAAAAGCCACAAATGAGCTGAGATCAGTAAATAACCAAAAGGAAGGGCTTCTGATGTTCAGAATAAAAGGAGAAGAGCAAGTATACTCTTTGAGTGAGATGGGCGGTGACTAAATTTGAAATATAAATAAATAAAATACTGTTACTGGGGATTCACAGGATTTGATAGAAAACATCCCTTCAGTCTCCCCCCCCCCTTATTAAACAAATAGCATCTAGTTTTGATTTCCCAACCAAACTCTGCAAGCACAATTTACAACCAGAATGCTGCATTCCATTGCTCCCTCCTCCTCTTGCTCATAGGAAGATAAGCAATAGCTACTTGAGATTTAAAACTGCAGTGGAACTAAATTTGTTTTTCTCTTTTTTTTCAAGGTTTCTTTAACAGCCTAATATGTTTGCAAGACATACTTTTAGCTCAGTGTATATGTATTTGTCTCTGCTTCTAAATACTGTACTCTTGACTACAACTACTATCTAGAATTAGGAAAGGGCTTAAAAAGACTGGCCAGCAACTTTCCTCTGTCAGTCAATCTGGAAGCTGGCTTTTCTCTGGCTGCCAACATCTTTGACCTCTACTAGAGATTATCTGCAAAGAGTAGGCCAACTTCCATGATGCTGCCTCCTCTTTGGATCTTCAGTGAGTCTTCTCCTCAATCTCTCCCAGCATCTCTCCTCAGCAATCTTTCCTGCCATTGCCCTTGAACAAATAAGGCGTCCATAGTATAACCCTGCCCAGTCCAATCTAGGTTTACCAGCCATCTGCGTCCTTTCTTAAAACCAACAGCCAATCTTCAACAGCCACTACTGTCTTCATTGGTGGCCATGACATACACTTCCATCAAGTAGTCTCACCCCAGTTTCTCACCCAGTTCCTCTGCTAATTTAACACTCCACCTCTGATGCTAGCACAATAGCTCTTCTTCTTCCCATGGCATTGTTTTTCTATCAGCAAATAAACTTAGCTGAGAGTAGACTCAGCTTCTCCTAATCAGCAAACTATAACAGTGCTTGTTTGGGTTTCTGCACGGATACTAAACAGGTAGCAGGAAGCCATGGCTGAATGTAGGCTGTCACATATACTAACTGTTCTTTAAAGACAACAAAAACTAACAGATAGCAAAGGCAGAACTACTCAACACCTATTCTGGTTCAATCTTCTCCAACAAAATTGGTATATTCCAGCAGTACATTGTGACAAGCAGATGAAAGGGCAAGATTAAAGCCAGAAATGGAAAGAAACATGGTCAGAGAATACTGTTTTGTTTTGAATGAGTTTATATCACCAGGATTAGATGAATATTGTAGAAATTAGCTGAAGATATAGCTGAACTTTTCTGTATTTTCTTTGAGAAATCCCGGAGAACTGATGAAGCACTAGATGACTGGAGGAAAGCAAATGTTGACCCTATCATCAAAAAGCGGGGAAACGAAGATCCAGCAAATTATACAGTAAATCAGTCTTACATTTGTATCTGGGAAAAGTTCTCTGCAGATCATAGAGAGATTGACCTTAACCACTTTTTAAAAATGTGGAACTTACTAGAAGTCAGCATGAGTTCGTCAAGAATGCATAGATAAGCACTAGAATGATCAGAAAGTCTGTAGAGAGAAAAAAAACAATTCCTGTAGACTACAGCCCTCCTCCAACCCTCTGGTCTATTTTGGCTCTTCCCAAAGTACCCAAAGGGCACATCTGGGTGAAGCTAACAACCCCCAACTTTCCTCCTGAGGTCTTGGTTATACACTCCAGGGAGGGAGGGAGAGGAAAGGAAAGAAGGAAAGGAAAGGAAAGGAAAGGAAAGGAAAGGAAAGGAAAGGAAAGGAAAGGAAAGGAAAGGAAAGGAAAGGAAAGGAAAGGAAAGGAAAGGAAAGGAAAGGAAAGGAAGGCAGGAAGGCAGGAAGGCAGGAAGGCAGGAAGGCAGGAAGGCAGGAAGGCAGGAAGGAAGGAAGGAAGGAAGGAAGGAAGGAAGGAAGGAAGAAACTCTGAAGCTGACAGAAGGGTTGACAAAAAGGGCTTGTGGGCTGTTCCTCCAGCAGCCCTCCAGGAAACATTGTGAAAAGCAGCCGCTTCTTCCAATCAGGTGCAAGATTGGTTGGTCTTGATTGGCAATTGAAGCAAGTACCACTGAAGCAGGGCTAGGCAGCCACTGAGTGAATGGAAGTGGCAGCCAGAACAGAAAAGAGAAGGCCTTCACTAGTGACTAAAGGACTCTTCCCTTTCTTTCCTCTCCCAGGTAGCCTGGCTCCAACCTCTGTGGCGGATTCAAGTACCTAGAAGTTCCTTCAGGTGAGACAGAACAGGGAACAGGTTGCTCTCTGGCTTGTACCAGAGTGGCAAAAAAGCAACCTTGTATTGCAGGATAGAGCCCTCCTCTTCTCCCCATTTTTTAAACATTTAAAATAAAAATGGGTGTTTTAGTACAAAAATGCATCATAAAAACATGTCTGCACACAAAAGAAATCTGGAATTAACTATGAATGTGTAAAGGTTTTTTTAATAAATTAAGGGGTTTATTTCAGTTTACTCATTGTTTTTTTTCCTTCAGAGCACATTATACAGCAGCAAAAAAGTCCAGAAATTTCATGCATTTATCACATATACAGTGTATGTATCTATGTATGTATGTATGTGTGTGTGTATAAACTTTTTTAAAAGAACATAAAAACTAATACACACTAATATAAAGTAAAGAAGAAAAGAGAAAAAGAAAGCAAAGAGAAAGCAAAAACTGCAAGAAAAGAAAAAAGTTTAAGAAAAATAGAAAGGAAATAAAAAAGATACAAAAAATAGTGGCTTCCGATATTCTTCACAGCAGTTATAAGTACAATTGTATTTTAACCTCTCTCTCTAAAGTTAAATATCACACATCTATCAACTATACATCTGCCTATACCACAAAGGATGTGTAAGGTTTCAGATTCTATGTCCCAATAAAGACTCCTCAATGCAAGTGTTGCAGATAGAGTTTTAATAAGGAATCAAGTAATCAAGTAATCAGTTTCAAAGATCTGAGTGACTGTTCCCGCCAAACCGGTTCATTTTATTGATTCCTCCCCCCCCTTGTCAATCTTTCGGCAGTGATGTCAGTTTCAGCCATCGGTGCGCACTGCGCCGCTCCTCCTCTGTCTCGCTCAGGGCTCTCCTTGTGGATTGTAGTTGATGGGTGCTAATGATCGGCTGTCTGGGTTTTCCCTCACCATTGTCTTTTGAAACTGGCTGTGGTCACGTACTCTCTGGCATGTGTGACCTCCCCCCAGGTCCTCCATGGAAGGTTCTGTTCCAGGACCTTACAGGATGGGATCCAGCTTCTGTGGTGTATCGCATGTCTAAAAATGTTGAACAATGGCATCATGCAACCCCACTGACATAAAATTTTGACATAAAGGATAAGCCTATTGCATCATTTGCTATTTTTGTTCCAGGGTCCACAAGAAACATGTTCTGCCTTAGAAAAGATTATCTGCCATTCCAGTTTTGACCATCCTGTGTCACTATTTGTCAGAAGGACAAAGAAAGAAACTGCAGTGCAGTAAGCTAGAACAGGCAGATACAGAAGGGCAACTGAGCTGTAGACTGTAACGCAGGTCATGCCTATTGGATTCTAGGCCATTTCAAAAGAATCTGTGAATGCAATGAACCCAGTTCTCCTTTATGATAATAAAAAAGAAACAGAAGAGGACAGGCCTGGCAGGAAAGGTAAGGGCTTCCTTTCTTTGCCTACCTTGATGTGATTCATCTTCTCTCTGATTATTTTTTTTAGGTGTCAAGGAATCTGGAAGCGGACATCTGATACAAAGAAACACATGTACTGTAGCTGATAAAGTACAAGGCTGATTCAAGTTAAATAAATATTGAATAATAGAAATGTGAACATATTTAATTAAAAACAAAATAATAAGCCATATCGATAAGCTGTCATTGGTTAATTTACAATAAGACATTTTATTGTTAACACAGCTCGACTATTCTGCAGGTTATGTATTTCCTTCAGTATTTGGATATTATTCTGGAAAAAATGTTTTATCTAAAAAATCATGGAGAAAAGGTGCTATTGAGAATTGGTATACTTGTAGTTTGCTAGCAGTCAAAGGTGGATAAAAATAAAAACTGTGATAAGAGACAGCCATACTTCTTAGACAGCCAGTGTGATGTTGTGGTAAGATGTTGGACCTGGGTCGATGTAATGGAGCTGGGAGCTGAGGGAGTAGAGAGCGCATTCCAGGCTGATAAGCATTCTCACAGCTTGCACAGCTTGGAGAGTGGGGGGGTGGTGTGTGAGGAAGAAAGTTAAGATTCCCAAGGGTATTTCTCCCCTTAGCTCAGTTTAGGAACCTTTAGTCTGGCAAGAATCTGTGTATGGTAGAAATAATAAAGAACTAGAGTTGAAACTCCAACTCAGCATTGTTTCTCCGCCAATTACCCTGACAGTCATGGAGATCCATGTTCAGGTCCTCACTCGAACATCAGGATCATTGGGTCATTCTCTCCCACCTTAGCCTAACTCATAGGACCATTGTGAGAATAATACCCTCTCAAGCTCTCAGATATCTATCTATCTATCTATCTATCTATCTATCTATCTATCTATCTATCTATCATCTCCAGGATATAAGTACAATAACAGTAATAGAAAATTACAATGGAACCCACTTGCATTGTATTCTAACTCACTGAGAGTGAAATCAACGCAAAAGGAAAGAAGACAATAAAGATTACATAATGCAAATATAAGGAGCAAGTAGAAGTTCTTCAGAAATAGGTCAAAATGTGCACCCAAAGTTCTTGAAATCTGAAAGGCTGTTTAAAAACTGGTCTGTGAAGAAATGCAAATATTTCACTGGAAATTCAAGAATCAAAGGACATTAATTAATTAATTTGGATACTTTACTGGATATCTGCAATTACTTTTATTCCTCCATATCTCAAGCATCTTTCCCAAATAACATCCATTCTGGGGAAAAAAAAGTAAAATAGTATGTCAAGTCTCTGAGACTATGAAACACCCATCACTGCTTAACCAGTCACCCTCAGAAGAAACAATGGTCCTCAAATTCCAATTTTGTTTCCTACAGTTCTGTCATCACATCACTACATGTGCCCTCTTACATTCTTGATTGCCCCACAGTTTATTGAATGTAGCATCTGGCTGCAAAAAGGGATGTGCATTCTAGGGCTAAATACTGAAGATCTAAATCTCAGTGTAAGCTAGCTTTTAAATTCAGAACTGCAGGATTATTTTTCTCCATATATAGAAAGCCAGGATTTATTACCAAGAAAAAATAGTAGAGCCCTTACTTAATCTTCCTCTACTGTGGTTTATTTTTTAATTAGAACAACCCCTACAACTGCAAGATACAAATTTAGAGTGCATATTATTGTTTATTTTTTGATTCTCCAGAATAATGTGATCTAATGATAATCAAAGATCTCAACTGGCTTATGTTGAGTAAAAAACTTAAATAAATCATACAGGGAAAAAATGCTTGTATGACCTGCTGTTGGTAACCACATCTTGACCTCAACAGACACTTTGTGATGATCCCAGTGCCAGTATCTAACTTAAGAAATTCTCCAGACAATTAATCAGAATGCTAAAAGAATTCATTTATTAGAATACATAACTGTATACCAGTTTTGGCGCCAAGTATTCAAACTTAAAAACATCCCTCTGACTTCATCCCTTGTTAGTTTCAAAACAACCGTTTTCCCACTCCTGATCTTCCCCCCTCCCAACTTGTTAAGTTTAATGAGAGTCCAGGTGTCTTATAAGAGTCCTCAGTTTGTCTCAGTCAGCGAAGGAACGCGAGGGAGGGAATTCTCTTCAGTGCAAAGTAGCAGCTACAAAGCAGACTGACACGAGTCGGCTTCTATATGGCTTGACATGTGTTGGCTCAAATACATGGCAGGCAAGCAAAGCAAGTCTGACATTCTGCCCCTCCAAAAAAAAAAAGAAATGCCCCCTCAGTGGGCAGGGCAACTGCAATCCTGTAAATGAGAATAGAAACAATTATTTAGGTTTATTAGGAAAATGGGAGTAAAAAGAGCGGGTTAAATCAGGAGCTCGAACATGGCGACTCAAGACCCATCTCTTAGGAAAGTTTTTCCATTGTACGAGGTATTGGAGTTGGCCGTGATATTTGCGAGAGTCTAAAATGGCTTGAACTTCAAAGTGTTGTTCTCCATCAATGAGAATGGGATTGGGGGGAGGTGGAGTAGGATGCCAGTGGGCAGACAGTTTGAAAGGCTTAAGAAGACTGCAATGAAAAACAGGGTGAATGCGTTGCATATTCTTAGGTAACTGCAGTTGAACAGTGACGGGATTAATAACTTTGGTAATAGGAAAAGGTCCAATGAATTTAGCACTCAATTTCTTAGATGGTTGGGTGGATTTAAGATGTTTAGTAGACAGGTAAACCTGTTGGCAAACAGACAGGTCCCATTCAGGAGCGCGTTTGCAGTCAGCAAAGTGTTTATAAGTGTCTTTAGCTTCCTGCAGGGTTTGAAGCATGACAGGCCAATTTTTCTGAATGTGTTTGATCCATTCATCAGCCAAGAGGGGTGGTTCCAGTTGTTGAGGCAATTCAGGAATAGGGACGAAGTTCTGGCCATATATGATGTGAAAAGGGGCAAATCCAGCACTTTGGTGAACAGAATTGTTATAAGCAACTTCAGCAAAAGGAAGCAACTCCACCCAGTTGTCCTGTTGGTAACTAATGTAACATCGGAGATATTGTTCTAGAATGGTATTCACACATTCAGTCGATCCGTCCGTTTGAGGATGAAAGGTGGAACTTAGAGCTTGCTCCGCCCCTATGAATTTAAGGAATGCTTTCCAAAAATTGGATGTGAACTGTGGGCCACGATCCGAGATGACCCTGGAAGACATGCCATGTAATTTATAGATGTGTTGCACAAACAGTCTGGCCAGTTGGGGCGCAGTAGGTAACTCTGCACATGTGATAAATGTGTTTGTTTGGAGTATAAATCAGTGACAACCCAAACAACTGTTTTCTTTTTACTTTCATGTAAGTCAACAATGAAGTCCATGGCTATTTGTTCCCAAGGTCTGGTAGGGCTAGCCACAATTTGCAAAAGTCCAGTAGGTTTACCTACTTTGCGTTTGGACATAGCACATACAGGGCATGTGGAGATGTAGTCTTGGACATCCTTTCGAAGGGATGGCCACCAAATTTGTCTGCGTATGAGATGCAAAGTCTTTACAAAACCGAAATGGCTGGCAGGTTTGGAATCGTGTGAACGTTGCAAAATCTTTTTTCGTAAAGGCTCAGGAACATAAATTTGATTGCTGCGCCACCAGATGCTGTTGCATTCAGTAAGGTCAGTTTTGTTTTGATACAACCATGTATCTTGGTGTTGATAAACAGAGAACTCTTGTTGCAAGTCAGGAGGCGTGGTGGGCCAGGAGGTGGAGTTGGCGCTTTGAGTGATGGCCACCAATCTGGAGTCGACAAGCTCCTCCCTATTCATGTTATGCTGCTGCAAGGGATGAGGTGTTGCGGGTGGTGAGGTGGACGTGGTGTTAGGAATGACAGGAACCAATCCAAGGGGAGGAGGAATGACAGAGTCAAAAACCTCCTCCCGATGGCCATTATGTTGGGACTGGCGGGAAAGAGCATCTGTGAGAAAGTTTTTCCCACCCTGTATGTACTTCAAAATAAAATTAAAGCAGGTAAAAAATTGCACCCAATGAATGTGTTTGGGATTCAGTTTTCTGGGAGACTGGAGCGCTTGGAGATTTTTGTGATCTGTCCAAACCTCAAACAGATGACGAGTTCATTCCAACAGGTGGTGCCAAGTTACAAGCGTGTGACAGACAGCAAAAGCATCTTTCTCCCAAACATGCCATCATTGTTCAGTGTCAGTGAACTTGCAGGAAATATATGCACATGGTTGCAAAGCCCCCTTCTCGCCCCTTTGCAGCAAAATGCAACCAATTGTGACATCAGAAGCATCAATCTGGATGACAAGGGGCAGGGAAGGGTCAGGGTGTTTTAAGATGGGCTCAGCAGTGAATAAAGCCTTTAGGTGATCAAAAGCCTGTTGGCATTCTGCAATTCAAAGCAGCGCCAGGTTGTTTAGCTTTCTTAGCATTCGCCTTTCCTTTTGTTTTTAACAAGTCAGTGAGAGGCAACGCAACTTGGACAAAATTGGGGATGAATTGGTGGTAAAAATTTGCAAACCCGAGGAAACTTTGTAGTTCCCTCCTAGTTTTAGGTGGTGCCCAAGCCAAGACATCCTGTACCTTTGCCAGATCCATTTCTATGCCTATATGGGAAATTCTGTACCCCAGATAATCCAATTTGTCTTTATGGAATTCACATTTAGAGAGCTTAGCATACACCTGAGCTTTTATTAGTCTCTGTAGGACCTCTCTGACCAATTTTACATGGTCGGCCATGTTGTCTGTGTAGATCAAAATATCAAGGTACACCAGCACGCCTTTATATAAAAGGTCATGTAACACTTCATTAATTAAGGCCATAAAGCACCCCGGGGCTCCTTTTAAGCTGAATGGCATCACGAAATACTCAAATACCCCCAAAGGACAGTTAAAAGCAGTTTTCCATTCATCCCTTTCCCATATACACACACGAAAATATGCCTCTCTTAAATCCAGTTTGGTGAAATTTTTCCCTGTAGACAAGTGGGCAAGCATGTCTTGCAAGAGGTGAAGCAGGTATTTGTTAGATGTGGTAATGACATTGAGTCCTCTATAATCAGTATATAAGCATAAAGATCCATCTTTTTTTGTGCGAAACAATACCGGAGCCCCCAGGGGTGAATTAGCTGGTCGGATGAAACCTCGCTCCAAATTTTTGTCAATAAGCTCCCTCAAAGCCTCCCACTATTTTAAAGTCATGGAGTAGATTTTTGGTTTGGGAAGCGGGGCTCCGGGGTTGAGTTAAATAGCACAGTCTGCCTTTCGATGGGGAGGGAGCTGATTTGATTCAGCCTCACCAAATGCCACTTTTAAGTTGGAGTATTGCCACGGGATCGGGTCTCCCTTGGGGCCTGGGCTGGGTGCCAAGGAGTCATCCACAGTGGCCAAAGCTGGTAAACTTGGCAGGGGCGGAGTGACCATCTTGGAGTCAGCCACAACAGCTAAAGTTTCCAAGTCCGGTAGGGGTTCAGGCTCCTGCCAACTGCCATATTTCCCATCAGGGAACTGCAAACTTCCCGAACCCCATTCCACTTTCGGCTTTCTGTCTTTCAACCAGGCGAGCCCAAGAATTAAGGAATGATTGGCTATAGGAGCCACTAAAAATCTCAAAGTCTCTTTATGAGTCCCAATTCTCATCCCCACCATTTCAGTATAAAATTGCATGGGGCCCCCTTGCATCTCAGACCCATCAAGTTGAGTAAATGTCACTGGGTTTTTTAGTCTCCCAACCCTTAGTCTTAATCCCATTACTACTGCAGGGTGCATTATGCAACAAGTGCAACCACTGTCTAAAAGTCCTACTAAGTCCGCACTCCTGCCAGTTCATAAGGAGGTAATTTTAGTTCCCACCAATAGACTGGGACAGGGTCCACTCACCATTGTATCCAGACACCCGATGTGTTGAGTTATCGCTGCCTGCCCTCGGGCGCCATTTAGGGCAGGCAATTCCAGTTTCTTGGCAAGTGGAATTCATCTGCTGAGTTGTTGTCGGTGTCGGACAAACCTCTCGGCATGAACTCAGCAGCTCCTCTGTTTTGCGCAAGCTCAGTGCCGATGGAGGCACCACTGGATGCTTTTGTAGTTGGCAACTTGGGTTTGTGGCTGGGGCTTTTACCTCGTTGAGGTGGTTGGGATTAAGGGCACGCAGCAATGTGATGGCCTTCCTTGCCGTATCTGAAGCAAACCCCGCTTTGAGCACGCTGCTCCTTCTCCCTTTCCCAAGTTCTGCGTCTTTCTTTTCGTTCGGTACTCATAGTAGTAGTAGAAGTGCGCTTCTCAGCTCTGTGCAGGCGGTGCTGTAGTTTTACTTGTGCACAGGCTTCTTCTACTTCTCCAGATAGGCAAATTCAACCTCACAGGGTCATTGGTTTAGCCCATGCCAGGCACCATTCCAAAATTTCAGGTTTTAAGCCAACTCGGAAATACTCCATTTTCAACGACGCCAGCCAATCAGTCATTTTTCCCACTAGCCTCTTAAACTCTGAGGCATACTGCGATACAGATCAGTTTCCTTGTCTAAGAGATTGCAGACTGGTTCTGGCTCACATCACAATGAGGGGATCTTCAAAGCGAGTTTGGAGAGCAAACATAAATTTGTCAAAGTCCTCTATCTCTGGTGCTTCGGCGTCATACAGATCCACCACCCAATTGGCCGCTTTGTCTTCTAAGTGTGCTGTAATGTATCGGATTTTCGAGTCGTCATCCGGGAAATCTCTTCCCCATGCATTCATGAATCCACGAACCTGATTCATGAACTATGCCAATTGCTTCAGATTGCCTCCGAATTTCACTTTCAGATCTCGTATTCCTACACCCCACCACTAGTTTGGTGTCCCAGCCCGGGTGGAAAAGGTGCAGGTTCTAACACTGGTGGTGCTGTGGCGAACTGAGCCGTTCTCTTCTCGTGGGTTTGTTGCAAATTGTTGGCCAGGGCCTCTGGCGAATTGCTGGCTGGTAGTGGCCATGGCTATTTGCCTCACTTGTTGACTCATTGCTTCGATGATGCCTTGTAAGCCTTCCATACGATTTCCAAGCTCTGAAACCCAATGTTCCACCACCCCGATTCATTGCCCCGATTTGGATCGGGATCCTCGCTCCATGGTCACATGCCAAGCGGCCTCTGGATCTACGTTGCATCCAATTGCTGTCAACCATCTGTCTCTCGCCTCCCGTAGTGGGGGATTTGGACCCATCTCCATCTCTGCGAACTGGATTTTGGGTCGGGCTCCAAAATTCTGCCACTCCATCCTGGGATGACTAACATCCCCTCTGTTTCCGGCTCTGGATCTCTTCTGTAGCTCTTCCTTCACCTGGGGCTCTGTACTTGGCATGTCCCAGGTTTCTTCAGTTGGAAAGCCTGCCAATAAATCCATCATGGTATTGTGCATCATGGGTTGTTCTGATATGGGGGACTGGGAAAGTCTTACTCCTGCTGGGAGGACACCTCCAGTCCCCATATCCGATACGGGGGACTGGGAAAGTCTTACTCCTGCTGGGAGGACACCTCCAGACCCTGGGATGAGTTCTTCCTCTTGCCACTCATCCATAACAGTTAAGTCCAGATTGCTTGACAACCCTGGGTCCACAGAAGGTACTGCTGTCTCAGAAAGAACAGTGTCCTCAGGGCAGGTTGCCATTATTTGTGATTCAGAGCTTTCTGTGATGATTCCAGTGCCAGTATCTAACTTAAGAAATTCTCCAGACAATTCATCAGAATGCTAAAAGTATTCATTTATTAGAATATAGCTACATGGGACGGCTGCAAAGCTCTGAATACCAGTTTTGGTGCCAAGCAACTTAAAAACATCCCTCTGACTTCATCCCTTGTTAGTTTCAAAACAACCATTTTCTCACTCCTGATCTTCCCCCCTCCCAACTTGTTAAGTTTAATGAGAGTCCAGGTGTCTTATCGGAGTCCTCAGTTTGTCTCAGTCAGCGAAGGGACACGAGGGAGGCAATTCTCTTTGGTGCAAAGTAGCAGCTACAAAACAGGCTGACACGAGTCAGCTTCTATACGGCTTGACACATGTTGGCCCAAATACATGGCAGGCAAGCAAAGCGAGTCTGACACACTTTGCAATGTTGGCCAAACCAGGTTAGGCTGGAAAACATTATCAGCTGGAACAAATAACATTTTTATAAGATGGCAGTTATGGATGTTAAACAAGGATGTGTTTCAAGGGTTAAAGTTCATCATAACACCAATGTAATCAGCATCTCCTCATCTCATATGTTTTAATTGTTGGTAGAAGATACATGTCCTGTTCATATAGATAAATGATCTGTTCTGTTGTCCTTTTATTAGTTCTTTTATTAACCTTCCAAACTCCATCAAGGGTTACAGGCCCAGTACAAGACCAGTACAAACCAGTACAAACTGATCTCTTGAAAAAAAAATTTTGTTGGCCTCACAACCACAAAAAGGGAAGCAGCTTGCACATTTAAAAATCTAAGTTCAGAATTTTTTTCTCTCTCTAAACAATGAAGAGGAGGGTGCCCCTCCCCACATACCAAGATTGACTGAGGATAATTACTCAGTATGGCTGTTCAGATTAAGGATACAGCTAGATTTTGAAGATTGCTTGGATGTTCTGGATTTACCTGAACCTAAACCAGAGGATGGGGAGGAAGTCAAAACACAGTGTAAGAAAAAGGATAAAAGAGCTAAAATTCTTATTGCTAGATCTCTTCCAGATCAGAGATTAGCAGAGATTAAAAATGTTTCTACTGCTAAGGAAATGATCAAGAATTTATGCAACTTATATTCAGAAGCTGATGATCAGAAAGTGATCTCTTTGTTACGAGAACTGCATGCATGTAATTTGGAAGACAGTGGAAATGTAAATGACCACCTGATCAGAATACAGACAATCTTTGATCAGCTGAGCACAGTTCAGAATCTCATGAATGAAAAACTTAAGATGTCTTTTTTGCTAAGCACATTATCAAATAGATTTTTTCCATTCGTTGCTGGCATGAATTTAGAAGGCAAGAATTTTTCTCAGCTTCTAGGAGCCATTAGATTGGAATGTCAGAGGCAAGAGAATTTGCAAAACAATAGATTGCCTGGCAGAGACATTGGTTACCTAGCAATGAAGGGTAAACATGAGCTAGAGCAATTAGTGACCCATCAAAAACCCAAAAAGGCCATTGTCTGTAATTTATGTAAGAGGCCTGGTCACGTTGCAAGATTCTGCAGAAATAAAGACAAGAAAGTTTTTTCCAAAGAGAAGAATTCTAAGCTTGAGAAGGCTTTACACACTGCTTATAGAGCTGATACCAATAAAAGTCCTAGGGTAATTGATTCAGTGGCCAGCAGGCATCTATGTGGGAATAAATGTGACTTTTGTGAGCTAAGTGAAACCGCAGAGGGAACCATAACATTAGCAGATGACAGTTCAATTTTGATTCAGGGAAAAGGAAGTGTGCCATTGCAATGCATCAATGGAAATGAACACAAAGATCTTGTGGCAACAGATGTTTACTATGTACCAGAATTAGAAGACAATTTACTGAGTGTCTCAACATTGAATAACAAAGGCTTTGGTGTGATTTTTAATGCTAATGGACAATGTAAAGTCACCAGTGGAGAAAAGATTTATGTTAGAGGTTTTCAAGAGGATGGCGTTTACCAGGTGCACTGCGAACAACCGCCACCAGATGTCAGCCTCGCCTATCAGCAGCAAAAGGAAAACAAAAGCGCCACCACCTGGCACAGACATTTTGCACACTGTGATTTTAATGCAATTTTAAGACTGAAAACTGAAGGCATGGCAAGAGATTTTGAAATAAGCAACCATGATAAATGCCAATCAAAATGTGTGATATGCATCAAAGGAAAAGCAACAAGACCAGCCATACCCAAACAAAGGGAAAGGCGGGCAACTAAGCCACTTGAACTTATCCACACTGATTTGTGTGGACCTCTTCAAGCATCAGTGGGCGGAAATAAATATGTTTTATGCTTTATAGACAATTTTTCCAGATACTGTGTAACCTACCTAATGAAGGAGAAATCCCAAACAGTGGACATGCTGAAAGCGTATGTAGCCATGGTGACCAACAAGTTTAACAGAACCCCTCAAGCCCTCCAAAGCAATTGAGGAGGTGAGTTCATTTCACAAACCATGCAAACATACCTAACACAGCTAGGTATAGAACACAGACTAACCACTCCATACACACCTGAACAAAATGGAGTTGCACAGAGGAAAAATTGCTCACTAATGGACATGGTAAGATGTATGCTTTTAGAAGCAGATCTGCCTGACAAATACTGGGCAGATGCTATTTTAACAGCAACATACTTATAGAATAAACTGCCAACCAAAGCCAATGAGGTAACGCCTTTTGAGCTATGGCATGAATGCAAACCAAGCATAAAGCATCTGAGAGTGTTTGGATCCAAAGCTTATGCACACATACCAAAAGAAAAAAGATCCAAACTAGACCCCAGAGCTGAAGAAGGCATCATGATCGGGTATACTCCAGGAAGCAAGGGATACAGAATCCTGAACCCAAAGACAGGAAAAGTAAGCACATGCAGAGTGGTGTACTTCAATGAACAAGAGAAAGGCTACCCTAGTCATGCTGATGATGACTGCACAGAAACCAACAGCGGCAGTTACCAGCTTGAGATGTTTGGCCCAACATCTGAAGACACAACCACCACACCGATACAGAGGGAGATAGAAGCCCAGGCAGAAACTCCACCAGAGTCAGATGACGAGGCCAAGGATGCAGAAGGGGTTGAACCACCAAGTGCCACTCCTGAACCTGCTCCAAGACACTCATCACGACCCAACAAAGGAGTTCCACCCGAGAGACTCACCTACCTCGCAAGGTCGTTGTTACCAAAAGAACCTGCATTGTGGAACAAAGTACAGCAAATACCACCAGATGAAGCAAGCAAGTGGAAAAAAGCAGCACAAGAAGAGCTAGAAGCTCTACACAAGAAAAAAACATGGACTTTGACAAGACTACCAAAAGGCAAGAAAGCCATAGGATGCAAATGGGTTTTCAAAGCCAAACAAGATGAAAATAGAGAAGTACAAAGATACAAAGCTAGACTAGTCACAAAAGGCTATTCAAAAAAATATGGACTTGATTACGATGAAAGTTTTGGTCCTGTTGTAAAACATACCACAATCAGAATGCTCCTGAGTCTAGCAGCTTCCAGGAACATGAGTGTTGAACACCTAGATGTAAAAACTGCATTTCTACATGGAGAGATAGAGGAAGAACTGTACATGCTACAACCTCCAGGCTTCGCCAATCCCGAGACACAGCAACTCGTTTGCAAACTTCAGAAGGGGATTTATGGCCTGAAGCAAGCAGCAAGAGCATGGAATAAGAAGTTGAACCAAGTGCTTGTTAAGCAAGGCTTTGTTCAAGGCAAAGCTGATCCCTGTCTCTACACAAGAGGTAGAAATGGCAGAGAGGTGTACATTCTTTGTTATGTTGATGATTTAATGATATGCCATAATAACAAAGGGGACTTTGATGAAATTGTATCCCATCTAAACAGAGAAGTCAAGCATCTGGGCAATGCCAGCTACTACTTGGGGATACAGATTGAAAAGGAAGAAGATGGAAGCTTTCTTCTGAGCCAGAAGCAAAAGATCCTAGAACTGTTGGAAAACTTAGGACTGCAAAATGCCAATCCTATGCCAACAAGCAACAGAAACCTAGTGAACTCTTACCAGAGAACAACGGCTATAAAAGTGCCATAGGTAAGCTATTGTATCTAGCCACTACCACTAGGCCAGACATAGCAGCTGCAGTAAACATTCTATGCAGAAAAACTAGCACACCCACACAGAGAGACTGGACTGGTGTTAAGCGGGTGGGAAGGTACCTAAAGGGCACTATACACCTAAAACTAAAGCTACCAGCCACTGACAGTCCAAAACTAGTAAGGTTTACAGATGCGGATTGGGCAGAAGACATTACTGACCGTAAATCCACTAGTGGGCATGTATTTTTCTATGGGGGTGGGGCAGTAAGCTGGGGAAGCTGTAAGCAAGATACAGTTGCACATTCCTCCACAGAGGCAGAGTATGTGTCAGCAGCAGAAGCATGCAAAGTGGTTTCATGGCTCAAGCTACTGCTTGAAGACATGAATGTCACGTATGGCCCCACCTGGGTGCCATCCGCGACATGGCGCCAGCCAAGAGACACGTAGACAAGAAGTAATTGGAAGCTCTAGCCAGAACAAACAGAAAAAGGACAATGTATATTCAGCACCATGGACATCAATGAGCTGCAGCGAGGTGCGAGACGAAGTTTACAGTGCTCAATGGGGAGGGGATAGGAGAGTATGTAATCTGCTCAAAAAAATAAAGGGAACACTGAAATAAGACATCCTAGATCTGAATGAATGAAATATTCGTATTAATTACTTTGTTCATTACATAGTTGAGGTGGCGGATGGTCTCCTGAGGGATCTCCTCCCACACCTGGACTAAAGCATCCCCCAACTCCTGGACAGTCTGTGGTGCAACGTGGCGTTGGTGGATGGAGCGAGACATGATGTCCCAGATGTGCTCAATTGGATTCAGGTCTGGGGAATGGGCGGGCCAGTCCATAGCATCAATGCCTTCGTCTTGCAGGAACTGCTGGCACACTCCAGCCACATGAGGTCTAGCATTGTCTTGCATTAGGAGGAACCCAGGGCCAACCACACCAGCATATGGTCTCACAAGGGGTCTGAGGATCTCATCTCGGTACCTAATGGCAGTCAGGCTACCTCTGGCGAGCACATGGAGGGCTGTTCGGCCCCCTAAAGAAATGCCACCCCACACCATTACTGACCCACTGCCAAACCGGTCATGCTGGAGGATGTTGCAGGCACCAGAACGTTCTCCACGGCGTCTCCAGACCCTGTCACGTCTGTCACATGTGCTCAGTGGGAACCTGCTTTCATCTGTGAAGAGCACAGGGCGCCAGTGGCGAAGTTGCCAATCTTGTGTTCTCTGGCAAATGCCAAACGTCCTGCACGGTGTTGGGCTGTAAGCACAACCCCCACCTGTGGACGTCGGGCCCTCATACCACCCTCATGGAGTCTGTTTCTGACCGTTTGAGCAGCCACACGCACATTTGTGGCCCACTGGAGGTCATTTTGCAGGGCTCTGGCAGTGCTCCTCCTGTCCCTCCTTGCACAAAGGCGGAGGTAGCGGTCCTGCTGCTGGGTTGTTGCCCTCCTACGGCCTCCTCCACGTCTCCTGATGTACTGACCTGTCTCCTGGTAGCGCCTCCATGCTCTGGACACTACGCTGACAGACACAGCAAACCTTCTTGCCACAGCTCGCATTGATGTGCCATCCTGGATGAGCTGCACTACCTGAGCCACTTGTGTGGGTTGTAGACCCCGTCTCATGCTACCACGAGAGTGGAAGCACCGCCAGCATTCAAAAGTGACCAAACCATCAGCCAGAAAACATAGGAACTGAGAAGTGGTCTGTGGTCACCACCTGCAGATCCACTCCTTTATTGGGGCTGTCTTGCTAACTGCCTATGCTTTCTGCCTGTTGTCTATTCCATGTGCACAACAGCATGTGAAATTGAGTGTTGCTACCTAAGTGGACAGTTTGATTTCACAGAAGTGTGATTGACTTGGACTTACATTGTGTTGTTTCAGTGTTCCCTTTATTTTTTTGAGCAGTGTATATATATATATGTTAATCTTTGTAACCTTAATTCACTTGAAGCATTGACGTGCCTGGGATCACTGATATAATAAAGATTCCTAACGATTCCATCGTGTCTCGTGTGTGGAGTGCTGATTATAATTCAGGATCATCACACATGGGGATAGAGGAATCTACCCCTTTTCAGGTCTACAAAGACAACCAAAGTTGTATTAGGCTCTCACAGTCAGAAAAGATTAATGGGAGAACTAAACACATTGATGTTAAGTATCACATAGTAAGAGAGTTGCAGGAGCAACTCTCAATGAATAGTCAGACTAGACTATTATCCCACAAGGAACATGACTGCGGACATTCTCACGAAGCTGTTGCCGAGAAGCAGTTACCAAGAACTGCAGAAGAAGTTGAACCTTGTGGACTCTGAGACATGCTAACTTGAGAAGGGGTGTTGGAATCATCAGGGGTCAACTCAGCATTGTCTCATAAGCATAAGGGGGGTACTTTCTAGTAAACGCATCTCTACTGTGCTTGTGGGATGTCACATGGGTCACCTGATTTCCACTTCCTTCTTCTTCTTGAGTTTGGGGGATTAAAAAACTCCATTACTCCTTGGGCACACCTGCAAGCAGGAGGCACTGCACAATGCAGCTCTCATCCATTACATCTCGCTTGCACGTAGATCTACAATGAATCTACTTGTATCCAGATCTACTGAATAAATGTAGGCTATCTCTATTTTTCTTCATCTAACTAATGTGTGAAGACTGAATTTATTTCTGAACGTAATTAAGCTTAACGTGCAAGTCCCTGCTGGTTCACACTTCTACTCTGCAAGATTG
The DNA here is from genome assembly GCA_023362775.1 of Charina bottae. Lineage (NCBI taxonomy): Eukaryota > Metazoa > Chordata > Lepidosauria > Squamata > Charinaidae > Charina > Charina bottae. The sequence goes on along the minus strand of JALMGJ010000043.1, from coordinate 4,887,580 downwards.
TTGTTAGCTGCTTGGAGTTCTTTTATTAACCTTCAAAACTCCATCAACACAGACATGTAAATCAGTGGAGTACATGTTCCTACATTCAGCTGAATGCTGGCGTTGATTTGGGACAAGGTATAAGGTGGCAATCACCTGAGATTCAAAAGTTGGAGGTCTGCCCATGCTAAACAGTGACACTTGAGAGGTCTAACATCAATAAATGGGAAGATTCTAAAGAAGTCATAAAGTTAGAAATCTATTAGTCAGCATGGATTTGTCTAGAACAAGTCTTGCCAAACTAACCTTATCTCGCTTTTTGATCAGGCAATGTCCTTATGGGTTGCCTGAATGCTATAGAATGATATATCATGACTACACTAAAGCTTTTAACAATGTATCCCAGAACATCCCAATGAAGAACATAGATACATGTGGGCTAGATGGCATGGTATCTGGCTGGCTGGACCGCCAGACTTCAGCTGCCTTGAAAACTTTATTCAAAGAGTGCATATCAACTGTTCCTTGTCAAAATGAATGATATACTACAGAATTTGATCCTAGACCCTGTACACTTCAATATTTTTATTATTATCTTGAATGAAGTAGTGGAGAGAATGACTACGGGATTCTCAGTAAATGCAAAAATGGGTAGTATATACCCCAGAAGAAAAAAATTAAATTCAAAACCATCTTGCTGTATAAGGAAAATGGTCTGAAAATAACAGAATCAAATTTAACAGAGGCAGATGCAAAGATTCACTTAAAATGCATAAGTGTAAAATGGGGAAATTCCTGGTTTGGCAATAGTACTTATAAAAAAGATCTTGGAACAGTAGTTAATTACAAACTAAATACAAATCAGCATGGGTTGTGAATGCAAAAAAAGCAAATGCAATTTTAGGCTGCATGAACAGAAATATACTTTTCAAACCACTTTATTCTACATTTTATCAGACCTTGCTTTGCGTACTGCATCCGGTTCTAGGCATCACACTTTTACGAAATATTTGGATGAACTGAACTAGGCTTAGAGAAGAGCAACAAGGATGATCAGAGGACTAGAAATTAAGAAGCGATTGAAAGAGCTGAGCATGTTTAACCTCAGAGATTACTGAGGGAAGATGTAGTAGCACTCTTTGAGTACCTGAAAAGATGTCACACAGAAGAAAGTCAAAACGTCTTCTGTATCACCTCATAATGCAGGTTCTGGAATAATAGATTTAAGTTAGAGGAAGAATGATTCTGACTGAATGTTAGAAAATTAGTATAGTATTAGTATAGATGATATAGTAGTATTAGTATAGATAATATAGCATAGTATTAGTATAGAAAATTTATAGCATAGCATAGCATAGCATAGCATAGCATAGCATAGCATAGCATAGCATAGCATAGCATAGCATAGCATAGAGCAGTTTGACATTGGAATCAGTTACCTAAAGGGGGTGATGGATGTATTAAAGTGGAAGCTAAATACACATGTTTTGGGGAAACTTTATTGGATTCCTACACGGAGCATGAAATTGAGTTTGATGACCTAACTGGATTCCTCCACCTCTATGATCCTGCTTTCTCATAGCTGAAATCCAACTTCCAGGATTAACTCTGACCTAATAACAAGTTTGTTGTATGCTTCTTTTGTCAGCAGCCAACTGTATCATCACTAAACTTTTCATTTTATGAGGAGGATTTGCTACCTGGAAATTTTGTTGAACACTGATGTGAGAGAAGTATATTAAATTATTGATCACTATCAATTTACATAAATACCTAGCAATTTAACTTAGTGATAAGACAGATACAGATATGAAATCAGCACCACAACACATATTCTAGAATTTCCCTGGTTTCCCAGTACATGTATCTATGTGTCTTTTCATCAATAGCAAATTATCAGCATATATATTAGCAGTACTTTATTTCTCCATGTTTCAATATTTATGTAGCCAAAAATTGGCACCATTCACCTGTAAGGTTTTACAAATTATGAAAATTCTCTAAAAGCCTAAAAACAACCTAATGAAACTCTGGGCATGGAATTCTGACTGGTTTTTGAAAGGGTGGGTGGGGTAAGAAAACAGGAAGCAGGGGAACAGAGTATTTTGGAAATGACATGACTTTCTGAAAAGGAGCTCTGCAAAATACATTTTGTTATATTTGTCTGTCCTACTTAATGCTTGTAGGGCTTGAAAAAAACAGTAAAGATTGGCAGCATTTCCCCCCTAACTAAAATGCAACATTCTCAGAAATAGTAATGATGGGAAAATGACTTCTCTTAGTATTCATTTCTTCCTCTCTGGATAATCTCCCACCTGTTTTGGACGAGTTTACACTTCCTTTGAAGGAGTTTGGGTGTTCTCATTGTTTCAGTAGTAATGACAGCTGCTGTGATCTTCCTGCCTGACTGCACAGCCAGGAGTTTGCAATATCACTACCTAGTTGCTACATTTCCCCCCCAGGAGTGGAAACTAGGAACTTCATGGGCACTGACAATGGATTATATTAAAGCTCCTAAATTACAATTTGGTAATATTCCTACTTCATCACATGAAACATGGCAGATGGCAACCTCACCTATAGTCTTCAATGCCCAAGGTGGTACACCTTTCAGTACCTCCCATGCTTAACCAAAAAAACACCCCTTTGGCGTTCATGATGGTTTTATGCATTAACTGAATTGAATATCCCAACCCGACAAATATAGTTGAAAGATGGGATACATATCATTAAATATGTATTGAGTTAACGCTATGAAGTTTCTTATATTTAAACAACTTAGTTGGTTCCTTTCTGGAGGCCACATTGGTTATCATGTTGTTGAGTTTGTATATTAAATGAGCTAAATTGAGAAATATAATTTAATACTTAATTGTTGCAATTTAAATGTTGTAACATTTAAATCATAAAAACTTTTATTACAAAAGGTGTTTCTGTGTAGACCAGTATTTATGGAAGTTGCACCCAACTCAAGCACAAGGTGGTGCTATGATACAATGCAGAATATAAGACTAGGGAGTACCTGCCCACTCAAGGAACTGTAGCCAGATGGCAAAAGGAATGGCATACGACACGACAGCAACAAAGAGACAGCAGACCTTGGTTTCAAAAATCTACACAGATGAGAGGAGGAAAGCCCTATTTTAAAAAATAAAAACTGGACAGACAAAACAGACAAAAGGACAACCTAGAAACCTCCTGTTTCAACCATCTGCTTTGAGGTGAGCCTGACGCAATGGAAATGTATCTCAAGAGCAGGCAAGTTTTAATGCTTTTTCTTTATCTCTGCATGTATGCAGCAATGTATGAATCCATTATGTATTCAGTACCTGAGGAAACGAAAACTGGATTCTTGATTGCTAACGTATTAAAAGATTTGAAAGTGGACGTTAAGGAGCTTTCTACTCGAAAAGCCCAGCTGAGATCTAAGAATCCCAAACAGTATTTTCATCTGGATCCTAATACTGGGGATGTGATAGTAAAGAATAACATTGATCGGGAGGCTCTGTGTGGTCAGAATGACCCTTGCGTTCTACTCTCTGAAATTGTGCTGGAAAATCCACTGCAGCTATACAGAATTGACGTTGAAATAGAAGATGTGAACGATAACGCCCCCAAATTCTCCAAAACAGAATTCTTTTTTGAATTACCTGAGCTGGTTTCCACCAACACCCGTTTGCCCTTGGAAAAAGCTGAAGATTCAGACAAAGGAGAAAATTCTGTTCAGAACTACATACTTAGTCCTAATGAATATTTTAGGCTAGACATACAAAACAACAGTGATGGTAGTAAATATGCAGAATTGGTACTGGAGAAACCATTAGATCGTGAAAACGTTTCACAGTTGATTCTGATGGTGTCAGCTGTAGATGGAGGCTTTCCCATCAGAACTGGCACAACACAAATAGTTATTGATGTTCTAGACATTAATGATAACCATCCTCATTTTGGACAATCAGTTTACCAAGTGAAATTAAAGGAAAACAAACAGTTGGATACCCTTGTCGCTAAAGTGGAAGCCAGTGACAGAGACATTGGATCCAATGCTCATATCACATATACTTTCAGCCAAATGTCAGAAAGAGTACTCAGATCATTCAAATTAAACAATCATACTGGAGAAATTACTCTTGTGGGGAAAATTGATTATGAAGAAAACAGTAATTATGAACTGAACATCAAAGCCACAGATGGAGGAAGACTCTCTGCTTATTGTAAGGTCCTTGTGGACATTGAGGATGAGAACGACAATGCCCCAGAAGTAACCCTATCATCCGTCACTAACCCATTACCAGAAGATTCTCCCCCAGAAACAGTGGTGGCCGTCTTCAGTGTCACAGACCAGGACTCTGGGGACAATGGCAGAACTACTTGCAACATTGATTCAAACCTACCCTTTATGCTAAAACCCACAAAGAACAATTATTACCAGCTTGTGACCCACTGGCCATTGGACAGAGAACAAGTGTCAGAATATAACATTACCATTACAGCCACTGACCAAGGCTCTCCCAGACTTACTTCAATGAGAATTATTCACATTCAAATTTCAGATGTCAATGACAACCCTCCAGTATTTGAAAGATCTTTCTATGATTTCCACTTACGAGAAAATAACATTCCAGGTCTGCTCATCGGATCAGTCCATGCAGTTGATCTGGATGCAGGGCAGAATGCCAAAGTGACCTACTTGCTTTTCCTTGGAAAGATCAGGGAAGGGCCTGTATCATCTTACATCTCCATCAACTCTGAAACTGGGAACTTGTATGCTATTCGATCTATAGATTACGAGGATATACAAGACTTCCAGGTGATGGTGAGGGCTGTAGATAAAGGCTCTCCTCCACTGAGCTCAGAAACAATGGTCCGAGTTCATATCACAGATGAAAATGACAACGTGCCCTTCATCCTCTGCCCACTTCAGAACAGCACTTCTCCATCAAGTGATCTGGTTCCCAGGGGAGCAGAGACAGGCTACCTGGTCACCAAAGTGGTGGCAGTGGACAGAGATTCGGGGCAGAATTCTTGGCTTTCCTATCAATTGCTGAAGGCCACAGATCCGAGTCTCTTCACTGTGGGGTCTCAGAACGGGGAAGTGAAAACCACGAGGCCCGTGAACAACCGAGATAGTTTCAAACACACGCTTATTGTGGCAGTTAGAGATAATGGCCATCCTCCTCAGTCTGCCTCTGCCACCCTAAGAATTCTTCTCGTGGACGGCTTCTCAGATCCTTACATGAAAATTATGGATAATCCTAAAGGTGAAGTCCCACAGGAGGGAGATCATACCCTGACAATGTATTTGATTATCTGCTTGGTCGCCATCTCATCCATTTTCCTCCTTTCTGTCATGGTGTTTATTGCAACCAAGTTTCAGAAACGACAGAAATTAATAGGAAACTCTGCATCTAATTTCCCTGGGGGACAGAATTTGCAAGAGAACTGTGGAGATCCTAGTCCTGACACATATTGTCAGGCCTACAATTATGAGGTGTGTTTAGCTGGTGGGTCTTTGAATAGTGAGTTCAGATTTCTCAGGCCACTGTTTCCTGTTTTTTCGATGGATCCTACTTGCACCCAAATGAATCCAAGGAATTCAACAGGTTCTCATGAAACCAAAACTCATGTCAAGGAAGATGAACTGATGTCCCAGGTGAGAATAGTATTAAAACTTTTCCAACACTTTTACATTTTAAATTTCTAATATTTGATTATTTAAGTATACCCTGTTGCCCACCATATGGAGCAGTTTTTCTATGATTAATTCTAAAAAAATTCTGTCCATGAGTAGATTACATTGTTCTGCATGCATTTCTGAATAAATCTCTTTTCTTTGTTTTGTTTTGTTTTGTTTTGCTTTGCTTTGCTTTGCTTTGCTTTGCTTTGCTTTGCTTTGCTTTGCTTTGCTTTGCTTTGCTTTGCTTTCTTTTTCTTTGTTTTGTTTTTCTTTTCTCCCTGTTTCTCTGTATTCCTCTTTTGTAATCTTCATTCCTGTCCATTTTTGAGGATGGCAAAATCATATTTCTAATTTAAATGGGGATAATTAACATAGATCCTTTCAATCGAAGAGAATATTTGTAGCTCAGAGTTGAACTGTGGAGTCTTTGGTGCTCTCTGAGCCTTGTTGTTTTCTTGCAGACATTTCTTTGCCAGGCTAGGCAACATCCTCAGTGTGAAAAGGGAGTGGGACTTGCTCTCTGTTTATATACCCTGGCTTGTCTTGTCTGTGTTGGTGGGGGTGTTGTACTCTGCTTGGTAGTTCCTTGGTTGGGTTGTTGTTTGCTGCTTGGTTGATTGACTGAGTTAATAGTTCCTTGATTAGGGTCTATTGAGTTGTTTGATTGCTCCTCTGGTGATAATCTTGGTGTTAATCTTTGCCTAGCTGGGTGTTGATTGCTGGCAAGGAGGTGTTCTGGTCTTCCGGCTTTTTTATTGTCTCTTATGAATGGTATGTAAATGTTGTTTACCTCTATGTGTCTGCTGATGGCTGCTTTGTCTGAGTGCCAAGCTTCCAGGAATTCTCTAGCATTTTTGGATTTGGCTTGGTTTAAGATGCTCACAGTTTCCCAGTTGAAAGTATGGTTAAGTCTGTCCATGTGTTGTGAGATTAAGGAGTTTTCATCGTGTCTTCTGACTGCTAGTTGGTGTTCGTGGATGCGTTCTGCTAGTCTTCTGCCGGTCTGTCCTACATAGTGGCTGCTACAGTCCTTATACTGTATGTTGTAGATAACTCCTGTTTTTATTCTTGGGCTACTGCGTCTTTTGGGTTACTTACAGTGTTCTGAAGGGTTTTGGTTGGTTTATGTGCTACGGTGATGCCATGTGGTTGTAACAGTCTATTAGTAGTTTCTGAGATGTTTCTGATGTATGGCAGTGTAATCCTTTTCATAGCTTCTGTTGGTTTTGCTGTCGATCCTTTCCTGTTATTGTTCTGTACTGATATAGTTTAATCTATTTATTCCTGGGCATCCTCAGGGAAAATTATATTGCAATGTTAGAGTAGATTTGTATCCCTCTCTGAATGTTTTGCTGAACCCTATTATTATTGTATGGGGATGAGGTAAGAGGAATCTCACCAACATTAAGAAACATATTTCTTCTGGAATCTTCATATTTTGAGTAGGTAGAGAGCCTTCAAAACTATGATTTATTGCCTTTAATTTAGAACAGACTCATTAGAGAATATGCAATCCTAGTGGCTGATTCCTCAGACAGCCACATGATGGCGGAATAGGCAAACACATCACTGGGAGCTCAGAATTTTGGTATGAGAAGAAATGTACAAAAAGCTATGACCAGGGTTCTGCAAGGAGAAGACAACTAGATTTTAATCAATGAAAAGATAAAATCTGTGAGGCAAAGCAGAAGGAAATTATTTCTTTGTCAGAGATAATCACTGGATGAAAGTAAGGAGATTTGTATTTTATTCAAGAATCAAGGAGAGTCCTGAATCATGGACCAATGCATTAGGAGAAAACAAGGTATGTATCTTGTCTTGTTGCTTTGTCTTCCTGGATCATTATGTATTTCAATCTACTATTCTATGCCTGAAGAAACCAAAAGTGGTTCTAAAGTGGCTAATGTGCTGAAGGATTTGAAACTGGGAATACAGGAATTCTTTGACCGCAGAGCCCATCTCGTTTCTGAAAGCACTAAACAGCATTTCTCCCTTGATATTCATACTGGGGATATATTGATAAATGATAAAATAGACCGAGATGTTCTGTGTAGCCAGACAGACTCTTGCGTACTGACCTCTCAAATTGTGCTTGACAACCCACTGGAATCATACAATATTGAAATACAGATAGAAGACATAAATGACAATGCTCCCAAATTCTCTAAAAATGAATTTGAGATAGAAATTCCTGAGAATGTTCCTGCAAGTATGGCATTCCCCTTGGAATCTGCACATGATGAGGACCTGGGAGAAAACAGCATCCAAAACTATACACTCAGCTCCAATGAATATTTTTGGCTTGATGTGCAAAGAAACAAAGACGGAATTAACAATGTGGATCTTGTTCTGAAGAGATCACTAGACAGAGAAAAGATGGCACACCTTAATCTTACTCTAACAGCTGTTGATGGTGGGGTACCACAAAAAACAGGCACTGTTCAAATTAACATTGATGTTCTGGACAATAATGATAATTCCCCTCAATTTAGTCAATCTGAATATAAGGTAAGAATAAAGGAAAACCTTCCTAAGGGCACTGTAGTGGCTAAAGTAGAAGCTACAGATCTTGATTTTGGTTCAAATGCACAGATAGTCTACTCATTCCATCAAGTGCCGGAAAGAATAAACAATTTGTTCCTTTTAAATGAAAGGACTGGAGAAATCACTGTTTGCGGACAGATTGATTATGAAAAAGAAAAAATTTATAGCATGAACATCAGAGCAACAGATGGAGGGGGACTTTCAGGGCGCTCCAAGATATTGATAGAGGTTGAAGACGTGAATGACAACGCCCCACAAGTGTCCATCATCTCTCTGACCAGCATCTTAAGGGAAGATTCCCCTTTGGAGCAGGTGGTGGCCCTCTTCAGCGTTAGGGACCAAGACTCTGGAGACAACAGCAAAACGGTCTGCTCCGTGGAGATGAACCTCCCTTTTGTGCTGAAAGCCACCACAAATAACTTTTATCAGCTTGTGCTCCAAAGTCCCCTAGACAGGGAGACCCGTGCTGACTACAACATCACCATCACAGCCATTGACTGGGGCTCTCCTAGGCTCACTTCAACAAGAATGATTAATGTTCAGATCTCCGACGTCAATGACAACCCTCCGCTTTTTGAAAAGTCTTTGTATAACATGCAGATCCGGGAGAATAATATCCCAGGCTTGCTCATTGGCTCAGTCCACGCTGTGGATCTGGACACAGAGCTGAATGCTAAAGTGACTTACTCACTTTTGCCTGGGGAGGGTGGTGACGGCCTGGTGCCCTCTTCCATCTCGGTCAACTCTGAAACCGGAAACGTGTATGCCCTCCGATCCCTGGACTATGAGCAGATAAGAGACTTCAGAGTTACTGTGAGGGCGACTGATGGCGGTTCTCCTTCCCTGAGCTCAGAGGTGATTGTCCGAATCGTCGTCATAGATGAAAACGACAACGCTCCCTTCTTCCTGTATCCCCTCCAGAACAGCACATCCCCGTGCAACGAGCTGGTTCCCAGGTCGGCAGAGGCCGGCTATCTGGTCACCAAGGTGGTTGCAGTGGATGGAGATTCTGCTCAAAACGCTTGGCTTTCCTATGAATTGCTGAAGGCCACGGACCCAGCCCTTTTCAGCATCGGAGCGCAGAATGGGGCGGTGAAGACCAGGAGAGCCCTGAACGAGCGAGACGCAAACAAACAGAGGCTCGTGGTACTGGTCAGGGACAACGGCCTTCCTCCCCAGACCAGCACTGCATCGCTTAACGTTCTTCTTGTGGATGGCTTTTCGGATCCCTTCCTGAGGAGGGTGGATGTCAGCGTGCCAGAACCGGATGAAGATAGAACCTTGACCAAGTATTTGGTGATCTGCTTGGCTGCAGTCTCCTTTGTGTTCCTGGTCTGTATTGTCGTGTTTATTGTGGCCAGAGTCCTCAAGAAGGACCCCCAAAGCAACTTTACTGCTGCGCCTCCTCACTTCCCACCTGCCGGTGCTGATGCCCCAGAGAACTGTGCGGATTCACAGGGTGGGTCACTTCCCAGGGCTTACCGGTACGATGTCTGTTTGACTGGTGGATCCTTAAGCAGCGAGTTCCGATTTCTCAGGCCCCTCATTCCTGTCTTTTCGGTGGGAGATGTTAACGTCCCAGGGAACCGTAGGATTTCTTCTTCTTCCCGTGATATCCCTAAGCAGGGTGCAGATAACCAGTTAAATGAACAGGTGAGTTAACTTTAAATGTTACTTGTATATTTTTTACATGTTTTCATGGAACTACTGTTCTCCCTGTGCCCTATGGATATTCTAAGCTACGGTTTGTACAACATGCTAAATTAGAAATATTTTTTGTCCAGTAGTCCCCAAGGACTAATACATTTATTACAATGTAAGTTCCCACACTATTGTAAAAGGCAGTTTTCAGCCATCTTTAATACTCCAAAGTTTCATAAACAATAGATTTCTAAGCTTTACTGCTGTCAGCCAAATATTTGCTTATAAAGTTGCTGTAATAAAAATATTATAACTCTGCTTCAGCCTTGACTATTGCTGTTTGCAAATTTTATTTATGTTTTCAACTAACATCCAGCAGATAAATCCTCCTGCATTTTCTTCTCCAATTTCTCATCATTTAAATGAAAGGGCATTGGTTTTAGACATTTTTTCAAAAGAGAATATGTTTATTCTCACCCTTGAGAATAAGGGTGCAATGTGATGTTTCAGCATTGGTTTTGATAAACAGCACCCAAGAGATGTCAGATGTCATGTCTTTCGTTTTACTGTCATTTCTCCAGTGATTTGCCTGGTTTTCCATATTTCCATTAAATCCCAAAGGAAAATATCAGGAGGAATCATGTCTTGAGGGGCTTTATCTTTTTAAAATTAGTATTATAATTTTACTGCAATTTAAAAAGAGAAATACAGAAAAAAGTATACAAAAACAAATCAAAAGAAAAACAAGAATACCCAACAAATTAATTAATTATGAAATTGTAATACCAAGATGAACTAAAAGGGGAAAAATAGAAAATTAAACAATTTCCATAATTAATATAAATCACCTAAGTGAGAGCTGGTTTGGTGTACTGGTTAAGGCAGCAGGCTAGAAACTGGGAGACCGTGAGTTCTAGTCCCACCTCAGGCACAAAGCTAGCTGGGTGACCTTGGGCCAGTCACTGTCTCTCAGCCCTAGGAAGGAGGCAATGGCAAGCCACTTCTGACAAACCCTCCCACGAAAACTGCAGGGACTAGTCCAGGCAGTATCCAGGAGTCAAAAACTGACTCGAAGGCATATGTGTATCAACTTGTGCATAAAAATTGTATATTCTTGCAAAATATTATGAAATCTATGCCAAAGGGAATCATATTGTGTCATTTTTTTAATATTAGAAAAAATAGCCTTTTCAAAAATAGATAAACTATGCAATTCTTGATTCCTGTCTTTGATGTACAGTACCTTTCCAATCTCTCAGCATAACTCTCTTGGCTATTCCCCATGTCTGATATAACCAATACTCCTAAAAAAACCCAGTCAGATTCTGAAATTTTGGAATATAATTAAAAGTAAAATTGATATCTATAACTTGAAAACATTTATCCAGACATCTACTTACAAATGTTACAGAGAATCAGGAGTCTGGTATCATCTGTTCTGACTAATACATTTTATTAAAAAGCTAAAATCTTTTAGTTGGAAAAGGTGCTACCAGACTCCTGATTTTTTGCTACCATAGGCTTACACAGCTCTCCTCCTACATTATATATGTTACAATGTTCTTCCAAAAAGCAACCAAAATCAGACATGACCAAATCATATGAGTTAATGCACCTTCGAATTTCTTATACCACCTGCAAACAAAATCTATAGTCCATACTTTCTGATGCTCTCTTTGAGGAATCCAATACACTCAGAAGAAACTTTTTGACTGGTTAATTTCAAGTCCAAAGAAGCAACCTTCATATTTTAAAAGACTTTTAAGACACTAAAGCCCCACTATCAGGTTTTCCAACTCTTTGTTCCATAAGCTATAAATATCAGTATTTTTTTTTTACTTTAAGGATATTTCTAAATTTCTGATATAATTTTGAAGTTGGTTTAATTTCAGCAACAGAATCAATCAGAAATGATAGCATCACAGTCTTCTTTCAGGCAGCTAAGGTATCTGATCTATTCTGAAAAATCAGAACTTGTTTAAGTTGATTTTTTTTCTGCTGTTCAATTGTGCCTTATTCTTGGCAACTGCCAGGACTACTCCCTGCAGTTTTCTTGGCAAGGTTTTTCGGAGGTGGTTTGCCATTGCCTGCTTCCTAGGGCTGAGAGAGTGTGACTGGCCCAAGGTCACCCAGCTGGCTTTGTGCCCAAGGTGGGACTAGAACTCACGGTCTCCCAGTTTCTAGCCTGCTGCCTTAATCACTAGACCAAACAGGCTCTCTTTGATTATATTTCCACTAACGTGTATTGTGTGTGTGTGTGTGTGTGTGTGCCTTCGAGTCATTTTTTTACTCCTGGTGACTGCATTGACTAGTCCCTGCAGTTTTCTTGGCAAGGTTTTTCGGAAGTGGTTTGCCATTGCCTCCTTCCTAGGGTTGAGAGAAAGTGACTGGCCCAAGGTCACCCAGCTGGCTTCATGCCTAAGGCGGGACTAGAACTCATGATCCCCCAGTTTCTAGCCTGATGCCTTAACCACTACACCAAACTGGCTTTCCATGTGTATTAGGCAAAGAAAATTCTATCTGTAGTTGTTGAAAATCTTTAAAATAATATTTGCAAAGTAATATGGACAACCTGTTAATGGAACAGGTAAGTTAATATTAAATTTTACTTGTACATTTTTTGCATTGTTTCATAGAGTTTCTCTTCTCTCTGTGAGTACCCAATAATTACTTTTTAAAATAATTTTTATTGAAGATTTTAATTACAATAGTAAAAGCAAATACAAACTAAACTCCGAGAGAGAAGGAAAAATAGAAAGAGTAAAACGTGCAAAGAAAGAAAAAGAAAAAAAACAAGTAAGATAAAGAAAAAGAAAAGAAATATATAAAGAAGTGACTTCCAATCTTCATCACAACAAGTAAAAACAAACTTAAAAACAAACTTCACCCCCTGTAAGGTTACAAATATCTCTTCATCCCATAACCCATTCCTTATCTACAATATATGCAAATCTGTAAATCATCAACTTTTCAGTCCTAATGTCAGCAAAAAGTCCATAAAGGGTTACCATAGAAACATGTCTTATTTTAACCTTAGTCAAGCAAATCAACTTTATATTGTATTGTCGAAGGCTTTCACGGCCGGAGTTCAATGGCTGTTGTGGGTCTTCCGGGCTGTGTGACTCTACCTGGGCACAGAGATTTCGCTTCTGTCTGTGCTCCTGCCCTCTGAAGATGCTGGCCACAGATGCTGGCGAAACGTTAGGAACCACAACTTCCAGAACACGGCCACACAGCCTGGAAGAACCACAACAGCCATCAACTTTATATTCCTTCCTTTTACTTCTGACAATCTTGATCTTTAATTCATTCAGATGTTGTAGGATTTGATCTCTCTTGAATTTTTCTTTTTCCCATCCCAAAGGCTTATTTGAGGCTTTAGCAAACTTCTTTTATAAATCCAGTAAAAAGTCATTGTCCAGGTCATACTTGCGGTTTATCATTTGTATTTTTACTTTGATTTTCAAAGCTTTAACCAACTTCTTTTGTATATCCAGTAGAAAGTCCTTATCTAAGTCATTCTCTTGGCTTGCCATTTGTTCCACTTTAACTGCCTTCTCTGTCCTATAATCCACACTTTTTCTTTATTATCCAGTATTTCTGATTCTGATATTTCTACTTCAGGCAAAATTTGTTTCACATCTGTCATTCCTTCATTAACATATTTTGGATATAGTCTATCCTTAGAAGCAGACATCGTTTCTGACATTGTAGCTGGTAATTTCTGGCCCCATTCTTTGATAATCTCCTGGAATATTTCAAATGTTATAATGTTTTGTGCCATTATGTAAATCCCCATACTAACCACAAACCAAAGGCAAGTTTACAACTTTTTTTCTTTTCCTTTTCTGCCTGAAATCTTTAGTCCCCCTAATGTCCAATTTCTGAAATCATAAAGTCTCAAATCTCTGTAATGACTTAAGATATGCAAAACAATTTGGTTCCCATGAAAAGCTGTTTATTTTATATAATTATTTCCAAAATATTATAGCAAAAGTCTCAATATTCCAAATTTGTCTGGACCATTAATTCATTTATGACTTTCTTGGATCAAAGTCTTATTTATTTTTTTGCAGTTTATTTCCAATTCTTTAAATTCTTAAACTTATGGTTAATTTTTCTTTTGTTCAAGAATGAATGTAAACTCACTAGGTGGCTTTTGAAACTTGTTTCCAAAGATCTCTAATAACCTTAAGATAGTTAAATAGGCAGTTTCTGAAAGTGATTAGAAAGTGAGGTTAGCGAACTCAGTAAAAGGCTCTAACCATGGCTGTGAGCATGATGGCTGATCCCTTTGTCTCCCAGCGCTCAAATCCACAGGAGACCTGCAGTCTCCTCAGAAGAAGCAGCCACTGGAGCACATGTGGGTAATCTCCCGTCCTCTCCTTGTCCAGAGAGGTTCCGAAGCAATGATCCACTCGCCAATTCTTCGGTCTTTGCTGCAGTTGTCATCTTCACTCTTATGGAGACGTGCTTAGTTCGCCATGCCTCCCCTGGAATTCCAAGTATCCAATAATTACTGTAAGGTTTGGTTTGCACAATATGCTAAGTTAAATTGGCATTGTGTAATGTGTGATTTAGAGTCTTGTTCTAACCCATCAGAGATGCTTATTGGAAATGGAAGGAAGTGCTTGCATCCAAAGAAATCTACAAAGCTTCAGCAGAGAAATGTAGGAATGAGGTCAGGAAGGCAAAGACAGAAAATGAGCTAAGGCTAGCTAGAGAGACAACATCCAGCAAGAAGGGTTTCTTCAAATATGTCAATAGCAAGAAGAAGCAATGGAGGCAGTAGACTCATTGCTTATCTCATGTGGTAAAATTTTAACAGGTGACCAAGAAAAAACAAAGGAACACAAATCCTCTCTCTTTATATCCAAGGGAAATGGGAATTTAAGTAGCACAGACTAGGAATGAACACAGTGTGAGACAGCAGCTAGAAGGTCTAACACAGTTCTGGGCTGTGTTAGAAGAAGCATTGTATCAAAGTTATGTGAAGACATTAATCCTGTCTGCTTGGCACTGGTGACAGCACACCTAGAACTATGTATAATTCTGGGCATCACATTTCCAGAAAAATATTGTGGTTAAGACACCAGGCTTGTTGATCGGAAGGTCGCAAGTTAGGCAGTTCGAGACCTGAGCGCCACGTGATGGAGTGAGCTCCCACACTTGCCCCAGCTCTTGCCAACCTAGCAATTCGAAAGCATGCAAATGCAAGTAGATTAATAGGTACCACTTCGGTGGGTAGGTAACAGCATTCCGCATGCGTCATGCCGGCCACATGACCGTGGAAGCGTCTTTGGACAACGCTGGCTCTTCGGCTAACAAATGGAGATGAGCACCGGTCCCTAGAGTCGGACACGACTGCACAAATGTACGGGTTAGGATTTATCTAACCTTTACCATTAGATAATAGTTAAAGTGACTCCTAGTCCCAAGTGACCACTCATGGTGTAATCTTCTTTCTTAAATGTGTGTGTCATGGATGGCCATCCTCTTGACCTGATCAATTTTGACTTAGAATTTTCCCCTTGATCATTAGCAATTTTGAAAAGGCATTTTACTAGAGGTAGTATAGGTACCACTTCGGTAGGATGGTAACAGCGTTCCACATGCATCATGCCAGCCACATGACCGTGGAAGCGTCTTCGGACAGCACTGGCTCTTCAGCTAAGAAACGGAGATGAGCACCGCCCCCTAGACTCGGACATGACAGTGCAGGGGAAAAGCTTTACCTTTAAGAGGGGCGTGGTGGCTCGGTGGTTAAGACACCAGGATGTCGATTGGAAGGTCGCAAGTTCAGCAGTTCGAGACCCGAGCACCATGTGATGGAGTGAGCTCCCGCACTCGCCCCAGCTCTTGCCAACCTAGCAATTTGAAGCATGCAAATGCAAGTAGATAAATAGGTACCACTTTGGTAGGATGGTAACAGCGTTCCGCATGCATCATGACCGTGGAAGCGTCTTCGGACAGCACTGGCTCTTCAGCTAAGAAACGGAGATGAGCACCGCTCCCTAGAGTCGGACATGACTGTGCAGGGTAAAACCTTTTATTGATAGGTTAGAGAGGGTTCAGAGGTGGGCAATGAAGATGACACAAAAATTTGAGCTGCCCAGGAAGTGATATGTGGCTAGGTCCAAGCAGTGGTAAATTCATCTTTGAATGAGGGGGTGATCCCACTTGTCCTCAAAGAGGCAGTGGTATGCCCCCTCCTCAAGAATCATCATTTAATTCAGTGGTGTTGAATAATTTCTGACCAGTCTCCAACCTCCCTTTTGGGGGGAAGGTTACATAGAAAATGGTGAATCTATCTTCAGAAGGTAAAACCTGCAGGAAACATATTATCTAGACCTTTTTCAATTGTGTTTCATGCCTGAGTACAGTACAGAGATGGCATTGATAGCACTTGTGGACATCCTCTCATGGGACTGCAAGAGGGGTAGTGTGACTCTCTTGGTTCTGCTTGATCTCTCTGTGGCATTTGATACCATTAATCACGTATCCTTCTGAATCATCTGGGAGTGGGGAATACTGTACTGCAGTAGTTTTCCTTTTTTCTTCAAGGTTGTTTCTAATCAGTGTTGGTAGATGGGAAATAGTTGAACCTGAGACCTCTTCCTTGTGGGGTTCCTCCGGGCTCTCTGTTCACTCTGTTCCTATTTAACATCTATATAAGGTCACTAGGTGAGGCCATCAGGCCAGCATGGGGTCAGGTTTCATCAATAAGCATATGATACCCAATTGTGTATGTCGACCCCGGCCAATCAAGCGATGCTGTCAAGATTCTGTTCTGTGTCTGGAGGCTGTTAGGGTCTGGATAGGGAAGAATAGGGTTAAGCTCAACTCTAGCAAGACTGAAAGGCTGTGGATTTCCACTGTTTCCAGGAATGTTCCAACTTTAGTTCTTGATACAGTTACACTTTCCCAGATAGAACTTGGATGTAATTTGTGGGTCCTCCTGGATCATGGATCTTGCATGAAAAGGTGGAAGATATGGCCAGGAGAACCTTCACACAGATCCTCTTGTATGCCAATTAGGCCCTTTCCTGAATTGGGAGACACTAATCACCTTCACTCATGCTTTAGTTACTTTGTGATTGACTATTACGTGAGCTGTACATGGGGCTACCCTTGAAGACCCCTTGAAAGCTACAGCTGGTCCAAAATGTGGCAGCTTGAGTAATTATGAGAACACCTTGGTTCACTCCAGTAACACATCTGCTCTGTGTGCTGCACTGATTGCCATTAGGTTTCCAGGTGGAATTCAAGAGGCTGGTTGTCATGCATAAAGCCCTCAATGTCCCAGGGACTGGTTGTCTGCAGGACTGCTTCTTTCTTAGTTATGTCTGCCTGCTCTATTAGATCTAGCAAAGTGGGCATGCTCTTATGTCCCATTCTTAAAATTATGTCATCTTGAGGGACTGGAGACATGCACTTTCCAAGGCTGCATCTACCCTATGGGATAGTATCTCTCCTGAAATCTGCATAGCTCTGCCCCTGTTGTGAAGGAAAGTTCTTAAAATGTGGCCGTTTCAACAGGCCCTAGAGCAAAGCAATTAGTGACCCCACACTGCTATTTGCATTTTATTCCTTGGTTCCTGGTGTTTCCTTCCCTGATGCAGTATAGGGGTTATTGTTATTGTTGTTACTGTTGTTTTCTTTTATTCTTTGTTTACTATTGTTGTTGTTATTGTTGTTGTTACTTTTCTACTTTTATTTTTTTAAAATGTTTTATGTTATCTGGATTTGCTTATACAACTGAGGTAGCTTATGCATTGAACAAATAAATTAAAGTAAATAAAATGTGGCATTGAATTCACTACACCTTGCTCAACAGTAAAGTTTTGGACTAGAAAAAGGTATTTTGAATCCTTGCCTGTCAGGATGGAGGCTGTCTGATGAGTCCAATTTCGAAATAGAAGGGCCGTTAGCATTTGAAGTGGGAAAGGACGGGTATGGTGCGAATTTTGAATCAGCTTCTGAACAGCTGATTGGAGGCAGCCCAGAAGGAGACTCGCCTCCACCTATCAGCGCGCGAGAACGGAGGTGGGAAAGGCGGACAGAGCAACGCGAGGCGCGATTGGTTCCCGCTCACAAACGGCGCAAAAATCGAAAGGATAAAAGGCAAGCGCAGCAGGCAACTGTTGCTGTGGACAACCATTCACATTCTGTACTGCATCTTGAAGTGAATCGCGATTCCGTCGCCGTGCCAGCATCTCCGCTCGGACCTCGCCCTGCTGCCACACCAGAGCCCTGCTTTTGAACTGTGGTGCTGGAGGAAAATTCTGAGAGTGCCTTGGACTGCAAGAAGATCAAATCAGTCCATACTCCAGGAAATAAAGCCAGACTGCTCACTTGAGGGAGCAAAACTGAAGTACTTTGGCCACATAATGAGAAGACAGGATAACCTGGAGAAGATGCTGATGCTGGGGAAAGTGGAAGGCAAGAGGAAGAGGGGCCGACCAAGGGCAAGATGGATGGATGATATTCTGGAGGTGACGGACTCGACCGTGGGGGAGTTGGGGGTGACGACGGCCGACAGGAAGCTCTGGTCCATGAAGTCATGAAGAGTCGGAAGCGACTGAATGAATAAACAACAACATGTACAATTCAATCACCCTATTTTAAATGGCCCTCCTCCTTGGTATCCTCTACCTAGAGTATACAACCTTTGAAATGCAAATTGTATTGATTCTAAAGATAAAGTGTAATACTGGCACACTAGTATTTTGTTTCTATCTAATAAAAGCCAAGCAAGGAGGGACAGTAATTATATGGGAGATGCCACAGCTATAGAAAATCCCTTACTGGTGGGGGGCAGGAGTGAGAACGAAGTGCAAAGCCTCATATCCCAGATATATCTGTGTTAGATGTTCCAATAGATAGTATGTAATAGAACTAGAGCCTTATGAAGACATATTATTATTTACATACATTGTTTATACACTTTATCTAAAAGGTTCTCGGAATACTTAAAGGTAAAGGTTCCCCCCGCACATTTGTGCAGTCGTGTCCGACTCTAGGGGCTGGTGCTCATCTCCGTTTGTTAGCCGAAGAGCCAGCATTGTCCGATGACGCTTCCGCGGTCACGTGGCCGGCATGACGCACATGGAATGCTGTTACCTACCCACCAAAGTGGTACCTATTAATCTACTTGCATTTGCATGCTTTTGAATTGCTAGGTTGGCAAGAACTGGGGCTAGTGCGGGAGCTCACTCCGTCACGCGGGGCTAGGGATTCGAAGCTCCGAACTTGCGATATTCCGATCGACAAGCCTGGCATCTTACCCACTGAGCCACCACGCCCCTATTCTCGGAATACTTACAGAAGTATAAAAACAAGAGACAACATAGAAGGAAGAGGGGAAAGGGAAGGAAGAAAAACAATGAAACTTAGAAACCAGCTGTTAATGTCTCATGGTTTCCTTACAATGGCCAACTCTGATGAAATGGGCTAGCTGAGCTGTCCTCGGAGATTATCTTAAAACAATAGAATCATAAATCTGAAAGACACCATGGACGCCAGTGAGTCCAGCTATCTGCTGTTATTAAATCTGACAATAGAAAAGGCACTGTTTTCCCAAAACCAACAGGAAAGCATTTCAACTACTCAGGCACTGTTTCTGTCTTCAAGGTAATAATCTTTGAGAACAGGAATTACAAAATCGATTTAATTACAGATCAGGAAGGCAGGAATTCATTGAAAGATTTAACACTATTTCTCCAGGTTACATAAAGACCAAGATTTCTTCATACTAGGCATATTAACTAGCCACTGAATACAACAATGTCTGTGCTGCATCAAACTGTTGCTTTATGTTTGATCACTACCAAAGAAATTCAATCTGTCACTTTTGGGGGGGGGGTATTACTTTTTTTCTCTTCAATCCCCTGCCTATTATGATAGAGGCTGGTGTGTGTGTGTGTATTTTATCCATTCAATCGTGTCTGATTCTTGGATAAGAGAAAGTGACTGGCCCAAGGTTACCCAGCTGGCTGTGTGTGAGAATGTGAATTCTAGGCCTGCCTTAGGCACGAAGCCAGCTGTGTGACCTTGGGCCAGTCATTCTTTCTCACCCCTAGGAAGCAGGCAATGACAAACCACTTCTGAAATCTTGCCAAGAAAACTGCAGTCGCCAGGAGTCAACACTGTGCGTGCTTTTTGAGTCATCACACAAAAAAGATATTTTGCACAACTACCTCATTCTCCCTGTGTAATACTTCCATCCCTTTGAAAGAAGTTACATACTTCAACTACAATATTCCAATCATGAGAATAATCCAACTAGGCTTAGTCATATTTGGCTTCTGGTATTAATAATATAAACACATGCTTATTTCCCACACTCTGATCTCTACCATACAGTTTTTAAAAATCCATGTACTTATGGATTACCTCTAGGTTTTTGTCTCCAAGCACAAGAGATACCTCCTTAAAACTTTTCTGATCAACCTCACCATGCTTCGGCCACACATTCTTCCCAGTTCTGTGATATAAGCAGTCCATTCCATTACCTACAAAACTCAGACCAGAGCCTCAGAAACCAAGTATCCTACATCAAGATGATTTTCACTGACTTTTATTTGAATGACATTTAAGCTGCTTATTTGAAGCACTTCATTTCATCTTAGGGTTTAAGGATTTTACCTAAATGGAGAAATAAATTGTCTGGATTCCAACTTTACTCGTTTAAAGGGGAAATACAGACTTAGTATACCAATTCTCAAAGAAAGGCTTATCTATTTGGTAAACCTGCTGTCCAGGCCTGTTCTCTGATACCATCAAGCCTCTATTTATTTTAAAAAAAAATATTGGACCTGCAATTCCAGGATTCCAAGAACATATAGTTTGAAGAAGAGTTGTGCAGTGTAAAATTCAAGTACCACAAAAACTACCTTAACAAAACTGATGATATATGTGAAAGTTAAAGTCAGTGCCAACCCTGACCAACTACATCTATTCCTCTAGTCCCGCCTGAGGCATGAAAGCCAGCTGGGTGATCTTGGGCCAGTCACTCTCTCTCTCAGCCCTAGGAAGGAGCCAATGGGAAACCAGGAGCCTGAGAGTTCTAGTCCCGCCTTAGGCATGAAAGCCGGCTGGGTGATCTTGGGCCAGTCACTCTCTCTCTCAGCCCTAGGAAGGAGCCAATGGGAAACCAGGAGCCTGAGAGTTCTAGTCCCGCCTTAGGCATGAAAGCCGGCTGGGTGATCTTGGGCCAGTCACTCTCTCTCTCAGCCCTAGGAAGGAGCCAATGGGAAACCAGGAGCCTGAGAGTTCTAGTCCCACCTGAGGCATGAAAGCCGGCTGGGTGATCTTGGGCCAGTCATTCTCTCTCTCAGCCCTAGGAAGGAGCCAATGGGAAACCAGGAGCCTGAGAGTTCTAGTCCCGCCTTAGGCATGAAAGCCAGCTGGGTGACCTTGAGCCAGTCACTCTCTCTCAGCCCAACTCACCTCACAGGGTAGTTGTTGTGGGGAAAATAGGAGGAAGAAGGAGTATTAGGTATGTTCACCGCCTTGAGTTATTTATAAAAATAATAAAGGGAGGATAAAAATTAAATAATAATAAAAATAATAAAAATAAAAATAAATAAACTCAAATAAAAGATGTCCATCAATGTTTTCAACATGAAAGGAAGCCTCTGTTTTGTATGCAGAAAGTTCCAGGTCATCCCTGGCCTCTCCAGGCTCCTCTCTCAAACCCCAGAGAGTGATTTCCAATCAGGGTAAACAATATTTTACCTTTTACTGCAGAAGATTTTGTAGGTGAAGGATCATGTTGTATCACAAATGCAGCACAAGGTGGTGCTATTGCATAACACAGAACAATATCCAAAGACCAACTGCTCTTCTGGAGGCCTGCTTATATAAGTAAGTCCTTATTATGCACAGGACCTCAAAGAGAAAGGCAACAGAGCTTTATGAAAAGCAGATCTTAAGGAATCTGGAGGGGAAAACACATCCAGTTCAAGATACAGAGGTAGGATAAGACAAAGATTTCGTGGGAGGATTAACTGTGGACAGTGAATCTTGTGTTTCCATTCTGCAGTAAAGTGATCCTGGGACAATGGAAAGAGGTTGCATTAAAAGGCAAGTTTGGGCTTTTTTTCTGTATCTACATATGTGTGTAGAAATGGGTGAGTCTTTGCGTTATTCAGTGCCTGAAGAAAAGAAAACCGGGTTTGTAGTAGCTAATGTGCTGAAAGACTTGAAAATAGATGTAAAGGAATTGTCTGCTAGGAAAGCCAAGCTAGTTCCTAAGGGCTCTAAACAGTATTTCCAGCTGGATCTTCATTCTGGGAACCTAATATTAAAGGATACAATAGACCGAGAGGCTCTGTGTGGTCAGAATGACCCTTGTATTCTATTCTCTGAAATTGTGCTAGAAAATCCATTGCAAGTATTCAGAACTGAAGTTCAGATAGAAGATGTGAATGATAACATTCCCAAATTCTCTAAAACTGAGTTCCTTTTTGAAATATCTGAGCACATTCCAACAAAGACCCGATTCCCTTTGGAAAGGGCTGAAGATTTAGACAAAGGAGAAAATGATGTTCAGAATTATACGCTTGCTCCCAATGAACATTTTAAGCTAGATGTGCAAACTCACGCTGACGGTAGCAAATATGCAGAACTGGTTTTAGAGAAAGCATTAGACCGTGAGACAATTCCTCAGATTACCCTAATTCTAGAAGCGGTGGATGGAGGGATCCCAAGGAGAACTGGTACAGCGCAAATAATAATTGATATTTTAGATGCAAATGACAATGTTCCCCATTTTGAACAAACTGTGTACAAAGTGCAGCTTGTAGAAAACAGCCCACCAGGTTCGTTGGTCACTAAAGTTGCAGCCAGTGACGGCGATAAGGGTGCTTATGCTCACATCACTTACACTTTTAGCCAAGTACCAGGAAATGTGCTTAGATCATTCAAATTAAACAATCATACTGGAGAAATTACTCTTGTAGGGAAAATTGATTATGAAATAAACAGTAAATATCAACTGAACATCAAAGCCACAGATGGAGGGGGTCTTTCTGCTTACTGCAAAGTACTTGTGGACATTGAGGATGAGAACGACAATGCCCCAGAAGTAACCCTATCATCCGTCACTAACCCATTACCAGAAGATTCTCCCCCAGAAACAGTGGTGGCCGTCTTCAGTGTCACAGACCAGGACTCTGGGGACAATGGCAGAACTACTTGCAACATTGATTCAAACCTACCCTTTATGCTAAAACCCATAAAGAACAATTATTACCAGCTTGTGACCCATTGGCCATTGGACAGAGAACAAATGTCAGAATATAACATTACCATTACAGCCACTGACCAAGGCTCTCCCAGACTTACTTCAATGAGAATTATTCACATTCAAATTTCAGATGTCAATGACAACCCACCAGTATTTGAAAGATCTTTCTATGATTTCCACTTACGAGAAAATAACATTCCAGGTCTGCTCATCGGATCAGTCCATGCAGTTGATCTGGATGCAGGGCAGAACGCCAAAGTGACCTACTTGCTTTTCCTTGGAAAGATCAGGGAAGGGCCTGTATCATCTTACATCTCCATCAACTCTGAAACTGGGAACTTGTATGCTATTCGATCTATAGATTACGAGGATATACAAGACTTCCAGGTGATGGTGAGGGCTGTAGATAAAGGCTCTCCTCCACTGAGCTCAGAAACAATGGTCCGAGTTCATATCACAGATGAAAATGACAACGTGCCCTTCATCCTCTGCCCACTTCAGAACAGCACTTCTCCATCAAGTGATCTGGTTCCCAGGGGATCAGAGACAGGCTACCTGGTCACCAAAGTGGTGGCAGTGGACAGAGATTCGGGGCAGAATTCTTGGCTTTCCTATCAATTGCTGAAGGCCACGGATCCGAGTCTCTTCACTGTGGGGTCTCAGAACGGGGAAGTGAAAACCACGAGGCCGGTGAACAACCGAGATAGTTTCAAACACACGCTTATTGTGGCAGTTAGAGATAATGGCCATCCTCCTCAGTCTGCCTCTGCCACCCTAAGAATTCTTCTCGTGGACGGCTTCTCAGATCCTTACATGAAAATTATGGATAATCCTAAAGGTGAAGTCCCACAGGAGGGAGATCATACCCTGACAATGTATTTGATTATCTGCTTGGTCGCCATCTCATCCATTTTCCTCCTTTCTGTCATGGTGTTTATTGCAACCAAGTTTCAGAAACGACAGAAATTAATAGGAAACTCTGCGTCTAATTTCCCTGGGGGACAGAATTTGCAAGAGAACTGTGGAGATCCTAGTCCTGACACATATTGTCAGGCCTACAATTATGAGGTGTGTTTAGCTGGTGGGTCTTTGAATAGTGAGTTCAGATTTCTCAGGCCACTGTTTCCTGTTTTTTCGATGGATCCTACTTACACCCAAATGAATCCAAGAGCTAGATCTGCAGAACTTTCTGGTCTTGAAGCAGAGACAAAATCTATATGCCAGGTGAGAATACTTTTGGATTTTTTGCTATATGGTGAAATTGGAAATAGTATTGGCAACTTTCCATTATACTTTCTCTTATATTTTTATTTTATCTTGAATTTGTGCTGTTATTCTGTAAAATATAGACCTGAATTTAATACATTTCAAAAAATATAAATTTGACTTTGGAATGCTTCTCTTTTTCGTCTGTTATTGTAACATACAAATACCTTAAAAATACTTTATATTGTTTCTTTTATAAATTGAGGAAAAGTAATGATTTTATTATTCTTGTCTATTCTGTTATAAGTAATGCCATACATTTCCATGAATAAGACTTTCCAAACTATTTCTGCTAGTGGAAGAGTGAGTGATATCAACTAAAAACAGAGAGAAAAATAAGAAATAAACGGATGTGGAGGAAATAAACAAACTTTCATTGGGGGAATAGGCACCTAAATGTACTTTTTAAAAATCTTCTTCATTATAGAATTTCTTCTTCAACAAAATACCACAGAGGTTAACTGGAAATTTCACATATATAGCCCAATTTCAAAAGTTAACTGTTTTTTTTTAGCTTTCAATTTTTTTATTATTATTTCAATCCAATATTTCTATTCCAAGTGGAGCCAAAAAAATGTGATGGTTTTTAAAAAGGGTGCATGAAGTGGATCATTCCACAACACTGTTCTCTGGCAATCATTAATAATACATTGCTGTCAATTTTGTTGATATTCAAAACCAGCTACCCCAGGAGACTGCCTCACTATGTCCAAGGATAGAGCTAGCCCTATATTTAACAATACTGCTTTTTTCTTGGAAAATAGAATACTTAAAATCTGCACAAGGAGGCTTCATAAAAAATTAAGCGAAAAACACTGATACACTGACAGAAAAATCAGTTGCTCAAACATTTCCACTAATTATGCCAGAAGAAGGATTCATAGTTAACATTTACATTTAAATGTAATCTATATATTTCAGCACATAGCAGTGGTGTTTTTTCAGAATTATTAAACAAAAATAAATAAACAGCAACTTTAAGATAACATGTTAAAAAGGTTCAGACTTACAGTGTTCAACAAGGTCTTTTTGGAAAAGTTAACTGTTTTTAATACAGAGAACACAAAAAGGTAGTGAGGCTAAAATCAAAAGATGGGATATTTATAACACAAAGCATTCAGTACATTTTCAGTTGAAGATCATAAATATAACTATGTTTTCCAGAAACTTTACTAACTTTTGCTGGATTTTTTAAATAAAATAATCTGTTCCAAATAGCTAAGCAATACATCTCAGCTTTTCAAGTTAACTCTATTGTGCAGACGGGTGCCATACAATCAGAAATATAGAAGTGATTTGTTTCCTTATTCATCCACATAGTGGCAGCACAGGCTAACATATTAATAGACACTCAGAATGTTGTCTTTGAGGAATGCTGAGGAAATGATTATCAGGGATGTGAATGAAACAAAAACTCTGGTATGAGCAAAATTTCAATGGAACTGAGCATCCACACTGCACAACAAAACCTTTTTTCCCTATCAGCAGACATTATCACTGGATTAAAGTTAGGAAACTTATATTTGGGGCAAAAATTGGAGAAAAAGAAATTTCCTACACAATGGAAGATCACTTCATCAGGGACAAACAAGGTCTGTATCTTTTGCTTTTCCTCAGTCTTTTTGGAACACTGTGTATTTCAGTTCGCTATTCTGTCCCTGAAGAAAAGAAAAATGGGTTTGTAGTGGCTAATGTATTACAGGATTTGAAACTGAAAAAAGGAGAACTCTCTACTCGCAGAGCCTGTTTAATTTCTGGCAGCACTAAGGAATATTTCCACCTTGATATCCAAACTGGGAATCTGTTGATAAATGATAAAATAGACAGAGAAGCTTTGTGTGGCCAAAAGGAACCTTGTTTACTTTTATCTCAATTTGTACTAGAAAAGCCATTAGAACTCCATAGTATTGAAATAGAGATAGAAGATGTGAATGATAATGCTCCTAACTTTACAAAAAATACATTCACCATACAAATATCTGAACATGTCCTAGTGAATACCCGAATTCTGATGGAGTCTGCTCAAGATGCTGATCTAGGAAAAAATGGTATCCAGAATTACACACTCACTAAAAATTCACATTTCACATTAGAAGTACAGATTGATGAACATGAAAAGAAGAACGTTGACCTTATTCTGCAGAAACCACTAGACAGGGAGAAGATGCCTCACCTTCAGTTGACTCTGATGGCCATCGATGGAGGAACGCCACAAAAAACAGGCACTGTTCAAATTAACATTGATGTTCTAGATATAAATGATAACTCCCCTCAATTTCCTCAATCTGAATATAAGGTAAGAATAAAGGAAAACATTCCTAAGGGCACTCTGCTGATTAAGGTGGAGGCTAGAGATTCTGATTTTGGTTCAAATGCACAGATCCTCTACTCATTCCATCGAGTGCCTGAAAGAATAAACAGTTTGTTCCTTTTAAATGAAATGACTGGAGAAGTCATAGTTAGGGGACAGATGGATTATGAAAGGGAAATAAGTTATAGCATAAACATCAAAGCAACAGATGGAGGGGGTCTTTCAGGTCATTGTAAGATACTGATAGAAATTGAAGACGTGAATGACAACGCCCCAGAGGTGTCCATTATATCTCTGACCAGCGTCTTAAAGGAGGATTCTGCCCCAGACACAATGGTGGCCCTCTTCAGTGTTAGGGACCAAGACTCTGGAGACAACAGCAAAACGGTCTGCTCCGTGGAGATGAACCTCCCTTTTGTGCTGAAAGCCACCACAAATAACTTTTATCAGCTTGTGCTCCAAAGTCCCCTAGACAGGGAGACCCGTGCTGACTACAACATCACCATCACAGCCATTGACTGGGGCTCTCCTAGGCTCACTTCAACAAGAATGATTAACGTTCAGATCTCCGACGTCAATGACAACCCTCCCCTTTTTGAAAAGTCTTTGTATAACATGCAGATCCGGGAGAATAATATCCCAGGCTTGCTCATCGGCTCAGTCCACGCTGTGGATCTGGACACAGAGCTGAATGCTAAAGTGACTTACTCACTTTTGCCTGGGGAGGGTGGTGACGGCCTGGTGCCCTCTTCCATCTCGGTCAACTCTGAAACCGGAAACGTGTATGCCCTCCGATCCCTGGACTATGAGCAGATAAGAGACTTCAGAGTTACTGTGAGGGCGACTGATGGCGGTTCTCCTTCCCTGAGCTCAGAGGTGATTGTCCGAATCGTCGTCATAGATGAAAACGACAACGCTCCCTTCTTCCTGTATCCCCTCCAGAACAGCACATCCCCGTGCAACGAGCTAGTTCCCAGGTCGGCAGAGGCCGGCTATCTGGTCACCAAGGTGGTTGCAGTGGATGGAGATTCTGCTCAAAACGCTTGGCTTTCCTATGAATTGCTGAAGGCCACGGACCCAGCCCTTTTCATCATCGGAGCGCAGAATGGGGCGGTGAAGACCAGGAGAGCCCTGAACGAGCGAGACGCAAACAAACAGAGGCTCGTGGTCCTGGTCAGGGACAACGGCCTTCCTCCCCAGACCAGCACTGCATCGCTTAACGTTCTTCTTGTGGATGGCTTTTCGGATCCCTTCCTGAGGAGGGTGGATGTCAGCGTGCCAGAACCGGATGAAGATAGAACCTTGACCACGTATTTGGTGATCTGCTTGGCTGCAGTCTCCTTTGTGTTCCTGGTCTGTATTGTCGTGTTTATTGTGGCCAGAGTCCTCAAGAAGGACCCCCAAAGCAACTTTACTGCTGCGCCTCCTCACTTCCCACCTGCCGGTGCTGATGCCCCAGAGAACTGTGCGGATTCACAGGGTGGGTCACTTCCCAGGGCTTACCGGTACGATGTTTGTTTGACTGGTGGATCCTTAAGCAGCGAGTTCCGATTTCTCAGGCCCCTCATTCCTGTCTTTTCGGTGGGAGATGTTAACATTCCAGAGAGCCACAGAACATCTGGTTTCCAAGATATTGCTCATCAGACTGCAAATAACCAATTAAAGGAAGAGGTGAGTTAACTTTTAGTTGGAAGTACAGATTTCTTTTCTTTCTTTTTCTGTATTCTTTTATATCACTTTTTTCTGTGAGTGTCCTGTAATTACTTAAGGCTTGGTTTGTATAATACACTAAAGTAGAATAAATTGAAACAGCAATAACTCTCTTTTTATAACTTAGCATGTTATATGTACCAAGCATCACATTAATTCATGATATTTAGTTGGGCATGTCATTTCATATAAATACAGAAATTATGTTGTCTTAAACAGATTTTGCATTTTAGTGTGTTTTATGAATTGAAACTATGTCTTAGTATCTTACACAAAGTAGGCCATATGGTTAAGATAAAGGTGTGTGCTTATGTAGCATTTGCACCAGGGACAATATATGGAGAAACATGAGTGAACCAATAACCAATCATGTACAGTACTGTCATGATGAATATTACCTGCAGGTATCACGTGGTGGCTCAGCGGGTAAGACGCCAGGCTTGTCGATCGGAAGATTGCAAGTTCAGAGGTTCGAATCCCTAGCCCCGCGTAACAGAGTGAGCTCCTGCACTAGCTCCAGCTCTTGCCAACCTAGCAATTCGAAAGCATGCAAATGCAAGTAGATGAATAGGTACCACTTCAGTGGGTAGGTAACAGCGTTCCACGCGCGTCATGCGGCCACATGACCGTGGAAATGTCTTTGGACAACGCTGGCTCTTCGGCTAACAAACGGAGATGAGCACCGCCCCCTAGAGTTGGACACGACTGCACAAATGTGCGTGGGAAACCTTTACCTTTACCTTATCACATTTTCAACCCCTGGCCTTGGTGGCCCTCCTTAAAAGCTTTCAGTAATCAGGTAGTGAAAAAGGCTGAGAAAATGGAAATATGTCATCTTGGCAGGCAAGTGGTCTTGTTCTTTATTTATCTATGTAACTCTGGTACGTTGTGTGAACCATTCCGCTATTCAGTGCCTGAGGAGAAGAAAGCTGGCTCGATAGTAGCAAATGTGCTCAAAGATTTGAAAGTAGATGTGAAGGAGCTCTCTGCTCGCAGAGCACAGTTGATTTCTAAGAGTTCCAGGCAGGATTTCCAGCTGGATCCTCATTCTGGGAATATAATATTAAAGGATAAAATTGACAGGGAAGCTTTGTGTGGTCAGAATGACCCTTGCGTTCTATTCACTGAAATTGTGCTGGAAAATCCTTTTCAATTCTTCAAAATTGAAGTTCAGATAGAAGATGTGAATGATAATTCCCCTAGATTCTCTAAGAATCAATTTCTTTTTGAAATACCTGAGCAGACTCCCATAAATACACGTTTCCCTTTGGAGACAGCCCAAGATTTAGACAATGGGAAAAATGCTATCCAGAACTACATACTTAGCGCAAATGAATATTTTAAGCTGGACGTGCAAAGTCAAAACGGTGGCAACAAATATGCAGAACTGCTTTTGGCGAAACCATTAGACCGTGAGGTGATTCCCCAGTTTATCCTCATTCTGGAAGCTGTGGATGGAGGGATCCCAAGAAGAACTGGTACAGCACAGATAGTTATTGACATTCTGGATAACAATGATAATGTACCCCAGTTTGAACAATCGGTGTATAAAGTGCAGCTGATGGAAAACAGTCATCCAGGTTCATTTGTTGCTACAGTTAAAGCCACTGACAAAGATATTGGATCCAATGCTCATATCATTTACACTTTTAGCCAGGTACCAACAGATGTGCTCAGATCATTCAAGTTAAACAACCATACTGGGGAAATTACTCTTGTAGGGAAAATTGATTATGAAATAAACAGTAAATATCAGCTGAACATCAAAGCCACTGATGGAGGAGGACTATCTGCTTACTGCAAAGTCCTTGTTGACATTGAGGATGAGAACGACAATGCCCCAGAAATAACTATATCATCCATCACCAACCCCATACCAGAAAACTCTTCCCCAAAAACAGTGGTGGCCCTCTTTGGCGTTAGAGACCAAGACTCTGGAGACAATGGCAGAACTGCCTGCAACACTGATGCAAATCTGCCCTTTATACTACAACTGACTGAGAATAATTATTACCAGCTTGTGACTCAACAGCCATTGGACAGAGAACAAATGTCAGAATATAACATTACCATTACAGCCACTGACCAAGGCTCTCCCAGGCTCACTTCAATGACAGTTATTAACATTCAAATTTCAGATGTCAATGACAACCCTCCAGTATTTGAAAGATCTTTCTATGATTTCCCGTTACGAGAAAACAACATTCCAGGTCTCCTCATTGGATCAGTCCATGCTGTGGATGTGGACACAGAACACAATGCCAAAGTGACCTATTTGCTCTTGCCTGGAAAGATCAGGGAAGGGCCTGTATCTGATGGGGTGTACGCTGGCTAATAGGGAAAAATCGAGGCTTGAGAATAAACCAGACAGAGTGCAGCTTTTAGGGCTAAAAGTGTTTACTTGTAGCATAAGGCAATAAATGCATATATAGTTACATTATTGCAAAAAGAAAAGTGGAATATACATGGTACAGCATTGCAAAAGGAAAAACACACTCACAAGCAGAGTTCCGTGTATTGTTTCCTGGGCCAGAGCTCATGCCATGGCTGAAACGTATAACCAGGCATAGCTCATCATTGGCGATCACTCGTAGCCAAGTAAGATTGTCTTCCAAAGGTAAAATTTTAACGGTGGATCCGTAAGTGGCTATAAAGGCCAATTCTGGATCCGCACAACCTCCCACAATGAGGGCATAGGTTTCCGGGTGGGAGACGGTCATGATGAGGGTCTGCCTGACGTGCTTTCCTTTTAGCTCTTTTCTCCTTTTCGCCCTGTACTCGTGCTTCTTCAACGTCCATAGCACCATTAATAAAGGATGACCTCCAATTGAAACGCTCATGAGTTAGGGCTTCCCAGTTCTCAATGCTGATATTACATTTTTTTAAATTAGCTTTGAGAGTATCTTTGAATCTCTTTTGCTGTCCACCAATATTCCGTTTTCCATTCTTAAGTTGGGAGTAAAGTAGCTGCTTTGGAAGAAGATGGTCAGGCATTCGAACAACATGACTGGTCCAGCGAAGTTGATGTTAGATGATGATTGTTTCAATTCTGGTGGTTTTCGCTTCTTCTAATACGCTAACATTAGTCCGCCTATCTTCCCAAGTAATTTGCAGAATTTTTCGGAGGCAGCGTTGATGGAATCTTTCAAGAAGTTGGAGGTGGCGTTTGTAGAGGGTCCATGTTTCACAGGCGTACAGAAGGGTTGGTAGTACAATGGCTTTGTAAACAAGCATTTTGGTCTCCCTGCGAATGTCCCGATCCTCAAACACTCTACGCTTCATTTGGGAGAAAGCTACACTCACAGAGCTCAGGCGATGCTGAATTTCAGCGTCGATGTCGGCTTTTGTAGATAGATGGCTGCCGAGATAAGAAAAGTGGTCGACATTTTCTAGTGACACACCTTTAAGCTGGATTGATGGCGCTGCGAAGGGATTGGTTTGAACTTGCTGGTAAAGCACTTTGGTTTTTTTTAATGTTAATCGAGAGGCCGAGCTTTTCATATGCTTCTGCAAAGATGTTTAGGATAGTTTGAAGATCTTCCTCGGAGTGTGCACAGACTACGTTATCATCAGCATATTGAAGTTCTATAACAGAAGTTGCACTTACCTTATTTTTTGCTTTCAGCCTACTAAGATTAAAAAGCTTTCCATCTGTTTGATATATAATTTCTACACCAGTAGGAAGTTTCTCTTCAACAAGGTGTATAATCATAGCGATGAAGATAGCGAATAAGGTTGGAGCAATAACACATCCCTGTTTAACGCCGGATTCCACTTTAAATGGATTGCTTTGAGAGCCATTGTTATTCAGGATTGTTGCCATCATGTCGTCATGGAGTAGCCGCAAGATGTTCACAAATTTATCAGGGCATCCGATTTTCAGAAGGATGGTCCAGAGAGCAGTACGATTTACAGTATCAAAAGCTTTAGTCAGATCAATAAACGCCATGTACAGAGGGCGGTTTTGCTCCTTGCATTTTTCTTGAAGCTGTCGTGCAGTGAAGATCATATCCACTGTTCCCCTGGAAGGGCGGAAGCCATTTTGCGTTTCAGGGAGGATGTCTTCTGATACAGATAGGAGACGGTTTGCGATGATCTTTGCCAAGATTTTGCCTGCTGTGGCTAGAAGGGAGATGCCTCGATAGTTTCCACAGTCTATCACCGTTTTTAAAGAGAGTGATAATTATGGCATCCCTAAAGTCTGCTGGAATCTCCTCCCTCATTCAGATTTTTTCGATGAGCTTATGAAGTTGTTGTGTAAGTTCAGGCCCGCCTTCTTTAAAGACTTCAGCAGGAATCCCATCAGGTCCACTAGCTTTGTTATTTTTCATTTGTTTGGTGGCTTTACTGACTTCCTCCAAACTAGGGGGTACTGCAAGCTCATTTCTTATTTGTTTTTGCGGGATTTGCAAGAAGACTTCATCAGCCACAGTAGAGTGACGATTAAGGAGAATTTAGTAATGCTCTTTCCAGCGCAGTGCAATAGACTCTTTGTCCTTTAGAAGTTTAGCACCATCTACTGAGCGTAAGGGATTTGTACCATGGTTTGTTGGTCCATAGATGGCCTTTATGGCATTAAAAAAGCCCCGTGCATCATGAGCATCTGCAAAATGTTGGGTTTCTTGGGCTTTTTTTATCCACCATATGTTCTTAAGTTCTCTAGTTCTTCTTTGGACTTCTGCCTTTGCACTGGCATAGATTTTTTTCTTAACGGCACAGTTAATATCTTTTTGCCATATCTGGAAGGCTTTCCTTTTCTTGTCAATAATATGTTCAATCTCACTATCGTTCTCATCAAACCAGTCCTGATGTCTCTTAGTCTGGTATCCGATAGTTTGTTCACAGGCTGAAATAATAGAAGTCTTCAATTTAATCCAGTGTTCCTCAACATTTTCAGGAAGTTCCATAGGCAGATGTTCCTTGAGAGTTGATTGAAAGCAAGCTCATTTAATAGGATCTTGAAGGGCCAGTGTATTCATTTTACGCCTTGGTTTTCTTCCTTGGAGCCTACGATGAGGGACAATCTTTATGGCCATCGTGGATCGAATTAATCGATGGTCTGTCCAGCAGTCATCGGCGCTCGTCATGGCTCTGGTGAGAAGTACATCACGGCGATCTCTAGCACGGACAATTACATAATGTAAAAGATGCCAGTGCTTCGACCGTGGGTGCTTCCATGATGTTTTAAATTTATTTTTCTGGCGAAAGAGTGTATTAGTAATGACAAGGTTATGCTCTGCACATTTAGTCAGAAGTAAGATTCCATTCGTGTTGCTGTTGTCAACTCCTTCTTTCCCAATGATCCCTGGCCACAAATCAAAATCACGCCCAACTCTTGCATTGAAATCGCCCAGGAGGATAATTTTATCCTCCTTTGGTATCTCTGATAAGATGGTGTCCAGCTGGGTATAAAATTTTTCCTTGATATCCTCATCTGCATCTAGTGTTGGTGCGTAAGCACTTAGGATAGTTGCCTGTTGGTTTTTGGCGAGTTTTATTCGGAGAGTTGAGAGTCGTTCGTTAATCCCAGTGGGAACTTCTGACAAGAGCTTCACAAGGTCGTTTTTGATAGCAAAGCCTACCCCATGTATTCGTCGTTCTTGTTCAGGCAGTCCTTTCCAAAAGAAGGTATAACCTCCTTTTTCTTCCTTCAACTGTCCTTCTCCTGCTCTTCGAGTTTCTTGGAGTGCTGCTATATCAATATTAAAACGTCCCAGCTCCCTTGCAATAATGGTAGTCCTATGTTCAGGTCGTTCACTATCCATATTGTCTTGCAGTGTCCGTATATTCCATGTTCCAAAATTCATGTGTTTTTTACGACTGCTAGATGGTGACCCCACTGGTCGCAGTAATCCAGTCAGGGAGAAAATGAGGCAGACTATGTTTAGGGCACCTTTTCTAGCCCCCTCCCCATATGGGGTGAGCAGAGTGGATCCTAAATAGGGCTGCTCAGTCGTGGATACAGCTGCCGAACTACTCAACTGCCTCGATCCTTGAGTCAGGGCGACTGAATCCGTATCCACCGCCCATGTGCTGGTCCATGACTAGGAGCTTCCGGATTTCACAGTCCTGCCCCCGTTGCCATTCGTCAATCGCCATGGGACTTTTGGTTGTTTTGGGTTTGGTGTGGTTGGAAGACGCCTGTGCGTGAAATTGTTTTATGTGTGGAGATCGGTGCACAACGATCAGCACACAACCTTCACAGAAAAAGGCTCTAATCCAATGGCATGGATACCATGACGATTGGTGACCTTTTGTCTGCTGCAGCCTTCATCCGCCTTCGCAGCCGTTGTAACAATACACCTTGTTATCTTCCGCCTGTTCTGCCGTTGAGGACTTTCTTGGATCATTCTTTGTCTGGTTCCTCCCCCCTGGACCTTACCGCCATGGGTGACCCTACTAGGAGTACATGACTCCCTACGGCTTCGCTCACAGGGTTCATTGGGAACACACAAGCCCACTCACCACAACAAGGTGACGATCCAGCGAGTGAGCAGGCATAGCTACGCACTGCCCAGTCCTCAGAAGTAGAATACACACACAAACATGGCTAAAAAGACCAGACAGAAGTCAAGAAGCATAGAACACCATTTTGCATGGTTAGATATTCAGTTCTTCCAGCTTTCTGATTGGCTGGAAGTTAGGTGTGACACACACTAGGCCTAAAGCAGTAGGCCATAGCAATTAGCTTGACCTGCTATTGGGTGGCAGTGCTGCATTTAAGCAAGCATGTGATTTCCCCCCTCCCTTGCTCTAAACAGAGCAAGGCTTCGCACAGACGGAATCAGGAGGACTTGTTCTCATGGGAAGGTCCCATTGCTTGTGTAGGCACTAGCCATAACAATACATCACATGGTACCTTCTAGCTTCGTATCTAATGAAGAGATGTAAGCAAAGCCATTCAAAGTTATGGGAAGGCTTTTTATTATCTAGCCACCTGGCGTCACGTCGTCATGCTTTGTAGAGAAACCAGTTTTCCAATCTCATACGAGAAATCTGACAGTATCATCTTACATCTCCATCAACTCTGAAACTGGGAATTTGTATGCCATCCGATCTATAGATTACGAGGATATACAAGACTTCCAGGTGATGGTGAGGGCTGTAGATAAAGGCTCTCCTCCACTGAGCTCAGAAACAATGGTCCGAGTTCATATCACAGATTAAAATGACAACACCCCCTTCATCCTCTGCCCACTTCAGAACAGCACTTCTCCATCAAGTGATCTGGTTCCCAGGGGAGCAGAGACAGGCTACCTGGTCACCAAAGTGGTGGCAGTGGACAGAGATTCGGGGCAGAATTCTTGGCTTTCCTATCAATTGCTGAAGGCCACGGATCCGAGTCTCTTCACTGTGGGGACTCAGAACGGGGAAGTGAAAACCACGAGGCCCGTGAACAACCGAGATAGTTTCAAACACACGCTTATTGTGGTAGTTAGAGATAATGGCCATCCTCCTCAGTCTACCTCTGCCACACTAAGAATTCTTCTCGTGGACGGCTTCTCAGATCCTTACATGAAAATTATGGATAATCCTAAGGGTGAAGTCCCACAGGAGGGAGACCATACCCTGACAATGTATTTGATTATCTGCTTGGTCGCCATCTCATCCATTTTCCTCCTTTCTGTCATGGTGTTTATTGCAACCAAGTTTCAAAAGCAAAGGAAGGTCATAGGACGTTCTAATTCTGCATCGAATTTCCCTGTGGGACCAAATTTGCAAGAGAACTGTGTGGATCCTAATACTGGGACACCTTCCCAGGCCTACAGCTATGAGGTCTGCTTAGCTGATGGCTCTCTGAGCAGCGAGTTCAAGTTCCTTAGACCCCTCTTTCCTGTTTTCACTATGGAGCAGCCAAAAACACTGCTGAATCCACAGATTAGAAATGATTCCCGTGATCTTCCTAATCAATTGGAGGAAAGAGAGCAGATATCTCAGGTGAGAATAATCTATTGACGTAATTAAGGTATAAATCTATACATTTTGAATGACTCAGAAAACAGGAAAAAAATGAAATATTGTCTATTGAGGTACCTCAGTACCAGTTTCCAGAGAACTAGTTCATGCCATTATGCACTAACAAATTTGTATTGGTTTACTTGTATTTTAGTTCCTAAACTGGTATTTATTCTGCTTTGTTCTACACAGTTTAGTGGGTGGGATATGCTGGGATGCTTTCCTACCAACTGACAAATTATTTTTCTTGCTGTCCCCAAGGTGTGACCAAACATCTGCTACCATCCAGAGATCACTCTTACTGCATCTGACCCTTTATAGTTTTTTAAAGGTTTTTTTATTCCGCTTTTATTATTTTTATAAATAAGTCAAGTTGGGGAACATACCTAATACTCCTTCCTCCTCCTATTTTCCCCACAACAACAACCCTGTGAGGTGAGTTGGGCTGAGAGAGAGTGACTGGCCCAAGGTCACCCAGCCGGCCTTCATGCCTAAGGCGAGACTAGAACTCTCAGTCTCCTGGTTTCTAGCCTGGTGCCTTAACCACTAGACCAACCTGGCTTGAATCTGAAAAAACATTCCCTACAGCAATATAAAAGAACTTTACAAGATATTGCTTCCATATCCCTCTTACCCTACAATCAGTGTGCTTGCTGTAGACATAACATATGCCTTTTGGAGACGTTAGTGGACAGTTGAATGATTTCCTTAGTATATGGACTGTAAATAGAAAGTTTTTAAATGTATCTTACATTCAAAGTTCATCTCTGAGTTGTGGAAGTGAGAGTAGAAAAATGTCATTTAGCACTTCGATATATCAACACTATGGATACTGGAAACAATGTTGTGAGCATATACAAAAGTATGAAGAAATTGGAGTAATGTAGAAATATTCCCCTTGAAAAATGTCAGAAAAAGAATACTCTTTAAAAACGTGTTGTGCAGAATTCAGGGTGGGTTACTAAGAAAAAAATGCACTTTTTACAGCATGAGGAGACATGGGGAAGGAGACCAAATATGAGGTCACCTCCTGGATAGTATTGATCTTAACAGAATACCCAGTGCTTTTAGTGTAAGTTGGTTAATTTGATGGGTTGATAAAATATTTCTTCAAAAGTATACCTTGAAAGTACTGGATTTCAACCTGTAGGAACAAAATGTGAAGTGTATTGTGCTGGTAACTGTTCTGTTTCTTTGTTTTTATTAATATAATTGGAAGAATAATTGCCTTATGTTTGAATGGCCAACTGGTAATATGGTAGGTAGATAAGGGTGAATTGAATCTACCACTATCATTCTGGGACCAGACAAAAACTATGTTTTTCTCACGATGAACCACGTGGTGGCAGTATAAACAAAGAAATTCAATTCTATTCTGCATCTTTTCTAATTCCCACACTAGAAAAGCTATTCAGTAAACAGATAAAACTGAACAAGAGGGGAATCAGACAGTTGATAGAGCAAAGCAACAAATAAAGAATAATAAAAAGGATTTGTAGAATTAAATTGTAAAAGAAGGAAGCCAGAAGTTTTGCACCGGGGCAGAACTTGATCTTAAAGGAAGAGACTGGAATCATGGAAAACTGCTTTTGGAAAAGACAAGGTCTGTATTTCCTTCTCTTTTTCTCAATCTTTAGAGTAATGTGTACTTCAATTCGCTTTTCTGTCCCTGAAGAAAAGAAAAAGGGGTTTCTGGTGGCTAATGTCCTTAAGGATTTGAAACTGAAAACAGGGGAGCTCTCAAAACGCAAAGCACATTTAGTTTCTGAGGGCACTCGGGAATATTTCCACCTTGACATCCATACTGGGAATCTGTTGATTCATGATAAAATAGACAGAGAAGCTTTATGTGGCCAGAATGACCCTTGTTTACTTCTATCTCAAATTGTGCTGGAAAACCCCTTAGACATCTTTAATATTGAAATCAAGATAGATGATGTGAATGACAATGCTCCCAAATTTTGGAAAAACAAAGTGGAGCTGGACATTCCCGAGAATGTTCCTAAAAGTACAACATTCCGCTTGGAATCCGCTCAAGATGAGGACCTGGGAGAGAATAGCATTCACAACTATACGCTGAGTCCCAATGAGCATTTTCAGCTTGCAGTACATAAGCAGGAAGATGGAAGTAACAATATGTATCTGGCTTTGAAAAAAACACTAGATAGGGAGAAGATGCCATATCTTGGATTGACTCTAATAGCTATTGATGGAGGGATACCACAGAAAACAGGCACAATGCAAATTAATATCAATGTTCTAGATATTAATGATAACTTTCCTCAGTTTAGTAAATCTGAATATAAGGTAAAAATAAAGGAAAACATTGTTAAGGGAACTCTGGTGACTAAAGTGGAAGCTACAGATCTTGATTTTGGTCCAAATGCACAGATCCTCTATTCATTTGATCAAGTGCCGGAAAGAATAAACAATTTGTTCTTTTTAAATGAAAGAATGGGAGAAATCACTGTTTGCGGACAGATTGATTATGAAAAAGAAAAAAGTTATAGCATGAACATCAGAGCAACAGATGGAGGGGGACTTTCAGGGCACTGCAAGGTACTGATAGAGGTTGAAGACGTGAATGACAACGCCCCAGAGGTGTCCATCATATCTCTGACCAGCGTCTTAAAGGAGGATTCTGCCCCAGACACAATGGTGGCCCTCTTCAGTGTTAGGGACCAAGACTCTGGAGACAACAGCAAAACGGTCTGCTCCGTGGAGATGAACCTCCCTTTTGTGCTGAAAGCCACCACAAATAACTTTTATCAGCTTGTGCTCCAAAGTCCCCTAGACAGGGAGACCCGTGCTGACTACAACATCACCATCACAGCCATTGACTGGGGCTCTCCTAGGCTCACTTCAACAAGAATGATTAACGTTCAGATCTCCGACGTCAATGACAACCCTCCGCTTTTTGAAAAGTCTTTGTATAACATGCAGATCCGGGAGAATAATATCCCAGGCTTGCTCATCGGCTCAGTCCACGCTGTGGATCTGGACACAGAGCTGAATGCTAAAGTGACTTACTCACTTTTGCCTGGGGAGGGTGGTGATGGCCTGGTGCCCTCTTCCATCTCGGTCAACTCTGAAACCGGAAACGTGTATGCCCTCCGATCCCTGGACTATGAGCAGATAAGAGACTTCAGAGTTACTGTGAGGGCGACTGATGGCGGTTCTCCTTCCCTGAGCTCAGAGGTGATTGTCCGAATCGTCGTCGTAGATGAAAACGACAACGCTCCCTTCTTCCTGTATCCCCTCCAGAACAGCACATCCCCGTGCAACGAGCTGGTTCCCAGGTCGGCAGAGGCCGGCTATCTGGTCACCAAGGTGGTTGCAGTGGATGGAGATTCTGCTCAAAACGCTTGGCTTTCCTATGAATTGCTGAGGGCCACGGACCCAGCCCTTTTCAGCATCGGAGCGCAGAATGGGGCGGTGAAGACCAGGAGAGCCCTGAACGAGCGAGACGCAAACAAACAGAGGCTCGTGGTCCTGGTCAGGGACAACGGCCTTCCTCCCCAGACCAGCACTGCATCGCTTAACGTTCTTCTTGTGGATGGCTTTTCGGATCCCTTCCTGAGGAGGGTGGATGTCAGTGTGCCAGAACCGGATGAAGATAGAACCTTGACCACGTATTTGGTGATCTGCTTGGCTGCAGTCTCCTTTGTGTTCCTGGTCTGTATTGTCGTGTTTATTGTGGCCAGAGTCCTCAAGAAGGACCCCCAAAGCAACTTTCCTGCTGCGCCTCCTCACTTCCCACCTGCCGGTGCTGATGCCCCAGAGAACTGTGCGGATTCACAGGGTGGGTCACTTCCCAGGGCTTACCGGTACGATGTTTGTTTGACTGGTGGATCCTTAAGCAGCGAGTTCCGATTTCTCAGGCCCCTCATTCCTGTCTTTTCGGTGGGAGATGTTAACGTCCCAGGGAACCGTAGGATTTCTTCTGGCCTCCAAGATACATCTGAGCAGGTTGCAGGTGATGGTGCAAAGAAAGAGGTGAGGAAAACCATGCGATTAATCCAGCCTCTTCCTTTTTATTCTCCCTCTTTTCTTTTTTGCTCTATTGGTTATTCCTGAGCAATGTGCTGGTTACCTATTGAAGAAACAGGTGACTTGACTTTAAGATTTAGTTGAGAGTACAGATCACAATTCCTGTATA
This sequence comes from Charina bottae, assembly GCA_023362775.1. Taxonomy (NCBI): domain Eukaryota; kingdom Metazoa; phylum Chordata; class Lepidosauria; order Squamata; family Charinaidae; genus Charina; species Charina bottae. The sequence continues at coordinate 4,847,085 of JALMGJ010000043.1, read as the reverse complement.
TTTTCTGCATTGTTTTAAACCACCTATCCCCCCATTTCCAGTTATATCTGTGTTACTTGATTTACACCTCATGCACTAGCCTAAAATTGGATAGGATAATTAACGATTCAATCTATTTTGGGAAACAAGTCAGTGCTCTGTAAAGCAGGCCGTCTAATACACAACTCTTGGCAACTAACGAAGGGTTAAAAGTAGTTAATAGCATCCCTTTACAGTTCCTGTTACTCAAATGGCATGGACTTAAAAGTTGGCAGACTCTCTTTTGGAGCATCTCATCAGTCAGGTAGAATTCCTATAGGTCATTGGTTTCAGGTCTATGGGGGACCACTGGTCACTGTGGGGAGAAAGCAACCAAAAGTTTAAAAAATTAAAAGCTGGCCTGAATCTCACAGGATTTGGGTAATCTCACTCAAAAGACTTCAACATTCTCAGCTTAAATCTCACAATATTCCATCGGGAATCAATATCTCATGAGATCTGGTAATCTTGCAAAATTCTAGCTGTGAGCACTGAAATAGTTTTATTTAATATTCTGTTTTGTGGCTGCAATCTAGGCAAATCATGCATGTCATTATGTTGTTGTTGTTGTTGTTGTTGTTGTTGTTACTGTAATGCCAACCTCTGGCTGATATGATGCCCCTAAAAAGCCTTCAGTGATAAAATATTGGTCAACATCAGGGCTTTCCAGACGGTGTGTCACAACACACAAGTGTGTTGCCTGGGGGCCCCAGGTGTGTCGTGTGAAAACCCGGAAGCGCTGATGGCGCGCCACCGCGTGCGGGCCATCAGCGCTTCTGGTGACACACCAGGACAACGACGACTCCGCGCACGGCGGGGAGGGGCGGCAGGTGGCGGGCGGCGGTGGGGCCAGCGGCAGGCAAAACCTGGAAGCGCCACCGGCACTTCCAGGTTTCCCGCTCACCGCCGCAGTGGCAGCACTTCCTGGTTTCTTGTGCGCCGCCGCAGTGGCGGCACTTCCAGGTTTCACGCGCCGGCCGTTGGTGTGTTGCCAATGGCAAAAGTTTGGAAAGCACTGGTCTACATAAAGGAAAAGATTGGAGATTGCTGCTATAGACTATGGCCACACCACTTCCCCATCTTCCACTCCCAATCTACTCCCAATCAACTCCCTCTTCTTCTCTCAGCCACTCTGTAATCCATGCTTTTCATAATTATTTTACCAGCTACACGCTTAGGAATGAAGAGCAGTTTCTATTCAAACTAAGATAATATTTCCTTCTGCCTTGATTTGTTTATATTAACATCCCAATGATCTTAATGAAATAGCATTTCTCTTAGAAAGTGTCATTAGCAGTCTTAGCTACAGTACAGGCAGTTGCAGTTCTTTCTGACAGCATTCCTGATAGAGAGACAACCAGTGATCGGCACTCAGTCCCGCTGCATCCTTGCTCTTTCTTCCTCGGACTTCTGTCCACTTTGCTATATGGAGTATGTCACGAGAAACATAAAAGTAAGTTGAATTTAGTAGGAAGAGGTTACTTAAGAAGTGTTTGGTAAAAGAAGAAGAGACAGGACGAATGAATGAGTGCAAAATACAAAAGTGAATGAGCAGTAGAAAAGAAATGTGTTGAGGTGATTTAGTCACATAGAGCAAAATATACAGATAATTTACAACTATAATACAAATACAAATAATTATCTACAGTTTAAAGCAACTTTAAGATTAAGTGTTGCCTATGTTTTGAAAAACAAGGACAGTCAAGTTCATTATTCCAAAGGCTGCATAAACAATATCAATTTTTATAAAATAATTGAGTTGAAGAATTGAAATATATCTACCTCTCTATCTCTATCTCTATCTCATTGAAACCAATCACCTGCTCTGTGCAGAAATCCAACTTAAAGAACACTTGATAGATAGCTTTTCAGCCTCTGGCTGAACTCATCCAGAGACCCTACCACCTCTCTGTGCAATTTGTTGCCCTTTTTGTTGTTTATTCGTTCAGTCGCTTCTGACTCTTCATGACGTCATGGACCAGCCCACGCCAGAGCTTTCTGTCGGCCGTCGCCATCCCCAGCTCCCCCACGGTTGAGTCCGTCACCTCCAGAATATCATCCATCCATCTTGCCCTTGGTCGGCCCCTCTTCTTTTTGCCTTCCACTTTTCCTAGCATCAGCTTCTCGTTGCCCTTACTGTGAGGAAATTTTCTGCTAGCACTGAAACAGCCTTCCTGTAACTCCTACTGCGTGATGTTTTGAGCCACTTGGCTTGTCTTTTCTTCTCAAGAGGAAACATGGCTCTTCTTATCTACTGGCCAGGTAGACCAAAGGGAGTTGGGTGTTTCTATCGGGCTCTTTCTAGATGAATCTCAGCTTTCCAATTCCACACTTCCATCTTTTATTCTGTATAGGTCATGGTTCTCACAAGACATTAGTCACACACTTGGTTTAGCCTTGTCCTTTTCCTTCTTGTGGATGTTTTCAGTTTCTTTCTCAAGTAATGAAAGCATTAGATGTCCTTGTTTATTAGTACTGGCCATGCAATCATGATAAATGTTGCCTTTGTTTCCATTTACTATTTATCTGATGGTTGCAGCCTGCATTCTTCATCTCTTTTATCTATCCTTTCCTTCTGCCCTTTGATATTAGCCCTTTGATTGCTAATATCTTTTTTGCGATAATTTTGTTGAAAATTTTGATTACAATAGTAAAAGCAAATACAAACTAAACTCAGAGAAAGAGAGATAGAAAGAAAGAGTGCAAGGAAAGTGCAAGGAAAGAAAAAGAAAAAAAGAAAAAGAAGAAAGTAAGGTAAAGAAAAAGAAGTTACTTCCAATCTTCATCACAAGTATAAACAAATTCTTCACCCCCTATACGGTTACAAACAAATATCTCTTCTTCCCATAACCCCCCGCTTACAGTATCTATATGCAAATCCATAAATCATCAACTTTCCAGTCCTGGTGTCAGCAAAAAGTCTGTAAAGGGTTACCAGAGCTTTATAGAAACATGTCTTATTTTAACCTTGGCTTTGATAGCTAATATCAAAGAATAGAATAGAAGGATACATATAGAGAACAGAATAGATAATAAAGATATTTATTTATTTATTTATTAAATTTATATGACCGCCGAACTCCCCCAACGGAGTATTCCCTATGTCTTTAACAAACCTTGGTATAATGTTATTGTGGTCAGCAATCAGTCACATATATGAAGAAAAAATAATATGATCATGCATTTTGAATGTTATTAATGTTGTCGGCTGCTTTGCTGCTGTGCTGCAGAGAAAAGCAGCTCAGGAAGAGATAGCTTGTTTAAGCAATCTCTCGGCTCTGCAAGGGGCGGGGGAAAGAAAAATAATCAGTCACAGGACAATGCATACTAACCAATTGTTATGGTCAACACGTGACTGAAAGAAAGATGCTGCGAAGGTCATAAATGCAAGCATTGGTCACAAAGTTATTTTTTCAACATCATCGTAACTGAACAGTCGCTAGCCGAGGCAGTCACTAAACAAGAACTATCTCTATTTATTTTGGTCAGTGACCAAATAAAACAAAACATATATAAACTAAATACAGCAGAGAGAGGGGAGAAAACAATCAAACCATCCACATAGCCATAAGATAAGTGAATCAGGTATGAGGATGTCAGTCATGTGTGGTAGTCAGTGCACATTCACAGCAGCTATACAGAACTTTGCTACATTATAGGTGACAGCACTTTCCTTATCTGATAAGAGGAAGCTGAGATGAACTACTAATGAAATTACCCAGCCAAAAATATGATACAAGGTTGTCAGACTTGTTTTGGGAAATCCAAGATGATACCATGTTGATAACAAATCCATGTTGTTGTTCAGTCGTTTAGTCGTGTCCGACTCTTCGTGACCTCATGGACCACAGCACGCCAGGCCTTCCTGTCCTCCACTGTCTCCCAGAGTTTACTCAAATTCATGTTCGTTACATCGGTGATGCTGTCTAACCATCTCATCCTCTGCCGTCCCCTTCTCCTTTTGCCTTCAGTCCTTCCCAGCATCTGGGTCTTTTCCAGTGAGTCCTCTCTTCGCATTAGGTGGCCAAAGTATTTGAGCTTCAGCTTCAGCATCTGTCCTTCCAATGAGCCGTCAGGGTTGATTTCCTTTAGGATTGACTGGTTTGACCTCCTTGCAGTCCAAGGGACTCTCAAGAGTCTTCTCCAGCACCACAGTTCGAAAGCATCAATTCTTCGGCACTCAGCCTTCCTTATGGTCCAACTCTCACAGCCATACATTACTACTGGGAAAACCATAGCTTTAATTATACGGACCTTTGTCAGCAAGGTGATGTCTCTGCGTTTTAATATGATGTCTAGGTTTGCCATAGCTTTCCTCCCAAGGAGCAAGCGTCTTTTAATTTCATGGCTGCAGTCACCGTCTGCGGTGATCTTGGAGCCCAAGAAAATAAAATCTGTCACTGCTTCCATTTCTTCCCCTTCTATTTGCCAGGAAGTGATGGGACCAGATGCCATGATCTTGTTTTTTTAATGCTGAGTTTCAAGCCAGTTTTGCACTCTCCTCTTTCACCCTCATCAAGAGGCTCTTTAGTTCCTCTTCACTTTCTGCCATTAGAGTGGTATCGTCTGCATATCTGAGGTTGTTGATATTTCTCCCGGCAATCTTAACTCCGTCTTGTGATTCATCCAGCCCGGCATTTCTCATGATGTACTCTGCATATAAGTTAAATAAGCAGGGTGATAATATACAGCCTTGTCGTACTCCTTTCCCAATTTTGAACCAGTCGGTTGTTCCATGTCCGGTTCTAACTGTTGCTTCTTGACCCGCATACTGGTTTCTCAGGAGACAGGTAAGGTGGTCTGGTACTCCCATCTCTTTAAGAATTTGCCACAGTTTGTTGTGATCCACACAATCAAAGGCTTTAGCGTAGTCAATGAAGAAGGGGATTCTTATGGGTACCATACTGGTAACCTCTGGTGCTTATATGGTGCTCCTTAAAAGCTTTCAATGATAAAGTATTGGTTTGCATAAAGGAAAAGAGTGGAGATTATGCTTAGATCATTTATTTACTTATTTAAATCATCATCATGACTTTGAGCAACTAGTAACAGTTAAAATACACAATATAACAATAAATACATAATCAGCAGCCTAAATAAAATTGCAAATAACCATCAACTTAACCATCTCACAGGTTCTGCCATACGTCCTGACCCCCAGTCCAATGACATAGCCAAGTGTTCAAGGCCTTCCAAAAGGCCGACTGGTTTGGGGTTAATCTAATTTCTGTAGGGGTGACATTCCAAAGAGCAGGTGCCATGATAGAAAAGATTCTCTTCTTGGGTCCCACCAGATGGTACTCTTTAATAGCAGGGACTTATAGCATACCTCTCCTGCCTTATCTGATGGGATGGGAAGAGGTGGTCCCTCAAATAACCTGGCCCCATGCCATTATGGGCTTGATAGGTAACTACCAGCACCTTGAATTGAATCCAGAAGCACACTGGGCAACCAGTTTAGCTTGCAGAGCAGAGGTCTAATTTGCACTGATCAAGGAGTGTATATACTGTACCTTCCCACATCACTGTATTTTGAACCAGTTGCAGATTTTGGATGTTCTTCAAGGGCAGCCCCATGTAAAGTGCATTGCAGTAGTCCATTTGGGAAGTGACTGAGACATGACTGACTGTGAATAGAATCTCTCAGTCCAGGAACAGTTGCAATTGGCACACAACCTGAAGCTGTACAAAAGTCCTCCTGGCCACAGCTGCTACCTGTTCCTTGAACAGGAGCCATGAGTAAAGGAGGATCCTCAAATTGCACACTGGTTCTGTTAGGGGTAGTGCAACCCCATCAAGAGCTAAATATAAAAAATCCCCAGATTTTTGTACTTATAGGTATATGGCGTAGGAAATATATAGGTATCTATTTTGTACTTATAGGTATAACGTAGGAAGGTATCTAGGAAATTATTGTGGATGAACTTTTGACTTGTTTAATTTCGGCCCATAGAAGCACAGTAGTAGCTGTATTTGGGGGTAGAGTGGGAGATGGGAGAATGATATCTTGAAAAGTTGCATCAGCCATACATTTTTCAGAAACATCTCTATCCAGTGATTGGGAAAATTCCATCTATTCAATATCTGCTTGAATATTTAATATCCCAGAGCAAAGTTGATCTGAAAGACCGAAGCAGATTTTGCTATGTAACTCCTGACATGTAAAGCCATCATAGTGCAGAAGACCGAGTCTTCTTTATTTCTTTATTTATTTTTTAAATAAATATGTTTTAAATATTTATTTCAAGTTCCTGGATATTTGAAGCATGATTAGAAACTGGATCTACCTTCTAACGTCACCTAAAATTGAAGGATATTATCATCATCATCATCATCATCGACATATTACACACGTCTGTGCTCCATGCAGCTGATTAAGTCAACTCTAATCTGTGAAAGGGTATACAAAATTACATCTGTTCATTCTTAAAGTGCTATTCCTCAGATTTTTGCTACATAGGTTATTAACAGTTACGCCTCTGGAAATTGAAATGTGTCATTCTGGAATCCCTTAACGGATGATGCAGCTTATTGTCTGCCTACAACTCATCTTCAAAGGGACATGGAAAATATCTGAAAGTTTAAGATACCAAATACAAGAACATAAACTCCATCCCTCTTCTAAGTTGGTCTAATATTGTGGTCAGTTCTTCATTCCAGTTCTTCTCTTATGTATACATGATACTTGACATTAAGATGCAAAAAAAAAGAATACAAAACAGAACAAAATATTGTAAGACAGATAAAAAACTCTGCAAAGTAATAAGGAAAAAAGAGAAAAAGAAACACAGTCCCTGCAAACTGAGACTTTATTAAGTCAATAATAATGTAGATTCCTGGGTGCTTAATTTCTGTGAAAGGAATTATGAAATGTCTAGTCATGAATGGAGATGGACATTAAGATCATTTTCAAACATGAACTACTTGATCATTATAAACTCATCATATAAAGAAAAAAGAATTACATTACCTCACCTATCATAAAAACAAATAGTAAAAGTAAAAATATAACACATAAGTGAAGTCCTTCTGAATCTTTGTATTTACTTTATACCATGTTCCTGTACAAAAACCTTCACAGCACAATCATACCAAAAGTTATAGTTCTTATATTTCAGGAGGAATCTTTTTCTCTAGATTGAAAACTGTTTATATATTGTTCTGATATGTTGGATGACACCAAGATTGTATGCACAAGGTAAAATTTTGTTCTTTTGAAAATAAGCATTCAATTTTATATACTTTAAATAATGCCCTATTCAAAGGAGTTTCATAAATTCACAACGATACATTTTACTTTAAACACAAGGTGGTGCTATTGCACAAAACAGTAAAAATAAAAATTACCGTACTTTACCTACAGAAAGATCTAGCCTTCAGACAAAGGATCTTAGAGCAAAGGCAACAGTTCTCACTAAACCTTGAGAAATTCCAGAAGAAAATATTCCAGCATGAGTATCAGAAAATAACTTCCACTGGATACTGATCACAAATATAAAGGAAATTCTAGGAGCTCCTTTACAAAGAATCAGGCTGAATTTATGACCTTCCTTGAAAGAGGCTGAGAAAATGGAAATATGTCATCTTGGCAGGCAAGTGGTCTTGTTTTTTATTTATCTATGTAACTCTGGTACGTTGTGTGAACCATTCCGCTATTCAGTGCCTGAGGAGAAGAAAGCTGGCTCGATAGTAGCAAATGTGCTCAAAGATTTGAAAGTAGATGTGAAGGAGCTCTCTGCTCGCAGAGCACAGTTGATTTCTAAGAGTTCCAGGCAGGATTTCCAGCTGGATCCTCATTCTGGGAATATAATATTAAAGGATAAAATTGACAGGGAAGCTTTGTGTGGTCAGAATGACCCTTGCGTTCTATTCACTGAAATTGTGCTGGAAAATCCTTTTCAATTCTTCAAAATTGAAGTTCAGATAGAAGATGTGAATGATAATTCCCCTAGATTCTCTAAGAATCAATTTCTTTTTGAAATACCTGAGCAGACTCCCATAAATACACGTTTCCCTTTGGAGACAGCCCAAGATTTAGACAATGGGAAAAATGCTATCCAGAACTACATACTTAGCGCAAATGAATATTTTAAGCTGGACGTGCAAAGTCAAAACGGTGGCAACAAATATGCAGAACTGCTTTTGGCGAAACCATTAGACCGTGAGGTGATTCCCCAGTTTATCCTCATTCTGGAAGCTGTGGATGGAGGGATCCCAAGAAGAACTGGTACAGCACAGATAGTTATTGACATTCTGGATAACAATGATAATGTACCCCAGTTTGAACAATCGGTGTATAAAGTGCAGCTGATGGAAAACAGTCATCCAGGTTCATTTGTTGCTACAGTTAAAGCCACTGACAAAGATATTGGATCCAATGCTCATATCATTTACACTTTTAGCCAGGTACCAACAGATGTGCTCAGATCATTCAAGTTAAACAACCATACTGGGGAAATTACTCTTGTAGGGAAAATTGATTATGAAATAAACAGTAAATATCAGCTGAACATCAAAGCCACTGATGGAGGAGGACTATCTGCTTACTGCAAAGTCCTTGTTGACATTGAGGATGAGAACGACAATGCCCCAGAAATAACTATATCATCCATCACCAACCCCATACCAGAAAACTCTTCCCCAAAAACAGTGGTGGCCCTCTTTGGCGTTAGAGACCAAGACTCTGGAGACAATGGCAGAACTGCCTGCAACACTGATGCAAATCTGCCCTTTATACTACAACTGACTGAGAATAATTATTACCAGCTTGTGACTCAACAGCCATTGGACAGAGAACAAATGTCAGAATATAACATCACCATCACAGCCACTGACCAAGGCTCTCCCAGGCTCACTTCAATGACAGTTATTAACATTCAAATTTCAGATGTCAATGACAACCCTCCAGTATTTGAAAGAGCTTTCTATGATTTCCCGTTACGAGAAAACAACATTCCAGGTCTCCTCATTGGATCAGTCCATGCTGTGGATGTGGACACAGAACACAATGCCAAAGTGACTTACTTGCTTTTCCTTGGAAAGATCAGGGAAGGGCCTGCATCTTCTTACATCTCCATCAACTCTGAAACTGGGAACCTGTATGTCATTCGATCTATAGATTACGAGGATATACAAGACTTCCAGGTGATGGTGAGGGCTGTAGATAAAGGCTCTCCTCCACTGAGCTCAGAAACAATGGTCCGAGTTCATATCACAGATGAAAATGACAACGCGCCCTTCATCCTCTGCCCACTTCAGAACAGCACTTCTCCATCCAGTGATCTGGTTCCCAGGGGAGCAGAGACAGGCTACCTGGTCACCAAAGTGGTGGCAGTGGACAGAGATTCGGGGCAGAATTCTTGGCTTTCCTATCAATTGCTGAAGGCCACAGATCCGAGTCTCTTCACTGTGGGGTCTCAGAACGGGGAAGTGAAAACCACAAGGCCCGTGAACAACCGAGATAGTTTCAAACACACGCTTATTGTGGTAGTTAGAGATAATGGCCATCCTCCTCAGTCTGCCTCTGCCACACTAAGAATTCTTCTCGTGGACGGCTTCTCAGATCCTTACATGAAAATTATGGATAATCCTAAGGGTGAAGTCCCACAGGAGGGAGACCATACCCTGACAATGTATTTGATTATCTGCTTGGTTGCCATCTCATCCATTTTCCTCCTTTCTGTCATGGTGTTTATTGCAACCAAGTTTCAAAAGCAAAGGAAGGTCATAGGACGTTCTAATTCCGCATCTAATTTCCCTGTGGGACCAAATTTGCAAGAGAACTGTGTGGATCCTAATGCTGGGACACCTTCCCAGGCCTACAGCTATGAGGTCTGCTTAGCTGATGGCTCTCTGAGCAGCGAGTTCAAGTTCCTTAGACCCCTCTTTCCTGTTTTCACTATGGAGCAGCCAAAAACACTGCTGAATCCACAGATTAGAAATGATTCCCGTGATCTTCCTAATCAATTGGAGGAAAGAGAGCAGATATCTCAGGTGAGAATAATCTATTGACGTAATTAAGGTATAAGTCTATATAGATTGAATGACTCAGAAATAATTAATTTTAAAAAATGAAAGATTGCCTATTAAGGTACCTCACTGTGAATTTCCAGAGAACTAGTTCATATAATTATTCATGGTAACACTCTGACAAATTTGTATTGGTTTTACATGTATTTTAATTCCTGCAAAGATATTTATCCTTTGTTGTCCTATGTAATTTGGTGGGTGAGAAATTCTGAAACTTTTCTGACCAAACAATGAATTATTTTCCTTCCTTCTACACTGACCAAGTATCTGCTACCATCCTCAGATCACTCTCACTACATTTGACATTTTACAGCCCCTGCATCCAAGAAAAAAAAACCCTTCAATTTTCCTCAAAGAAAATAAAATAATACGCAAGGAATTTGGAATTTTGCAGGTGGTTGAACGGGTGTTTGTGGGAAGGAATGTGGACTGAATGAAAGACTATTTAAATGAGATTTGAGTACATTCATTAGAAATAGAAGGTTTTGTAATGCAGCTCATGTTCAAAGGTCAACTCTGATTGGTGGAGAGTGGTACACGTGATTACATGCTTAAGTGGGTCAGGATTTTGGCAACTATGTAGTGCAGACTTGCAAAAAGGTGAAAAACAAACTGATGGAAAGGGGAAAAAATACCACAAAGGAACACCCGCTAAAAATAGCCAAAGAAGGGTATGAAATAGCTGGATGTTTGAATAATGCAGAGGTTATCAGTGAAAAATTGTACTTTCTGCAACATGGAAAGACATGGGGACATGATTCCAACATACTGGGACATTACTGGACATTATCAATTTCCAAGGACGTCCAGTATGTTTAGTATAAGCAGCTCATTCCAAAGAGATGGTAATAGAAGGTTTATCTGCACTGCCTAGTTGCCCGGTCACCTGAAAGGGGCTTCAACCACTTTTGCAGGGCAGAAACAGAAAATGTCAGCCTTTACTCATCTCCCTCCCATTGCAAACTTGACTTCCAGGCACATCTTCCTAGTGCAGTTTGAAAGAGGTCTTATGAGTAATCTTGTCCATTTTGGCTGGAGTAAGTACTTTACTTCCTTACCGGCTAACCTCAGCAGTTAATTGGCTACTTTAGAGAGGAAGGAACACCCTCTCAACTGAAGGAGTGAAACCCTTTCCCTGGAGAAATGATGAGAGAGTAGAACCCTGCATGTCCTCCTCCTCTTCTTCCTCCTCCTCTTCCTTCCATCCACTGCCATTTCCATAGATACCAACCTTTATAATACAAGGTAAATCTCTAGGCTATTTTAGGATTGATGGTAAAGGAAGGTTTATAAGTTATTACACTGCAAAAGGCTAGCAAGAAAGGAAATTTTGTTTTAAAGCTGTTTGCAAGTGCCTGAATATAGATGTATTTTGATGCTTTAACAAATCAATCAAGAGTTCTCAGTCGAGGCACAAATAATCAGGCTTAAATTACCCTACCTTGGGCACATTATGCGAAGACCTAGCTCTCTAGAGAAGACTGGGAAACGTGGAAGGAAAGAGAAGAAGAGGACAACCACCCACAAAGGAATGCAACAAACAACTGCTTTTCTGAGACAGTAAGGTGGGAAGGAGACCTTGGGCTCTCTCTCACCCCTAGGAAGGAGGCAATGGCAAACCACTTCCGAAAAATGTATAGAGAGCCATTTTGGTGCAGTGGTTAAGGCATCAGGCTAGAAACCAGGAGACCGTGAGTTCTAGTCCCACCTTAGGTACAAAGCCAGCTGGGTGACCTTGGGCCAGTCCCTCTCTCTCACCCCTAGGAAGGAGGCAATGGCAAACCACTTCCGAAAAATGTATAGAGAGCCGTTTTGGTGCAGTGGTTAAGGCATCAGGCTAGAAACCACGAGACCGTGAGTTCTAGTCCCACCTTAGGCACAAAGCCAGCTGGGTGACCTTGGGCCAGTCCCTCTCTCTCACCCCTAGGAAGGAGGCAATGGCAAACCACTTCCGAGAAATGTATAGAGAGCCATTTTGGTGCAGTGGTTAAGGCATCAGGCTAGAAACCAGGAGACCGTGAGTTCTAGTCCCACCTTAGGTACAAAGCCAGCTGGGTGACCTTGGGCCAGTCCCTCTCTCTCACCCCTAGGAAGGAGGCAATGGCAAACCACTTCCGAAAAATGTATAGAGAGCCGTTTTGGTGCAGTGGTTAAGGCATCAGGCTAGAAACCACGAGACCGTGAGTTCTAGTCCCACCTTAGGCACAAAGCCAGCTGGGTGACCTTGGGCCAGTCCCTCTCTCTCACCCCTAGGAAGGAGGCCAGGGCAAACCACTTCCGAAAAACATTGCCAAGAAAACTGCAAGGACTAGTCCAGGCAGTTGCCAGGAGCCAAAAACAATTCAAAGGCACACACACACACAAAAGTAGGAAGGTGCAGCAGCAAAGGAATTGCCCAGTGGGGAGATTTTCTTACCCAGGTTTAGACTTGATATGCATGGGCACAGAACAGAAGCAGCTTAAAGAGTCACTGGATATGCCCACACCCATTCAGAACTATACTGTGAAAGAACTGGATTACAGCCTTTATCAATAATGTTTGAAATTTCTTGTGCAGGTGATCTCTCTGTTTCTTTTTCTATGTATTCAAATAGTTAAGAAGATAATCCTCTTCTGCTTGGATGGCTAACTAGTGGATAACGATTCCACACAGAACCTTTTCTTACTAACTAGTGGATACATAAAGATGGATTCAGTGTCATTTCTGCCACTAAACCATGTAAATAATTTTTTGCTTAGTTGACCACATGGTGGCGGTATTAACAAAGAAATTTAGTTCTGTTCTTCTGCTTGCTCAGTATCAGGACAGATAGTGATACAAAATTGAACAAGAGGAATCCGACTCTTTTGCAGTGAAACATATACAGATTATAAGATAGCAAAAGAGTGAATAAGGAAGAATTAAAAATGATTTGTACAATTAAAGCATAAAGGAAGGAAGTCAGAGATACCGAATTTGGCAGAATTTGAACTTACAAGGAAGAGACTGGAATCATGGAAAACTGCTTTTGGAAAAGACAAGGTCTGTATTTCCTTCTCTTTTTCTCAATCTTTAGAGTAATGTGTACTTCAATTCGCTTTTCTGTCCCTGAAGAAAAGAAAAAGGGGTTTCTGGTGGCTAATGTCCTTAAGGATTTGAAACTGAAAACAGGGGAGCTCTCAAAACGCAAAGCACATTTAGTTTCTGAGGGCACTCGGGAATATTTCCACCTTGACATCCATACTGGGAATCTGTTGATTCATGATAAAATAGACAGAGAAGCTTTATGTGGCCAGAATGACCCTTGTTTACTTCTATCTCAAATTGTGCTGGAAAACCCCTTAGACATCTTTAATATTGAAATCAAGATAGAAGATGTGAATGACAATGCTCCCAGATTTTGGAAAAACGAAGTGGTGTTGGACATTCCTGAGAATGTTCCTGAAAGTACAACATTCCCTTTGGAATCGGCTCAAGATGAGGACCTGGAAGGAAATAGCATCCAAAACTATACGCTGAGTCCCAATGAGCATTTTCAGCTTGAAGTACATAAGAATGAAGATGGAAGTAACAATATCTATCTTGTTTTGAAGAAAACATTAGATAGGGAGAAGATGTCACACCTTGGATTGACTCTGATGGCTATTGATGGAGGAGTGCCACAAAAAACAGGAACAGTTCAAATTAATATTAATGTTCTAGATAGTAATGATAACCTTCCTCAGTTTAGTAAGTCTGAATATAAGGTAAGAATAAAGGAAAACCTTCCTAAGGGCACTGTAGTGGCTAAAGTAGAAGCTACAGATCTTGATTTTGGTTCAAATTCACAGATCGTCTACTCATTCCATCAAGTGCCTGAAAGGATAAACAATTTGTTCTTTTTAAATGAAAGATCTGGAGAAATCACTGTTTGTGGACAGATTGATTATGAAAAAGAAAAAAGTTATAGCATGAACATCAGAGCAACAGATGGAGGGGGACTTTCAGGGCATTGTAAGGTACTGATAGAGATTGAAGACGTGAATGACAACGCCCCAGAGGTGTCCATTATATCTCTGACCAGCGTCTTAAAGGAGGATTCTCCCCGAGACACAATGGTGGCCCTCTTCAGTGTTAGAGACCAAGACTCTGGAGACAACAGCAAAACGGTCTGCTCCGTGGAGATGAACCTCCCTTTTGTGCTGAAAGCCACCACAAATAACTTTTATCAGCTTGTGCTCCAAAGTCCCCTAGACAGGGAGACCCGTGCTGACTACAACATCACCATCACAGCCATTGACTGGGGCTCTCCTAGGCTCACTTCAACAAGAATGATTAACGTTCAGATCTCCGACGTCAATGACAACCCTCCGCTTTTTGAAAAGTCTTTATATAACATGCAGATCCGGGAGAATAATATCCCAGGCTTGCTCATCGGCTCAGTCCACGCTGTGGATCTGGACACAGAGCTGAATGCTAAAGTGACTTACTCACTTTTGCCTGGGGAGGGTGGTGACGGCCTGGTGCCCTCTTCCATCTCGGTCAACTCTGAAACCGGAAACGTGTATGCCCTCCGATCCCTGGACTATGAGCAGATAAGAGACTTCAGAGTTACTGTGAGGGCGACTGATGGCGGTTCTCCTTCCCTGAGCTCAGGGGTGATTGTCCGAATCGTCGTCATAGATGAAAACGACAACGCTCCCTTCTTCCTGTATCCCCTCCAGAACAGCACATCCCCGTGCAACGAGCTGGTTCCCAAGTCGGCAGAGGCCGGCTATCTGGTCACCAAGGTGGTTGCAGTGGATGGAGATTCTGCTCAAAACGCTTGGCTTTCCTATGAATTGCTGAAGGCCACGGACCCAGCCCTTTTCAGCATCGGAGCGCAGAATGGGGCGGTGAAGACCAGGAGAGCCCTGAACGAGCGAGACGCAAACAAACAGAGGCTCGTGGTACTGGTCAGGGACAACGGCCTTCCTCCCCAGACCAGCACTGCATCGCTTAACGTTCTTCTTGTGGATGGCTTTTCGGATCCCTTCCTGAGGAGGGTGGATGTCAGTGTGCCAGAACCGGATGAAGATAGAACCTTGACCACGTATTTGGTGATCTGCTTGGCTGCAGTCTCCTTTGTGTTCCTGGTCTGTATTGTCGTGTTTATTGTGGCCAGAGTCCTCAAGAAGGACCCCCAAAGCAACTTTCCTGCTGCGCCTCCTCACTTCCCACCTGCCGGTGCTGATGCCCCAGAGAACTGTGCGGATTCACAGGGTGGGTCACTTCCCAGGGCTTACCGGTACGATGTCTGTTTGACTGGTGGATCCTTAAGCAGTGAGTTCCGATTTCTCAGGCCCCTCATTCCTGTCTTTTCGGTGGGAGATGTTAACGTCCCAGGGAACCGTAGGATTTCTTCTGGCCTCCAAGATACATCTGAGCAGGTTGCAGGTGATGGTGCAAAGAAAGAGGTGAGGAAAACCATGCGATTAATCCAGCCTCTTCCTTTTTATTCTCCCTCTTTTCTTTTTTGCTCTATTGGTTATTCCTGAGCAATGTGCTGGTTACCTATTGAAGAAACAGGTGACTTGACTTTAAGATTTAGTTGAGAGTAGAGATCCCTATTCCTTCTATATTTTTTCCATTGTTTTAAAGTGCTTATCTCTCTCTCTTCCCCCCCCCCTCTTGTATTTCCAGTTTTATGTGTATTATTTGATCTGCACCTCTTGCACTAGCCTAAAATTGGATAGGATAATTAGTGATTCAGTGTGTTTTGGGAAACAAGTCAGTGTCCTAACATGCTCTTTAAAGCAGGCCATCACTTTAATCCATAACACTTGTTTGGGAATAGCAAGTTACGTGAACTCTAAAGAGTGACACAATTTTGTAGCTTCTTATGTCAGTCTAGGATGTGTGTTTGTAAATAAATAGCCAATATAAATTTAATCTGAGCCACAGAAATTTTACAGATTACAGAATCGAGGAAAGTATTGCAATAATCCTCCTAAAAGGGGTAGTATTGGAAATCATAAGCTATTATATCGAACTTCAAGAGCAGGTTCTTTCATATTATGGTTATTTTTTTATCCCTGTCTTCTAGAATTCCTGAGGAAAGGATTAAATTCCACAAAAATAAATACTCTGCAATACTTCATTATATAGAGATTGCCAAAGTAACTTGCCACCTCGAGTTTGAATATTGTATTGCCAGTTATTGAATTCATGAACTTTCTATCTAATGTTGCTTTAGCTTCTTTGTATCACATCATAAGGGGTATCTGAAACAAGTATTCAAAAATATGTATCATCTGATCAATATTATCATCTTGTTCTCCAATCATTCCATGATTGGGTGGATTCACTTTTGTGTTACTGATCCAGGAAGAAAAAATAATAAAGGGGGAGGTGTGGAAGCAATAGCCATTAGGGTAAATAATGGCATTGAATACAACAAACCTAATAGCAGGACTTATCTGAAGCAAGTTTCCTCCATAAAATTCTCAGGTTCAAAGTGTAAGAGGATGGAAAAGTGAGCTGGGGATATACAGTTCAGCTGCAATAAACTATCATTTTTTTGTTGTAGTACAAGGAGGTTGTTAAAAGTAGGTATTGTTTGAAACAAAAACATCATTCTAGGCAAAACATTCATTTTTATCATGGAAATTCTCCCCAACAATGACAGTTGTAATTTCTCCCATCTTAACATGTCATTCTTAATTTCGTTCCATGTCTTAATATAAGTATTCTGGTATAACATAAAATTCATATTAGTGATAATGATACCCAAGTATTTTACTTTTTTCTCAATCTTAAAACCAGTTTTTTCCCATCATTTCCATTTGTTTTTCCATTTTCATACTCTTTGTTAACATCTTCGTCTTTTGCTTGTTAATTTTGAAACTAGCTAATACCCCAAAAACCTTTAATTTTTCCATTAATATTTCTATTCTTTCCAGACGACCTTCCAAAATTATCACCAAATCATCAGCAAATGCCTGTAATTTATTTTTTCTCTTTTAATCCTCACTCCAGCAATTCTTTCATCTCATCTTATATCTCTATTCAATCCTTCCAAAGCTAAAATAAATAGCAATGGTAACAAGGGGCATCCTTGTTTTGTCCCTTTCTGTATCTCACAAAGTTTTGTTAATTCCCCATTCACAATCATTTGTGCCTTTTGTGAAGTGTAAATTGATTTCACCCACTTAATAAAAATTTTCAGCAAAGTCCATATTCTCCAAAATTTTAAATAAAAAAGTCCAGTTCAAATTGTCAAAGGCCTTTTCTGCATCAGGAAAAATCAATGCTGCTTGTTTTTCATTATGTTGTTCCAAGTTTTCCAAAATGTCCAATACATTTCTGATATTATCCCTCAACTGTCTTTTAGGTAAGAACCCACACTGATCTTCATGAATAAAGTCCTGTAATACCATCTTCATCCTCTCAGCTAAGATCATTTTTTAATCAAACTTTATTAAATTTTCAAGATAAAAAGATAAAAGCTAACAGAAAATAATAGTTAAGGTAGAAAGTAAAGATAGAAAAACAGAATAGAAAGAAAGAGAGAGTAAAGTCAAAAGTGCAGAAAAAAATAAAAAAATAAAATACAGAAAAAGAATGATTCCCAACTTTCTTTGCAACAGATATACAGTAAGTATACATTTACATTAAACTTAGAGTTTAAGTTTACAACATAACTTTCATTATTTCTATTGCCCATTATTATTTCTAATCATCAAATCCAAATATCATGATTTTATTTTTTTCCTGTTTCACGCAAAAAGTCCAAAAGGGGTTTCCAGGTAGCATTAAAATTACTCAATGTCTTTTTTCTGATCAAAGCTGTCAGTTTCACCATCTCAGCCAGCTCCACCAACTTGACCATCCATTCTTCCATTATAGGTAGTGTTATATCTTTCCACGTTTGTGCATATAAAAGCCTTGCTGCTGTCACCATATACAAAAACAAAGTTCCACAAGATCTTTCCAACTGTTTATCCATCAATCCCAAAAGAAAAGTCTCTGGTTTTGATTGTATATTAATTTTTAAGATCTTCTGAATTAAAATATGTATTCGATCCCAATTTTTTTTAGTTTTTTTTACATGTCCACCAAAGATGATAGAAAGTCCCCTTTTGTTGTTCACATTTCCAACATGCATTCAAAGTACCTTTGTATGTTTTAGACAGTTTATCTGGTGACAAATACCAATGATACATCATTTTATAAAAATTCTCTTTAAGGTTATAACACAGTGTAAATTTCAATTCCTTCATCACACATTCTCCCATTGTTCCATTTGTGTATTATACCCAAAGTGGAGTCCTTGGTGCTCTCTGAGCCTTGTTGTTTTCTTGCAGATGTTTCATTGCCACGCTAGGCAACATCTTCAGTACTAAAAGGGAGTGGGACTTGCTCTCTGTTTATATACCCTGGCTTATCCTGCCTGTGTTGGTGGGGGTGTTGTACTCTCCTTGGTAGTTCCTTGTTGTTTACCTCTATGTGTCTGTTGATGGCTGCTTTGTCTAAGTGCCAAGCTTTCAGGAATTCTCTAGCACTTTTGGATTTGGCTTGGTTTAAGATGCTCAGTTTCCCAGTTGAAAGTATGGTTAAGTCTGTCCATGTGTTGTGAAATTAAGGAGTTTTCATCGTTTCTTCTGACTGCTAGTTGGCGTTTGTGGATGCGTTCTGCTAGTCTTCTGCCAGTCTGTCCTACATAGTGGCTGCTATAGTCCTTACACTGTATGTTGTAGATAATCGTTTTTTCTTCTTGGGTTACTGGGTCTTTTGGGTTACTTACGATGTTCTGAAGGGTTTGGGTTGGTTTATGTGCTATGGTGATGCCATGTGGTTGCAACAGTCTATTAGCAGTTTCTGAGATGTTTCTAATGTATGGCAGTGTAATCCTTTTCATAGCTTCTGATGGTTTTGCTGTGGTGGGTTGAGTGGTCAGGCACTTTTTGATAAAGTTGCGTGGGTATCTGTTTTGCTGTAAGATACTATATAAGTGGTCTGTTTCCTTTTTCTGATGTTCTGGGTTGCTGCAGTGCATTTGTGCTTGTCTGAATAGTGTTCTTACACAGCTCCTCTTGTGGGAGGTTGGGTTATTGCTTTGGTAGTGGAGCACTTGGTTAGTGTGGGTAGATTTCCGGTAGACTTGTGTTTCTAGAATGCCATCATTTCCTGTACTGATGAGGATGTCCAAGAAGGGTAGTGTGTTGTTGTTTTCTTCTTCCCTTGTGAATTTTATTCCTTTGAAGACGTTTTTGATGGTTTCATGTGTTTCCTCCAGTTGTTCCTTTTTTATTATGACGAAGGTGTCATCTACATACCGGATCCATACTTTGGGTTGTATGTGTGGGAGTGCTATCCTTTCTAGATGTTGCACTACAATCTCTGCTATGAGTCTTGAGCGTGGTGATCTCATAGGTGTTCCTTTGATTTGTTGGTATATTTGTCCATCAAACTGAAAGTAGGTGGTGAGGCAGAGGTTGATGAGGTCCATGATTCTGGGTATTTTGATCTTGGTGTATCTAGTTAGGTCAGGTGTGTTGCGTAGAACTGCTGCCATGGATTCAATCGCTAGTACTTGGTCTATGGATGTAAAGAGTGCAGTGACATCAAATAATTTGATAATTTAATTTTCATCTATTTTTAGGTCTTTGATTTTCTGGAGGCACTGTAGTGGAGAGTTGATAGAGTATTCGCTTTCCTCTGTGAGATGCCCAAGTTTTCTTGTAAGTTCCTTAGCTATGTTGTATGTGGGGGTCCCTGGTAACGATACAATTGGACGGAGTGGTATGTCGGGCTTGTGTATTTGGGGGCATCTGTAGAAGCATGGGATGATGGGTCCACTGCTATTCATCCACCTCTGGTCTTCTTTTGTGATTTGACCTTTCTTGGTTATATCGTCGAGGATTCTTTTGACCTGGTTGTCCAGTTTCTGTATGGGATTGGTGTTTACTGGGGTGTAGGTTTCTTTGTCCTCAAGTAAGTCTTTGGCTTTTTGTATATATTGCGATCTGTCCATAATGACGGTGGTGCGGCCTTTGTCTGCTGGGAGGATGATGATAGTTTGGTTCATCTTTCGGTTTTTGAGGGCTGCTCTGTCCTCTGTTTTCAGTTGGTTCTGTTTCCATGTCCTTCTGGTTTGCAGTATGATTATCTGTCTTACGTTCTCTTGGGTTTCTGTAGTAAGTCCTTTAGTTTTCAATGCTGCTTCTAAAGCTGCAAAGAATTCTAATTTGTTCGCATCCTCTGTGTTGTAATTGAGGCCTCTCTGTAGGATATTGTGTTCTGCAGTGGATAATGGGTGGCTGGACATGTTGAACACCCATTCCGGTTCCGGTACTTCTTTATTTATGGGGTTTAACTTAAGTAGTTTAGTTTGGAGTTTAGCTTTCCTTTTTTCTGCTTGTCTCAGTGATGTGGTCTTGATGGTAGTAGTCAGCATGTTGATTTGTTCAGGGTTCATAGTCTGTTCTAGTTGTTGCTTGAGGCTGTCTATTGTGTGTTGATATTTGTTTAATCTGAGGTGGGCGTCCATGATCATTAGCCATACCATTTTTCAACCACTTTGTTGTATGGATCCAGTATGTAGATGACACCTTCATCATAATAAAAAAGGAACAACTAGAGGAAACACATGAAACCATCAACAACATCTTCAAAGGAATAAAATTCACAAAGGAAGAAGTGAATTTCGGACAGTGCTGGCTCTTCGGCTAAGAAATGGAGATGAGCACCGCCCCCTAGAGTTGGACACGACTGTGCAGGGGAAAACCTTTACCTTTACTTTACTAATAATTGAACATACGAAAACCATTGACATCTTTAACCTTCAGATATCAAATTGTCTCTTGTTTTTAACTTAATAACCCCCTGAGAAAAAACCAATATGTTACTATAAGTTAACCATTGATGCTTAGTTATCATTACTCTTCTGTAACATGCTTCTTGCAGTGACAACCATAAAGGAATTTTCAGAGACAACCTAGCTTCATATCTAAAATTCCTCAATATGGCACGTCTATTAAAATGATTTTTAAAATCTACATTAACCTTAACTTTATCATACCATAAATAGCCGTGCCACCCAAATCTCAGATCATGCCCTTTTAATTTCAATAACCTCCTGTTTCTCAAAGTCACCCACTCTTTCATCCGTAACAAGCTGCGAAATACAATTTCAAAGCTGGTAAACCTAAACCTCCTCTTTCTTTAGCATCTTGTAGCACTTAATTTGTACTTAATTTGCAGTTTTTTACCCTGCCACACAAATTTAGAAATATCTTTCTGCCATTGTTTAAATGGTACATCTGCTGTCAATATAGGTATTGTCTGAAACAAAAATGGCATTCTAGGTAAATCATTCATCTTAATTATAAAGATTCTTCTCAATAGTGACAGTTGCAGTTTTTCCCATCTTAACATATCTTTTTAAACTTCATTCCATGTCTTGACATAAGTATTTTGGAACATACAATTCATATTAGTCAGAATAACACCCAAATATTTAACCCTTTTCTCTATTTTAAAACCTGTTTTGTTCATCAGTTCTTAGTGTTGTGTTTTTATATTTTTTACTATCATCTTTGTCTTTTGTTTGTTAATCTAAAAACCCACTACTGTACCAAATTCTTTTAGTTTTCTACTTCAATCCCCTTCAAGGGGTCTTCCAGCACCATCATCATCTGCAAAGGCTTCAGCTAAGATCATCATAAATAACTTGTATTCATTATTTAATAATGATATTGGGTGGTAATTTTTTGGTGAAGTCAAATCTTGGCCTTCTTTAGGTATTAATGCTGTATTAGCCTCTATCCAACTATCTGGTATCTTTTCAGTCTGTAAAATAGAGTTCATCATTTTTTGCAAAGGTTGTGATAATTCATCTTCAAAGTGTTTATAATAAGAGGCTGGGAAACCATCTACTCCCGGCACTTATACAAATACAAAGTCTGTCACTGCCTCCACTTTTTCTCCATCTATTTGCCAGTCATCAATCAAGCTCGTTGCCATAATCTTGGTTTTTTTGAGGCTTACCTGCAACCCAGCTTTTGCACTTTCTTCTTTCACCTTCATCATAAGGCTCCTCAGCTCCTCCTCGCTTTCAGCCATCAAAGTGGTATCATCTGCATATCTGAGATTGTTAATGTTTCTTCCAGCGATTTTAACTCCAGCCTTGGATTCCTCAAGCCCAGCACGTCGCATCATGTGTTCTGCGTACAGGTTGAATAGGTAGGGTGAGAGTATACAACCCTGTCGTACTCCTTTCCCAATCTTAAACCAGTCCGTTGTTCCATTATCTGTTCTTACCGTTGCTACTTGGTCGTTATACAGATTCCTCAGGAGCCAGACAAGATGACTTTGTATCCCCATACCACCAAGAACTTGCCACAATTTGTTATGATCCACACAGGCTTTAGAATAGTCAATAAAACAAAAATAGATGTTTTTCTGAAACTCCCTGGCTTTCTCCATTATCCAGCGGATATTGGCAATTTGGTCTCTAGTTCCTCTGCCTTTTCTAAACCCAGCTTGTACATCTGGCAATTCTCGCTCTATGAATTGCCGGAGTCTACCTTGCAAGATCTTGAGCATTACCTTACTAGCATGTGAAATAAGTGCCACTGTTCGATAGTTTGAACATTCTTTAGTGCTTCCCTTTTTTGGTATGGGGATATAAGTTGATTTTTTCCAATCTGATGGCCATTCTTGTGTTTTCCAAATTTGCTGGCATATGGCATGCATCACCTTGACAGCATCATCTTGCAAGATTTTAAACAGTTCAGCTGAGATACCGTCGTCTCCTGCTGCCTTGTTATTAGCAATGCTTCTTAAGGCCCATTCAACCTCACTCTTCAGGATGTCTGGCTCTAACTCACTGACCACAGCATCAAAGCTATTATTATCCTTCCTGTACAGATCTTCCGTATATTCTTGCCACCTTTTCTTGATCTCTTCTGCTTCTGTTAGGTCCTTGCCATCTTTGTTTTTGATCATACCCATTTTTGCCTGGAATTTACCTCCAATGTTTCTAATTTTCTGGAAGAGGTCTCTTGTCCTTCCTATTCTATTATCTTCTTCCACTTCTGCACATTGCTTGTTTAAAAATAATTCCTTATCTCTTCTGGCTAACCTCTGGAATTTTGCATTTAATTGGGCATATCTCCCCCTATCACTGTTGCCTTTTGCTTTCCTTCTTTCTTGGGCTACTTCCAGTTTCTCAGCAGACAGCCATCTTGCCTTCTTGGTTTTCTTTTTCTTTGGGACATTTTTTTGTTGCCGCCTCCTGAACAATGTTGCGAACTTCTGTCCATAGCTCTTCCGGGACCCTATCTACTAAATATAGTCCCTTAAATCTATTCTTCACCTCCACTGCATATTCATTAGGAATGTTAGTGAGCTCATATCTAACTGATCTGTGGGTCTTCCCTATTCTCTTTAGTCTGATTCTAAATTGCGCAATAAGAAGTTCGTGATCTGAACTACAGTCAGCTCCAGGTCTTGTTTTTACCGACTGTATAGATGTCCACCATCTTTGGCTACAAAGGATGTAGTCAATCTGATTTCGGTGTCGACCATCTGGTGAAGTCCATGTATAAAGTCGTCTTTTAGGTTGCTGGAAGAGAGTGTTTGTTATGCACAGTGAGTTTTCTTGGCAAAATTCTATCAGCCTATGTCCCACTTCATTTTGTTCTCCTAGACCATGCTTGCCTGTAATTCCAGGTGTCGTTTGACTACCCACCTTAGCATTCCAGTCTCCTGTAATGAAAATAACATCTCTTTTTGGCGTATTATCCAGTAGGTGCTGCATCCACTATTGCACTGCGCTGGAAAGAGCATTACTACAATCTCCTTAATCGTCACTCTACTGTGGCTGATGAAGTCTTCTTGCAAATCCCGCAAAAACAAATAAGAGATGAGCTTGCAGTACCCCCTAGTTTGGAGGAAGTCAGTAAAGCCACTAAACAAATGAAAAATAACAAAGCTAGTGGACCTGATGGGATTCCTGCTGAAGTCTTTAAAGAAGGCGGGCCTGAACTTACACAACAACCTCATAAGCTCATCGAAAAAATCTGGATGAGGGAGGAGATTCCAGCAGACTTTAGGGATGCCATAATTATCACTCTCTTTAAAAAGGGTGATAGGACAGACTGTTGAAACTATCGAGGCATCTCCCTTCTAGCCACAGCAGGCAAAATCCTGGCAAAGATCATCGCAAACCGTCTCCTATCTGTATCAGAAGACATCGTCCCTGAAACGCAAAATGGCTTCCGCCCTTCCAGGGGAACAGTGGATATGATCTTCACTGCACGACAGCTTCAAGAAAAATGCAAGGAGCAAAACCGCCCTCTGTACATGGCATTTATTGATCTGACTAAAGCTTTTGATACTGTAAATCGTACTGCTCTCTGGACCATCCTTCTGAAAATTGGATGCCCTGATAAATTTGTGAACATCTTGCGGCTACTCCATGACGACATGATGGCAACAATCCTGAATAACAATGGCTCTCAAAGCGATCCATTTAAAGTGGAATCCGGCGTTAAACAGGGATGTGTTATTGCTCCAACCTTATTCGCTATCTTCATCGCTATGATTATACACCTTGTTGAAGAGAAACTTCCTACTGGTGTAGAAATTATATATCGAACAGATGGAAAGCTTTTTAATCTTAGTAGGCTGAAAGCAAAAATAAGGTAAGTGCAACTTCTGTTATAGAACTTCAATATGCTGATGATAACATAGTCTGTGCACACTCCGAAGAAGATCTTCAAACTATCCTAAACATCTTTGCAGAAGCATATGAAAAGCTCGGCCTCTCGATTAACATTAAAAAAACCAAAGTGCTTTACCAGCAAGTTCAAACCAATCCCTCCGCAGCACCATCAATCCAGCTTAAAGGTGTGTCACTAGAAAATGTCGACCACTTTTCTTATCTCGGCAGCCATCTATCTACAAAAGCCGACATCGACGCTGAAATTCAGCATCGCCTGAGCTCTGCGAGTGTAGCTTTCTCCCGAATGAAGTGTAGAGTGTTTGAGGATCGGGACATTTGCAGGGAGACTAAAATGCTTGTTTACAAAGCCATTGTACTACCAACCCTTCTGTATGCCTGTGAAACATGGACCCTCTACAAACGCCACCTCCAACTTCTTGAAAGATTCCATCAACGCTGCCTCCGAAAAATTCTGCAAATTACTTGGGAAGATAGGCGGACTAATGTTAGCGTATTAGAAGAAGCGAAAACCACCAGCATTGAAACAATGATCATCCAACATCAACTTCGCTGGACCGGTCATGTTGTTCGAATGCCTGACCATCGTCTTCCAAAGCAGCTACTTTACTCCCAACTTAAGAATGGAAAACGGAATATTGGTGGACAGCAAAAGAGATTCAAAGATACTCTCAAAGCTAATTTAAAAAAATGTAATATCAGCATTGAGAACTGGGAAGCCCTAACTCATGAGCGTTTCAATTGGAGGTGAGCCTTTATTAATGGTGCTATGGACTTTGAAGAAGCATGAGTACAGGGCGAAAGGGAGAAAAGAGCTAAAAGGAAGGCACATCAGGCAAACCCTCATCATGACCGTCTCCCACCCGGAAACCTATGCCCTCATTGTGGGAGGTTGTGCGGATCCAGAATTGGCCTTTATAGCCACTTACGGATCCACTGTTAAAATTTTACCTTTGGAAGACAATCTTACTCGGGTACGAGTGATCGCCAATGAGGTGCTGCAGGTCCTCATAGAACTGATCTACTTCTGCTTCTTCAGCATCTGTGGTTGGGGTGTATATTTGGATCACTGTGATGTTAAATGGCTTACTCTGAATGAATTGAGATCATTCTATCGTTTTTTGGATTGTATCCAAGCACAGCTTTAGCCACTGTATTACTAATTATGAAGGCTACTCCATTTCTTCTGTGGTCCTCTTGTCCACAGTAGAAGATCTGATGGTCATCTAATGTGAAGTGGCCCATTCCAGTCCATTTCAGTTCACTGACACCCAAAATCTCTATATTTAATCTTGCCATCTCACCAATAACCACATCCAATTTGCCCTGGCTCATAGATCTTACATTCCAGGTTCCTATGGTGTGTTGATCTTTAGAACATCGGATTCGTCGTTCACCACCAGCACCGTCGGCCGCTAGCTGTCCTTTCGGCTTTGAGCTAGCTGCGTCATCACATCTGAGGCTAGTTGAACTTATCCTCTGTTCCTCCCCAGTAGCATTTTGACCATCTTCCGACCTGGGAGTCCCATCTTCCGATGGTATACCCACATATCTCTGGTTGTACTGATCCATTTAGTTTTCACGGGAAGAATACTGGGGTGGGTTGCCGTTACCTTCCCCAGGGATCGTATTTAGTCTGACCTCTCTTCCATGAGCTTCCCGTCTTGGGTGTCCCTTCACGGTTTAGCTCATGGTGCTCATTGAGGTGCTCAAGCTCCAGCACCACGACAAGGTAACGATCTCCTTTGCTGGAGCTTGTAATTTAAATATATATATATATATATATATATATATATATATATATATATATATATTTCTCTTTTTCTTTCCTCAGTTTGTAAGCCAACCATTTCCCTGGATTGTTTGCAAATTCAAAATTCTTTGTTTTGTGTAATTCATTTTTACTTCCATTTCTCTTATTGTTAACATGGACAACTGCTGTTGTAAAAGTTTGATCTGTTGTGAAATAATTTTTTCCTGGGATTTTAATTCTTCTTTCTTCATTTTTATTTCATCTAGAATTGCTTGTGTTTTCCCTTGCCTCTCTTTTTGAGTTTGCTATTATATTGTATGAAATGTCCCCTCATAAAAGCTTTACTTGCGCCCCAAATCATCCTTATTCCTGTACCTTTATTAAGATTATTGTAAAAAAAATTATTTTAACTTCTTTTTACAATCTTCCATTACTATTTCTTTCTGCGACAATGTTTCATTTAACCTCCATTTGAAAAACTAATTTTCCTTTTAAGTGCTAAAGTCACTGGGTTATGGTCTGAAAAAGTCTTTGGCAGTATCTCCACTTTATGAAAACTAGTAGCCAAATTTTTGGATATCCAGAACATATCAATTCTTGAAAAAGATCTGTGTCTTTCAGAAAAATAAATATATTCTTTTGAATCACCATTTTTATATCTCCATACATCTACAAGCTCTAAGTTGTCCATCATATAAATAAAAAACTTTTGGCAGTTTACCTTGTTTTAATGTCTTTCTCAGAGGTTCTGTCTTTTTGTGGATAAACCACTCCATTCCAATCTCTCATTAAACACCAATTTTCATATGGTAAGTCCATTAGTTTATCTTAAGTTCTTTGTAAAATGTTACTTTATCCTCATTTGGAGCATAAATTCCTAATATCAAACTATTAGCCCCATATAAAATAACCTTGACCCCCATAGATCTGCCATAATCGTCAGTCAATATCAGTTCTGGTTGTAATTGTGGATTTATGTACAAAACAACTCCATTTCTCTTTTTAGCTCCTGCTGAAATAAATTCTTCATCTAAATATTTGTAAATCAAATATTTTGTATCCTTTTTTCTAATATGCATTTCTTGTAGACAAATTCCATCTTGTTTCAGTTTTTTCAAATAGTGAAATGCTTTTTTCCTTTTTTGAGGAGCATTTGCTCCACTTATATTACATGTTAAACATTTAAATTCAAGTCAATATCTGTAGTACCTAATGTAGCAGCTTCATCCTTGGTTTCTTGTTGTGGCTGTTGCTTAGTCCCGTCTATTACTTCTATTTAGGGGGGCGTGGTGGCTCAGCGGTTAAGATGCCAGGCTTGTTGGCCAGAGGGTTGCAAGTTCGGCAGTTCGAGACCCAAGCGCTGCATGACGGAGTGAGCTCCCGCACTTGCCTCAGCTCTTGCCAACCTAGCAATTCGAAAGCATGCAAATGTGAGTAGATAAATAGGTACCGTTTTGGTGGGAAGGTAACAGCGGGTGCAATGTAGACTAGCCTCCTTATGGTGCACCCCGGGGAACGTGACTTGTCATGGCTAAATAGTCTACACATCTGGCTGCTGGACCTCACAAGGGATTTCTCAGCAAGAGAAATGCCATACGAAATAAATAAATAAACCTCTATTTGCATTTCATCCATTTTATTTTTTTCTAAAAAATCCCTTGTCTTTTGCACTGAATTCAATCGGAACCTCTGCTGTTTGAAAGAAAAATCACTCCTTCTAATTTATCCCATTGAAATTGTATCTTTTTCTGTCTGAGCTCATCTGTCAAAAAGAAGTATTCTTTTCTCTTATGCAGCATTCTGATTGGGATTTCTTTAAGTACAATTACATCTGCATTGTTAATCTTCAATCTGGTAATAAAATGCTGCTGCAAAACTTTGTTTCTTGTCTTCTTCCTGACAAAGTGCACAAGAATATCCCCTGGTGCATTAAATTTTGCAAATTGCGTATTAATCCTATACACTTTGTCAATCTCTTGCCTCCTTGTCATCTTCATCCCATTCCAAAAATTTTGTTAAAGACTGAATAACCTTTTCTCTGGTGTCTTCACCAGGATCCTCTGGGACCATTCTAAATCTCAAGAATTATTTTTCTCTCAATTCCAATAGCACCTTTTCTATCTCTCTGTCTTACTTTCTAAAATTTCCTCTTTATCATTAATTTGTTTTACTTCTCCAGTCAGTTGTCCTACAGATTCTTCAATTTTTTTAAAAAAATGTCTTCTTTCATTGCCTCGTTCATCTTTTCTTTCTTCCATTCTCCCTTCAAATGCAGCCAAATCACTTTTAGCAGATTTCTTCCCCATCTCTTCAAACATTTTTTGTAATATTTCTGGAGTAATCCTGTTTTCAGTCTGTGGCTCTAACGACCCTCTCCTCCCTTCGCCAAGCTTTGCTGCTTTTCTCGTGGTTGCCATTCTTTTATTTGTAATCCAAAAACGAAAGTAAATCAGTTACAAAGGTGAAAGTAAAAGGCAAGCCTTCCTCCCTTTTTCTTCTCTTTTGCCTTTTCTGTGTCCTTAAGGCTTTGGTCCAATCTGGCTCCCCATAATTTTGGTCACATAGTCTGTCTCATATTACAATTATATACTTGTTTTGTAAATTCCACCAATTGTATTTTCCTTTTGATGTTAAACAGTCAACATTCCCACAAAGGTCTGGTCTTTTTATCTAGTGAGTTCCAAATAATATCAAAAACAAGTTCAACAAAATATTAATCTTTCCAATTCATACTATCCCCTTTATCAGTTTATAACTTTTTTAAAAAAAAATTAGTAAGCTTTTTGCTGTTAATTTAAAGTCTTTAAAGATGTCTTTTTTCTTCCCTTTTTGTAATCTGGAGGGAAGGCTGACTCACTGAGTGGCTGTTTTCTTTCTCCCACTGGTTCAAAGATATCTCTTTAACTTGTAAATTGATTACATCCCAAAGTGTTTAAGACAGTGAGGCTTTGAGTGAACCTAATGTCCTTAAAAAGGCTGCATTGTAGATACGAGCACAGTCTCTCCCTTGTCCCCCAGCTGCTGTACTCACAAGAAGATTGCAAGAACCTTTGATTCCTGCAATCTCCTCACAAAGAGCAGCTGTCCAAGATATAGGAGGGCAAACTCTTGGTCTCTCCTTTATTCGGAGAGACTTGGCTGGCCAGAATTCACCACTGGCCACCGATTACTGCCACAATGCTGATTCCACTCCTTTGGAGACATCTAGTCCGCCATAGAACCTCACCTTACCCAGAAGTCCATGTGTGTCATTATTCTTATAGGTTTGTTGCTGTTGTTGTTCAGTCGTTTAGTCGTGTCCGAGTCTTCGTGACCTCATGGAAGATAGCACGCCAGGCCTTCCTGTCCTCCACTGTCTCCCGGAGTTTACTCAAATTCATGTTCATTACATCGGTGATGCTATCTAACCATTTCATCCTCTGCCGTCCCCTTCTCCTTTTGCCTTCAGTCTTTCCCAGCATCAGGGTCTTTTCCAGTGAGTCCTCTCTTCGCATTAGGCGGCCAAAGTATTTGAGCTTCAGCTTCAGTATCTGTCCTTCCAATGAGCAGTCAGGGTTGATTTTCTTTAGGATTGACTGATTTGACCTCCTTGCAGTCCAAGGGACTCTTAAGAGTCTTCTCCAGCACCACAGTTCGAAAGCATCAATTCTTCGGCGCTCAGCCTTCCTTATGGTCCAACTCTCACAGCCATACATTACTACTGGGAAAACCATAGCTTTAATTATACGTACCTTTGTCGGCAAGGTGATGTCTCTGCTTTTTAATATGATGTCTAGGTTTGCCATAGCTTTCCTCCCAAGGAGCAAGTGTCTTTTAATTTCATGGTTGCAGTCACTGTCTGCAGTGATCTTGGAGCCCAAGAAAATAAAATCTGTCACTGCTTCCATTTCTTCCCCTTCTATTTGCCAGGAAGTGATGGGACCAGATGCCATGATCTTGTTTTTTTAATGTTGAGTTTCAAGCCAGTTTTGCACTGTCCTCTTTCACCCTCATCAAGAGGCTCTTTAGTTCCTCTTCACTTTCTGCCATTAGGGTGGTATCGTCTGCATATCTGAGGTTGTTGATATTTCTCCCGGCAATCTTAACTCCGTCTTGTGATTCATCCAGCCCGGCATTTCTCATGATGTACTCTGCATATAAGTTAAATAAGCAGGGTGATAATATACAGCCTTGTCATACTCCTTTCGCAATTTTCAACCAATCGGTTGTTCCATGTCCGGTTCTAACTGTTGCTTCTTGACCCGCATACTGGTTTCTCAGGAGACAGGTAAGGTGGTCTGGTACTCCCATCTCTTTAAGAATTTGCCACAGTTTGTTGTGATCCACACAATCAAAGGCTTTAGCGTAGTCAATGAAGAAGGGGATTCTTATGGGTACCATACTGGTAACCTCTGGTGCTTATATGGTGCTCCTTAAAAGCTTTCAATGATAAAGTATTGGTTTGCATAAAGGAAAAGAGTGGAGATTATGCTTAGATCATTTATTTACTTATTTAAATCATCATCATGACTTTGAGCAACTAGTAACAGTTAAAATACACAATATAACAATAAATACATAATCAGCAGCCTAAATAAAATTGCAAATAACCATCAACTTAACCATCTCACAGGTTCTGCCATACGTCCTGACCCCCAGTCCAATGACATAGCCAAGTGTTCAAGGCCTTCCAAAAGGCCGACTGGTTTGGGGTTAATCTAATTTCTGTAGGGGTGACATTCCAAAGAGCAGGTGCCATGATAGAAAAGATTCTCTTCTTGGGTCCCACCAGATGGTACTCTTTAATAGCAGGGACTTATAGCATACCTCTCCTGCCTTATCTGATGGGATGGGAAGAGGTGGTCCCTCAAATAACCTGGCCCCATGCCATTATGGGCTTGATAGGTAACTACCAGCACCTTGAATTGAATCCAGAAGCACACTGGGCAACCAGTTTAGCTTGCAGAGCAGAGGTCTAA
Organism: Charina bottae; assembly: GCA_023362775.1. Taxonomy (NCBI): domain Eukaryota; kingdom Metazoa; phylum Chordata; class Lepidosauria; order Squamata; family Charinaidae; genus Charina; species Charina bottae. Next base: position 4,815,640 of record JALMGJ010000043.1, on the reverse strand, counting down.
TTTGCACTGATCAAGGAGTGTATATACTGTACCTTCCCACATCACTGTATTTTGAACCAGTTGCAGATTTTGGATGTTCTTCAAGGGCAGCCCCATGTAAAGTGCATTGCAGTAGTCCATTTGGGAAGTGACTGAGACATGACTGACTGTGAATAGAATCTCTCAGTCCAGGAACAGTTGCAATTGGCACACAACCTGAAGCTGTACAAAAGTCCTCCTGGCCACAGCTGCTACCTGTTCCTTGAACAGGAGCCATGAGTAAAGGAGGATCCTCAAATTGCACACTGGTTCTGTTAGGGGTAGAGCAACCCCATCAAGAGCTAAATATAAAAAATCCCCAGATTTTTGTACTTATAGGTATATGGCGTAGGAAATATATAGGTATCTATTTTGTACTTATAGGTATAACGTAGGAAGGTATCTAGGAAATTATTGTGGATGAACTTTTGACTTGTTTAATTTCGGCCCATAGAAGCACAGTAGTAGCTGTATTTGGGGGTAGAGTGGGAGATGGGAGAATGATATATTGAAAAGTTGCATCAGCCATACATTTTTCAGAAACATCTCTATCCAGTGATTGGGAAAATTCCATCTATTCAATATCTGCTTGAATATTTAATATCCCAGAGCAAAGTTGATCTGAAAGACCGAAGCAGATTTTGCTATGTAACTCCTGACATGTAAAGCCATCATAGTGCAGAAGACCGAGTCTTCTTTATTTCTTTCTTTATTTTTTAAATAAATATGTTTTAAATATTTATTTCAAGTTCCTGGATATTTGAAGCATGATTAGAAACTGGATCTACCTTCTAACGTGACCTAAAATTGAAGGATATCATCATCATCATCATCATCATCATCATCATCAACATATTAAACAAGTCTGTGCTCCATGCAGCTGATTAAGTCAACTCTAATCTGTGAAAGGGAATACAAAATTACATCTGTTCATTCTTAAAGTGCTATTCCTCAGATTTTTCCTGCATAGGTTATTACAGTTACGCCACTGGAAATTGAAATGTGTCATTCTGGAATCCCTTAACGGATGATGCAGCTTATTGTCTGCCTACAACTCATCTTCAAAGGGACATGGAAAATACCTGAAATTTTAAGATACCAAATACAAGAACATAAACTCCATCCCTCTTCTAAGTTGGTCTAATATTGTGGTCAGTTCTTCATTCCAGTTCTTCTCTTATGTATACATGATACTTGACATTAAGATGCAAAAAAAAAGAATACAAAACAGAACAAAATATTGTAAGACAGATAAAAAAACTCTGCAAAGTAATAAGGAAAAAAGAGAAAAAGAAACACAGTCCCTGCAAACTGAGACTTTATTAAGTCAATAATAATGTAGATTCCTGGGTGCTTAATTTCTGTGAAGGGAATTATGAAATGTCTAGTCATGAATGGAGATGGACATTAAGATCATTTTCAAACATGAACTACTTGATCATTATAAACTCATCATATAAAGAAAAAAGAATTACATTACCTCACCTATCATAAAAACAAATAGTAAAAGTAAAAATATAACACATAAGTGAAGTCCTTCTGAATCTTTGTATTTACTTTATACCATGTTCCTGTACAAAAACCTTCACAGCACAATCATACCAAAAGTTATAGTTCTTATATTTCAGGAGGAATCTTTTTCTCTAGATTGAAAACTGTTTATATATTGTTCTGATATGTTGGATGACACCAAGATTGTATGCACAAGGTAAAATTTTGTTCTTTTGAAAATAAGCATTCAATTTTATATACTTTAAATAATGCCCTATTCAAAGGAGTTTCATAAATTCACAACGATACATTTTACTTTAAACACAAGGTGGTGCTATTGCACAAAACAGTAAAAATAAAAATCACTTTACCTACAGAATGATCTAGCCATTAGAGAAAGGAATCTCAGAGCAAAGGCAACACTTCTCACTAAACCTTGAGAAATTCCAGAAGAAAATATTCCAGCATGAGTATCAGAAAATAACTTCCACTGGATACTGATCACAAATATAAAGGAAATTCTAGGAGCTCCTTTACAAAGAATCAGGCTGAATTTATGACCGTCCTTGAAAGAGGCTGAGAAAATGGAAATATGTCATCTTGGCAGGCAAGTGGTCTTGTTTTTTATTTATCTATGTAACTCTGGTACGTTGTGTGAACCATTCCGCTATTCAGTGCCTGAGGAGAAGAAAGCTGGCTCGATAGTAGCAAATGTGCTCAAAGATTTGAAAGTAGATGTGAAGGAGCTCTCTGCTCGCAGAGCACAGTTGATTTCTAAGAGTTCCAGGCAGGATTTCCAGCTGGATCCTCATTCTGGGAATATAATATTAAAGGATAAAATTGACAGGGAAGCTTTGTGTGGTCAGAATGACCCTTGCGTTCTATTCACTGAAATTGTGCTGGAAAATCCTTTGGAAGTGTTCACAATTGAGGTTCAGATAGAAGATGTGAATGATAATTCCCCTAGGTTCTCTAAGAATCAATTTCTTTTTGAAATACCTGAGCAGACTCCCATAAATACACATTTCCCTTTGGAGAAAGCTCAAGATTTAGACAAAGGGAAAAATGCTATCCAGAACTACATACTTAGCGCAAATGAATATTTTAAGCTGGACGTGCAAAGTCAAAACGATGGCAACAAATATGCAGAACTGTTTTTGGCGAAACCATTAGACCGTGAGGTGATTCCCCAGTTTATCCTCATTCTGGAAGCTGTGGATGGAGGGATCCCAAGAAGAACTGGTACCGCCGAGATATTTATTGACATTCTGGATACCAATGATAATGTACCCCAGTTTGAACAATCGGTGTATAAAGTGCAGCTGATGGAAAACAGTCATCCAGGTTCATTTGTTGCTACAGTTAAAGCCACTGACAAAGATATTGGATCCAATGCTCACATCATTTACACTTTTAGCCAAGTACCAACAGATGTGCTCAGATCATTCAAGTTAAACAACCATACTGGGGAAATTACTCTCATAGGGAAAATTGATTATGAAATAAACAGTAATTATGAACTGAACATCAAAGCCACAGATGGAGGGGGACTATCTGCTTACTGCAAAGTCCTTGTTGACATTGAGGATGAGAATGACAATTCCCCTGAAGTAACTATATCATCCATCATCAGTCCCTTACCAGAAAACTCTCCCCCAGAAACACTGGTGGCTGTTTTCAGTGTCAATGATCAAGATTCTGGAGACAATGGCAGAACTGCCTGCAACACTGATGCAAACCTACCTTTTCAGCAGAAAGCCACAAAAAACAATTATTACCAGCTTGTGACTCAACAGCCATTGGACAGAGAACAAATGTCAGAATATAACATCACCATCACAGCCACTGACCAAGGTTTTCCCAGGCTCACTTCAATGACAGTTATTAACGTTCAAATTTCAGATGTAAATGACAACCCTCCAATGTTTGAAAAAGATTTCTATAATATGCACTTACAAGAAAACAACATTCCAGGTCTCCTCATTGGATCAGTCCATGCTGTGGACATAGACACAGAGCAGAACGCCAAATTGACTTATTTGCTCTTGCCTGGAAAGATCAGGGATGGTCTTGCACCATCTTACATCTCCATCAACTCTGAAACTGGGAACCTGTATGTCATTCGATCTATAGATTACGAGGATATACAAGACTTCCAGGTGATGGTGAGGGCTGTAGATAAAGGCTCTCCTCCACTGAGCTCAGAAACAATGGTCCGAGTTCATATCACAGATGAAAATGACAACGCGCCCTTCATCCTCTGCCCACTTCAGAACAGCACTTCTCCATCAAGTGATCTGGTTCCCAGGGGAGCAGAGACAGGCTACCTGGTCACCAAAGTGGTGGCAGTGGACAGAGATTCGGGGCAGAATTCTTGGCTTTCCTATCAATTGCTGAAGGCCACAGATCCGAGTCTCTTCACTGTGGGGTCTCAGAACGGGGAAGTGAAAACCACGAGGCCCGTGAACAACCGAGATAGTTTCAAACACACGCTTATTGTGGTAGTTAGAGATAATGGCCATCCTCCTCAGTCCGCCTCTGCCACCCTAAGAATTCTTCTCGTGGACGGCTTCTCAGATCCTTACATGAAAATTATAGATAATCCTAAGGGTGAAGTCCCACAGGAGGGAGATCATACCCTGACAATGTATTTGATTATCTGCTTGGTCGCCATCTCATCCATTTTCCTCCTTTCTGTCATGGTGTTTATTGCAACCAAGTTTCAAAAGCGAAGGAAGGTCATAGGACGTTCTAATTCTGCATCGAATTTCCCTGTGGGAGCGAATTTGCAAGAGAACTGTGTGGATCCTAATACTGGGACACCTTCCCAGGCCTACAGCTATGAGGTCTGCTTAGCTGATGGCTCTCTGAGCAGCGAGTTCAAGTTCCTTAGACCCCTCTTTCCTGTTTTCACTATGGAGCAGCCAAAAACACTGCTGAATCCACAGATTAGAAATGATTTCCGTGATCTTCCTAATCAATTAGTGGAAAGGGAGCAGGTATCTCAGGTAAGAATAATTTATTAATTTAATTAAGTTATAAATCTATATAGTTTGAATTAATCAAAAATAATTAAATATTGTCTACTGAGGTACCTCACTAAAAATTTCCATTGAATCAGTTCAGGTATTCAGATATTCACGCTACCTGTATTAGTATAAAGGTAAAAGGTAAAGGTTCCCCCGCACAGTAATGTCTGACTCTAGGGGCCGGTGCTCATCTCTGTTTCTTAGCCGAAGAGCCAGCGTTATCTGAAGACGCTTCTGCGGTCATGTGGCCGGCATGACACGCATGGAAAGCTGTTACCATCCCAACGAAGTGGTACCTATTTATCTACTTGCATTTGCATGCTTTTGAATTGCTAGGTTGGCAAGAGCTGGGGCTAGTGCGGGAGATCACTCCGTCACGTGGCACTCGGGTCTCGAACCGCCTAACTTGCGACCTTCCGATCCACAAGCCTAGCATCTTAACCGCTGATACATATTTTTTAATTTATAGTTTAGTTGATGGGAAATGCTGGGATGATTGCTGGCCAATTCATGAACTATAATATTACTATCTAATTTGTTTTTGTCTTGCTATGATCTGCCGATTTCTCACAATGCATCCAAACATGAACAGCCCCTAGATCTGGAAAAAAATAGTTTGTAAGGTTTTTGGAATTTGGTAGATGGTTGAATTAATATGAGGAAATTTCAACAAGAGGGAAGAAGATTGAAGTGAAAGAAAAATTATTTAAATGAGTGTTTAATACATGAACTGTAAATAGGTGGTTTTGCAATATGTCCCACATTCAAAGCTCATCTGAGTAGTGGTGGTGGGAGGGGTGCAAGCAAATAAATGCTTGTTAGGATCTACTGTACATAGTGAAGACATGCAGGGGATGAAAAAAGGAGGAATGTCACAACAAAGAACATCCTCTAATATAATTAAAGCAGTGTTAGGAAATGACCAAATGTTTGAATAATGCAGAGCATATTAGAAAAAAAATGCTCTTTTGCAGCATGAAAAGATTGAGGGACAAGACAGCTACATACTGATATAGTTCCTGGATATTACAAATCTCTGGATGCCCAATAAATTTAGTGGAAGCAACTAATTCTGAAAGGGTGGTAATGCAGGCGTTCCAAAATTCTCCATGAAATAACTAGACTAGATCAATAATGTGTAAAAAGGATTGTGCAGGTTATCTCTCTGTCGATGAAGGTTATCTCTCTCTTTTTCTCATTATTAACCTAATTAAGAAAATAATTCTCTTATGCCTCGATACTTTTCATAGTAGAAAGATAAGTATGACTTTAGTCTAGTCTGCCTCATTCTTTGACCAAACCATCTTAATATATTTTTTCCTCTGGTTGAACCACATGGTGGCGGTATTAACAAAGAAATTCAGTTCTGTTCTTCATCTTGCTTAATATCAGGACAAGAAAGCTATTGACAAAATTGAACAAGAAAGGAATCCAATTCTTTTGCATATACGGATTATAAGATGGCAAAATAGTGAATAAGGAAGAATAAAAAATGATTTGCACAATTAAATCATAAAGGAAGGAAGTCAGACATACTGAATTTTGGGCAGAACTTGATCTTAAAGGAAGAGACTGGAATCATGGAAAACTGCTTTTGGAAAAGACAAGGTCTGTATTTCCTTCTCTTTTTCTCAATCTTTAGAGTAATGTGTACTTCAATTAGCTTTTCTGTCCCTGAAGAAAAGAAAAAGGGGTTTCTGGTGGCTAATGTCCTTAAGGATTTGAAACTGAAAACAGGGGAGCTCTCAAAACGCAAAGCACATTTAGTTTCTGAGGGCACTCGGGAATATTTCCACCTTGACATCCATACTGGGAATCTGTTGATTCATGATAAAATAGACAGAGAAGCTTTATGTGGCCAGAATGACCCTTGTTTACTTCTATCTCAAATTGTGCTGGAAAACCCCTTAGACATCTTTAATATTGAAATCAAGATAGAAGATGTGAATGACAATGCTCCCAAGTTTTGGAAAAACGACGTGGTGTTGGACATTCCTGAGAATGTTCCTGAAAGTACAACATTCCCTTTGGAATGGGCTCAAGATGAGGACCTGGAAGAAAATAGCATCCAAAACTATACGCTGAGTCCCAATGAGCATTTTCAGCTTGATGTGCAAAGGAACAAGGATGGAAGCCACTATGTAGATCTTGTTCTGGAGAAATCACTAGATAGGGAGAGGATGTCACATCTTAGACTGGTTCTAAAGGCTATTGATGGAGGAGTACCACAGAAAACAGGCACAGTTCAAATTAATATTAATGTTCTGGATAATAATGATAACTTTCCTCAGTTTACTCAGCCTGAATATAAGATAATGTTAAAAGAAAATGTTCCCAAAGGAACTCTGGTAACTAAAGTGGAAGCTACAGATCTTGATTTTGGTTCAAATGCACAGATCCTCTACTCATTCCATCGAGTCCCAAAAAGGATAAACAATTTGTTCTTTTTAAATGAAAGATCTGCAGAAATCACTGTTTGCGGACAGATTGATGATGAAAAAAAAAAAAGTTATAGCATGAACATCAGAGCAACAGATGGAGGGGGACTTTCAGGGCACTGCAAGGTACTTATAGAGGTTGAAGACGTGAATGACAACGCCCCAGAGGTGTCCATCATATCTCTGACCAGCATCTTAAAGGAGGATTCTGCCCCAGACACAATGGTGGCCCTCTTCAGTGTTAGGGACCAAGACTCTGGAGACAACAGCAAAACGGTCTGCTCCGTGGAGATGAACCTCCCTTTTGTGCTGAAAGCCACCACAAATAACTTTTATCAGCTTGTGCTCCAAAGTCCCCTAGACAGGGAGACCCGTGCTGACTTCAACATCACCATCACAGCCATTGACTGGGGCTCTCCTAGGCTCACTTCAACAAGAATGATTAACGTTCAGATCTCCGACGTCAATGACAACCCTCCGCTTTTTGAAAAGTCTTTGTATAACATGCAGATCCGGGAGAATAATATCCCAGGCTTGCTCATCGGCTCAGTCCACGCTGTGGATCTGGACACAGAGCTGAATGCTAAAGTGACTTACTCACTTTTGCCTGGGGAGGGTGGTGATGGCCTGGTGCCCTCTTCCATCTCGGTCAACTCTGAAACCGGAAACGTGTATGCCCTCCGATCCCTGGACTATGAGCAGATAAGAGACTTCAGAGTTACTGTGAGGGCGACTGATGGCGGTTCTCCTTCCCTGAGCTCAGAGGTGATTGTCCGAATCGTCGTCGTAGATGAAAACGACAACGCTCCCTTCTTCATGTATCCCCTCCAGAACAGCACATCCCCATGCAACGAGCTGGTTCCCAGGTCGGCAGAGGCCGGCTATCTGGTCACCAAGGTGGTTGCAGTGGATGGAGATTCTGGTCAAAACGCTTGGCTTTCCTATGAATTGCTGAAGGCCACGGACCCAGCCCTTTTCAGCATCGGAGCGCAGAATGGGGCGGTGAAGACCAGGAGAGCCCTGAACGAGCGAGACGCAAACAAACAGAGGCTCGTGGTACTGGTCAGGGACAACGGCCTTCCTCCCCAGACCAGCACTGCATCGCTTAATGTTCTTCTTGTGGATGGCTTTTCGGATCCCTTCCTGAGGAGGGTGGATGTCAGTGTGCCAGAACCGGATGAAGATAGAACCTTGACCACGTATTTGGTGATCTGCTTGGCTGCAGTCTCCTTTGTGTTCCTGGTCTGTATTGTCGTGTTTATTGTGGCCAGAGTCCTCAAGAAGGACCCCCAAAGCAACTTTACTGCTGCGCCTCCTCACTTCCCACCTGCCGGTGCTGATGCCCCAGAGAACTGTGCGGATTCACAGGGTGGGTCACTTCCCAGGGCTTACCGGTACGATGTTTGTTTGACTGGTGGATCCTTAAGCAGCGAGTTCCGATTTCTCAGGCCCCTCATTCCTGTCTTTTCGGTGGGAGATGTTAACGTCCCAGGGAACCGTAGGATTTCTTCTGGCCTCCAAGATACACCTGAGCAGGTTGCAGGTGATGGTGCAAAGAAAGAGGTGAGGAAAACCATGCGATTAATCCAGCCTCTTCCTTTTTATTCTCCCTCTTTTCTTTTTTGCTCTATTGGTTATTCCTGAGCAATGTGCTGGTTACCTATTGAAGAAACAGGTGACTTGACTTTAAGATTTAGTTGAGAGTACAGATCACAATTCCTGTATATTTTCTGCATTGTTTTAAACCACCTATCCCCCCATTTCCAGTTATATCTGTGTTACTTGATTTACACCTCATGCACTAGCCTAAAATTGGATAGGATAATTAACGATTCAATCTATTTTGGGAAACAAGTCAGTGCCCTAATGTGCTCTGTAAAGCAGGCCGTCTAATACACAACTCTTGGCAACTAACGAAGGGTTAAAAGTAGTTAATAGCATCCTTTTACAGTTCCTGTTACTCAAATGGCATGGACTTAAAAGTTGGCAGACTCTCTTTTGGAGCATCTCATCAGTCAGGTAGAATTCCTATAGGTCATTGGTTTCAGGTCTATGGGGGACCACTGGTCACTGTGGGGAGAAAGCAACCAAAAGTTTAAAAAAATAAAAGCTGGCCTGAATCTCACAGGATTTGGGTAATCTCACTCAAAAGACTTCAACATTCTCAGCTTAAATCTCACAATATTCCATCGGGAATCAATATCTCATGAGATCTGGTAATCTTGCAAAATTCTAGCTGTGAGCACTGAAATAGTTTTATTTAATATTCTGTTTTGTGGCTGCAATCTAGGCAAATCATGCATGTCATTATGTTGTTGTTGTTGTTGTTGTTGTTACTGTAATGCCAACCTCTGGCTGATATGGTGCCCCTAAAAAGCCTTCAGTGATAAAATATTGGTCAACATCAGGGCTTTCCAGACGGTGTGTCACAACACACAAGTGTGTTGCCTGGGGGCCCCAGGTGTGTCGTGTGAAAACCCAGAAGCGCTGATGGCGCGCCACCGCGTGCGGGCCATCAGCGCTTCTGGTGACACACCAGGACAACAACGACACCGTGCACGGCGGGGAGGGGCGGCAGGTGGCGGGCGGCGGTGGGGGCAGCGGCAGGCAAAACCCGGAAGTGCCACCGGCACTTCCAGGTTTCCCGCTCACCGCCGCAGTGGCAGCACTTCCTGGTTTCTTGTGCGCCGCCGCAGTGGCGGCACTTCCAGGTTTCACGCGCCGGCCGTTGGTGTGTTGCCAATGGCAAAAGTTTGGAAAGCACTGGTCTACATAAAGGAAAAGATTGGAGATTGCTGCTATAGATTATGGGCACACCACTTCCCCATCTTCCACTCCCAATCTACTCCCAATCAACTCCCTCTTCTTCTCTCAGCCACTCTGTAATCCATGCTTTTCATAATTATTTTACCAGCTACACGCTTAGGAATGAAGAGCAGTTTCCATTCAAACTAAGATAATATTTCCTTCTGCCTTGATTTGTTTATATTAACATCCCAATGATCTTAATGAAATAGCATTTCTCTTAGAAAGTGTCATTAGCAGTCTTAGCTACAGTACAGGCAGTTGCAGTTCTTTCTGACAGCATTCCTGATAGAGAGACAACCAGTGATCGGCACTCAGTCCCGCTGCATCCTTGCTCTTTCTTCCTCGGACTTCTGTCCACTTTGCTATATGGAGTATGTCACGAGAAACATAAAAGTAAGTTGAATTTAGTAGGAAGAGGTTACTTAAGAAGTGTTTGGTAAAAGAAGAAGAGACAGGACGAATGAATGAGTGCAAAATACAAAAGTGAATGAGCAGTAGAAAAGAAATGTGTTGAGGTGATTTAGTCACATAGAGCAAAATATACAGATAATTTACAACTATAATACAAATACAAATAATTATCTACAGTTTAAAGCAACTTTAAGATTAAGTGTTGCCTATGTTTTGAAAAACAAGGACAGTCAAGTTCATTATTCCAAAGGCTGCATAAACAATTAATATCAATTTTTATAAAATAATTGAGTTGAAGAATTGAAATATATCTACCTCTCTATCTCTATCTCATTGAAACCAATCACCTGCTCTGTGCAGAAATCCAACTTCATTGGCGAACACTCGTAGCCGAGTAAGATTGTCTTCCAAAGGTAAAATTTTAACAGTGGATCCTTAAGTGGCTATAAAGGCCAATTCTGGATCTGCACAACCTCCCACAGTGGGGGCATAGGTTTCCAGGTGGGAGACGGTCATGATGAGGGTTTGCCTGACGTGCCTTCCTTTTAGCTCTTTTCTCCCTTTCGTTCTGTACTCGTGCTTCTTCAAAGTCCATAGCGCCATTAATAAAGGCTGACCTCCAATTGAAACGCTCATGAGTTAGGGCTTCCCAGTTCTCAATGCTGATATTACATTTTTTTAAATTAGCTTTGAGAGTATCTTTGAATCTCTTTTGCTGTCCACCAATATTCCGTTTTCCATTCTTAAGTTGGGAGTAAAGTAGCTGCTTTGGAAGACGATGGTCAGGCATTCGAACAACATGACCGGTCCAGCGAAGTTGATGTTGGATGATCATTGTTTCAATGCTGGTGGTTTTCGCTTCTTCTAATACGCTAACATTAGTCCGCCTATCTTCCCAAGTAATTTGCAGAATTTTTCGGAGGCAGCGTTGATAGAATCTTTCAATCTTTCAAGAAGTTGGAGGTGGCGTTTGTAGAGGGTCCATGTTTCACAGGCGTACAGAAGGGTTGGTAGTACAATGGCTTTGTAAACAAGCATTTTGGTCTCCCTGCGAATGTCCCGATCCTCAAACACTCTACACTTCATTCGGGAGAAAGCTACACTCGCAGAGCTCAGGCTGGATTGATGGTGCTGCGGAGGGATTGGTTCGAACTTGCTGGTAAAGCACTTTGGTTTTTTTAATGTTAATCGAGAGGCCGAGTTTTTCATATGCTTCTGCAAAGATGTTTAGGATAGTTTGAAGATCTTCGGAGTGTGCACAGACTATGTTATCATCAGCATATTGAAGTTCTATAACAGAAGTTGTAGTTACCTTATTTTTTGCTTTCAGCCTACTAAGATTAAAAAGCTTTCCATCTGTTCGATATATAATTTCTACACCAGTAGGAAGTTTCTCTTCAACAAGGTGTATAATCATAGCGATGAAGATAGCAAATAAGGTTGGAGCAATAACACATCCCTGTTTAACGCCGGATTCCACTTTAAATGGATCGCTCTGAGAGCCATTGTTATTCAGGATTGTTGCCATCATGTCGTCATGGAGTAGCCGCAAGATGTTCACAAATTTATCAGGGCATCCGATTTTCAGAAGGATGGTCCATAGAGCAGTACAATTTACAGTATCAAAAGCTTTAGTCAGATCAATAAACGCCATGTACAGAGGGCGGTTTTGCTCCTTGCATTTTTCTTGAAGCTGTCGTGCAGTGAAGATCATATCCACTGTTCCCCTGGAAGGGCGGAAGCCATTTTGCGTTTCAGGGACGATGTCTAGTTTCCACAGTCTATCCTATCACCCTTTTTAAAGAGAGTGATAATTATGGCATCCCTAAAGTCTGCTGGAATCTCCTCCCTCATCCAGATTTTTTCGATGAGCTTATGAAGTTGTTGTGTAAGTTCAGGCCCGCCTTCTTTAAAGACTTCAGCAGGAATCCCATCAGGTCCACTAGCTTTGTTATTTTTCATTTGTTTAGTGGCTTTACTGACTTCCTCCAAACTAGGGGGTACTGCAAGCTCATCTCTTATTTGTTTTTGCGGGATTTGCAAGAAGACTTCATCAGCCACAGTAGAGTGACGATTAAGGAGATTGTAGTAATGCTCTTTCCAGCGCAGTGCAATAGACTCTTTGTCCTTTAGAAGTTTAGCACCATCTACTGAGCGTAAGGGATTTGTACCATGGTTTGTTGGTCCATAGATGGCCTTTATGGCATTAAAAAAGCCCCGTGCATCATGAGCATCTGCAAAATGTTGGGTTTCTTGGGCTTTTTTTATCCACCATATGTTCTTAAGTTCTCTAGTTCTTCTTTGGACTTCTGCCTTTGCACTGGCGTAGATTTTTTTCTTAACGGCACAGTTAATATCTTTTTGCCATATCCGGAAGGCTTTCCTTTTCTTGTCAATAATATGTTCAATCTCACTATCGTTCTCATCAAACCAGTCCTGATGTCTCTTAGTTTGGTATCTTATAGTTTGTTCACAGGCTGAAATAATAGAAGTCTTCAATTTAACCCAGTGTTCCTCAACATTTTCAGGAAGTTCCATTGGCAGATGTTCCTTGAGAGTTGATTGAAAGCAAGCTCGTTTAATAGAATCTTGAAGGGCCAGTGTATTCATTTTACACCTTGGTTTTCTTCCTTGGAGCCTACGATGAGGGACAATCTTTATGGCCATTGTGGATCGAATTAATCGATGGTCTGTCCAGCAGTCATCGGCGCTCGTCATGGCTCTGGTGAGAAGTACATCACGGCGATCTCTAGCACGGACAATTACATAATCTAAAAGATGCCAGTGCTTCGACCGTGGGTGCTTCCAAGATGTTTTAAATTTATTTTTCTGGCGAAAGAGTGTGTTAGTAATGACAAGGTTATGCTCTGCACATTTAGTCAGAAGTAAGATTCCATTCATGTTGCTGTTGTCAACTCCTTCTTTCCCAATGATACCTGGCCACAAATCAAAGTCACACCCAACTCTTGCATTGAAATCGCCCAGGAGGATAATTTTATTCTCCTTTGGTATCTCTGATAAGATGGTGTCCAGCTGGGTATAAAATTTTTCCTTGATATCCTCATCTGCATCTATTGTTGGTGCGTAAGCACTTAGAATAGTTGCCTGTTGGTTTTTGGCGAGTTTTATTCGGAGAGTTGAGAGTCGTTCGTTAATCCCAGTGGGAACTTCTGACAAGAGCTTCACAAGGTCGTTTTTGATAGCAAAGCCTACCCCATGTATTCGTCTTTCTTGTTCAGGCAGTCCTTTCCAAAAGAAGGTATAACCTCCTTTTTCTTCCTTCAACTGTCCTTCTCCTGCTCTTCGAGTTTCTTGGAGTGCTGCTATATCAATATTAAAACGTCTCAGCTCCCTTGCAATAATGGCAGTCCTACGTTCAGGTCGTTCACTATCCATATTGTCTTGCAGTGTCCGTATATTCCATGTTCCAAAATTCATGTGTTTTTTACGACCGCTAGATGGTGACCCCACTGGTCGCGGTAATCCAGTCAGGGAGAAAATGAGGCAGACTATGTTTAGGGCACCTTTTCTAGCCCCCTCCCCATATGGGGTGAGCAGAGTGGATCCTAAATAGGGCTGCTCAGTCGTGGATACAGCTGCCGAACTACTCAACTGCCTCGATCCTTGAGTCAGGGCGACTGAATCCGTATCTACCGCCCATGTGCTGATCCATGACTAGGAGCTTCCGGATTTCACAGTCCTGCCCCCGTTGCCATTCGTCAATCGCCATGGGACTTTTGGTTGTTTTGGGTTTGGTGTGGTTGGAAGACGCCTGTGCGTGAATTTGTTTTATGTGTGGAGATCCGTGCACAACGATCAGCACACAACCTTCACAGAAAAAGGCTCTAATCCAATGGCATGGATACCATGACGATTGGTGACCTTTTGTCTGCTGCAGCCTTCATCCGCCTTCGCAGCCGTTGTAACAATACACCTTGTTATCTTCCGCCTGTTCTGCCGTTGAGGACTTTCTTGGATCGTTCTTTGTCTGGTTCCTCCCCCTGGACCTTACCGCCATGGGTGACCCTACCAGGAGTACATGACTCCCGACGGCTTCGCTCACAGAGTTCATTGAGAACACACAAGCCCACTCACCACAACAAGGTGACGATCCAGCGAGTGAGAGAAATCCAACTTAAAGAACACTTGATAGATAGCTTTTCAGCCTCTGGTTGAACTCATCCAGAGAGCCTACCACCTCTCTGTGCAATTTGTTGCCCTTTTTGTTGTTTATTCGTTCAGTCGCTTCCGACTCTTCATGACTTCATGGACCAGCCCACGCCAGAGCTTTCTGTCGGCCGTCACCATCCCCAGCTCCCCCACGGTTGAGTCCATCACCTCCAGAATATCATCCATCCATCTTGCCCTTGGTCGGCCCCTCTTCTTTTTGCCTTCCACTTTTCCTAGCATCAGCTTCTCGTTGCCCTTACTGTGAGGAAATTTTCTGCTAGCACTGAAACAGCCTTCCTGTAACTCCTACTGCGTGATGTTTTGAGCCACTTGGCTTGTCTTTTCTTCTCAAGAGGAAACATGGCTCTTCTTATCTACTGGCCAGGTAGACCAAAGGGAGTTGGGTGTTTCTATCGGGCTCTTTCTAGATGAATCTCAGCTTTCCAATTCCACACTTCCATCTTTTATTCTGTATAGGTCATGGTTCTCACAAGACATTAGTCACACACTTGGTTTAGCCTTGTCCTTTTCCTTCTTGTGGATGTTTTCAGTTTCTTTCTCAAGTAATGAAAGCATTAGATGTCCTTGTTTATTAGTACTGGCCATGCAATCATGATAAATGTTGCCTTTGTTTCCATTTACTATTTACCTGATGGTTGCAGCCTGCATTCTTCATCTCTTTTATCTATCCTTTCCTTCTGCCCTTTGATATTAGCCCTTTGATTGCTAATATCTTTTTTGCGATAATTTTGTTGAAAATTTTGATTACAATAGTAAAAGCAAATACAAACTAAACTCAGAGAAAGAGAGATAGAAAGAAAGAGTGCAAGGAAAGTGCAAGGAAAGAAAAAGAAAAAAAGAAAAAGAAGAAAGTAAGGTAAAGAAAAAGAAGTTACTTCCAATCTTCATCACAAGTATAAACAAATTCTTCACCCCCTATACGGTTACAAACAAATATCTCTTCTTCCCATAACCCCCCGCTTACAGTATCTATATGCAAATCCATAAATCATCAACTTTCCAGTCCTGGTGTCAGCAAAAAGTCTGTAAAGGGTTACCAGAGCTTTATAGAAACATGTCTTATTTTAACCTTGGCTTTGATAGCTAATATCAAAGAATAGAATAGAAGGATACATATAGAGAACAGAATAGATAATAAAGATATTTATTTATTTATTTATTAAATTTATATGACCGCCCAACTCCCCCAACGGAGTATTCCCTATGTCTTTAACAAACCTTGGTATAATGTTATTGTAGTCAGCAATCAGTCACATATATGAAGAAAAAATAATATGATCATGCATTTTGAATGTTATTAATGTTGTCGGCTGCTTTGCTGCTGTGCTGCAGAGAAAAGCAGCTCAGGAAGAGATAGCTTGTTTAAGCAATCTCTCGGCTCTGCAAGGGGCGGGGGAAAGAAAAATAATCAGTCACAGGACAATGCATACTAACCAATTGTTATGGTCAACACGTGACTGAAAGAAAGATGCTGCGAAGGTCATAAATGCAAGCATTGGTCACAAAGTTATTTTTTCAACATCATCGTAACTGAACAGTCGCTAGCCGAGGCAGTCGCTAAACAAGAACTATCTCTATTTATTTTGGTCAGTGACCAAATAAAACAAAACATATATAAACTAAATACAGCAGAGAGAGGGGAGAAATCAATCAAACCATCCACATAGCCATAAGTGAATCAGGTATGAGGATGTCAGTCATGTGTGGTAGTCAATGCACATTCATAGCAGCTATACAGAACTTTGCTACATTATAGGTGACAGCACTTTCCTTATCTGATAAGAGGAAGCTGAGATGAACTACTAATGAAATTACCCAGCCAAAAATATGATACAAGGTTGTCAGACTTGTTTTGGGAAATCCAAGATGATACCATGTTGATAACAAATTCATGTTGTTGTTCAGTCGTTTAGTCGTGTCCGACTCTTCGTGACACCATGGACCATAGCACGCCAGGCCTTCCTGTCCTCCACTGTCTCCTGGAGTTTACTCAAATTCATGTTCGTTACATCGGTGATGCTGTCTAACCATCTCATCCTCTGCCGTCCTCTTCTCCTTTTGCCTTTAGTCCTTCCCAGCATCTGGGTCTTTTCCAGTGAGTCCTCTCTTCGCATTAGATGGCCAAAGTATTTGAACTTCAACAAATCCATAGCGATAGCATAATCATAATATTCTTTTTAACATTAATCTCTTTACAGGATCACTCATACATCTTACCAGATATTGAGTTAGACTAACATTTGTTGCCTTTCTGGACCTCCTTCCCCCCCCCCCCACTTTTTTTTTAGATGGAGATAATGTTGACCTTCTTCCAGTCATCTAGCACTTTGCTTGTTTCTGAAAGATAATAAATAATATCACCAGAGAACATCTGCTGACATTCACCTCTTAAAAGGAGGTGTGACATGAAGGGGCATGCCCCTCATCTGGAACAGCATGACCCTGCTCCAAACCAAGGATCTCTCCTACTCACGGCTTTCTGGGTGCTGAGGAAAGCCTGACTGATGCTTTATGAATGTGCAGCCATTAACCATATTCTTAACTTGGGGTGCTGAACTATTATGACTATTGTTATTATTATAATACTATTATTATATTTTACATTTTTAATAACTGCACCTCATGTAGAGTTCATTTGAATGGAGGTGGCAGATGGATGGATGGATTGATGGGAGGGAGGGAGGGAGGGAGGGAGGGAGAGAGGGGGGAAGGAAGGAAGGAAGGAAGGAAGGAAGGAAGGAAGGAAGGAAGGAAGGAAGGAAGGAAGGAAGGTTCAATCCGACCATCAGCAAGGCCTTTCAGTTCCATATAATGCTATTCCTCTGCCCCTGGATATTAAAATTCATTCATAGTAAATTGATAGTCTATAACAGAGCTTTCCAAACTGTGTGTCGGGATACGTTAGTGTGTCGGCTGCAGTGTCAGGGTGTGTTGCGGCTGCTGCTACCTCGTGGCTTCCATGCAGGTCCTAGTGCCTGCCTTGTGCCCTGCTGTAAGAGTGTGTCGCGAAATGATGCATGTCTAAAAAGTGTGCCACCAACATTTCCAAAAGTTTGGAAAGCTCTGTTCTATAAGAATGCTTCTATCAATATCAAGCTTCAGTCCTGCCCCTTCACTCTAAAATTATTCTCTATAATTTTTTGGTGGAGCACATATCTTCTTTTTGGTGAAGCCTGACCCAAAATAAGAGTTGAGTAATTCAACCTTTTGTGTTTTCAATTAGTATTTTGCATCTTTACTAAAACAGCTGGTGTATTGGTTCACTTGTCTTCCTTTCATTTTGAATATACTGTATCTGGAGAAGCCTTTCTATGTTGTTCTCGGCATCCTTCACCAACCTCCATTCATGCTGTTTCCTGACATAACTTCTACAATTCTGGGCTATTTCTATTAGCTACTGTCCCTTTTTCCATCTCTAATGTATGTCCTTTTTTGTTTTTGGAACTCCACTGAGATTTCTGTGCAGCTACCAACATGGCTCCTTCTGTCTGGTTTTCTTCATTGAAACTATTTGCCGTTTATTGGTTAATTACCACCTGTCTTGAACTCCCGTTCTCTTAAAATTCTCTTGCCAAAGAATCCTACTTATCATTACTCTGAATTAGAATTTTTTCTTGTAGTATTAGATGTGTATTTGGCTGAACTCAGCCCAGAGGTTGTTGAGGATAGTATATATAAGGATTGAGGAGGCCATAGCAGTTCAGTGTCAGATAGTATTTGCCTTATAGATAAAAGGGCCCAGATTCAATTCCTGGCCATCACTGAGGTATCTGACATAGGAATACATCTAGGAAATGATTCTGGATGAACTCTGGATTTGTTTAGTTTCTGCCTGTACAACTACAGTAGTGGCTGAATTGTTGGGGCAGGGGTGGGAGAACCACACACTGAAAAAAAAGCATCAACCATACATCATTCAAGAACATCTCTATCCAGTGATTGGGAAAGTTCCATGTATCCAATATTTGCTTGAATATTCAATATCTGCTTGACTCTTCAACATCCCAGACCAAAATTGATCTGAAAGACTAAAGCAGATTTGGATATGTAAATCCTGACATGTAAAGCCAACATAGGGTACAAGATGGAATGAAGTCTTTATAGATTTATTTAAAGTTCCTTGAACGATGTTATTCTTTATAATTTTTTGATGCATATATTACTAGTTACACCTCTGGAAATTTAAATGCATCATTCCGGAATCATTTAATGGATGACACAAGTTATTGTCTGCCTATAGCTCATATTCAAAGGGACATTGAAAGTGCCTGAATTTTAAGGTACCAAATACAAGACACATTCTCCATCCCACTTCTAAGTTGGTCTAATATCATCCTGCCATGTGGTCAATTGTTCATTCCAGTTATTCTCTTCTGTATACATGATACTTGCTACTAAGATGTAAAAAAAAAATCCAAAACAAAACAAAGTATTATAAGACTGTCAGCCTCACATATTCGTCTGCCATGCTTTTGCCTTTTATACACGTGTAGGTTGCTGGTCTGTTCTTCTTGGCTTCAGAGACTTCGCCTTCTGCACTGCTTGTAGAGAACTGATAACCGCCTGCTCCCTGAGGGACATTCCGTAGGGAGGGGGGATTCTTGGAGTGGGAATTGGTTTGTTATGGCTGGGCTTCTTTGGGTGTTTTTTGCCACTGCTTTGATAAGACTCTTCTCGGTGGGAAAACCGTTATTCGAGGCTTCTGCTGTCCTGAAGTGTACTAATCCTGAATAAATGGATCCTTTAGAGTAATTGACTGAGGGATTTCTTGATTTGGAATTCTGATACTGATGGTTATCACAAAGACAGACAGACAAGAGAGGTAAAAACCTTCGCAAACTAATGAACAAAAAAAAGTGAAAGAAACACAAATAGAGGCTTTTTAAAGTCAGCAACAGTGTAGATTCCTGTGTGCTTAATTTTCTTATGAAAGCAATTATGAAATGCCTAGTTATGAATGGAGATAAAAATCATGATTGTTTTCAAGTGAGAACTACTTGGTCATAAACTCATCAGATAAAAGGAAAAAAATATATCTCACCTCTCATATAAAAAGATAGTTAAGATAGTTACAAGTAACAAATAAGTGAACAAGAAGTGAAATATGTAAAAGCAAGTGAAATCCTTCAGGATCCTTGTACTTACTTTATTTATTTATGTTTCTGTACACACTTTTACAGCACAATCATACCAAAAGTTATAACTCTTACATTTCAAGGGGAATCCTTTTTCTCTAGATTGAAAGCTGTTAATATATTGTCCTGATATGACAGATGACACCAAGATTGTATGTATGAGGTAAAAAAAAATTCTTTCAAAAATAAGCATTCAATTTTCTATACTTTAAATAATGCCCTTTTCAAACAAGTTTCATAAATTCACAGTGCTACATTTTACTATAAACACAAGGTGGTGCTATTGCACAAAACAGTAAAAATAAAAATTACTTTACCTACAGAATGATCTAGCCATTAGAGAAAGGAATCTCAGAGCAAAGGCAACAGTTCTCACTAAACCTTGAGAAATTCCAGAAGAAAATATTCCAGCATGTGTATCAGAAAATAACTTCCACTGGATACTGATCACAAATATAAAGGAAATTCTAGGAGCTCCTTTACAAAGAATCAGGCTGAATTTATGACCTTCCTTGAAAGAGGCTGAGAAAATGGAAATATGTCATCTTGGCAGGCAAGTGGTCTTGTTTTTTATTTATCTATGTAACTCTGGTACGTTGTGTGAACCATTCCGCTATTCAGTGCCTGAGGAGAAGAAAGCTGGCTCGATAGTAGCAAATGTGCTCAAAGATTTGAAAGTAGATGTGAAGGAGCTCTCTGCTCGCAAAGCACACTTGATTTCTAAGAGTTCCAGGCAGGATTTCCAGCTGGATCCTCATTCTG
The DNA here is from genome assembly GCA_023362775.1 of Charina bottae. Lineage (NCBI taxonomy): Eukaryota > Metazoa > Chordata > Lepidosauria > Squamata > Charinaidae > Charina > Charina bottae. Next base: position 4,795,357 of record JALMGJ010000043.1, on the reverse strand, counting down.
GGAATATAATATTAAAGGATAAAATTGACAGGGAAGCTTTGTGTGGTCAGAATGACCCTTGCGTTCTATTCTCAGAAATTGTGCTGGAAAATCCTTTTCAATTCTTCAAAATTGAAGTTCAGATAGAAGATGTGAATGATAATTCCCCTAGGTTCTCTAAGAATCAATTTCTTTTTGAAATACCTGAGCAGACTCCCATAAATACACATTTCCCTTTGGAGACAGCCCAAGATTTAGACAAAGGGAAAAATGCTATCCAGAACTACATACTTAGCGCAAATGAATATTTTAAGCTGGACGTGCAAAGTCAAAACGATGGCAACAAATATGCAGAACTGCTTTTGGCGAAACCATTAGACCGTGAGGTGATTCCCCAGTTTATCCTCATTCTGGAAGCTGTGGATGGAGGGATCCCAAGAAGAACTGGTACCGCCGAGATATTTATTGACATTCTGGATACCAATGATAATGTACCCCAGTTTGAACAATCGGTGTATAAAGTGCAGCTGATGGAAAACAGTCATCCAGGTTCATTTGTTGCTACAGTTAAAGCCACTGACAAAGATATTGGATCCAATGCTCATATCATTTACACTTTTAGCCAGGTACCAACAAATGTGCTCAGATCATTCAAGTTAAACAACCATACTGGGGAAATTACGCTTGTAGGGAAAATTGATTATGAAATAAACAGTAAATATCAACTGAACATCAAAGCCACAGATGGAGGAGGACTATCTGCTTACTGCAAAGTCCTTGTTGACATTGAGGATGAGAACGACAATGCCCCAGAAATAACTATATCATCCATCACCAACCCCATACCAGAAAACTCTTCCCCAAAAACAGTGGTGGCCCTCTTTGGCGTTAGAGACCAAGACTCTGGAGACAATGGCAGAACTGCCTGCAACACTGATGCAAATCTGCCCTTTATACTACAACTGACTGAGAATAATTATTACCAGCTTGTGACTCAACAGCCATTGGACAGAGAACAAATGTCAGAATATAACATTACCATTACAGCCACTGACCAAGGCTCTCCCAGGCTCACTTCAATGACAGTTATTAACATTCAAATTTCAGATGTCAATGACAACCCTCCAGTATTTGAAAGAGCTTTCTATGATTTCCCGTTACGAGAAAACAACATTCCAGGTCTCCTCATTGGATCAGTCCATGCTGTGGATGTGGACACAGAACACAATGCCAAAGTGACTTACTTGCTTTTCCTTGGAAAGATCAGGGAAGGGCCTGCATCTTCTTACATCTCCATCAACTCTGAAACTGGGAACTTGTATGCTATTCGATCTATAGATTACGAGGATATACAAGACTTCCAGGTGATGGTGAGGGCTGTAGATAAAGGCTCTCCTCCACTGAGCTCAGAAACAATGGTCCGAGTTCATATCACAGATGAAAATGACAACGCGCCCTTCATCCTCTGCCCACTTCAGAACAGCACTTCTCCATCCAGTGATCTGGTTCCCAGGGGAGCAGAGACAGGCTACCTGGTCACCAAAGTGGTGGCAGTGGACAGAGATTCGGGGCAGAATTCTTGGCTTTCCTATCAATTGCTGAAGGCCACAGATCCGAGTCTCTTCGCTGTGGGGTCTCAGAACGGGGAAGTGAAAACCATGAGGCCCGTGAACAACCGAGATAGTTTCAAACACACGCTTATTGTGGTAGTTAGAGATAATGGCCATCCTCCTCAGTCTGCCTCTGCCACCCTAAGAATTCTTCTCGTGGACGGCTTCTCAGATCCTTACATGAAAATTATGGATAATCCTAAGGGTGAAGTCCCACAGGAGGGAGACCATACCCTGACAATGTATTTGATTATCTGCTTGGTCGCCATCTCATCCATTTTCCTCCTTTCTGTCATGGTGTTTATTGCAACCAAGTTTCAAAAGCGAAGGAAGGTCATAGGACGTTCTAATTCTGCATCGAATTTCCCTGTGGGAGCGAATTTGCAAGAGAACTGTGTGGATCCTAATGCTGGGACACCTTCCCAGGCCTACAGCTATGAGGTCTGCTTAGCTGATGGCTCTCTGAGCAGCGAGTTCAAGTTCCTTAGACCCCTCTTTCCTGTTTTCACTATGGAGCAGCCAAAAACACTGCTGAATCCACAGATTAGAAATGATTCCCGTGATCTCCCTAATCAATTGGAGGAAAGAGAGCAGATATCTCAGGTGAGAATGATCTATTAACGTAATTAAGGTATAAATCCATACATTTTGAATGACTCAGAAAACCGGGAAAAAATGAAATATTGTCTATTGAGGTACCTCAGTACCAGTTTCCAGAGAACTAGTTCATGCCATTATGCACTAACAAATATGTATTGGTTTACATGTGTTTTAGTTCCTAAACTGGTATTTATTCTGCTTTGTTCTACACAGTTTAGTGGGTGGGAAATGCTGGGATGCTTTCCTACCAACTGACAAATTATTTTTCTTGCTGTCCCGATGGTGTGACCAAACATCTGCTACCATCCAGAGATCACTCTTACTGCATCTGACCCTTTATAGTTTTTTTAAGGTTTTTTTATTCTGCTTTTATTATTTTTATAAATAAGTCAAGTTGGGGAACATACCTAATACTCCTTTCTCCTCCTATTTTCCCCACAACAACAACCCTGTGAGGCGAGTTGGGCTGTGAGGGAGTGACTGGCCCAAGGTCACCCAGCCGGCTTTCCTGCATAGGGCAGGACTAGAACTCTCAATATCCTGGTTTGCTATTGGCTCCTAGGGCTGAGAGAGAGAGAGTGACTGGCCCAAAGTCACCCAGCCGGCTTTCATGCCTAAGGCGGAACTAGAACTCAGGGTCTCCTGGTTTCTAGCCTGGTGCCTTAACTACTAGACCAACCTGGCTTGAATCTGAAAAAAAATTCCCTACAGCAATATAAAAGAACTTTACAAGATACTGCTTCCACATCCCTCTCACCCTACAATCAGTGTGCTTGCTGTAGACATAACATATGCCTTTTGGAGAAGTTAGCAGACAGTTGAATGATTTCCTTAGTATATGGACTGTAAATATAAAGTTTTTTAATGTACCTTACATTCAAAGTTCATCTCTGAGTTGTGGAAGTGAGAGTAGAAAAATGTCATTTAGCACTTCGATATATCAACACTATGGATACTGGAAACAATGTTGTGAGCATATACAAAAGTATGAAGAAATTGGAGTAATGTAGAAATATTCCCCTTGAAAAATGTCAGAAAAATAATACTCTTTAAAAACGTGTTGTGCAGAATTCAGGGTGGGTTACTAAGAAAAAAATGCACTTTTTACAGCATGAGGAGACATGGGGAAGGAGACCAAATATGAGGTCACCTCCTGGATAGTATTGATCTTAACAGAATACCCAGTGCTTTTAGTGTAAGTTGGTTAATTTGATGGGTTGATAAAATAGTTCTTCAAAAGTATACCTTGAAAGTACTGGATTTCAACCTGTAGGAACAAAATGTGAAGTGTATTGTGCTGGTAACTGTTCTGTTTCTTTGTTTTTATTAATATAATTGGAAGAATAATTGCCTTATGTTTGAATGGCCAACTGGTAATATGGTAGGTAGATAAGGGTGAATTGAATCTACCACTATCATTCTGGGACCAGACAAAAACTATGTTTTTCTCATGATGAACCACGTGGTGGCAGTATAAACAAAGAAATTCAATTCTATTCTGCATCTTTTCTAATTCCCACACTAGAAAAGCTATTCAGTAAACAGATAAAACTGAACAAGAGGGGAATCAGACAGTTGATAGAGCAAAGCAACAAATAAAGAATAATAAAAAGGATTTGTAGAATTAAATTGTAAAAGAAGGAAGCCAGAAGTTTTGCACCGGGGCAGAACTTGATCTTAAAGGAAGAGACTGGAATCATGGAAAACTGCTTTTGGAAAAGACAAGGTCTGTATTTCCTTCTCTTTTTCTCAATCTTTAGAGTAATGTGTACTTCAATTCGCTTTTCTGTCCCTGAAGAAAAGAAAAAGGGGTTTCTGGTGGCTAATGTCCTTAAGGATTTGAAACTGAAAACAGGGGAGCTCTCAAAACGCAAAGCACATTTAGTTTCTGAGGGCACTCGGGAATATTTCCACCTTGACATCCATACTGGGAATCTGTTGATTCATGATAAAATAGACAGAGAAGCTTTATGTGGCCAGAATGACCCTTGTTTACTTCTATCTCAAATTGTGCTGGAAAACCCCTTAGACATCTTTAATATTGAAATCAAGATAGATGATGTGAATGACAATGCTCCCAAATTTTGGAAAAACAAAGTGGAGCTGGACATTCCCGAGACTGTTCCTAAAAGTACAACATTCCGCTTGGAATCCGCTCAAGATGAGGACCTGGGAGAGAATAGCATTCGTAACTATACTCTCAGTCCCAGTGAGCATTTTCAGCTTGAAGTACATAAGAATGAAGATGGAAGTAACAATATGTATCTGGCTTTGAAAAAAACACTAGATAGGGAGAAAATGCCACATCTTGGATTGACTCTAATAGCTATTGATGGAGGGATACCACAGAAAACAGGCACAATGCAAATTAATATCAATGTTCTAGATAGTAATGATAACTTTCCTCAGTTTATTAAGTCTGAATACAAGGTAAAAATAAAGGAAAACATTGTTAAGGGAACTCTGGTGACTAAAGTGGAAGCTACAGATCTTGATTTTGGTCCAAATGCACAGATCCTCTATTCATTTGATCAAGTGCCGGAAAGAATAAACAATTTGTTCTTTTTAAATGAAAGAATGGGAGAAATCACTGTTTGCGGACAGATTGATTATGAAAAAGAAAAAAGTTATAGCATGAACATCAGAGCAACAGATGGAGGGGGACTTTCAGGGCACTGCAAGGTACTGATAGAGGTTGAAGACGTGAATGACAACGCCCCAGAGGTGTCCATCATATCTCTGACCAGCGTCTTAAAGGAGGATTCTGCCCCAGACACAATGGTGGCCCTCTTCAGTGTTAGGGACCAAGACTCTGGAGACAACAGCAAAACGGTCTGCTCCGTGGAGATGAACCTCCCTTTTGTGCTGAAAGCCACCACAAATAACTTTTATCAGCTTGTGCTCCAAAGTCCCCTAGACAGGGAGACCCGTGCTGACTACAACATCACCATCACAGCCATTGACTGGGGCTCTCCTAGGCTCACTTCAACAAGAATGATTAACGTTCAGATCTCCGACGTCAATGACAACCCTCCGCTTTTTGAAAAGTCTTTGTATAACATGCAGATCCGGGAGAATAATATCCCAGGCTTGCTCATCGGCTCAGTCCACGCTGTGGATCTGGACACAGAGCTGAATGCTAAAGTGACTTACTCACTTTTGCCTGGGGAGGGTGGTGACGGCCTGGTGCCCTCTTCCATCTCGGTCAACTCTGAAACCGGAAACGTGTATGCCCTCCGATCCCTGGACTATGAGCAGATAAGAGACTTCAGAGTTACTGTGAGGGCGACTGATGGCGGTTCTCCTTCCCTGAGCTCAGAGGTGATTGTCCGAATCGTCGTCATAGATGAAAACGACAACGCTCCCTTCTTCCTGTATCCCCTCCAGAACAGCACATCCCCATGCAACGAGCTGGTTCCCAGGTCGGCAGAGGCTGGCTATCTGGTCACCAAGGTGGTTGCAGTGGATGGAGATTCTGCTCAAAACGCTTGGCTTTCCTATGAATTGCTGAGGGCCACGGACCCAGCCCTTTTCAGCATCGGAGCGCAGAATGGGGCGGTGAAGACCAGGAGAGCCCTGAACGAGCGAGACGCAAACAAACAGAGGCTCGTGGTACTGGTCAGGGACAACGGCCTTCCTCCCCAGACCAGCACTGCATCGCTTAACGTTCTTCTTGTGGATGGCTTTTCGGATCCCTTCCTGAGGAGGGTGGATGTCAGTGTGCCAGAACCGGATGAAGATAGAACCTTGACCACGTATTTGGTGATCTGCTTGGCTGCAGTCTCCTTTGTGTTCCTGGTCTGTATTGTCGTGTTTATTGTGGCCAGAGTCCTCAAGAAGGACCCCCAAAGCAACTTTACTGCTGCGCCTCCTCACTTCCCACCTGCCGGTGCTGATGCCCCAGAGAACTGTGCGGATTCACAGGGTGGGTCACTTCCCAGGGCTTACCGGTACGATGTCTGTTTGACTGGTGGATCCTTAAGCAGCGAGTTCCGATTTCTCAGGCCCCTCATTCCTGTCTTTTCGGTGGGAGATGTTAACGTCCCAGGGAACCGTAGGATTTCTTCTGGCCTCCAAGATACACCTGAGCAGGTTGCAGGTGATGGTGCAAAGAAAGAGGTGAGGAAAACCATGCGATTAATCCAGCCTCTTCCTTTTTATTCTCCCTCTTTTCTTTTTTGCTCTATTGGTTATTCCTGAGCAACTTACTAATAACCTATTAAAGAAACAGGTGACATTATTTTAAAATTTAGTTGAGAGTAAAAAAAAGGTAAAGGTAAAGGTACCCCCCGCACATTTGTGCAGTCGTGTCCGACTCTAGGGGCCGGTGCTCATCTCCGTTTGTTAGCCGAAGAGCCAGCGTTGTCCGAAAACGCTTCCTCGGTCATGTGGCTGGCATGATGCACGCGGAACGCTGTTACCTACCCACCGAAGTGGTACCTATTAATCTACTTGCATTTGCATGCTTTCGAATTGCTAGGCTGGCAAGAGCTGGAGCTAGTGTGGGAGCTCACTCCGCACGCAGGGCTAAGGATTCGAACCTCCGAACTTGTGATCTTCCGATCAACAAGCCTGGCGTCTTACCCACTGAGCCACCACGCCCTCCTTAGTTGAGAGTACAGATCACAATTCCTGTATATTTTCTGCATTGTTTTAAACCACCTATCCCCCCATTTCCAGTTATATCTGTATTACTTGATTTACACCTCATGCACTAGCCTAAAATTGGATAGGATAATTAACGATTCAATCTATTTTGGGAAACAAGTCAGTGCCCTAATGTGCTCTGTAAAGCAGGCCGTCTAATACACAACTCTTTGCAACTAACAAAGGGTTAAAAGTAGTTAATAGCATCCTTTTACAGTTCCTGTTACTCAAATGGCATGGACTTAAAAGTTGGCAGACTCTCTTTTGGAGCATCTCATCAGTCAGGTAGAATTCCTATAGGTCATTGGTTTCAGGTCTATGGGGGACCACTGGTCACTGTGGGGAGAAAGCAACCAAAAGTTTAAAAAATTAAAAGCTGGCCTGAATCTCACAGGATTTGGGTAATCTCACTCAAAAGACTTCAACATTCTCAGCTTAAATCTCACAATATTCCATCGGGAATCAATATCTCATGAGATCTGGTAATCTTGCAAAATTCTAGCTGTGAGCACTGAAATAGTTTTATTTAATATTCTGTTTTGTGGCTGCAATCTAGGCAAATCATGCATGTCATTATGTTGTTGTTGTTGTTGTTACTGTAATGCCAACCTCTGGCTGATATGATGCCCCTAAAAAGCCTTCAGTGATAAAATATTGGTCAACATCAGGGCTTTCCAAACGGTGTGTCACAACACACAAGTGTGTTGCCTGGGGGCCCCAGGTGTGTCGTGTGAAAACCCGGAAGCGCTGATGGCGCGCCACCGCGTGCGGGCCATCAGCGCTTCTGGTGACACACCAGGACAACGACGACACCGCGCACAGCGGGGAGGGGCGGCAGGTGGCGGGCAGCGGTGGGGGCAGCGGCAGGCAAAACCTGGAAGCGCCACCGGCACTTCCAGGTTTCCCGCTCACCGCCGCAGTGGCAGCACTTACTGGTTTCTTGTGCGCCGCCGCAGTGGCGGCACTTCCAGGTTTCACGCACCGGCCATTGGTGTGTTGCCAATGGCAAAAGTTTGGAAAGCACTGGTCTACATAAAGGAAAAGATTGGAGATTGCTGCTATAGACTATGGCCACACCACTTCCCCATCTTCCACTCCCAATCTACTCCCAATCAACTCCCTCTTCTTCTCTCAGCCACTCTGTAATCCATGCTTTTCATAATTATTTTACCAGCTACACGCTTAGGAATGAAGAGCAGTTTCTATTCAAACTAAGATAATATTTCCTTCTGCCTTGATTTGTTTATATTAACATCCCAATGATCTTAATGAAATAGCATTTCTCTTAGAAAGTGTCATTAGCAGTCTTAGCTACAGTACAGACAGTTGCAGTTCTTTCTGACAGCATTCCTGATAGAGAGACAACCAGTGATCGGCACTCAGTCCCGCTGCATCCTTGCTCTTTCTTCCTCGGACTTCTGTCCACTTTGCTATATGGAGTATGTCACGAGAAACATAAAAGTAAGTTGAATTTAGTAGGAAGAGGTTACTTAAGAAGTGTTTGGTAAAAGAAGAAGAGACAGGACGAATGAATGAGTGCAAAATACAAAAGTGAATGAGCAGTAGAAAAGAAATGTGTTGAGGTGATTTAGTCACATAGAGCAAAATATACAGATAATTTACAACTATAATACAAATACAAATAATTATCTACAGTTTAAAGCAACTTTAAGATTAAGTGTTGCCTATGTTTTGAAAAACAAGGACAGTCAAGTTCATTATTCCAAAGGCTGCATAAACAATATCAATTTTTATAAAATAATTGAGTTGAAGAATTGAAATATATCTACCTCTCTATCTCTATCTCTATCTCTATCTCATTGAAACCAATCACCTGCTCTGTGCAGAAATCCAACTTAAAGAACACTTGATAGATAGCTTTTCAGCCTCTGGTTGAACTCATCCAGAGAGCCTACCACCTCTCTGTGCAATTTGTTGCCCTTTTTGTTGTTTATTCGTTCAGTCGCTTCCGACTCTTCATGACTTCATGGACCAGCCCACGCCAGAGCTTTCTGTCGGCCGTCACCATCCCCAGCTCCCCCACGGTTGAGTCCATCACCTCCAGAATATCATCCATCCATCTTGCCCTTGGTCGGCCCCTCTTCTTTTTGCCTTCCACTTTTCCTAGCATCAGCTTCTCGTTGCCCTTACTGTGAGGAAATTTTCTGCTAGCACTGAAACAGCCTTCCTGTAACTCCTACTGCGTGATGTTTTGAGCCACTTGGCTTGTCTTTTCTTCTCAAGAGGAAACATGGCTCTTCTTATCTACTGGCCAGGTAGACCAAAGGGAGTTGGGTGTTTCTATCGGGCTCTTTCTAGATGAATCTCAGCTTTCCAATTCCACACTTCCATCTTTTATTCTGTATAGGTCATGGTTCTCACAAGACATTAGTCACACACTTGGTTTAGCCTTGTCCTTTTCCTTCTTGTGGATGTTTTCAGTTTCTTTCTCAAGTAATGAAAGCATTAGATGTCCTTGTTTATTAGTACTGGCCATGCAATCATGATAAATGTTGCCTTTGTTTCCATTTACTATTTATCTGATGGTTGCAGCCTGCATTCTTCATCTCTTTTATCTATCCTTTCCTTCTGCCCTTTGATATTAGCCCTTTGATTGCTAATATCTTTTTTGCGATAATTTTGTTGAAAATTTTGATTACAATAGTAAAAGCAAATACAAACTAAACTCAGAGAAAGAGAGATAGAAAGAAAGAGTGCAAGGAAAGTGCAAGGAAAGAAAAAGAAAAAAAGAAAAAGAAGAAAGTAAGGTAAAGAAAAAGAAGTTACTTCCAATCTTCATCACAAGTATAAACAAATTCTTCACCCCCTATACGGTTACAAACAAATATCTCTTCTTCCCATAACCCCCCGCTTACAGTATCTATATGCAAATCCATAAATCATCAACTTTCCAGTCCTGGTGTCAGCAAAAAGTCTGTAAAGGGTTACCAGAGCTTTATAGAAACATGTCTTATTTTAACCTTGGCTTTGATAGCTAATATCAAAGAATAGAATAGAAGGATACATATAGAGAACAGAATAGATAATAAAGATATTTATTTATTTATTTATTAAATTTATATGACCGCCCAACTCCCCCAACGGAGTATTCCCTATGTCTTTAACAAACCTTGGTATAATGTTATTGTGGTCAGCAATCAGTCACATATATGAAGAAAAAATAATATGATCATGCATTTTGAATGTTATTAATGTTGTCGGCTGCTTTGCTGCTGTGCTGCAGAGAAAAGCAGCTCAGGAAGAGATAGCTTGTTTAAGCAATCTCTCGGCTCTGCAAGGGGCGGGGGAAAGAAAAATAATCAGTCACAGGACAATGCATACTAACCAATTGTTATGGTCAACACGTGACTGAAAGAAAGATGCTGCGAAGGTCATAAATGCAAGCATTGGTCACAAAGTTATTTTTTCAACATCATCGTAACTGAACAGTCGCTAGCCGAGGCAGTCACTAAACAAGAACTATCTCTATTTATTTTGGTCAGTGACAAAATAAAACAAAACATATATAAACTAAATACAGCAGAGAGAGGGGAGAAAACAATCAAACCATCCACATAGCCATAAGATAAGTGAATCAGGTATGAGGATGTCAGTCATGTGGGGTAGTCAGTGCACATTCACAGCAGCTATACAGAACTTTGCTACATTATAGGTGACAGCACTTTCCTTATCTGATAAGAGGAAGCTGAGATGAGCTACTAATGAAATTACCCAGCCAAAAATATGATACAAGGTTGTCAGACTTGTTTTGGGAAATCCAAGATGATACCATGTTGATAACAAATCCATGTTGTTGTTCAGTCGTTTAGTCATGTCCGACTCTTCGTGACCTCATGGACCACAGCACGCCAGGCCTTCCTGTCCTCCACTGTCTCCCAGAGTTTACTCAAATTCATGTTCGTTACATCGGTGATGCTGTCTAACCATCTCATCCTCTGCCGTCCCCTTCTCCTTTTGCCTTCAGTCCTTCCCAGCATCTGGGTCTTTTCCAGTGAGTCCTCTCTTCGCATTAGGTGGCCAAAGTATTTGAGCTTCAGCTTCAGCATCTGTCCTTCCAATGAGCCGTCAGGGTTGATTTCCTTTAGGATTGACTGGTTTGACCTCCTTGCAGTCCAAGGGACTCTCAAGAGTCTTCTCCAGCACCACAGTTCGAAAGCATCAATTCTTCGGCACTCAGCCTTCCTTATGGTCCAACTCTCACAGCCATACATTACTACTGGGAAAACCATAGCTTTAATTATACGGACCTTTGTCAGCAAGGTGATGTCTCTGCTTTTTAATATGATGTCTAGGTTTGCCATAGCTTTCCTCCCAAGGAGCAAGCGTCTTTTAATTTCATGGCTGCAGTCACCGTCTGCGGTGATCTTGGAGCCCAAGAAAATAAAATCTGTCACTGCTTCCATTTCTTCCCCTTCTATTTGCCAGGAAGTGATGGGACCAGATGCCATGATCTTGTTTTTTTAATGTTGAGTTTCAAGCCAGTTTTGCACTGTCCTCTTTCACCCTCATCAAGAGGCTCTTTAGTTCCTCTTCACTTTCTGCCATTAGGGTGGTATCGTCTGCATATCTGAGGTTGTTGATATTTCTCCCGGCAATCTTAACTCCGTCTTGTGATTCATCCAGCCCGGCATTTCTCATGATGTACTCTGCATATAGGTTAAATAAGCAGGGTGATAATATACAGCCTTGTCGTACTCCTTTCCCAATTTTGAACCAGTCGGTTGTTCCATGTCCGGTTCTAACTGTTGCTTCTTGACCCGCATACTGGTTTCTCAGGAGACAGGTAAGGTGGTCTGGTACTCCCATCTCTTTAAGAATTTGCCACAGTTTGTTGTGATCCACACAATCAAAGGCTTTAGCGTAGTCAATGAAGAAGGGGATTCTTATGGGTACCATACTGGTAACCTCTGGTGCTTATATGGTGCTCCTTAAAAGCTTTCAATGATAAAGTATTGGTTTGCATAAAGGAAAAGAGTGGAGATTATGCTTAGATCATTTATTTACTTATTTAAATCATCATCATGACTTTGAGCAACTAGTAACAGTTAAAATACACAATATAACAATATAACAATAAATACATAATCAGCAGCCTAAATAAAATTGCAAATAACCATCAACTTAACCATCTCACAGGTTCTGCCATACGTTCTGACCCCCAGTCCAATGACATAGCCAAGTCTTCAAGGCCTTCCAAAAGGCCGACTGGTTTGGGGTTAATCTAATTTCTGTAGGGGTGACATTCCAAAGAGCAGGTGCCATGATAGAAAAGATTCTCTTCTTGGGTCCCACCAGATGGTACTCTTTAATAGCAGGGACTTATAGCATACCTCTCCTGCCTTATCTGATGGGATGGGAAGAGGTGGTCCCTCAAATAACCTGGCCCCATGCCATTATGGGCTTGATAGGTAACTACCAGCACCTTGAATTGAATCCAGAAGCACACCGGGCAACCAGTTTAGCTTGCAGAGCAGAGGTCTAATTTGCACTGATCAAGGAGTGTATATACTGTACCTTCCCACATCACTGTATTTTGAACCAGTTGCAGATTTTGGATGTTCTTCAAGGGCAGCCCCATGTAAAGTGCATTGCAGTAGTCCATTTGGGAAGTGACTAAGACATGACTGACTGTGAATAGAATCTCTCAGTCCAGGAACAGTTGCAATTGGCACACAACCTGAAGCTGTACAAAAGTCCTCCTGGCCACAGCTGCTACCTGTTCCTTGAACAGGAGCCATGAGTAAAGGAGGATCCCCAAATTGCACACTGGTTCTGTTAGGGGTAGAGCAACCCCATCAAGAGCTAAATATAAAAAATCCCCAGATTTTTGTACTTATAGGTATATGGCGTAGGAAATATATAGGTATCTATTTTGTACTTATAGGTATAACATAGGAAGGTATCTAGGAAATTATTGTGGATGAACTTTTGACTTGTTTAATTTCGGCCCATAGAAGCACAGTAGTAGCTGTATTTGGGGGTAGAGTGGGAGATGGGAGAATGATATATTGAAAAGTTGCATCAGCCATACATTTTTCAGAAACATCTCTATCCAGTGATTGGGAAAATTCCATCTATTCAATATCTGCTTGAATATTTAATATCCCAGAGCAAAGTTGATCTGAAAGACCGAAGCAGATTTTGCTATGTAACTCCTGACATGTAAAGCCATCATAGTGCAGAAGACTGAGTCTTCTTTATTTCTTTATTTTTTAAATAAATATGTTTTAAATATTTATTTCAAGTTCCTGGATATTTGAAGCATGATTAGAAACTGGATCTACCTTCTAACGTGACCTAAAATTGAAGGATATTATTATCATCATCATCATCATCATCATCATCATCATCATCATCATCATCATCGACATATTACACAAGTCTGTGCTCCATGCAGCTGATTAAGTCAACTCTAATCTGTGAAAGGGAATACAAAATTACATCTGTTCATTCTTAAAGTGCTATTCCTCAGATTTTTGCTACATAGGTTATTAACAGTTACGCCTCTGGAAATTGAAATGTGTCATTCTGGAATCCCTTAACGGATGATGCAGCTTATTGTCTGCCTACAACTCATCTTCAAAGGGACATGGAAAATATCTGAAATTTTAAGATACCAAATACAAGAACATAAACTCCATCCCTCTTCTAAGTTGGTCTAATATTGTGGTCAGTTCTTCATTCCAGTTCTTCTCTTATGTATACATGATACTTGACATTAAGATGCAAAAAAAAAAGAATACAAAACAGAACAAAATATTGTAAGACAGATAAAAAAACTCTGCAAAGTAATAAGGAAAAAAGAGAAAAAGAAACACAGTCCCTGCAAACTGAGACTTTATTAAGTCAATAATAATGTAGATTCCTGGGTGCTTAATTTCTTTGAAAGGAATTATGAAATGTCTAGTCATGAATGGAGATGGACATTAAGATCATTTTCAAACATGAACTACTTGATCATTATAAACTCATCATATAAAGAAAAAAGAATTACATTACCTCACCTATCATAAAAACAAATAGTAAAAGTAAAAATATAACACATAAGTGAAGTCCTTCTGAATCTTTGTATTTACTTTATACCATGTTCCTGTACAAAAACCTTCACAGCACAATCATACCAAAAGTTATAGTTCTTATATTTCAGGAGGAATCTTTTTCTCTAGATTCGATTCAATTCAATTCAATTCAATTCAATTCAATTCAATTCAATTCAATTCAATTCAATTCAATTCAATTCAATTCATTACGGTCACTGACCAGTACAAGTTAGAATTCTACATGGTAAACACATTGGGCTTTAAAATATAAACCCTCTGATTTGAAATAGTTTTAAATCTAGCTTAACAAGTCCCAATTAAATATTAAAATGCATTTGGATCACAATGTAAATGAGCCCCTTATCAAATTTAAATACAAATACAGTCTTATAAGCATGGTTCAATTCCAGTGGCTCACAAACTGATCCTTCCATCCCACAAAGTCTTCAATAAGGGAGGTTACTGGGGCATCATACATTGTTGAAAAATGTGTCACCCATTGCTGGGGTGTAATAACAGGATCCATTAAAAAGAGATTATCAATAGAATTACTCGAAGTTAATCTCCAAAGGATTTGCTATCATTAAATTTTACAGCCCTATATAACTGATCCCATTTACCCTGGAAGTATAGTTTCTTTTTCTTAGATATAAGATCTTGAAAACTTTCCTTATATTTTAAAAATTAATTATATTTACTCATATCCCCGGATTGACCTAGTTCTTTTCTCTAGATTGAAAACTGTTTATATATTGTTCTGATATGTTGGATGACACCAAGATTGTAAGCACAAGGTAAAATTTTGTTCTTTTGAAAATAAGCATTCAATTTTATATACTTTAAATAATGCCCTATTCAAAGGAGTTTCATAAATTCACAACGATACATTTTACTTTAAACACAAGGTGGTGCTATTGCACAAAACAGTAAAAACACAAATTACCGTACTTTATGCCTACAGAAAGATCTAGCCTTCAGACAAAGGATCTTAGAGCAAAGGCAACAGTTCTCACTAAACCTTGAGAAATTCCAGAAGAAAATATTCCAGCATGAGTATCAGAAAATAACTTCCACTGGATACTGATCACAAATATAAAGGAAATTCTAGGAGCTCCTTTACAAAGAATCAGGCTGAATTTATGACCGTCCTTGAAAGAGGCTGAGAAAATGGAAATATGTCATCTTGGCAGGCAAGTGGTCTTGTTCTTTATTTATCTATGTAACTCTGGTACGTTGTGTGAACCATTCCGCTATTCAGTGCCTGAGGAGAAGAAAGCTGGCTCGATGGTAGCAAATGTGCTCAAAGATTTGAAAGTAGATGTGAAGGAGCTCTCTGCTCGCAGAGCACAGTTGATTTCTAAGAGTTCCAGGCAGGATTTCCAGCTGGATCCTCACTCTGGGAATATAATATTAAAGGATAAAATTGACCGAGAAATTTTATTTGATCAGAATGACCCTTGCGTTCTATTCTCAGAAATTGTGCTGGAAAATCCTTTGCAAGTGTTCACAATTGAGGTTCAGATAGAAGATGTGAATGATAATTCCCCTAGGTTCTCTAAGAATCAATTTCTTTTTGAAATACCTGAGCAGACTCCCATAAATACACATTTCCCTTTGGAGACAGCCCAAGATTTAGACAAAGGGAAAAATGCTATCCAGAACTACATACTTAGCGCAAATGAATATTTTAAGCTGGACGTGCAAAGTCAAAATGGTGGCAACAAATATGCAGAACTGCTTTTGGCGAAACCATTAGACCGTGAGGTGATTCCCCAGTTTATCCTCATTCTGGAAGCTGTGGATGGAGGGATCCCAAGAAGAACTGGTACAGCACAGATAGTTATTGACATTCTGGATAACAATGATAATGTACCCCAGTTTGAACAATCGGTGTATAAAGTGCAGCTGATGGAAAACAGTCATCGAGGTTCATTTGTTGCTACAGTTAAAGCCACTGACAAAGATATTGGATCCAATGCTCACATCATTTACACTTTTAGCCAAGTACCAACAGATGTGCTCAGATCATTCAAGTTAAACAACCATACTGGGGAAATTACTCTTGTAGGGAAAATTGATTATGAAATAAACAGTAAATATCAACTGAACATCAAAGCCACTGATGGAGGAGGACTATCTGCTTACTGCAAAGTCCTTGTTGACATTGAGGATGAGAACGACAATTCCCCTGAAGTAACTATATCATCCATCATCAGTCCCTTACCAGAAAACTCTCCCCCAGAAACACTGGTGGCTGTGTTCAGTGTCAATGATCAAGATTCTGGAGACAATGGCAGAACTGCCTGCAACACTGATGCAAACCTGCCTTTTCAGCTGAAAGCCACAAAAAACAATTATTACCAGCTTGTGACTCAACAGCCATTGGACAGAGAACAAATGTCAGAATATAACATCACCATCACAGCCACTGACCAAGGTTTTCCCAGGCTCACTTCAATGACAGTTATTAACGTTCAAATTTCAGATGTAAATGACAACCCTCCAATGTTTGAAAAAGATTTCTATAATATGCACTTACAAGAAAACAACATTCCAGGTCTCCTCATTGGATCAGTCCATGCTGTGGACATAGACACAGAGCAGAACGCCAAATTGACTTATTTGCTCTTGCCTGGAAAGATCAGGGATGGTCTTGCACCATCTTACATATCCATCAACTCTGAAACTGGGAACTTGTATGCTATTCGATCTATAGATTACGAGGATATACAAGACTTCCAGGTGATGGTGAGGGCTGTAGATAAAGGCTCTCCTCCACTGAGCTCAGAAACAATGGTCCGAGTTCATATCACAGATGAAAATGACAACGCGCCCTTCATCCTCTGCCCACTTCAGAACAGCACTTCTCCATCCAGTGATCTGGTTCCCAGGGGAGCAGAGACAGGCTACCTGGTCACCAAAGTGGTGGCAGTGGACAGAGATTCGGGGCAGAATTCTTGGCTTTCCTATCAATTGCTGAAGGCCACAGATCCGAGTCTCTTCACTGTGGGGTCTCAGAACGGGGAAGTGAAAACCATGAGGCCCGTGAACAACCGAGATAGTTTCAAACACACGCTTATTGTGGTAGTTAGAGATAATGGCCATCCTCCTCAGTCCGCCTCTGCCACCCTAAGAATTCTTCTCGTGGACGGCTTCTCAGATCCTTACATGAAAATTATGGATAATCCTAAGGGTGAAGTCCCACAGGAGGGAGATCATACCCTGACAATGTATTTGATTATCTGCTTGGTCGCCATCTCATCCATTTTCCTCCTTTCTGTCATGGTGTTTATTGCAACCAAGTTTCAAAAGCGAAGGAAGGTCATAGGACGTTCTAATTCTGCATCGAATTTCCCTGTGGGAGCGAATTTGCAAGAGAACTGTGTGGATCCTAATGCTGGGACACCTTCCCAGGCCTACAGCTATGAGGTCTGCTTAGCTGATGGCTCTCTGAGCAGCGAGTTCAAGTTCCTTAGACCCCTCTTTCCTGTTTTCACTATGGAGCAGCCAAAAACACTGCTGAATCCACAGATTAGAAATTATTCCCGTGATCTTCCTAATCAATTAGTGGAAAGGGAGCAGGTATCTCAGGTGAGAATAATCTATTGACGTGATTAAGGTATAAATCTATATAGTTTGAATTAATCAAAAATAATGAAATATTGTCTACTGAGGTACCTCACTAAAAATTTCCATTGAATCAGTTCAGGTATTCAGATATTCTCGCTACCTGTATTAGTATAAAGATAAAAGGTAAAGGTTCCCCCACACAGTCATGTCCGACTCTAGGGGCCGGTGCTCATCTCTGTTTCTTAGCCGAAGAGCCAGCGTTATCTGAAGACGCTTCCGTGGTCATGTGGCCGGCATGACACGCGTGGAACGCTGTTACCATCCCAACGAAGTGGTACCTATTTATCTACTTGCATTTGCATGCTTTTGAATTGCTAGGTTGGCAAGAGCTGGGGCTAGTGCGGGAGATCACTCCGTCACGTGGCGCTCGGGTCTCGAACCGCCTAACTTGCGACCTTCCGATCCACAAGCCTAGCATCTTAACCGCTGATACATATTTTTTAATTTATAGTTTAGTTGATGGGAAATGCTGGGATGATTGCTGGCCAATTCATGAACTATAATATTACTATCTGTTTTTGTCTTGCTATGATCTGCCAATTTCTCACAATGCATCCAAACATGAACAGCCCCTAGATCTGGAAAAAAATAGTTTGTAAGATTTTTGGAATTTGGTAGATGGTTGAATTAATATGAGGAAATTTCAACAAGAGGGAAGAAGATTGAAGTGAAAGAAAAATTATTTAAATGAGTGTTGAATACATGGACTGTAAATAGGTGGTTTTGCAATATGTCCCACATTCAAAGCTCATCTGAGTAGTGGAGGTGGGAGGGGTGCAAGCAAATAAATGCTTGTTAGGATCTACATAGTGAAGACATGCAGGGGATGAAAAAATGAGGAATGTCACAACAAAGAACATCCTCTAAAATAATTAAAGCAGTGTTAGGAAATGACCAAATGTTTGAATAATGCAGAGCACATTAGAAAACAAATGCTCTTTTGCAGCATGAAAAGATTGAGGGACAAGACAGCTACATACTGATATAGTTCCTGGATATTACAAATCTCTGGATACCCAATAAATTTAGTGTAAGCAACTAATTCTGAAAGGGTGGTAATGCAGGCGTTCCAAAATTCTCCATGAAATAACTAGACTAGATCAATAATGTGTAAAAAGGATTGTGCATGTTATCTCTCTCTTTTTCTCATTATTAACCTAATTAAGAAAATAATTCTCTTATGCCTGGTATAACTTTCCCAGTATGACTTTGGTCTAGTCTGCCTCATTCTTTGACCAAACCATCTTAATATATTTTTTCCTCTGGTTGAACCACATGGTGGCGGTATTAACAAAGAAATTCAGTTCTGTTCTTCATCTTGCTTAATATCAGGACAAGAAAGCTATTGACAAAATTGAACAAGAAGGGAATCCAATTCTTTTGCATATACGGATTATAAGATGGCAAAATAGTGAATAAGGAAGAATAAAAAATGATTTGCACAATTAAATCATAAAGGAAGGAAGTCAGACATACTGAATTTTGGGCAGAACTTGACCTTAAAGGAAGAGACTGGAATCATGGAAAACTGCTTTTGGAAAAGACAAGGTCTGTATTTCCTTCTCTTTTTCTCAATCTTTAGAGTAATGTGTACTTCAATTCGCTTTTCTGTCCCTGAAGAAAAGAAAAAGGGGTTTCTGGTGGCTAATGTCCTTAAGGATTTGAAACTGAAAACAGGGGAGCTCTCAAAACGCAAAGCACATTTAGTTTCTGAGGGCACTCGGGAATATTTCCACCTTGACATCCATACTGGGAATCTGTTGATTCATGATAAAATAGACAGAGAAGCTTTATGTGGCCAGAATGACCCTTGTTTACTTCTATCTCAAATTGTGCTGGAAAACCCCTTAGACATCTTTAATATTGAAATCAAGATAGAAGATGTGAATGACAATGCTCCCAAGTTTTGGAAAAATGAAGTGGAGCTGGACATTCCTGAGAATGTTCCTGAAAGTACAACATTCCCTTTGGAATCGGCTCAAGATGAGGACCTGGAAGGAAATAGCATCCAAAACTATACGCTGAGTCCCAATGAGCATTTTCAGCTTGATGTGCAAAGGAACAATGATGGAAGCCACTATGTAGATCTTGTTCTGGAGAAATCACTAGATAGGGAGAGGATGTCACACCTTAGACTGGTTCTAATGGCTATTGATGGAGGAGTGCCAAAGAAAACAGGCACAATTCAAATTAGTATTAATGTTCTAGATATTAACGATAACTCCCCTCAATTTACTCAGCCTCAATATAAGATAATGTTAAAAGAAAATGTTCCCAAAGGAACTCTGGTAACTAAAGTGGAAGCTACAGATCTTGATTTTGGTTCAAATGCACAGATTCTCTACTCATTCCATCGAGTCCCAGAAAGGATAAACAATTTCTTCTTTTTAAATGAAAGGACTGGAGAAATCACTGTTTGCGGACAGATTGATTATGAAAAAGAAAAAAGTTATAGCATGAACATCAAAGCAACAGATGGAGGGGGACTTTCAGGGCACTGCAAGGTACTTATAGAGGTTGAAGACGTGAATGACAACGCCCCAGAGGTGTCCATCATATCTCTGACCAGCATCTTAAAGGAGGATTCTGCCCCAGACACAATGGTGGCCCTCTTCAGTGTTAGGGACCAAGACTCTGGAGACAACAGCAAAACGGTCTGCTCCGTGGAGATGAACCTCCCTTTTGTGCTGAAAGCCACCACAAATAACTTTTATCAGCTTGTGCTCCAAAGTCCCCTAGACAGGGAGACCCGTGCTGACTTCAACATCACCATCACAGCCATTGACTGGGGCTCTCCTAGGCTCACTTCAACAAGAATGATTAACGTTCAGATCTCCGACGTCAATGACAACCCTCCGCTTTTTGAAAAGTCTTTGTATAACATGCAGATCCGGGAGAATAATATCCCAGGCTTGCTCATCGGCTCAGTCCACGCTGTGGATCTGGACACAGAGCTGAATGCTAAAGTGACTTACTCACTTTTGCCTGGGGAGGGTGGTGACGGCCTGGTGCCCTCTTCCATCTCGGTCAACTCTGAAACCGGAAACGTGTATGCCCTCCGATCCCTGGACTATGAGCAGATAAGAGACTTCAGAGTTACTGTGAGGGCGACTGATGGCGGTTCTCCTTCCCTGAGCTCAGAGGTGATTGTCCGAATCGTCGTCATAGATGAAAACGACAACGCTCCCTTCTTCCTGTATCCCCTCCAGAACAGCACATCCCCGTGCAACGAGCTGGTTCCCAGGTCGGCAGAGGCCGGCTATCTGGTCACCAAGGTGGTTGCAGTGGATGGAGATTCTGCTCAAAACGCTTGGCTTTCCTATGAATTGCTGAAGGCCACGGACCCAGCCCTTTTCAGCATCGGAGCGCAGAATGGGGCGGTGAAGACCAGGAGAGCCCTGAACGAGCGAGACGCAAACAAACAGAGGCTCGTGGTCCTGGTCAGGGACAACGGCCTTCCTCCCCAGACCAGCACTGCATCGCTTAACGTTCTTCTTGTGGATGGCTTTTCGGATCCCTTCCTGAGGAGGGTGGATGTCAGTGTGCCAGAACCGGATGAAGATAGAACCTTGACCAAGTATTTGGTGATCTGCTTGGCTGCAGTCTCCTTTGTGTTCCTGGTCTGTATTGTCGTGTTTATTGTGGCCAGAGTCCTCAAGAAGGACCCCCAAAGCAACTTTCCTGCTGCGCCTCCTCACTTCCCACCTGCCGGTGCTGATGCCCCAGAGAACTGTGCGGATTCACAGGGTGGGTCACTTCCCAGGGCTTACCGGTACGATGTTTGTTTGACTGGTGGATCCTTAAGCAGCGAGTTCCGATTTCTCAGGCCCCTCATTCCTGTCTTTTCGGTGGGAGATGTTAACGTCCCAGGGAACCGTAGGATTTCTTCTGGCCTCCAAGATACACCTGAGCAGGTTGCAGGTGATGGTGCAAAGAAAGAGGTGAGGAAACAGTTTTATTAATGCTGCCTTCTACATTTGTCCTTTTTTGCTAAATTGTAAGAAGCCCATTTTTAAAAATGTTTTAGCTGCTGCTCCGTACACTTTCACATTTTTTGTTCTATTTATCTTCTTTCCACTATGATTCCATCTCCTTCTCCTGTTCCATTTTTCCTGATGTTAATTTACTTATTGTCATTATTTAAAAATGCAAGTATTACCTAAAAATACAGACTGATAAATATAGTGGACTGAGCACAGATTTGCCAATAACACTTATAACACTTTTATATATACATAAAAATATACAAATTGTATGTATAATATATATGTTATATATATAAGCCTATATCTGGAATCAATATGACTTTTCATAGGGTTTTTAATGGTATACATTGCTTACAAAAACACAATAGGTATTTTTATGATGACAAGATCCTACAAGAAAGTTATATGCTCTATATTTGTGCAAGACAGCTGTAATTTAAAGAGCAAAATGTAAAAATAAGCTTTGCTTTAACTGATAGTTCTATCATATATTTAGGTTTTTTATATGATGCACAAAGTAAGTAATGCTTTTTTATTCCATATATTTGGCTACAAGAAATATATTGATGATATTCATGTGAACTGCCTTATAATAGTGCAAAAAGGATACAACTAGTATGGCTGTGCATTGCTTATAAGGGTGTGGAATCAACACAGGACTCAAAGCACAAATAATCAAGGCTGACTGCAGTCTTTATTGATACAGTGCGCACCGGAGGGGTCCTCACCAAGATGGTGGGTGCCTCCCCTGCAGACAAAAGAAATCCACTTATATTTATACATTACAGAAAAGGAAATGATGTAAGCATACATATTCATATATATACATATGGAGTCCTTGGTGCGCTCTGAGCCTTGTTGTTTTGTTGCAGACATTTCATTCCCAGGCTAGGCTACATCTTCAGTGTGAAAAGGGAGTGGGACTTGCTCTCTGTTTATATACCCTGGCTTGTCTTGTCTGTGTTGGTGGGGGTGTTGTACTCTCCTTAGGAGTTCCTTGATTGGGCTGTTGTTTGCTACTTGGTTGATTGACTGTGTTAATAGTTCCTTGATTAGGGTATATTGTGCTGTTTGATTGTTCCTCTGGTGCTAATCCTGGTGTTAATCTTTGCATATCTGGGTGATGATTCCTGGCAAGGAGGTGTTCTGGTCTTCTGGCTTTTCTATTGTCCCTTATGAGTGGTATGTAAATGTTGTTTACCTCTATGTGATGGCTGCTTTGTCTGAGTGCCAAGCTTCCAGGAATTCTCTAGCGTTTTTGGATTTGGCTTGGTTTAAGATGCTCACAGTTTCCCAGTTGAAAGTATGGTTAAGTCTGTCCATATGTTGTGAGATTAAGGAGTTTTCATCGTGTCTTCTGACTGCTAGTTGGTGTTCGTGGATGTGTTCTGCTAGTCTTCTGCCTGTCTGTCCTACATAGTGGCAGTTACAGTCCTTACACTGTATGTTGTAGATAACTCCTGTTTTTTCTTCTTGGGCTACTGGGTCTTTTGGGTTACTTACGATGTTCTGAAGGGTTTTGGTTGGTTTGTGTGCTACGGTGATGCCGTGTGGTTTAACAGTCTATTAGTAGTTTCTGAGATGTTTCTGATGTATGGCAGTGTAATCCTTTTCATAGCTTCTGTTGGTTTTGCTGTGGTGGGTTCAGTGGTCAGGCACTTTTTGATAAAGTTGTGTGGGTATCCATTTTGCTGGAAGATGCTATATAAGTGGTCTGTTTCCTTTTTCTGGTATTCTGGGTTGCTGCAGTGTGTTTGTGCTCATCTGAATAGTGTTCTTACACAGCTCCTCTTGTGGGAGGTTGGGTTATTGCTTTGGTAGTGGAGCACTTGGTTAGTGTCGGTAGATTTCCGGTAGACTTGTGTTTCTAGAATGCCATCATTTCCTCTAATTATGAGGATGTTGACGAAGGGTAGTATGTTGTTGTTTTCTTCTTCCCTTGTGAATTTTATTCCTTTGAATATGTTGTTGATGATTTCATGTGTTTCCTCCAGTTGATCCTTTTTTATTATGATGAAGGTGTCATCTACATACCGGATCCATACTTTGGGTTGTATGCATGGGAGTGCTATCCTTTCTAGACGTTGGATTACAATCTCTGCTATGAGTCCTGAGAGTGGTGATCCCATAGGTGTTCCTTTGATTTGTTGGTATATTTGTCCATCAAACTGAAAGTAGGTGGTGAGGCAGAGGTTGATGAGGTCCATGATTCTGGGTATTTTGATTTTGGTGTATCTAGTTAGGTCAGGTGTGTTACGTAGAACTGCTGCCATGGATTCAATTGCTAGTGCTTGGTCTATGGATGTAAAGAGTGTGACCAATGCAGTCTCCATCCCATATTCCGGCCTGAAACCTGACTGCAAGGGGTCCAGATAATCCGTTTCCTCCAGAATCCTCTGGAGTTGGAGTGCCACCACTTTCTCAACCACCTTTCCCAAAAAGGGAAGGTGGGAGACCGGACGAAAATTGTCCAAAACAGTGGAGTCCAGGGACGGTTTCTTGAGGAGAGGGTGCACCAGCGCCTCCTTAAAGGCAGTCGGGAACACCCCCTCACTCAAGGATGTATTAATCATTGCCTGGACCCAACCACACGTCACCTCCTGGGCTGACTTAACCAACCAGGAGGGACATGGGTCAAGATGACATGTTGTGGCATTTACAATCTGGAGGATCCTATCTACTTCATCAGGCCCAACAGGATCAAACCGTTCCCAGATAACAGGGTAAGTACGTTCCTCTGGCATCTCCCCAGATTGTGTCTCATGCTTAGAGTCCAACTTGGAATGAATCTGAGCGATTTTGTCCTTCAGATGCTCAGAGAACTCTTCCGACCGGCCCTGTAAATGGGTCACCAACTGTACTCGACCCAAAAGAGATCTAGTAATCTTAAACAGGGCCATCGGTTTAACAGTCTACTAATAGACTGTTAAACCACACGGCATCACCGTAGCACACAAACCAACCAAAACCCTTCAGAACATCGTAAGTAACCCAAAAGACCCAGTAGCCCAAGAAGAAAAAACAGGAGTTATCTACAACATACAGTGTAAGGACTGTAACTGCCACTATGTAGGACAGACAGGCAGAAGACTAGCAGAACACATCCACGAACAATCAATTCTGCGGACACAATAAGAGCAGAGAAATATTCACATTTCGCCGCTCTTACCACCACAAGGTAGGCCTTAATAGCGGCTCTAGATTGTGTTCGGTCAGATTCAGTCTTCGTCTTTCTCCAGCGGCACTCCAGATGTCTCTTCACCCTCTTCAAAACCCTCAACTCCTCCATAAACCACGGAGACTGACGGGCCGAGCGGGGCAAGAGAGGTCGCACAGGTGCGATCCTGTCCAAGGTCCCGGCCGCTTCTCTATTCCAGGTTGCGGCCAGGACCTCCGCTGGACCGTGCAGCAGATCCTCAGGTATAACCCCCAGCTCCTCCTGAAACCTCATTGGGTCCATAAGTCGCCGGGGGCGGACCAATCGAATGGGTCCAGCCTCCCTGCGGAGTGGGGTCGCACAAGATAGTCTCAGGGTCACCAAATCTTTTAAGCAGAAATCCTTCAAAACATGGATTATTATTTTTTTGCCATTCTACTAACACAAATATTAAATCAGAACAGAACAGAGGGACTCGTCCCAGTACTGCCCAGCTGCTTCTGAGTGCTCTGGCATTTTCCTTTGTCACTTTCTAGAATATGGGTTTGCTTAGTCTTGTGCCATCCATTAAACCTAATTCTTTCTTTGTTTCTTCCTCAGTCCACATTTAATCCTGGTCTGGCTCAAGTTAAATGTGCCAGCAGGTTAACCTTTGGAGTTGGCTATATTTGTTTTTAGTAGCATAATCAGGCATTGTGACATCTGATGAAACCTGATACGTAACTTTGTACCTTTGAAATGTCCTTTTCAAAGACATTAACCCATATGCTAGGCAAGGCATCTTACAGCATGTCTTCATATTGCAACCTAATACCCTAAAAGTATTTATCTATGCAAATAAAATTCAGTATTGAAAAATTACAATGCTTCCTTTTATAATTTTTGCAGGCCAAAGTTCCTTTGTCTGAAGATCCTGCCGCCAGATCTGGAGGCCCAAGTTGCACTGTAAATCAAGCAATAGGTGCAAATATGAACTCTGGTCAAAGTGACTGGCTTTCCTATCACTAGATGACAATAACCAACTCAGCCCATCATTCTGTCTCTACCAGAAGATACATGCAAGAATCCTGTAGCCTGAAAAGAATGGGTCCTCTGTATAAAAGAACATCAGACAGAAACTTTGAAAACTCAATTGAAAATAACAAGAATGCCCTTGTGCTGTTCCCATTCATTTTAAATGAGTTTGTGTGGAATAATATACAAATGGATTATACGCATACATTTTACCTAATTGAGTCCTTGGTGCTCTCTAACCTTGGTTGCCTGCCTGCAGACATTTCATTGCCCAACTAGGCGGCAACATCAACTGAAGATGTTGCCTAGATAGCACTGAAGATGTTGCCTAGTCAGGCAATGAAATGTCTACAAGCAAACAACCAAGTTCAGAGAGCACCAAGGACTCCACAGTTTAACCCTGAGCTACAGATATTCTCTTCTATTGGTATTCTACCTAATATATAACTGCTTTATTTCTGCTTTGTAGAATTTTACAATAGGCTACTGCCTTTTTAACCTAGGAGACCCAGCTGCATGTTTATCGTTGTGATTCTTCTTTGGATTATTATTTATGAGATTATGCTGCTCTTCATAAAATATTTTAAGTAGCTATACCAATTCCTTGGACATTTTATGCATTTAACTAATAAAATGTACCTACATAAAAGTTCTGGTAACACAAGTGATTGTGTATACTTAGTAAGAAAAAAGAGAATGAACATGGGAGCTTTGCAACAGAAGAATTAATTCTCCCATTGATTTCAATGGTGTTTTCCCAATGATGGTGCACATCATTTCCTAGGTGCACCTAAGTCTAAAGTTATGTTTGAGATAGTAACTTTCACAATACCCCCACACTACATGTGGATGTCTATATACAGAACACAATTTCACTAATAAACAATTATTTCTGATTTCCTGCAATCACAATTTACAATGCTAAGAAACCTACTGCAAGGTAATCAGTTCCCCTCTGGAAAAAATGGAGTGAATTACACACAATTTGAAAAGACCACTCTGCCCTCAGTGTCGTTTATGGTCAGGAGGACCAAAGCAGCTCCCCTCAGTCATTTGCTGCCCTTTAAGATCGGTTCACTTGTGGTGATCAGAATTATTCTAGTGATAACTGAGATTTAACTCCAATATTGACAGTGCTTTCTACAGCAAAAAAGGGTAATTCAATAGTAAATCCATAAGAAAGTGCTACCATTAAAGACCACTTTTTAAAAACCCTATATGTTTTATTATGACATGATTTCTTGGTTTTGTGCTTACAAAGTTGAATGAGATGTCTGTAGATTTTGTGTTTTACTAATAGTATTATGTTCAAACTATCACAAAAACCACAATTGTAAAAAAAATTAAATCTGTGGATGAAAAAGAATAGCAAGTAGTATTATATTGATGTAGCAGATTAGATAGTAAATGATGCAATGCGGAGACAACTGGAATCAGCAGGAAAATACATTAATGCTTTAAAAGATGTGGAGTACAGTACACCCATTTTGTTTTATGCACTGTTATCTCTATGAAACGGGGAAATAAAAATACCACATACTGTACATAACATTGTTCGCCAGATTTTAATATTGTATTGGTATGCTCAAAATTAATAAAATTAGTTTGTAAATTCTTTAAATGGAATTAATATGTGAAATCAAACCCTGACGTTGAACCTATCACCACCACCACCACCACCATCGTGTCAGTAGTACATACTCATAGCATGGAGAGGAACAAGATAGCTTTCTTCCACTGTTGCTCCCCACTGACCAGCATTCAGAACATGCTACCTGTGATTCAATTATTTCGTGATTCAGTGAGTGTTCTCAAGCAGGAACACACAGAGGTATCAAGGATTGCAGACGTATATCCATTTATCTTCATTTTATCCTTTTAGTTTTTTTTGATGTTCCATTAGTATAAGGATTGTATTTCTTCCTGCTTCCTTCTCAGGCTCTTAGATTAGCAAAAGGACACACATCCCTTACAGGCAGAATTTGTTAATCCCCTCCCAAAACTCTGCTATCCAACTCATGGGCAAAGTCCTATTTGTTGTCTCAGTGGGCCCACTTGGTACCTGGCAGCCATCATACCTAAAATATGCAACATACAAAATATACCCCCCAAAACTGACATGTGTGTTCCTTCTAGATTTTAAAAAAAATCAAAATTCATGGTTTTTTTAAAATTTTGAAATAAAGTTACCCTAAAATGGATTTTGTATTTCTTTCTTTATTTTTGTAAGTCAAAAATCAAAACTTAAAAAATAATATAAAGTGAAAACAAAACCAGGAGCATTTTCTTTTCATATGGTCACAACAACTTACTTGATTTTACTATAAATCCTGAATATAGAGAAATTCAGTTTAGGAATGAGCTGCAGACAATTAATTAGCTTACTTCCTCTGAAAGATCCTTGTGGAAGGGAAGAAGGAGAATGACAATGGCCAGAAATCAATGTAGAAGATCAGCTTTCAGTTACTATAAAATGAATTTTCTTTGGTGGCAAAAGAAAAAAGGGAAGTGGCAGTGTACAGCAGCACTGTCTCTACCAGAGGTCTACTCAGCCTTTCCAGCAAAAGGAAGTTCCCTGGGATGATACCAAATACTGTTAACAATTTCGAGAGTTCGACTTCTGGTGAGAACATGGCCGACTAAACACTCTGCTCACAATTCAGCGGGCAGACTTGCCAGCGTGGATTTTATTTTGTGGGGCGCAGTCAGGTTTTCCTGTTGCCCTAGAGTGTTTTCACGGACAGAAAACACTCGGAATTACCCCATTTGTACTTTGGAACATCACCTTGCAGTCAGAGGATCGTCAACGGTGTTGGCGCTAATCCAGTAAGAGGAGACGGGAGTTGGGGATACCACAATTTCCAAACCACGCTGCAGCCCTATTGGGACACTAGGTCGAGCCTTTCTCATTTCTAAATCACCCAATTTGTATATTTTAAAGTTTTTTCTACCCCAAGAGAGGTTTTTAACAAGAAGAAGATATGAATCTTCTATATGGTTTGCATATAGGACGTTAGATTTTGTTGCTTGAATTATGGACGACCTTAAGAAAGCATTCTTTGAGCTCCATGCTGACTTTGAAGAAATTCGCCATGAAACTGCTCAAGTTATCTTGCAAGATGTTCGGGATATTATTTCTGAAGTGTATCAATTGGCTGAGAATTTTATGAAGGGAAAAGAAGAGAAGGGAGAAGAAAAGACTTATCAGGGGGGAGATGTTCTTCCCAATTCTGAGAATCCAGACTATGAACTGCCAGCTGATGAATACATAACTGCTGGTTATGAAAGAGTTACAATTTGATTTGCATGGGGGAAAAATTGTCTGTTTACTCCAGCCTATGTTTTGAGAACGAGATGGTGTTTTGGCTATGTGGGAAATTAGAAGGGGCAATTGGGCTTTTTGATTTCCTTATAAAAAATGTCTGGTGCATAATATGGAGACAAATAAATGTTTTAGTTTATTTTGAGGTGGGTTAAGAAATTAAGAATAAGTTTGTGGATTGATTTTAAGGCTATATGATCTTATTTTTTATAATGATTTAAAGTCTGTTTGATTTTTTTAAGGTTTAATGGGGATAAGATCGCTATAATACTACTAAGTATAAAATTAAGAATATGTATGTGGATTTATATTGTGTATAATATGGAGATAAATAAATGTTTCAGTTTATTTTGAGGTGGGTTAAGAAATTAATAAGTAGGTGGACTGACTTTAAGACTGTATGATCCTATTTTTATAATGAGTTTAAATAAAGTTTCTTGTTTATTGTTTTTTAAAGTTTGTTTGATCTTCTAAGATTTATAAGACATAATAATTAGAGTTTGACTATAGATATAATAGGGTTAAGATTATTTATTTATTTATTTATTTATTTATTTATTTATTTATTTATTTATTTATTGAATTTCTATAACCACCCATCTCCCCCTCAAGGAGGGACTCTGGGTGGTTTATAGCATTATTATTATTATGTATAAAAATATTAAGTATTATTATTATTACCAAGTATAAAAATACTAGTATAAAAGTATAAAATTTAAATATAACTTGTTTTTTTCTTCTTTATAAGTGGTTAGAAAAATATAGAATAGTGGTAGGAAGGAAATATTAAAAAAGTAGTTTTCTTTTTTTTGGGCGGGTAGTGGATTTGCTCCAGCAAAGGAGATCGTTACCATGTCGTGGTGCTGGAGCTTGAACACCTCAATGAGCACCATGAGCTAAACTGTGAAGGGACACCCAAGACGGGAAGGTCATGGCAGAGAGGTCAGACTAAATACGATCCCTGGGGAAGGTAACGGCAACCCACCCCAGTATTCTTGCTGTGAAAACTAAATGGATCAGTACAACCAGAGATATGTCGGTATACCATCGGAAGATCGGACTCCCAGGTCGGAAGATGGTCAAAATGCTACTGGGGAGGAACAGAGGATAAGTTCAACTAGCCCCAGATGTGATGACTCAAATCCGAAAGGATGGCTAGCGGCCAACGGTGCTGGTGGTGAACAACAAATCCGATGTTCTAAAGATCAACACACCATAGGAACCTGGAATGTAAGATCTATGAGCCAGGGCAAATTGGATGTGGTTATGTCAGAGTTCAGCAGACCTCTGCCATTCAGCTCGACAGGGATGTGGATTAAGGGGAGTTAGAAACTGACGCGGGGGAGACAACAGCGCGGAAGGGAGAGCCACCAGCAACGATGTGTGAAGCGGAACTCAACAGCTCCAGGAACAACTGTCTGAGCACCCGGGGACCCGCAGGTTACACGTGTCGACAACCATGGACAATGGGGAGGGGATGTTTAAATATACTGTAATCTGCCATGCTTAGCCATTCAAGTCTTTGTTCGTGTTAAGCCTCAATGCACCGGAATAAACCCTTTTGCTTCTTAGAAATCTCGCGTCTGTGGTTTACTCAAGAGAAAGGGGTTTTAGGGCATCGGAGAGGAGCACCTTACATTGAGAGTAGCATCCTACTGTAAGTCTAAAACCATGACCTACAGAAACAATGGAACAAACTGGAGCAGTGACGGCAGTGGCAGGTGAGCCCGGCTCCAGTACGGCTCCAGTCCAAACCATTGGACAGACTGGCAGCAAGAAAACGGCGAAAACCAGAGGAACGGAGGTAACCAAACCCCCCCCCCCCCCAGCCAGAGACTCAGGGAACTTGGTCGGCAGATTGGTCGTTCGGGGTTGGAGAAGGGATGGAAGAAAAAAGGGGGAAGCGTCCCAAGAAGCGCGTTACCCACACGCAGCGTATTGGGGCGGTGGAAGAGAAATTGTCTCGCATGGACTGTGACATAGAGACAATTAACAAGATATTGGACACGTTACTAACCCTCGTGCAAGGGAAAAGGGGGCAAGAATCTATGGAGCACCCGACCTCCTCCGAAGAGGAAAACGAACCCGATGAATCCAGTGAGGAATCAAGCGAAGAAGATGAAAGGGAGGAAGAGGCTTCTACCTCTCGCTGCTAGCCATTAACCACCCCATCAGCTCAGCAAAGGAGGACTTGGCCAGTAGCGTATGCACCATCGGGGGTGAGTGAATTAAAAATGAAGTTCGACGGCGACCCCAAGAAACTTGCGTGTTTCCTGACACATGTGAAAGGATTTATGGGGGAATTTGAGGACACTTTCCAGACAGAGGAGACGAAGGTCAGGTACGTTTCCAGCTTTCTGGAAGGGGAGGCGGCAAGGTGGCTTGTAAAATTGCACGATGCTAAGGCAAGCACGTTGCAGGACTTTGATAAGTTTATGCGCGCCTTACGCAAACGCTTTGAAGACACCTTGTTGAAAGTGTCGGCTAGAGTACGTCTTCGAAACTTGGACCAGGGCAAAAGCACCGTAGCTGAATATGCCTTAGAGTTTAAAAGAATACTCAGTGACTTGCCTGATTGGCCGGAAGAATTCCAAATTGAATACTTCCAGTATGGCCTGAGACAGGATTTACTTGAATTAATGGTTGGGAGGAGGGAACCGAAAACCCTGGAAGGATGGATTCAAATGGCAGGGAGAATTGAACAAAGTCAAACACAGTTGCTGACTATAAAAAACTTCAAACACCTGCGGAAAAAAACAGGGACTGATTCATCCCCCCCACCCCCCCGCGTAGACACCAGGCAGAAAAATTGGGAGGAGGAGAAAAATCGGAGACTGAGAGCAGGATCGTGCTTTCGATGTGGGCAGGTTGGACACCTTATTAGTAATTGCCCGCAGAATGGAGCTACCGCCAGAGTCAAGGCACCCCCGAAGAACCCACCAGATAGGAAGGGTGAGAAGGAGGTTGGCAGTAAGCGCAAAGGGGCGGCGGCGGCCATGGAGGACTGGAGTACTTCCCACTACCTGGAAGATGAAAGTGACGAATCGGACATTGAATTCCAGCCGGCGGGAAACGACAAAGGTCTGTTCTAAAGAGCGCCGCGGGACAGGCAGCTGGGACTGAACTTGGGGAAGAGGACCAGGCACAAGGGGGTGGAGTAATCCCGTAAAAATACCACCCCGTGGTAGAGATATTCAGCAAACAGGAATGTGAGCAATTACCCCCCCACAGACAGTCGGATGCAGCTTTTGAACTCATCCCAGGGGCACCCTTTCCCAAGCCCAAAATGTATGCCATGACACAAAAAGGATTACAAGAACTGCGCAAATTCATTGATAAGAATTTGGCACGTGGATTCGTCGAACCAGCAAATTCCCCCCTAGCAGCTTCCGTCATATTCAGAAAGAAAAAAGACGGGTCCCTCCGACTCTGCACAGACTATAGGGGGCTCAATGCTATTTCGGTTACCAATCAGTACCCCCTCCCGTTGTTGAAGGACATGTTAGCCCAACTGTCCAAAGGGAAAATCTTCACAAAATTAGATGTAAGAGAGGCATACTATCGTGTACGTGTGCGGGAGGGGGACGAGTGGAAAACAGCATTCAATTGCCAGCTTGGGTCATTCCAATACCAAGTGCTCCCGTTCGGGATTGCGGGAGGCCCGGGAATCTTTATGAGACTAATTAATGAAGAAAAAGAAAACCAAGAAGGCAAGATGGCTGTCTGCTGAGACACTGGAAGTAGCCCAAGAAAGAAGGAAAGCAAAAGGCATCAGTGACAGGGGGAGATATGCCCAATTAAATGCAAAATTCCAGAGGTTAGTCAGAAGAGATAAGGAATTATTTTTAGACAAGTAATGCACGGAAGTGGAAGAAGACAATAGAATAGGAAGGACAAGAGACTTCTTCCAGAAAATTAGAAACATTGGAGGTAAATGTCAAGGTTCACATTTGAATCCTGCCATTAGTCTTTGTAGTGTTAGTGTTAGCTTGTGGAATGTGGGGAGGGGGTGAGCTGTGCCAAGCACCGAGTTGTGGTTACCATCGGAGACTGTGGAATGCGGCACCAAGGTCGTCCACCTGCAGGAGCCTGGGAATGGAGAGTTAAAGTAATAGACATTGACATCATAGGTGTGAAGAAATTGGTGCGCAGGGGGGAGAGTTAAGGTGGTTTGGTGCGAATCCGGCATTCAGATATTTGGGGGTGCTTTGATTTACATGTATCCTTAATAAAGCTTATTCTGCATTTCAATGAGGTGCATTGAGAAGTGTTTATTGGGTCATTGAAGTCGGAGTCATTACAGTAAATTCCAGGCAAAAATGGGTATGATCAAAAACAAAGATGGCAAGGACCTAACAGAAGCAGAAGAGATCAAGAAAAGGTGGCAAGAATATACGGAAGATCTGTATAGGAAGGATAATAACATTGGGGATAGCTTTAACAGTGTGGTCAGTGAGTTAGAGCCAGACATCCTGAAGAATGAGGTTGAATGGGCCTTAAGAAGCATTGCTAATAACAAGGCAGCAGGAGACGATGGTATCCCAGCTGAACTGTTTAAAATCTTGCAATATGATGCTGTCAAGGTGATGCATGCCACATGCCAGCAAATTTGGAAAACACAAGAATGGCCATCAGATTGGAAAAAATCAACTTATATCCCCATACCAAAAAAGGGAAACACTAAAGAATGTTCAAACTATCGAACAGTGGCACTTATTTCACATGCCAGTAAGGTAATGCTCAAGATCCTGCAAGGTAGACTCCAGCAATTCATGGAGCAAGAATTGCCAGATGTACAAGCTGGGTTTAGAAAAGGCAGAGGAACTAGAGACCAAATTGCCAATATCCGCTGGATAATGGAGAAAGCCAGGGAGTTTCAGAAAAACATCTATTTCTGTTTGATTGACTATTCTAAAGCCTTTGACTGTGTGGATCATAACAAATTGTGGCAAGTTCTTGGTGGTATGGGGATACCAAGTCAACAACCAAGTAGCAACAGTAAGAACAGACCACGGACCAACAGACTGGTTGAAGATTGGGAAAGGAGTACGGCAGGGTTGTATACTCTCACCCTACCTATTCAACTTGTACGCAGAACACATCATGCAATATGCTGGGCTTGATGAATCCAAGGCTGGAGTTAAAATCACTGGAAGAAACATTAACAATCTCAGATATGCAGATGATACCACTTTGATGGCTGAAAGTGAGGAGGAGCTGAGAAGCCTTATGACGAAGGTGAAAGAAGAAAGTGCAAAAGCTGGGTTGCAGTTAAACCTCAAAAAACCAAGATTATGGCAACCAACTTGATTGATAACTGGCAAATACCAGGGTCCCCGTTGGGGGAGATGGGCGGTAATATAAATCTAATAAAATAAAAATAAATAAATAAATAAATAGAGGGGAAAAACGTGGAGGCAGTGACAGGCTTTGCATTTCTAGGCGCAAAGATTACTGCAGATGCTGACTGCAGCCAGGAAATCAGAAGACGTTTACTTCTTGGGAGGAGAGCAATGACAAATCTCGATAAAATAGTTAAGAGTAGAGACATCACACTGACAACAAAGGTCTGCATAGTTAAAGCAATGGTATTCCCCGTAGTAACCTATGGCTGCAAGAGCTGGACTATAAGGAAGGCTGAGCGAAGGAAGATAGATGCTTTTGAACTGTGGTGTTGGAGGAAAATTCTGAGAGTGCCTTGGACTGCAAGAAGATCAAACCAGTCCATACTCCAGGAAATAAAGCCAGACTGCTCACTTGAGGGAATGATATTAAAGGCAAAACTGAAGTACTTTGGCCACATAATGAGAAGACAGGATACCCTGGGGAAGATGTTGATGTTAGGGAAAGTGGAAGGCAAAAGGAAGAGGGGCGGACCAAGGGCAAGATGGATGGATGATATTCTGGAGGTAACGGACTCGACCTTGGGGGAGCTGGGGGTGGCGATGGCTGACAGGAAGCTCTGGCGCGGGCTGGTCCATGAAGTCACGAAGAGTCGGAAGCGACTGAATGAATAAAAAACAACATCATTAACATCATTCACTATGCCTCTTTATCCTGGCAGACCATCCTTGCTTCCTCCATGTGCATACACCATTTTATACATTCTCTTTTGTTCTTTAAACTTCTCACCTCCCTCTTTTTCAGGATCTCATCATATCCATCCATCCATCCATCCATCTATCTATTTATTTAATCAAATTTATCACCGCCCAACTCCCCCAAGGGGGACTCTGGGCGGTTTACAACAAAATGTAATCATTAATATACAATTATAAATAGATTAAAATACAAATTAAATAACAATTTAAAATATAAAGAGTATAATAAAATCCAATGACTTTCTCAGCCTTCCTCTCAACCCATTCACTGTTCCTTCATATATTCGTTTTGCAATTTGATTCTCATCTGTTCTCTTGATATGATCACCCACTCATTCTTGACTCCATTGCTTGTTTTACCACCCACACGCCTTGCATACCCCATTCCCACTGCATTCAACGTTCAAATTCAAATATGTTTCTCCTGACATAACCAACACACTGATTTCCATATAACAAAGTGAGCAAAACCAAGTTTTTACACACAACCATTTTGTTCCTTTGACATTCATTTCTCCCAACAGAGAGCATACACTACCTACTACCTTTCTACAAATACATGCATGTCTTAAAATGTCTCCCTGCATTTTCCCACCTGTAGACTTTAGACTTATATCCTTCATTTTGATGTCTGTATGTATGAATAGAATTATGCTTAAATCACTATTTGAAATGAATGGTCCTGGTTTTTTTTTTTAAAAAAAGAAATGAGTGGTCCTTTTTCTAAGGAGTTATTTGCCAAATGGTCACCATTCCCTTTCATTCTTGAGTCTCCAATGGCCCAATCATTCCCATCCAACCATACATGCCAGTCTTTCCCCTGGATTGTACTCCTCCCCACAACTCATCTCTGGTCCTCCATTATTACCATACACTGGAGCACACCAACCTATTGCATTCCACAACAACTTGTATGACTGCAATCCATACTTCATCACATACTGTCAGGATGGCAATGGCATCCTGCCAGGAATAGATGGGGTTTGTAGTTACTAGGTAGATGGGGTTTGTGGTTATTAGGTAGATGGGGTTTGTAGTTAGTAGGTAGATGGGCTGTAATTAGTTAGCATGCTTGCAGGGCGTTAGAGATAGGCATGGTACACAAGGCGTTGGAATGTGGAAGGAGGAGAGATGGGAACCAGACACCAAGGTCGTTCAGCTGGGATCATCAAAGGACTGGCAGTTTAGAGTTATGGGAACTGAGTTGGTAGGGGAGGGGTTGGTGAGGAGTAAGTGGGAATTGGCATGTTTAAAGTGTGATTGCACACGCTTTTGCTCAATCTGCTCTTTGTATCGATTCTATTTACTTGTATTAATAAAAGAACTTTTTCATATCCTACCATGGCTTGTGCTAAGAGTTTCTAAATTAATATCAAAGGAGTGAATCGTCACACATACTTTTTAGCCCTTTCATTCATACTTAAACCTATACCTTCACTTCCCTGTATTCATGAACTCCACTCCACAAGATCAGGCTGCCTTCATTCAAACCTATTATATCTTCCCTTTTCTCCAAGTTTCACAGACACACAGTATACATATTGTTTTTTCTTTCATTTCATACATCAGTTCATGTTTTTTATAATTTACTCAGCTTACATTCCAAGTGTCAATTTTCAATATGCCACAGTCCATCATGACTTTCATCAGTCAACACTTTAGTGCAGAGCTTTCCAAACTGTGTGTCGCCACACAAAAGTGTGTCGCCACACACAGCGTGGTGTGTCGCCACACCACCCGGAAGCGGCGGCGCGCCCCCCGCGCCGCCACCGTGCGCGCGCGCGCCGCCGCTGCCGCTGGTGTGTCGCCAACGGCAGCACTTTGGAAAGCCCTGCTTTAGTGTGTGTGTGTGTGTGTGTGTGTGTGTGTGTGTGTGTGTGTATATATATTATATATATATATATATATATATATATATATATATATATATATATTAATACGATAGAAAAGGTGCAGACTAGATAACCAGCTGTAGCTGTGCCACATGCAACATTCCCTGTGAATGTTAAGCGTATCACTGGCACATTTTCGTCAGTATGCCCTGATCAAGCATAGCCAAAACCCAGTTTTACCCCAAGAATGTGCACATTTATTTATTTTAAAGAATTATATAGCCATCCATATTGTGAACCACAACTCTGGGCAGCTCACAAAAAAAAACCCCAGACAACTGAAATAAAATTCCTGGCATCCTGGGCCAACACTCTCCCACACTGGCACTGGGGTAGAATGAGGCACTTTACCTCATTCTACCCCAACACGTGTGGGAAAAGCCAGCTCTTCAAGTCCTTCTGGAAGACCAGGAGGGTAGGGGCACATAGTTATGTAAGTTAGGATGCCTAATTTAGAGTCCATCTTGCAAGCCAAAATACTGTTGCATGCATCCCATGAACTAATACATTGAATATACTGACACATACTCAGTGCTTGAATTCTGTGAACTAAATTAGGCTATCTTCATCATGTGAAAGGTTGCAATTTTTATTTTGAATCTAATCAAAGGGAAAGCAGTGTGTCTGGATATTAATTTAATAAGACATTACTGATTTGTAATCAGCAACAACTCTATTTGTCTGTCTTCAATTGCAGCTTATCCTCACATATCTAATCCTTTATATCCTGGAGACCATGACAGATCCTGGCAAAATCCAACCCTGAGCTTGTAGGTGTCAGGATGTCATCCATGCCATCCTGCCATGGCGCCAGGAAGCATCCCACTAGTCTGTTAAAACTCACAGGATCGGTTGGGGGGTGCTTTGCAGTAAAACCGCCAGACATGTTAAGGGTGTATTCACGGAACTGAAAACTATGTTAATCAAAGTATTGAGGTGAGCGATTCAGCACTCAGGACAGATCAAAGGGCGATACCGCCGCGTTAGTTATTTCGGACCTAGAAAAACAGACACGAAGGGGAGGGCGATCGATCAGTGAATCCCGATGGGGGGGGGGACTTGGAGATTATTAAACTGTTGGTTGTGGGAGCTTGATTCACTCAAATCTTTAATGTGCAATGGATCACTGGCTTTAATAAAGATTCCTTCATATCCCTAAGTGGCTTGTGTCAGGAACTCTGATTTAATATTCAACTGATCGGGACATCACAGTAGGACAGCTGAGTACCATCAGCTTATTAATAACAATAAATTCCAACCTGTGAATAATCCTTCCCAGTGGCTTCATGTAAGTATTGCATAACATGGGAGAGAAAATGGGAACTTCCCTCAAACTTCTGAGCAATGGTTATCCAAGACTATTCTGATAGCACCCAGAGAGGTAAGAGTTGAACCACAAAGCAATGTCTGCAACTCCCAGCTCCTTCAAGTGTTCCAAAAGTGTACTGTGGTCAATTACATTAAATGTTCCTAAGAAAAATCCAGGACATTTACATGGTTGCACAATCCTTGTTCCTCTCCTGGTACACATTATCCATCAGAGTGGCACAGAGGAGCTATCAGCTATGGAAGATATACCAGATCCATATCTACCAAAGGAGAGAAACCCATCATCTGGTAGTACCTCAAAGTTGGATTGTTGCAATATGTTCTTTATGAGATAACTCTTGAAAACTGTTCAGAAACTGCAGTTGGCTCATAATGCAGCAGTGCAGGGAGAGATTGGCACATCTCACAGATGCCACTTCACCCCTGTGATGAGAAACAACTGTATCGGTTGCCAGTGGATTTCCAAGCTCAATTCAGGTCACTCAGTTGAAGTGCACAGGCTTATATGGCTTAGGCCCATTAACGGCAGGACCATTTATTCCTGATATCTCACACCCTCAGGTCTCTGATGGGGCACCTTTTGCAGATCCCTCAATGGATATATTAATTTGATTTGCAGCACTTTGGATTTATCTCCAAAAGATATTTTGGCATACACAGGGAATGCAAACATAGCATCTGTCTCAACACCTAAAAGTACATAGATATGCCAAGATTGTGTCGTAGCTATGGAAGACAGTCATGGAATCCCAGGAAAAGATGCAGTTGCTTTAAAGTATAGGAGGCAGGTGCTTTGCTATGATTATGCTCCCACATAAATAATACCGATAGTGCTTATTCACAGGAGGGGATCAGTATTTGTTTACTGCTCTAAGAACTGTATCTCTAGAATGAAAATTAGCAAACCAATAGTGGACACATGAAGTTGAACAATGATACGTGGTGATGCTGAACATTATATTTGATAAGCTTTCCATCTGCAATATGAAATTGAGCCTCTTTTCTTCACTCACAATGTCTCAGGCATGTTTCTTTTATGAAAAGCTCATGAACAGCAAACTGAAATCTAACGCACAACTATCAGGTCACACAAGAAATTATAGCAATGAGACAGCAGAAAGAGCAGCCTAATTAGGAGGTCAAAAGAATAAAGGCAGTACTGCTCATACATACAGTAGGAGCAGACAAGAATGTAATCAAATGGCAAGCCCAAATGACCAAATTGGATCAATGAACAAAAAAAGAGAGAGTCTGTGCAAACAATATTTTCTTTGATCAGTGGAAACAATTACCATGGGCAACTACAGGTGGGTCAGGGGAATACAATATTGTCACACAAACGCCACAACTAACACACTTGCATCAGATACCAGGACACAAGTACATAATCATGGCAATTTTGTGATGACATCATCATGTGCATATCATTTTGGCAGTATTGCAGCTGGCTGTTGATGCTGTTGCCATGATAAATTCTGTCTTGGGCTGAGAGGCTGTAGAATTATTTCAGGATCAGGGATTGATGCTGCAGGGTCTGTAGACATGGAAAGCATTGGATTTTTTGCAGCTTCCAGACCCCGATTTGGGTGAGGAAAAAACATTTTCAAAATATGTCGTTACAGATTTACTTTGAGTTCTTCCACAAAGACATTCAAAATGCAAGGCAAATTAGAATACACGATGTTATAATATTTCAATCCTTTGATATTTTAAACTGTCATTAAATAAATCTAGCTAGCTTTTCTTGAGGAATTTTCTTGGAGAAAAAAATGAGGAAGGTGGGTTAATATGCTGTTGCAATTTTTGGTTGAAACTCTGAGTGTCACTGTTTTCTCACAATACTATGAACTATATATTCCTTCTCTGCTCAGAGAGCAGTGAATACACAAAGCTCAGATGCACATTCAGGTCTGATTATGCAACCATAATAATTTAGGTAGTTTGTGGACACTTTCATCTCCAAATAACACAATGCATTAGGCAGTGCAACAATCTAGTAGTGTCTGCAGAAAAATGGCTGGAATGATTCTGATTCGTTTTGTGCTGATCATTCCCTGGAAGAGAATTTCTGCACAAATTCATTATTTAATTCCTGAAGAACTGAAGAAAGGGTCTTTTGTTGGAGATACTGCAAAGGGTTTTGGACAGGAAATAAACGAGCTATCAAGTGGCAAAGTCAGGATAATTTCCAGAGGTATGAAGCAATATTTTGAACTTGATTTGAGAAATGGCCATTTGTTTGTTAATAAGTAATTGACAGAGAACAGATATGCTATCAGATGGATAAATGTGTATTACATTTTGAGATTCTTATCATGAATGATTTTTTAATAATTGAAATAGCAGATATTAATGATAACCCTCCTAGTTTCTCTACTGAAAAACTGGAATTAAAAATAGCTGAAAATGGAGATCTCAGGGCACAATTTCTCATAGAAGCAGCTCAGGATCCAGATCTGGGGACTAATTCTCTCCTGAGTTATCAACTGAGTAAGAGTGAACAATTTTCTCTGGGTGAACATACTGGATGAACATACTGGAGTCAAATTAAAAAAAAAAACTTGTCCTTGAAAAGTTATTAGATTGAGAAGAACAGAAAATACATAAATTTTCTGATTCTGATTGCTGCTGATAAAGGAAAATCAATCTGGTTTGGTATTATGCACACCCATATTGTTTCAGATGTAAATGACAAAGCTCCTAATTTTAGCAAGATAATCAATATCAAGTTGATATCAAGCTGATGTTGTTGAAAACATCCTAAGGGGATCTGAATTGCTAACACTGAATGCAACTGTCCCTGATAAAGGAATAAATTCAGAGGTAATCTATTCATTAAAAAACATTTCAGACAAGGCTTCCTAAAAATTCTATTTAGAATTTGCTTTCTACAGGGCAAATAACAGTGATTGGCAACACACACTTTGAAGAATTAAATTATAGGAAATGGAAGTGCAAGGACAAGACGGGGCCAGATTGCCTACTCGTGCCAAAGCAATAATAAGAACCATGGATGCAAATGACAGTGCACCAGGGATCACAATAACAACAACACTTTTCAACAAGATTGCAGAAGACTCTCCACCAGGAAGTATAACAGGTGTTATCAATATTCATAACAATGACAGTGGG
This sequence comes from Charina bottae, assembly GCA_023362775.1. Taxonomy (NCBI): domain Eukaryota; kingdom Metazoa; phylum Chordata; class Lepidosauria; order Squamata; family Charinaidae; genus Charina; species Charina bottae. Next base: position 4,753,897 of record JALMGJ010000043.1, on the reverse strand, counting down.
AATGGAGACATCACATGTTTCATATCAGCAAGCCTTTCATTTCTATTGAAGAAATCATTTGATAGTTATTACAACTTGGAAATCATAAGTGTACTTGATAGGGAGAAGCATACAACATCATAATACTGGTTGGATTGTAATTTTATGGTTATAGGTTTTTAACGGTTGACTTTGTTGCAAACTGCTCAGAGTCCCCCGTTGGGGGAGATGGGCGGTGATAAATTTGAATAATAAATAAAATAATTCTAGCAAGTGACAAAGGGATTCCTCCTTTACAACTGGATACTTCCCATTGGAAATATTAGATGAAAATGATTATCCGCCCACTTTTAAAACTGCATTTTTCAAGGCTTGTATTGAAGAAAATAATAATGCAGGTTATTTCATTATGAATTGAAGGCATCTGATCCTAAATGTAGGGAAAGTGACACAATAATTAATTCTATAATTGAAAGAGAGGCTGAAGAACCCAATTCTATGCTTACTCAAAAGTAAACTGAATCCTACTGAAATTAATGGAACTTATTCCAAGATAATCATGCCAAAGATTGACATCAGAAAATCTTTCCTTTCTACCTCTCCATTAATTCTGAGACAGGGACCGTCTATGCCAGATCTTTCCAAACTGTGTGTCGCGACACGTTAGTGTGTCACCTGCAGTGTGTAGGTGTGTCGCGCGGTCGAGGGAAGAAGAAAAGCAGCTGATTGGTCAGGGGCGTGAGTTGCCATCACCGCCGTTGTCAGAGTGGACTCTGACTCAGACTTGGAAGAGGGGGAGCTCAGCAGCAATGACGGTAGTGGCAGGAAAACTGCAACAGAACCCTTGCCGGCGAGGGAAGATCAGGAACAGCTGATTGGCAGGAATCAGGAGGTGGATTCATTACCGCCTATCAGCGCTGTGGAATGGAGGTTACAAAAGCACCCCATTCAAAAGGCAGCCCGATTGGTTCCCACCCTGAAACGGCGGGAAGAAAAAAGAATAAAAAGACAGCCAGCAGAGGAACCGGTTGTCGGGGACAACCGTTCACCAGCCTCCTTCATCAAGCCTCCAGCTGAAGCAAAAACCGAAGACACCTTGGATCCTCCTTCCTCCTCCACTGAATCCTGCCTCCCTCCGCCTTCTCCGCCTACTGCCGCGTCAGAAACCGCCTTGCCACTCCAGCCCACCGCTCAACCTTGCCTCCCTGCACCTTCTCCATCTACCACCGCCTCCGAACCTGCCTTGCCACCCCAGCCCACCGTGCAACATTCTTTGGTGACTGCCGCCTCAGAGACCGCCTTGCCACCCCAGCTCACCGCTCAACTCTGCCTTCCTACGTCTTCTCTGACTTGCCTTGTCTTCCTTCCATCTTGCTGAACTACGCCCTCGGACGCTGGAGCCTTGCCTTGTCCCGCCTCCTTGTTGCCAAGAGAATCTTGCCTCCCAGCACCTGTGCTTTCTCCAATCGAGCCTTGCCTTGTTGTGTCCTCCTCTTGCCAGCGTGATCCTGCTCCCTGATCCCCTGCTCCACATCGTGAGTCCTTGCCTAGTCCCCCTCCCTCTGACCAAGCATTCCTTACCTGCCACCTGCCTTTGGAACTGGTTGCTGCTAAGAAGTAAGCCTGGCAGCCGATAAAATGGATGAGTTTCTAATTAAGAAAAGAAAAGCTGGTGAAGATGACGTTTGCGATGAACAAAATGTAGCGGCTACAGAGGAAACTATGCAAGAATCAACTGTTGAACAGGCAAGGTATTAGTACATAAGAAGTGTAAAGGAAAAATTTCCAAGCCTCGTTTATACAGTAAAGATTATATGAAATGGGGGTTCACATTTTTTGGTAATGAAAACAATCCTTGTCCCATGTGTTTAGTTTGTGGGGATATACATGCAAATGAAAGTATGGTACCAAACAAATTACAGCGCCATTTTACCTCAAAACACAGTCATTTGTCAGGAAAACCAGTACAATACTTTATTGAGCTTTCAAAATCTATAAAGAAGCAGTCTGCATCATTCACAAAGAGAATGAAGACATCAGAGAAAGCTCAAAAGGCAAGTTACTTGGTTGCTCAAATAATTGCCAAAAACAAGGACCCACACGCTATTGCCAAAACCACCATAAAGGAATCTTGCTGTGCTATTGTTCGAACAATGTTTGGGCCCGAATTTGAGGTAGAAGTTAATATAATCCCTTTGGCAGATAACATGATTGGAAGACGTATTCAAGACAGGTCTGATGACATTAAGCTGCAAATGTAGGATATTTTTCAAGACGATAATATGATCTTTACATTGCAATTAGACGAATTGACAGATGTCAGTGGGTTAGCACAATTATTGGTTTTTATACGTTTCATTCATACTGGCAGAATTATTGAGCAATTCTTGTGTTGTCTAGAACTTCCAATGAGAACTAGAGGTGAGGATATATTTAAAACTTTAGATTGCTTCATGAAGGAAAATAATTTGCAATGGTTAAATCGTGTAGGAGTATGCACAGATGGCGCACCCTCAATGGTTGGTTCAACAAAAGGTTTTATAACTTCAGCAAAGAAAGAGAATGAAAATATTATAATTACTCATTGCTTTTTACATCGCGAAGCACTAGTCACGCAAACCATTGGAAATGAATTCAGAAAAGATGGACAAAGTGGTTCAAATGGTCAATTACATTAAAAGTAGACCTCTTAAATCAAGATTAAATCAAATGGTCAATTACATTAAAAGTAGACCTCTTAAATCAAGATTATTTGCTTATATTTGTGAAGAAATGGGGGCAAGGTTTAAAAAGCTTCTACTACACACAGAGATTCATTGGCTCTCAAGAGGTCGAGTGCTTTGTCGTGTATACGAATTGAGGGAAATGATGCTTGAACTTTTTAAGGAAAATCAGCAAAATGAATTCTGTGATCTAATTCAAAAGAAACTTTGGTGCACAAAATTGGCATATCTTGCTGACATATTTGAACATTTGAATAAAATAAACACCAGTATGCAAGGAAAGGGAGAAAATATCTTAACAGCAGTAGATAAAATTTGTGCTATGAGAGACAAAATAGCAATTTGGAAAAGGAAAGTGAAAGAAGGAAATTTTGAAATGTTTTCCAAAACTGCTGAGTGCGAGCTAAAATTTGATATCAGCTCGCTAATTGTTGACCATTTAATATTGCTCGGAGAGAAAGTTCATCATAACTTCCCAAATGTTGAAGTCATAGCCAACACTATGATTGGATCAGAAATCCATTTCTTTCAACTGCAACGAGGAACTTTTCACCTATTGAAGAAGAAGAATTAGCTGAAATTAAAAAATGATCGAAGTCTGTTAATGATGTATGAACAGGGTGACTTAGACAGCTTTTGGATTCGCGTTTCAAAAATGCATCCAAACATAGGTAAAAACGCGTTAAAAATTATTCTGCAGTTTTCTACTACATACATTTGTGAAGTATCCTTTTCAACAATGACAAACTTAAAGACACTGAAATGTGGAAGCTTAAAAATGCTTGATGATGAAATGCAAGTGTTTTATCTAATATTCCACCAAATATTCAAAAGCTGTGTTCATCCCATCAACCTCATACATCTCATTAAAATGGTATGTAGTTATTGGTGTTATTCAAATTTTTTAAATTCTTGCACATATTTACATATTGTTACTCATAAATGACAAAAATCTTGGAAATGTATGTTATTATCTTACAAATCATATATTGTTAAAAATATAAAGGAAAGGTTTTCATGAGATATGTTGTGTCCCCATACATTTCGCTATTACAATTTATGTATGTGTCCGTATCTCTTATAACGGGTTAGTTTAACCTCCAGTTTGCTAGTAAAACTGAATTACTGTGTTGCGGAATGATGCATGTCTAAAAAGTGTCACCAACATGAAAAGTTTGGAAAGCTCTGGTCTGGGAAAGCCCTAAACTCCTTGGATTATGAGGAGATTCAAGAGATTCAGTTCCAGGTCAAGGCTCAGGATGGAGGGTCCCCACCACTCAGCTCTAACGTCTCGGTGACTCTCTTCATCTTGGACCAGAATGACAATGTGCCAGAGATCCTGTACCCCTCCCCTCCCGCTGATGGCTCAACTGGGATAGAGCTGGCCCCGCGCTCCTCTGAGGCAGGGTACCTGGTCACTAAAGTAGTGGCAGTAGATGCAGATTTGGGCCAGAACGCCTGGCTCTCCTATCAGCTGATCAGAGCCACAGAACCGGGGCTCTTCACCGTGGGACTCCACACTGGAGAGATCAGGACTGCTCGGCTATTTCTGAAGAAAGAAAATCCTGGTGGTTTTGGTGAAGGACAATGGGCAGCCTGCTCTCACTGCCTCAGTCTCTCTCACCATGGTACTGGCTGACAGCATCCCCAAAACTCTCGCAGCATTTCAGTTCCTCCTGTTAGAGATCGGGTTTCAACCAAGCAAGTCTCACACAAGCTTGAAGGAGGAGGCAGCCTCTGCTGTAACCTAATATTACTTGCTTTGTGTGGGAGGGGCTGAATCCCGATTCCCTGTTCCCTGTTCCCTGTTCCCTTCTCTTTCTCTTTCTGCTCGAATCTCCTACCAAGGAGGATGGGTCAGCTATGGCTCCCACGTTTCTCATACTTCCATCCAGGTGGGCCACATTAAGGAAGCATGTGGGTCATGTCAGAACCAATTGCTCGCACGCATGGACCGTTTCTACTAAGGAACTGTGAGTTACAATAAAATTGTAAACTCTTTTTTATGTAACTTTACATTAACGTGTGAAGTGTGTTTATTTTGTGTTTTGAACTGATTAAGCCTTGTGCAAGTTTATGGGAACACTTCTACTCTGCTATATACTAATAAGAAGCTGCGTGGAGTTCTGGTACTACCATCTCAGAATTCCTACATTGGGTTATGGGCCCAGAGTTTTTTTGAGAAGCTTAGAAAACTAAGAGTTTAAATATTTTTGAAAAAGGGTTTCTTTTGGTCTTACAGCCAAGAGACTGCTTGCACAAATCAAAAGGCTCAGTTCATTTTTTTCCTCTCCTTAAACAATGGACAACACACACTGACAACAAAGGTCCGCATAGTTAAAGCAATGGTATTCCCTGTAGTAACCTATGGCTGCGAGAGCTGGACCATAAGGAAGGCTGAGCGAAGGAAGATAGATGCTTTTGAACTGTGGTGTTGGAGGAAAATTCTGAGAGTGCCTTGGACTGCAAGAAGATCAAACCAGTCCATACTCCAGGAAATCAAGCCAGACTGCTCACTTGAGGGAATGATATTAAAGGCAAAACTGAAGTACTTTGGCCACATAATGAGAAGACAGGATACCCTGGAGAAGAAGCTGATGCTAGGGAAAGTGGAAGGCAAAAGGAAGAGGGGCCGACCAAGGGCAAGATGGATGGATGGTATTCTGGAGGTGACGGACTCAAGCATTGGGGAGCTGGGGATGGTGACGGCTGACAGAAAGCTCTGCCGTGGACTGGTCCATGAAGTCACGAAGAGTCGGAAACGACTGAACAAATAAACAACAAACAATGGAGCAGAGAAGAGGGGGGAGCTTCCCCCGCTTCCAATGCTGAATGAAGAAAATTTCTCAGCATGGCTGTATAGATTGAAATTAAGATTAACTTTCCAAGGCAGCATAGATTGTCTAGATACTGACCCACCTCAGCCAGGAGATTCTGATGAAGGCAAGAAGTCATGGGATCAGAAAAATAACCTAGCCATGATCTTGATCTCTGGATCATTGCCTGACCACAGGCTGGCAGAAAGAAGAAAGAAAGAAAGAAAGAAAGAAAGAAAGAAAGAAAGAAAGAAAGAAAGAAAGAAAGAAAGAAAGAAAGAAAGAAAGAAAGAAAGAAAGTCTTGCCACTGCTAAAGAAATGCTTCAGAATCTACAACTTTTATATTCAGAAGAAGATGATCAAAAGGTTGTTTATTTATTAAGAGAATTAATGGAATCCAGACTTCCAGAACATGGGAATATTAGTAAGCATTTATTAAGAATGCAGTCAATATTTGATAGACTAAATTCATTGGAGAACGTTATGAGTGAAAGAACAAAAATGTCTTTCTTACTAAATTCCCTGCCTGATAAATTTTTCCATTTTGTAGCAAGCCAAAATCTAAATGGGACTAATCTTTCTCAGTTGTTTGGGAAGATTCGAGCAGAGGCCCGAAGGCAGGAAAATTTACATTTGAAAAGTAGCCCACCAAAAGACAATGGCTATCTTGCAGCAAGGGGGAGGTGTGATCAGAAACCATTACCTGATCATCTCCAAGGCTTGGCAGCAAGGGGGAGAGGTGAGCAGCCTACTCAACATAACAAAAGACCCATAGTCTGCCACAATTGCAAGAGGCCTGGGCACATTGCAAGATTTTGTAAAGGCAAGGAGAAAAAGGATTTTTCTAGAGAACAGCATTCCAAGAAAAAATTAAGTCTGCATACAGTTTTCAGGGCAGAAAGTGCTCTTGAGGCTAATTTTAATGAAAGCAAAGAATGATGGGTCCTGGATTCAGGAGCAAGCAGGCATCTTTGTAGGAACAAAGAATATTTCAGTGAGCTAATTGAAGAACAAGGAAATATTTCTCTTGCTGATGGAAATTCCATCTCAATTCAGGGAAAGGGCAAAATAACCATAAGGTGTTTTAATAGAGGTGCATACAGAGACCTCACGATAACAGAAGCATATTATGTGCCTCAGTTATCTACTAACTTAATGAGTGTTCCAACACTGACCAGCAAAGTATACAATGTAATATTTAAAGCAAATGGCAGATGTGAAGTAACACATGGAAGAGAAGTTTTTGTTACAGGTTTTAAGAAGGATGGAGTTTACCAGGTGAACTACAAACAATCACCACCAGATGTCAGCCTCACCTGCCAGCAGCAGCAGCAAAGAGAGGACAACAGTGCCACCATGTGGCACAGGCGTTTTGCACACAGGGACTTTGATGCAATTTACAAGATGAAGAGCGAAAATATGGTAAGGGACTTTGAACTAAGCAATCAGGAAAGGTTCCAACCAAGGTGTGTAGTGTGCATCAAAGGCAAAGCCACCAGACCAGCCATACCAAAGCAAAGAGAAAGACGGGCAACCAAGCCACTTGAGCTTATCCACACTGATTTGTGTGGACCTCTTAAAGCATCAGCTGGTGGAAGTAAATACATAATGTGTTTTGTAGATGATTTTTCCAGGTACTGTGTATCCTACCTACTGAAGGAAAAATCCCAGGCACTAGACATGTTGAAGGCGTATGTAGCCATGGTGAGCAACAAGTTCAACAGGACCCCTCAAGCCCTACAGAGCAATCAGTGAGGTGAGTTCCAATCTAACACCATGCAAACATACCTGACACAATTAGGGATAGAACACATGCTGACCACTCCTTATACACCAGAGAGTAATGGAATTGTGGAGAGAAAGAACAGATCATTGATGGACATGGTAAGGTGTATGCTGTTAGAGGCAGATATACCTGAGAAATACTGGGCAGATGCTGTGATGACAGCTACCTATTTGCAGAACAGACTGCCAACCAGAGCCAATAAGGTAACACCTTTTGAGCTATGGCATGGGCGCAAACCAAGCGTCAAACATTTGAGAGTGTTTGGATCAAAGGCTTATGCCCACATACCAAAAGAGAAAAGATCCAAACTAGATCCCAGAGCAAGGGATACAGAGTCCTGAATCGAAAGACAGGAATAGTAAAAGTATGCAGAGTGGTGTACTTTGATGAGAGAGAGGCTGCTACACTCAAGCAGATGATGACTGCATACCAACCAGCAGTAGCAGTTACCAGCCTGAGATGTTCAGCCTGATGCCAAATGACATCGCCACACCGACCCAGAGGGAAATGGAGGACCAGATGGAGTCTCCACCAGAGTCAGATGATGAGGCCGAGGGTGCAGAAGGGGCTGAACCACCAAATGCTGCTCCTGGACCTGCTCTGAGACGCTCATCACGACCCAACAGGGGAGTTCCAGCCCAAAGACTGTCCTACCTCGCAAGGTTGTCACAACCACAAGAACCTGCATCGTGAAACAAGGTGCTGCACATGCCTGCAGATGGAGGAACGAAGTGGAAGAAAGCAGCACAGGAGGAGCTAGATGCTCTACACAAGAACAAATCATGGACTTTGACAAAGCTACCAAAAGGCAAGAAAGTCAAAAGTAAAAGATATTGCTTCCGGATATTGCTTTTGGAATATGCTTTTGGAACCTTTGGAAAGCCTAGGACTGCAAAATGCTAATCCTATGCCTACACCAATGGAAACAGCTTTCCACAAACTACATGAACCCAGCAATCTCCTACCAGAGAACAATGACTATAGAAGTGCCATAGGCAAGCTGTTGTATCTAGCCACCAATACTAGGCCGGACATAGCTGCTGCAGTGGGCATTCTGTGTAGGAAAACCAGCGCAACCACACAAAGAGACTGGACTGGTGTCAAGCGGGTGGGAAGGTACCTCAAGGGGACCATGCACCTAAAACTAAAACTGCCAGCCACTGAGAATCCTAGACTAGTGGGATTCACAGATGCAGACTGGGCAGAAGACATTGTTGATCGCAAGTCCACCAGTGGATATGTGTTTTTCTATGGGGGTGGTGCAGTAAGCTGGGGTAGCCACAAACAAGGCACGGTTGCTCAGTCATCCACTGAGGCAGAATATGTTGCAGCCACTGAAACATGCAATGAGGTAAAATGGCTCAAGCTACTGCTTGCAGACATGGGGATAGAGGAACCAGTCCCTATCCAAATTCTTGAGGATAATCAGAGTTGCATTAGACTCTCACAGTCAGAGAAGATTGGTGGGAGGACCAAGCACATTGATGTAAAGCATCATGTGGTGAGGGAGCTGCAACACCAAGGGTTAGTCAAACTAGACTACTGTCCCACAGGGGACATGATAGAAGACATCTTCACGAAGCCGTTATCTAGAATCAGTTACCAAGAACTGAAAGGGAAATTAAATCTTGTGGTACATTGAGACATGCACAGGTTGAAAAGAAGGGGATGTTAGAGATTGGGTTTCAACCAAGCAAGTTTCACACGAGCTTTAAGGAGGAGGCAGCCTCTGCTGTAACCTAATATTACTTGCTTTGTGTGGGAGGGGCTGAATCCCGGTTCCCTGTTCCCTGTTCCCTTCTCTTTCTCTTTCTGCTCGAATCTCCTACCAAGGAGGATGGGTCAGCTATGGCCCCCACGTTTCTCATACTTCCATCCAGGTGGGCCACATTAAGGAAGCATGTGGGTCACATCAGAACCAATTGCTCGCACGCATGGACCGTTTCTACTAAGGAACTGTGAGTTACAGTAAAATTGTAAACTCTTTTTAATGTAACTTTACATTAATGTGTGAAGTGTGTTTATTTTGTGTTTTGAACTGATTAAGCCTTGTGCAAATTTATGGGAACGCTTCTACTCTGCTATATGCTAATAAGAAGCTGCATGGAGTTCTGGTACTACCATCCCAGAATTCCTACACCTCCAGACCTACAATTTGACCTCACATTATACCTAATAATTATAGTTGTTTCACTGTCCAGTTTGATTTTTACTATTCTTCTTTCATTATTAGCTCTTAGATTCTACAGGTGGAATTGCATATTTTAATCAAGTTCCAGTGTCACAAATTATGAGGTTTAATGGATTCCAAACTTTTCTTCACACTTACTGCCATGAAGATTCACTAACTACCAGTTCCCAAAACAGTAGAATTATTCTTCCCATTGGAAATTATACAAATACACCCTCACTTCAACTGACTTCTGGTAAATTACATCCTGTATTAACTCTGGAAGATAAAAGTTTTGATAAAGACAGATGTACTCTGAGCAGGTGAGTTCATTTTCTAAGATGTATGAAGCCTTAAGTGAAGAAAGAAGTTGAATTTGACTAAGTCTGTAAAGTCAGTCAGTACCGTGTGATTCCAAATTATTGTTGCTTCATGCAAAGGATCAGTCATATATTTTCAGTAATATGCTACTGAGCAGCTACTAATATGTACTATCAAAGACAATGGCTTCTCCATATATTAATTCTTAATTATGTTCATCTATTCTATGTAGGGTGGGAGTAATTTATATCAACAATGGACAAGCTGAAAATATAAAAGAATAAGACTTTAAGATTAAGAGGTCATTTTATAGCATTATTTCAGGGTTGCTCTTAGCTCTTGATAAGCAGCAATTTCTGCATTATGGTTGGCACTGTCAGATACTACCTACAGTATGTGAGTGGTCTTCCTTCAACCCCTCAAGTCTCCTCTTCAGCACCTCCTTGATATTGCAGGTTCCTCTGCTCCCTTGAAGCCCGAGAGGAAACGGGAGGAAGAGCAGCTGACCTAGTGTCCAGATCTTTCTGAATAGTTATGTACACTGTGCACAATGGGCAAGGTCAAACAACGGGCACCAGTGACTGAAGCAAGAAAGACCTGTGAAAGCATCGTTTTTGAGTCCCTCTAACATGTCCATATTACTTTCTCTGAGGAAAGGCACACCTTCCTGATGTAGGCCCATTTTTTTCTTTCTGGCAGGTTCTGCTTAACAATGATAATAAAAATAAATAAATGGCATCTGTTATAATGTAGTAATGAAGACCAAAGTAGTCTTGATTGCATATCTAAATGAGAAGAATTCTTAGTTAATATCAGAGATACTCTTCTGAAAATGGGCTGAATTTTTTAACAAGACATTATGTGGCAAAACAAGAAAATATAGTTTAAGAATGAATGGGTGCTGAATGAACATGGACTGAATATAAAAGTGATTGGCTGGCACAAAAGAAGTGCATTCAGGTCATACAGAGACCTGAATGCAGTGAGGATGAAATTGCAAAGCAAATATATGAAGGAAGAGTGAGCAGGTTCAAAGAAACTGGAAGGCCCAAAATGACATGATTGGAGTTGAGGAGATCTTTAAAAAGAGAAAGATGAGAAATTGAAATAACCAAAGATATATAGTATGAAGCAGCATGTGAACACAGTAGAAGCAAGGTTAATTTGCCAGAATAAACAGGTATGGAGAGGTACAGTGGATGATGCTGGTATAAACCAGTTGGCTATGTTTTCTTTTATTTTTCTTATCTTCTGCCTTTAATTTCTTTGCCTATCTATTTCTTTCTCCTGTTCTGCAATCTGCCCACTGTTGCTTGCCCTGAAAGAGAATAGCCTGATAGGTACCTATGCATGTTGAATTGTGCAACAATTCAATGAATTGTGCAACAATTCTCTAGGAATCCGCAGCCTCCCTGGCTTCCCACACTTCACTGAAATCTCCAAGCAAGCAATCACGAAGGACTTCCTTCCCCGGGCATTTTTCATAGTGGAAGTGTAGCAGCCAGAAAGACATGTAACAGAAACAATACCAGCATCTTCCACCAGCTCCAAAGATAAAGTAAATTCAAAAACACCAGCAAGATAAATTCTACAGGAATAGAGTAAGGTAGAAAAAGAGTAGCCTCTTTTGCAGGGAAAGAAAATCTTTGAAAAACTGAAAGGCAGACTTCAACACAGCATTCACATAAAGAAAAACGTATTTCTGTTGGCAGGCATGGAAGCAATATTATGGCAGAGATTGTCTACAGTTTTCTACAGAGCCTCTGGGTGTCGCTGTTCACCTATCTGGTAGTGAAATAGTTTCAGAGTTCCAGCCAGCCCAGTTTGGAATTCTCTGATACATACAGGCAAAATATGAGAGAGAACATTGCACAGAATGTTATGAAGGCGACTTTGATGTGGAATTTATCAGATTGTAAAGACAATGGGAGAAACACAGAGTCTGCAGAGCTATAAAAGGAAGATCTTCCAATGCCTTATCACAATATTTGTTTGGAAAGCAATTTCTGGGAACATTCATTATACTATTAGAGAAGAAACACCAAAAGGCTTTCTTGTGGGGAACATTGCAATGGATCTAGGAATAGATGGCAGAAATCTTTCAGCATATGGACTACGGATTGCTACCAGGACAGGTATGGTTCAATATTTTGCTTTGAATTATAACAACGGCTATTTACAAACCTCTGAAAGAATAGACAGAGAAAAAATCTGTGGATGGGCAGAGAACTGTGTTTTAAGTTTTGAGGTTATTATTGAGAGCAAAATAGAGATTTATAGGGTTGAAGTGGAAATTACAGATATAAATGATAATGCTCCTCAGTTCACACCTGGGAAACATGAAATCAAAATCAGTGAATTATCTACTCCTGGATCCCAATTTCCTCTACCTGAAGCTCAAGATCCAGATCCGGGCATAAACTCTATACAGAGATATGAACTCACAGGCAGTAGCCATTTTTCGTTGGACGTGCAAATAAAAGCAAACGGTGCCAGGCAGGCTGAGCTTGTGCTGAAAAAACATCTGGATCGGGAAGAGCAATCCATTTATGATTTAATCTTTACAGCTAGTGATGGAGGTGAACCGGTGAAGTCTGGAAGCACTATAATCCAAGTCATTGTTCTGGATGCAAATGACAATGCACCAATTTTCAGCCAACCTATCTATGAAATCAGCATTGAGGAGAACATTCTTAAGGGCTTCACAGTTGTTACAGTAAGAGCTACTGATCTGGATGAGGGACTCTACGGAGAGATAAATTATTCATTCAAAAAAATCACAAAAGAAGATTCCAAAATATTTACTTTAAATTCAACATCTGGTACAATAACTATTATGGGGAATCTTGATTATGAAGAATCGCCCTTACACGAATTTGAAGTGAAAGCAGAGGATGGAGGGGGATTAAGTGATTGGTCAAAAATTTTGGTCATTGTAATGGATCTTAATGACAATGCACCTGAAGTCACAATAACATTTTTCATCAATGCTATACCTGAGAATTCACCAAGAGGAACAGTTATTGCCCTCCTTAATGTACAAGATGAAGACTCTGGGGTCAGTGGGGAGGTCACATGCTCAATTCCCAATAACTTCCCATTCCAGTTAAAAAAATCTCTCAATAACTTCTACAGGCTGGTGACATACAATGATCTTGATAGGGAACACATACCAGATTATAAAATCAGCATTACAGCTACTGATCATGGAAATCCACCACTCACTACAATCACTGAAATCTTTCTCCAGATTCTAGATACAAATGACAACCCTCCACAATTTGTAGAATCAAAATATACCTCCTACCTTCTCGAAAATAATCCAAAAGGAGCCTCAGCCTTTTCCCTCACAGCAAGTGATCCAGACTGGGAAGAAAATGCCAGAATAACTTACTCCATCGTTGATAACCAAATGAGGGACTCTCCTCTCTCCTCCTACCTCTCCATTAATTCTGAGACAGGGACCGTCTATGCCCTAAGCCCCTTGGATTATGAGGAGATTCAAGAGATTCAGTTCCAGGTCAAGGCTCAGGATGGAGGGTCCCCACCACTCAGCTCTAACATCTCGGTGACTCTCTTCATCTTGGACCAGAATGACAATGTGCCAGAGATCCTGTACCCCTCCCCTCCCGCTGATGGCTCAACTGGGATAGAGCTGGCCCCGCGCTCCTCTGAGGCAGGGTACCTGGTCACTAAAGTAGTGGCAGTAGATGCAGATTCGGGCCAGAACGCCTGGCTCTCCTATCAGCTGATCAGAGCCACAGAACCGGGGCTCTTCACCGTGGGACTCCACACTGGAGAGATCAGGACTGCTCGGCTGTTTCTGGAGAAAGACGCCCTGAAGCAAACCCTGGTGGTTTTGGTGAAGGACAACGGCCAACCGCCCCTCTCTGCCTCAGTCACTCTCACTGTGGTTCTGGCTGACAGCATCCCTAACGTATTGACTGAACTAAGCAGCATTTCAGTTTCTGGAGATTCACAATCAGATCTCACATTTTATTTAGTAATTTCAGTGGCTTCAGTCTCCTGTTTGTTCTTTACCTTTCTCTTCCTGTCCTTGGCAGTTAGACTTTTCAAGCGGAAACCTTCTCAGCTAGGTGACAGTGGAAGCATTACCTGTGGTGTTCCTGTTACACAGTTTCTGGGGATTGATGGAGTCCAAACATTTCTTCAATCTTATTGTCATGACGTTTCGTTGACTTCAGAGTCTCAGAAAAATCAGCTTCTTTTTCCAATTGGAAACTGTGCAAGTATACTGAAACCACAGCAGGATCCAGCTGAGCCTGATTCTTTGTTAATACAAGGTGATTCTACTCTTACTATGGAGGAGACCACAAACTATCAGGTGAGGATGTATATTTCAATATTCTTATTATATTCAGTTCCTTGTTTCTGTTTAAGATACAGAGAAACTAAACTATACTTTAACAATAGTTATTGTCTCAGAAAGCATAAACTTCAAAATATAACAGTAAATTACACATTTTACATACTGATCTTTTTAAAGAAATATGTTTTTAAAAAATCCCATAGAAGCTGTTGCATTTTATGTGTGATCCTAAACTGTGGATACTGTAAGTAGAATCCAAGTATTATACCAATATTACTCAAATGATGTCTTTCTCTGCAAGAATTTTAGAAAAACCTAATTTCACACTTCTAAAGTAAATATTTTGTATACTCTGTCCAATTTGTGAAAAAGGATGCAATTCTAATTGTTTATTAGTTGAATTCTAGCTACGGAAATGAACAGATAAGACTTCTAAATGAACGATGTAGGATGCTTAGCAGTCTATAGTGTTTCTGTATTGCCAAGAGGCTCCCTGGAATGCCTTTTCCTCCTCCTGCTAAAATTCAGGCAGCAGCTCAGCAGCTACCCTGAACCTGACGTGGAGCAGGATGATTTGAAACGTTATTCATCAAGGTGAGGGGGGGAGGGCCTTATCTTTTCAGACTTCTCCTTGAAGCTCCACTTTTGATATGTAGTTCTGGAGCTCAGAACACTATAATTGTTTTGTTTTGTGTTGGGTTGGGTTTTTGGTAGTTTTTGTCACTAAGGGAGCAGTATCAAGTCACGTAATATAGGTTGAAGGGAACATCTTCTCCATAGATCAGGGGTTCCATTCTGCTCATTTATGAGACCTACTGCTGATCAGTAATAATAAAAAATCCAAGAATATGGTGACTGCAACCTGAATAACTGTAGTCTATCCTCCGCAGTCAAAAGACAAGATTTTCTGTTTCAGAAGCTTGCCTATGAAACTGATGCAAGAAACCAGGCATTTGTCAAGGAAAAAAAATAATAATTTCAAAGTATTTACTGTATAACTACACTGACATCAGATTTTTATACTTGAGAAACCATCCCAAGAAACATATCCAAAATTTGAATGTGACATTTTTATAGGGATTTTTGTTTCCAATCACACTTGATGATTTTTGTGAAAGAAAGAAAAATATCTCTTATACATTCAATTCACTTAAAACCTATTGTATTTGCCTGGCATAAAAGTTACTGATGATTGTGATGATTATGATATTAGAACTGCCATTCAAAGCACGATCATGCTGGGCACTTCCTCCTAGTTTATATTCTAGAGCAGGCGTGTCCAACCCGTGGCCCATAGGCCGCATGCGGCCCTGAGCAGCTAGTAATGCGGCCCGCACTAGTTTTATGTTGCCCTCTTTTTTTTAATTTTATAATAAAAAATATAAAAAATAAATGAAGTTTTATTACTTATATACATTAACTATATTATGTATTTTATGTGTGGCCCAAGACAATTCCTCTTCACTCAGTGTGGCCCAGGGAAGCCAAAAGGTTGGACTCCCATGTTCTAGAGGGAGGGAGAAGCGAGGAGGGAGGGATTTGGGAGGTGGGGTGGAATGATGGGTCTGAGAGAACCTCAGAGTGACTGTTTATGAATATATATTTAGCGCCAGAGAAGGCAAGGACTGGCAGCTTATAGATATATTGCAATATTAAGGAAGTATTTTTACAACTCATGTTAAATTATTAATAACGGTTAATTTTATTTCTTGTTTAAATGTTAACATAATGACTGCGCTATTCTATATTTTCCCCATGTTCAATCTAATCCTGTTTTCCCAGATACTGTATATATAAGGTAATAGAGGAAAGAAATAAAAGAATATTCAAACCAGGAAAGAGTTTGATGGCAGCAGCAAAACTAGCAGTTCCTTTTGAAATATCCTTGGGTTAAATTAAAGAGAGAATGGATGGCCAAATCTTAATAGAGCAGTTATGTGGCCAACAGCAGAGCTCTCAAGAAGCATTTGTCACAGAATTAGATCCAAGCAAGTTTACATCATGCTGAATACATCCACATTTCAGACCAACTAAGTTTAAAAAAGAAGAATGATACTGAGTGGCTGTTGTGGGTCTTCCGGGCTGTGTGGCCGTGTTCTGGAAGTTGTGGTTCCTAACGTTTCGCCAGCATCTGTGGCCAGCATCTTCAGAGGGCAGGAGCACAGATAGAAGCAAAACCAGAGATGAAGGCCGTGAAAGCCTTCGACAATACAATGATACTGAGGCTGACTTAGATATTTCTTTAATAACAGCAGAAATAGCATGATAGCCCAGATATTAGTGGGAACCACTACTCATGTCCATATTAGTCTTTTGAAAGACATGGGTGCTTTTGGTTATGATAACCAAAGGCAGCTTTTTTGGATAAATTTCAAATGATTAACAAGTTTTATAGAATAGAATTTCATATGTATAAGAGAACTAATGCTACAAAATTGTTAGGAAATTATTTAGCATCAGAAAATCTTATTAAGAAGACAAGACAACAAACTGGCAAGGACTAGAAAGAAAAAGTTTAAAGCAAGTGTTCAGGGGGGCTGCACAAACATTTATTGTACAGTTACCATCAACATGAAAGTAGAAGTTTTTTGCTACAGCAGTTTATAAATATAAGAGACTAATCGAAGAGAATATAAGAGACTCTATAGTTGGAATATGAGTGAATGTGGCCCAGTTCCAAAATGTCAGGATGTCATCCATGCCATCCTGCCATGGCGACAGGAAGCATCCTGCCAGTCTGTTAAAACTCACAGGATAGGTTGGGGGGTGCTTTGCTGTAAAACCGCCAGACATGTAAGAGGAGACTTGGTGTATTCACAGAACTGCAAACTATGTTAATCAAAGTATCGAGGTGAGCGATTCAGCACCCAGGACAGATCAAAGGGTGATATCGCCGTGTTAGTTGATTCAGACCTAGAAAGAGAAATACTGAGAGATGAAGGGAAGGGCGATCGAGCAGTGAATCCCAATGGTGGTGGTGGGGGGGGGAACTTGGAGATTATTAAACTGTTGGTTGCGGGAGCTTGATTCACTCGAATTTTAATGTGCAATGGATCACTGGCTTTAATAAAGATTCCTTCATATCCCTAAGTGGCTTGTGTCAGAAACTCTGATTTAATAGTCATTGGATCGGGAACATCACAGAAAGATTCAAGTCATTATGGAGATCTTACCCGAAGATTCCAAGTTTACCAAGGAAGGTCTACAAATGGAATATCCAGAACCCGTAGGAACCCCTCTGATATCGGGAGGAGGAGACGGGGAGTATGGAGGAGAAGAGGGCCCTGTCTGGAGTGCATGGGAGTGCTCAGCGCGAGAAGGCAGCTCGCCGAGTGGGAGAGAGGGGAGAGAGACAGAACTCAGAACCCCAATGAACCCAACCATGCGAGACACCAGGGGATGACTGGAGGAGCGGGGAATCAAGCTGAAGGTCCCAACCAACTTCGAGAGCACAACCTGATCCAAGACAATGAAAAGAACCAAGTTTGCTTGGTCCCTGGAGGTGGGAGGAGGCACGGAGAGGAATCCAGACCGGTGGGTGACTATGTGAGAAAGAGGCTCCCGCACCAGGTGTTCAACCTCGGAGCAGTGGATGGAGAAAATGGAATGGGAGATTAGTTCCCTAGGAGAGCGTGTATCTGACCTGCAGGAAGCGGTCGAGCAGCTCCTTCAGAAAGTAAGCTGGGGGAGGGGTTGTTTTACCATATGTGGTGGATGTGTAAGGTTGCAAAGAAATTTTGGATTCAAATATGTACCTTGATGCAGAGTATACTACAAATACAGATTCCGCTCAAACCAGAATTATTTTTGTTGGGGATATTGGATTTACAAATAGAAAAACACCTAGTTAGAATCATACAATATATGGTTACTGCAGCAAGACTTCTTTATGCACAATTTTGGAAAACTCAGATTTTACCAACGATACAAGAATGGTTGTTAAAATTGATGGACATGGCAGAAAATGATAAACTCACTTGTTTATTAAAAGAAAGCTCAAGTTGTCGTTATCTCAAAGAGTGAAAACCACTGGTGGACTATTTGCGAAATGCAGGAGGGGCGAAGCTTACATGGGGATTTGAAGATTAGGCTATAAATATAATGGGGTATATTAACAAAGAATTATTCATATCTATTGCATGAAAAACTAGCACTTAGGATGGATTTTTTTTGTTTTCATGACCAGGGATAGATTGGAAGTTACCTATGTTTCATACTTTTCTTTTTCTTTTTCTTTTACTTTACTACACTTTTTCTTTTATTTCCTTTTATTTTGTATTTCTATTTCTTATTCTATTTCTAACTTTTAACTATGTATTGTAAAATTCTAATAAAATTTATCAAAAAAAAGAGAAAAGAAACTAAGCTGGGGGACGACGACCAGCACGACGGCGATGAAAGATCGAACGTCCTCCGAAGGAGAGAGCGATGAATCCGAAATGGAAGGAGATCGTGGGATGACCAGGTTGGTAACCGCTCGCCCCCCTTGCGGCTGAACTCAAACTGGGGCGACGAGATGGACCCCGAGCGCAGATGGGTCGTTCAGGTTGAGAGACTTGAGGGTGAAGTTCACTGGGGACCCTAAAAGCCTGGCCTGCTTCCTAACCCATGTGAGAGGGTTCACGGAAGAATGTGAGGAGTTATTTCCAACTGAAGGCTCCAAGGTGCGATACTCACCTTGAAGGCGAGGCCGCGGAATAGCTCATAGAACTGCATGACTCAGGCGCCCTGGCGCTAGAGGACTTTGAGAGTTTCATGAGCGCTTTAAGGGACTGGTTTGAGGATCCCCTTTCTAAGATGAGAGCCAAGACCAGCTTACAACATATTAAACAAGGAAGCAGGTCAGTCTCGGAGTACGCCACAGAATTCAGTAGGCTGGCTGGGAAGCTGAGAGACTGGCCGGAATCCCTCAAAAATTGAATACTTCCAAGGGGTATTGCACCCAGAGATCCTAGAGTGGTCCCTAGCAAGGGGGGACCCTGGAACCCTAAGGGAATGGATTTGTCTCACCGACGAAGTAGAAGATATGCGAATTCGTTTCAAGAGACAGCAATGAGCCCAACCGATGGGGAAGTGACCAGTGGCACCAACCTTTTCCTCGGAGAGACGGGGAGCTCTTAAGTCGTGGGAGGAGGAAAAGGAATGGCGAGCTAAGAAGGGACTATGCTTTAAATCCCATTGGGGGAGATGGGCGGTCATATAAATTTAAATAAATAAAATAAATGTGGCAAGGAAGGTCATCGCATTGCCAGCTGCCCGCAATCTGTGACCCCGATGATGAGCAAAGCGAGAGAGAGTGACGCAAGGTTTTCAGGGACAAAGACCAAGGGAGCCGCGGCCACTGTGACGGAGGGAAGGGCTTGCGAAGCCCTATAGGAAGGAGAAGACTCGACTGAGGAGGAATTCCAGCTGGCAGTAAACGGCAGGAGCCTGTTCTAAGCAGCGCCGAAGGGCAGACAATTATAAATAGGCATGAAGATTCCATGGTGAGTGGAAATTGTCCAGCAATGCTGGTGAGATTACAGATAGAAGCATTAGGGGCTCATGGCAGCATGAATCTAGTGGGGATGTTGGATTCGGGGAATACCAGATGTCTCATGCATCCCGCTCTAGTGACTGGACTGAGACTAAAAGTGAGAAGGCTGAAAGAGCCTATCAGTTTCATTCAACTTGATGGGACAGAGATGAAAGAGGGCCCAGTAGAGTATTGCACCGGAGTGGTTCAGATGGAACTAGGAAGCCATGAAGAGACTTTGAGATTTATAGTGGCTCCTATATCTTATCAACCTGTAGTATTGGGACTGCCTTCGTTGTGAGCCCAGAACCCCCAAGTGAATTGGGTCACTGGACAATTAACTTTCGCCGATGGAATGTATAAGGGGTTAACTCCATGAGAACATAAGAGCGAGCCTGAGCTAATAGGTGCAGCGTCCGAGATGTGGGGGGTAGTGGCAGGAGAGGAGAACGAGCTCATTCCCATGCAGTACAGAGATTAAAAGGAGTTTTTCGGAGAAGTGGAGTCCAACCAGCTCCCACCTCACAGAAAGTTGGACTGTGCTATAGAAATGGAAACAGGTGCCGAATTGTCCAGAACTAAGCTGTATTCCATGACTCCCAAAGAACTGGAGGCATTGCGGGAGTTCATTGACAAAAACTTAGAACGAGGGTTCATTCGCCCAGCCACCTCATTGATGGCTGCACCTGTTCTTTTCAGGACCAAGAAAGATGGATCAATGAGACTGTGCACTGATTACTGGGGGTTGAATGCTATCTGTACCTCCAATAAATACCCCTTACCACTGATGAAGGACATGCTAGCCCACCTATCAAAGGGGAAGATTTTCACCAAACTAGACTTAAGGGAAGCGTACTTCCGAGTTTGAATTCGGGAGGGAAATGAATGGAAAACCGCATTTAATTGCCAGCTGGGGTCCTTTGAGTACTTAGTAATGCCCTTCGGATTAAGGGGGGCCATGGGGTCTTCATTCATTCATTCATTATATTACATAATTTCATGGGGGTGTTTGTCTATTTAGATGATATCGTGATTTATACTGAAACGATCGAAGAACATGTGTTTGGTGAGGGAAGTGCTGAAACGGTTACTGCAAAATCAATTGTATGCCAAATTGTCAAAATGTGAATTTCATAAGGAGCAATTAGATTATCTGGGGTATCGGGTATCAAGCAAGGGGATTGAAATGGATCCAGCGAAGGTGCAAGATGTGGTAGCTTGGGAACCACCTAGAACTAGGAGACAGTTACAGTGTTTCTTGGGGTTTGCAAATTTTTACTGACAATTCATACACCATTTTGCACAAGTAGCTTTACCTCTCACTGATTTGCTAAAGACTAAGGGGAAGGGGGACCCTAAGGTAGTGAAAAGACCGGGGGCAGGTCTGCAGTGGACGACAGAATGCCAAGCGGCTTTCTAGCAACTGAAGGCATTGTTCACTTCGGAGCCAGTATTAAGCCACCCCAACCCCACAAAACCCCTAATTGTACAGGTAGACGCATCAGATGTTGCTGTATGATAAATTTTATTACAACAGGATGAAGGGAAACTGAGACCTTGCGCATACCTTTCCCGCAAGATCACCAACACAGAACCACATGGCATCATCTGGAGATGGACGGGGGCTGTGAACGTACTAACCAAGTGTTGGAGCAGTACCTTAGATGCTACGTTAGCTATCAGCAGGACAATTGGGTGGATCTACTTCCATTCGCCGAAGTGGATTATAATAATTCAGTACATCAGAGTACGGGGTTCCCCCATTTCCAAGTAGTGAATGGGCAAGAGTTCCTGGCATTCCCAGAGTTGCCAAAGGATAAAACCGAAATCGTCCCATTGGACGAGTGGATGAAACACATGGATGGGTGGCCAACAATAGAGAGGGTGTTGGAAGACGCCAAAGAAACTTACAAGAAATATGCTGACTGCAAAAGGGCACCAGAATGGCAACTGAAAGAAACTCTACAAAGTTCCTAAAATCCTCACAACCCTCAAAAAAGCTGGTTCCAAAATATGTGGGACCTTTCCCCATCACCAAAATTATTAACAATGTGACAGTGCAGTTACAGCTACCAAAAAAATTGAGACATGTCCACCCCATTTTTCATTGTAGTCTGCTGAAACCAGTTAAAGATTCAGAATGCTGGCACCCAGAACAACCTACACCGGTTCCAGTGATGGTCAACAGAGAACAGCACTTTGAAGTGCAAGAAATAGTAGACTCCAGATGGTACCGTGGGGGGGGGGGGGGGTTGCAGTACTTAATTCAGTGGAAACATTTCCCCAAATCTCAGAATGAGTGGGTGGACACTCATCATGTGCAAGCCCCTAACTTAGTGAAAAAGTTTCATGACAAATTCCCAACCAAGCCAAAATAGAAGGTTTGAAAAAGGGGAGGGGATTTATTTATTTAGCGTATGGTACACACATTGCCAGGGAGTCTACAATGTTACACAGTAGATGTTCTGGCACCAGATAGTTGTTAGTCTTTCTTGCACTAATGCACCACAAGAGGGCGAGCTAGCTTTGCTTCAGCTGGCCAGCAGCGTTCCTTTTTAGGGAAGTCGGCTCATCCAGGCTTTTTTTTCCACCAATCTTCCATCAGCACTGGTTCCTGCTCCACGCACAGATCGCCACCAGCGTTTCCCCCCACCAAATTGGGGGTACCTATTTATCTACTCGCAGATGACATGCTTTCGAACTGCTAGGTGGACAGAAGCTAGCGATGAAATGACAGGAACTTACTTCCGTCACATGGAGCTGGGCTTGAACCATTGGAGTGCCAACCATTTCTGGCCAGCAAACTCCAGCGTCATTAAGCCACTGTGCCACTGCGTCCCCTTAGGGGAGGGGAACCTGTGTGGCAGTTGAAGTGTATTGTAGTTTATATATAAAGCGCTAAAGGCGGGAGATTTATTTTTAGGGAGGCAGAATGTCAGGATGTCATCCATGCCATCCTGCCATGGCACCAGGAAGCATCCTGCCAGTCTGTTAAAACTCACAGGATAGGTTGGGGGGTGCTTTGCTGTAAAACCGCCAGACATGTAAGAGGAGACTTGGTGTATTCACAGAACTGCAAACTATGTTAATCAAAGTATCGAGGTGAGTGATTCAGCACCCAGGACAGATCAAAGGGTGATATCGCCGCGTTAGTTGATTTGGACCTAGAAAGAGAAAAACAGAGACAAAGGGAAGGGCGATCAAGCAGTGAATCCCAATTGGGGGGGGGGGAACTTGGAGATTATTAAACTGTTGGTTGCGGGAGCTTGATTCACTCGAATCTTTAATGTGCAATGGATCACTGGCTTTAATAAAGATTCCTTCATATCCCTAAGTGGCTTGTGTCAGGAACTCTGATTTAATAGTTATCGGATCAGGAACATCACACAAAAACTATATAGTAGTTCTCCCTGCTTGGGTCATCAGTTTATATCAATTTTTTTTAAAAAAAACAAGAAAATCAAGTTTAGGCTCTTTCACAAACTCAGGATCTGGTTCCCCACAACTGAATATATTTTACAACCCTTGACAATTCTTGGCTGAATGGAATACTTGACTACCTTTCCCAATCAGCTTATTTGTAAACTCTCTGATCTATGTTTTATCATTGAAAAAAACGGAAAAGAAATTTATGAGATCATTTACCATACAGCCTTCAAAACACTCATCAGCTGGATGGATATAACTCCTGTTGATTCCAGAATCTTTGAGAAAGAAGGCAATTTGTGTTACAGGTTCTGCAGTCAGGTATGTTCTTATAAAAAGCAATATAATACAAGCATCTTTAGATACAACACAACCAATTCTTAAGGTAAAGAAGATATTCCAGTAACTTTAAATGAAAACTCTCTGAAAAAAATTGAAAACTTGGTAAAATGTCAACAAATGTCAAACATATATAACATAGTAGAAGATGCAGTAGAAATCACAGCAGCTGATATATGGGATGCTTTGTTTCCCCTGTGGTTAAATATAAACTAAAAGGAAAGATGCTAACCATACTCTTATCAGTTTGTAGCCTGAAGTTAAAACGTTGGGGGAAATAATAATACATTCTCTTTTGTTGATCTTCAATGTCTTTAAGTTTAGAGATTTCTAAGTGTATTGGGTGTCCATTGTATCTGCTTTCAGAGTCTATATCAAGGCAATAAAACTTCAGTGCAATAAAACTCAATTGACTATAGAATTTTTTTAGTGTTTTTGTCATGAAAAATCATGATTTTGTACTTTGGCCATCCATAATGAAAATAGAGTTTAGAAGGGCTTCTTTGCTAGAAGACCTGAAAGAACAGATTTCTTTGGTTTTGGCATCCGTATTAATGAGTAATATAAAATAATCCAGGTGGTTTCAACAGAAAAATGTCCACCCTACTTTGTTTATAATTTTCTCAGGTTTTTCATTTTTCAATTTAATTATATTTTAATTCGTATTGCTTTTGATTTCTATCACCTTGCTGCTGCCTAGTTTGTATGGGATCTTTATTTTGTATTTTATTTTATTTTATCATATATGTTTTAACATGAATTGTACTTCACCATGTTTATTGTACAGTGCCCAGAGAGCTTTGGCTATTACATGGTTTAATTTTTTAAATAAATAAATGTAAATATGTAAAAAAAATAACATGACAGTGCTATGTTGGTCTATGGCCACAATAAAGATTTGATTTGATTTGATTTGATTTGATTTGATTTGATTTGATTTGATTTGATTTGATTTGAACATGACAGTGGCAAACAAAAATGAAAAATATATATGGATTTCTTGAGAAATGCCAATGAAGGTCAGAAAGAATATGAGATTTAAAAGAAAATTATAAACCAATGAGACAGTTTGTACTGGAACAGGCTCCTTTACTCCAACATCAATTTGCAACAGTAGCCAAGCAAATATTATTGGGAAGATCTCAGAAACACAACAGCAACAGCACATGGAAAAAAAAAATCCTTGGGAACACACTTCTAACAAAGAACTAAAGAGATCTCATACTGAGGTATATTTACATTTTTAACAACATTTATAACAAGGCATTAGACAAAATATATTCTCACAAGCCGTAATTTCCTAAATGCTTTTTAAGAGGTTTATATCATACTTATTTACATCAAAAATATTCAAAAGTGTCTAGAGTGACAAAGATTTTGAAAATGAGGAATGTCAACTATATGGAGTAGAAAACAAATCATGCATGACTATCAGTGAAGAAATACCATACTAGTCAGAAAAATCTGAAACGTAAAAATTGTCCATAGTTAGCATTGTAGCAGCAGTGCAGCAGCAGAGAGAGAGAGAGAATAGAGAGATTATATAACTCCTGTATATATAACTCCTCTCTCTCTCTCTCTCTCTCTCTCTCTCTATATATATATATATATATATATATATATATATATATACACATACATACATACATACATATATATATATATATAGAGAGAGAGAGAGAGAGAGAGAAAGTGAAATTAGTGAAATTCTTCATATGGACTCTGAGTGTCACTGTTGGACAGCAAGGGAGCTGAACGGATGAGTATTGCAGCAATCCATTTCCATAATATTTCAGCTGTTCGGCAAGGAGATGCAACAGAAAGCATTATGTTAAAAGCTGTTCCAAAAAGGATTATATTTCTATGATCTTACTGTAAAATATTGGGACATCTGGGGAATCCTATGTGGAAAACAAAAGAGGAAGAAAAGAGGAAACAAAAGATGATGATGGAGGCAAAATACAAAATCATAATACAAGAACCAAATTTGAGGCAAGTACTTTTTCTGTTATTGTGTTCTTTGATCAACTGGGTGGTATCTGAGCAGGTTCAGTATTCATTTCCAGAGGAAACAGAAAGCAATTCCTTTGTGGGGAACCTTGCTAAAGATTTAGGGTTGGATGTTGGACAGCTGCCAAAACGCAAACTTGCTATCTCTTCAGAAAAACAGTATTTTGTTCTGGATGAGCAAAATGGTGATCTATATGTCAATGACAGAATAGACCGGGAAAAGATTTGTGGAAAATCACCTACTTGTATCCTAAAACTAGAGGTTGTGGCACATAATCCTTTGAATATTTTCCACATAAAGGTTTTCATCTTAGATATTAATGATAATGCCCCACAGTTCAAAGAAAAAGATATAAGACTTGAAGTGAGTGAGTCTAATTTGCCAGGAGCTCGATTTGCCCTTGGAAATGCTGAAGACGAGGACATTGGAATCAACTCCCTTCAAGATTATCACTTGAGTTCAACCCCGTATTTCAAACTAGAAATTCAAGAGAGCAAAGATGGTGGCAAATATGCAGAATTAATTTTGCAAAAGCCACTGGACAGGGAAAAAGAGCGCATGCACCACTTGATTCTTACAGCTTCAGATGGGGGACATCCGGTGAAAACTGGGACTCTTAACATAGAAGTTAACGTTATTGATACAAATGACAACCCACCAGTCTTCTCCCAGGCAACTTACAAAGCAAATCTGAAAGAGAATACACCCAGGGGGACCTCTGTGCTTCAGGTTAAAGCATCTGATATTGATGAAGGGTCAAATGCTGCAATCCATTATACAGTCAGTAAAATCCAAGATAGCAATCAGAAGAAATTTAGTTTGGATCCCACTGATGGAACAATTTCACTTAAGGAAAGTATTGATTTTGAAGAGAGAGGAAGCTATGTGATGATAATACAGGCAACTGATGGAGGTGGACTGGTAGCACATTGCAACGTAGAGATTGAGGTTCTTGATGAGAACGACAATGCTCCAGAAGTAATTATTACATCTGTATCCAGCCCCGTTCCTGAAGATATTCTACCTGGAGCAGTGATTGCTCTCATCAAAGTCCATGACAGAGATTCTGGACTTAATGGGGAAGTCACCTGTTACCTAAGGGAAATTGTACCCTTCCAGATAGTCTCATCATCAGATAATTACTTCAAGCTCCTCATAGATGGCCCCCTCGACAGAGAAAGAACGCCAGTGTATAACATTACAATTACAGCCACAGACCAAGGCACACCTCCTCTCTCCACAGATAAAACCATCTCAGTACCAATTTCAGATATCAACGATAACCCTCCAGCATTTGAAAAACCTTCCTACGTTGCCTACATTCCTGAGAACAACCCATCCGGAATGTCCATTTTCCAAGTCAAGGCTTTTGACCCAGATCTGGATCGGAATGCCCAAATCACCTACTCCATTCTTGACAGCAACGTCAAGGACCTGCCTCTCTCCTCCTACGTTTCCATTAACTCTGAGACGGGAACTCTCTATGCTCAACGATCTTTTGACTATGAGCAGTTCAGAGAGTTCCAGCTGCAAGTGCAGGCCCAGGATGGAGGCTCTCCGTCTCTCAATAACAGCGCCACGGTCAAAGTGTGTGTATTGGATCAGAATGACAATACTCCCCAGATCCTGTACCCTTCCCAAACAACTCAGGGTTCATCGTTCTTTGAGATGGTGCCTCGCTCAGCAGATTCGGGTTATTTGGTGACAAAAGTAGTGGCTGTGGACGCTGACTCTGGACACAACGCCTGGCTCTCTTTTCATCTCCTGCAGGCCACAGAGCCCTCGCTCTTCATCATCGGCTCCCACACGGGAGAGATCCAAACGGCTCGAGCATTACTTGAGAGAGACATTACGAAGCAGAGGCTGGTCATCATGGTGAGGGATAACGGGCAGCCACCTCTCTCGGCCACCACTAGCCTGAACCTGGTCTTTGCTGAGAACTTCCAGGAGGCCCTTCCAGAGATGAATTCCCAACCCAATAACTCAGAGGATCAGTCCAACCTCCAGTTTTATTTGGTTCTGACTTTGACTTTGGTGTCCTTTCTGTTCCTGGTGGCGGTGATTGTGGCCATTGTTATGAAACTTCAAAGGTCAAGGAACCCCACTTTTCTTCAGTGCTTCATTCCTGATTCTCACTCAAAGACCGGTGCCATATTTCCTCCAAATTATGAAGATGGGACTTTGCCTTATTCTTATCAGATCTGTTTATCCACTGAATCCAGGAGAAATGAACTGACTTTTCTGCAACCCAATGTCCAAATAGTGGAAAACCTCCTTTGCAATAGTAAATCTGATACTTGCGTCATGCTCAATGGAGATTGTTATCTAAATTCTAAAAAGGATTCTGAAGATATGGTAAGTTTACTTTTCCTTTCTTAGTGAGATTTGTCATTATAACAGCATTTTAATGGTATTAGTGAAAACAGTAACGGTTGCTAGACTGGTAATCTTTGGCATCTTTTTTTCTTTAGCTGAGGCCTGTATCAAGTTGAAGTACTGTAGGAGGAAAGCATTACTACTGAATCAAATGTAGGACTGAATAAATATTTGTTTACAAAGCAATGGGTTTCTGAAGTTGCCCTAACTGGCTTAACAGGGAATGCTAATAGGAGATTGGCAGTAGAGTTCAACATGAGGAAGAGAGAAAGAAGAGTGTAGCTAGAGAAACTATGTATTTCGAGGCACTGTGTGAGCGTACAGTATGCTGCATGGGATGAAAACATGTCCTGAGTAACTATTAATGGTAAGGGGTATATCCTGAGAGCAATTGATTGCCGTTGCAGAAGACCTGATTGCTTCCTGGTGAGCAAGGAAAAGACATTATAAAGGTGGTATGTTTCTAGAGAGTAAATTCAGTGATTAAGGAAACAGGACAAGGTGGAAGAAATTTGTTACATGAGCTCAAGGGAGAACATGGGGGAGATTGATCTCTAATCAATCTACCTCTATGTCAGGGCTTTCCAAACTTTTGCCGTTGGCGACACACCAACGGCTGGCATGCAAAAACTAGGAAGCGCCGCCGCGGCGCACAAAACCCCAGAAGCACCGGCAGCGGCGCTTACGGGTTGCCGCTGCCGCACTTTCAGGTTTTTGCACACTGTGGCAACGGTAGCATCGTCCTGGAACCCAGAAGCGCTGATGGTCCGCTGCCGCTGCTGCACACGCTGCCGCACGCAGCAGCAGCAATGCGCCATCACTGCTTCCAGGTTGTCGCGTGACAGACTTGGGGCCCCCAGGCAGCACAGTACTATGTCCCTGCTCTATGTGATTAGCTGTAAAGTTGATGGAGATGATTCTGCAGTCATGTTTGTGTCTCTGAAAAAAACAAAACAGCAAACTTACTATAATGCTTAAGGAAATGGTTAAGAATATTGTGGCAGTGAATGACTATACCTCAGCTCCTAAGAGAAGTTGAAGATTTGGGAGGTCAAGCAAGGGAGGCATTATATCGTGAGTTCACAGGGAAACCAATTTACCATAAGGAAAAAGCAAGTCCTAAGTCTTTATGGTTGGCGCAAGAGACCGTGCTGAACAAGAAACAAAATCCGGGGCCCTGAAGAGAGAGAGGATATAACTGCTACCTCTTACAGGATGAAGTTGTCACAGTAATACTCATTTTAAAAAGTGAAATAATTTCTGTGCAAAAGAGAGGCACTATGCTACATGAGGGCATGGTGGCTCAGCAGGTAAGACGCCAGGCTTGTTGATCGGAAGATCGCAAGTTCAGAGGTTCGAATCCCTAGTCCCGCGTGACGGAGTGAGCTCCCACACTAGCCCCAGCTCTTGCCCACCTAGCAATTCGAAAGCATGCAATTGCAAGTAGAATAATAGGTACCACTTCGGTGGGTAGGTAACAGCGTTCCGCGTGCGTCATGCCAGCCACATGACCATGGATGCGACTTTGGACAACACTGGCTCTTTGGCTAACAAACGGAGATGAGCACGGGACATGACTGCACAAATGTGCAGGAGGAACCTTTACCTTTTATACTACATGAATCAAGATCTATTTTGAGTATCACATCTGCAAAAATTACCCGAACCTATCACTTTCTTTCTAAATAAACATATGGGTGTCCAGTATATACAAGATAATATTTTCTTGAACTAATTGTAGGACAATGACATAGACCAAAATGATCTTCCACTTATGTTCTTTTCCTCACATTCTAAGTCCTTATTCCATGCCTCCTTATATGCTTGAACATCTAATTTAGTGAATTCTGACAACCATTCATTAATAACCATTATGGGCTTATTTTCTAAAGCACACATTAAATCCTCTGGTATTAAGAGCGAATTCTAATAATAGAGGCGTGCTTGCCCATATATGGATGTCAGGTTTGCTTTTCGAAGATATTGCCAATAGTGCCACTCTCATGAACAGAGAGAACTTACATGTGTTAAATAAAGGTTTTTAAAACATTGCTGTCCTTTCTCAGTAACAACTGTATGAAAGCTAATATAAATAAAATTATTCTGATCTTCCAGGGCATTAGGTAGAAGATGGGTGATAAATTCTGCAAGGAGCAATATAATCTCCCCTACATCACATGGATTCATGCAGCTCAAGTAGAGAATTCAATAAAATAGGTCCTTCCTTAGGAGGACAATAAAGTGGTGAATGTCTTCCCTCTGAGTAGCAATGTGGCTGTTTGTTTTATCACCCACTCTGAATAATTTATTTTAGATGCTTAGCTCAGGTTTCTTTGTAAGCTGATGTCCCTGTCCTGTTGATGCCTTAGCATAATTGAGCTGCATTGAAGCACAAACTGTGGGCCGATACTGTGCACAGAGAACTTTCTCTCCACAATTCTTGTCCAAGAAGACTGGAAACTATCCTGTAGCATTAGAGCAGCCTTTCTCAACTTTTGACCCTAGAGGAACCCTTGAAATATTTTTCAGGCCTCGAGGAATCCCTGCACAAAATTATTATATTTGTTTCATGTGTAGGCCTGTATAAATGCATTAAGAGTGTTCTTAAACTAAAAATAAAGAATGAAACTTACCTCTTTAATGTGAAGTTGCCCGAATTTGAAATGATTTTTTAAGTAAATCGTGATCTCCCAAGGAACCCTTGGTGACCTCTCACGGAACCCTAGGGTTCCACGGAACCCTGGTTGAGAAACCCTGCATTAGAGACACCAGTTCAGGGGTGTTACCAGCTAGTTTGCTGGTTCATGAGAACTGGTTGTTAGACTATTGCACACCTTACAGTTAAGATAAAACCTCATATTTTTCCTTCTCTCCTGGAGAAACTGGCTTATCCAGGCAGAGGAGAAAGGAAAGCCCGTAGTGCGTCTGACAGGAAGTGGGCTTTGCACGCTCCAAACTTCACCGACAGAGAGCTGGTCCAGGCAGAGTGGGGAAAAAGTAAGAACTTATACCTTAGTTCTAATTGTATTGAAAATACTGGCACTCCGTGTATATAATTTTATATAATTATAATTGTCATTGATGGATGAAATTTTCTCCCATGTTTTAAAATGCAACTAAGCCTATTTAGTTTTGTAGGACCCTGGGGCCAAAATTATTATTACACAACCCAGTTCTAAGCAGAATTGTAGCCAGTGGATTTAGGACTACAGGTGAGGCCTCTTAATTAGTAAAGCCTTTAAAATTGCTTTGATTTTCTGACTATATTGTGTCAAGCAATATTAAAAAGGAGTTAAAGAAGGAAAAATCTCTTTTTATGCTCATACTTTCACCATCCATGCTCAAGAGAGAGACCACACTTTTATCTCTTTATTTCCTTGTTCTCCGTCAAAACAAGTAGGACCCAATTTTTAAATCCTGTATTATCAAGAAATGCCATAAAACTCAAAGGCATGCTTTATATTGAAAAAAACATTCTGTCAGACGTACATTCCAAAACCCCTGCATTTCTCAGCCTCAATTTAGTTTTAGTTAAACTGGAGCAGATTCTTGAATTTGTGATATCAAGATAATGAAAAGAACCAATCCTATCTGAAATGTTAGTGGTTCATGGCACTACGGAGTTTGAGGGCCTCTCGTCTTATTAGTATTGTTGTGACTCCCTGTGCTTAACTGAAAAAAATCAGCTTTTTTACAGATATGTTGGTACATCTAGATTATCATGATTCGCACCAGTGCGAATCCTGCCATGGTTATGCACTATAGATTAGTTGGGGGGATGGCAGCAATATCCGTGTCAGTAACAGTGAGCTCTGAGAAACAAGGGGAGGATGACTGCATTCCAGCAGAAACGGTTGGAGATTGTTTATAGCAGCAAGTTACACCAAGGTCATTCATTGGTGCCATCTGGAAATAGCTGGAAGATGAACGCAAGGTGGGAGGGGGTGCGAGTGAGTGGAAATGTACAGGCAATAACCGTGTCAGCAGGAGAGGCTGGCACGGAGGGGGGAGAAAGGGCTTATTCAACTGTTTCGGTGGGAAAACTTCATTCTGAGCTTTGACTATGTTCCATGTTACTATTTCCTAATAAATTTCTTCTATATCCTACATGGATTGTACTGAGGAGTTCTGAATTGGGAACTTAAGAACTGGAATCATCACAGAAAGCTCAGAATCGCCATTATGGAGACCGTACCTGAGGACTACCAAGTTTCTGAGGAAGGTCCAACATTACAAAGCTTAGATCTTGCAGACACTCTTCCTGTAGTGACAGGAGGGGAAGAATGGGCTGATGGCGGAGACGATTCGTGCTCGGAGGGATTGGAACCTGGAGGTGTCTCCCCGATGGGGTTGAGACTTTCCTGGCCGCAGTCCCGAGAGCATCTGAAGCCGCAATGGGAAATACTGCTGAGCCCGACAGTTTTGTTGAAACCGATGGTGGCCGAGCTAGAAGAGATCCTTGCCATGTCTGAGCAAGGGGGAGAAGAGAGTGGAGAATCTGACGACGAATGCAAAGTTGGGAGATGGAGAAAGAGCACCGCTCGAGACTTTGCGAACCAAGAAATCAAAAAGCCTCGGGGATTGGGGACCCCACCTGGGGGCTCGACCGAAGAAGGTGCCGAATTCAGGAGAACACAACCCACCAACACCACTGAAAGGAGCCAATCCACGTTGGCCCCAGGGGATAGGTGGAGGTGCCGAGCCCAATGACACCCAAAAAGTGACCAAGGAGAGGGGGTCTCTTGTTGCGCTGCAATAACAGAGAACCGGGTGGAAAGAGAGATGACGTCCATGGGAGACCGACTGACTACCTTGCAGGGAGCGATGGAACGCTTATTGCAAAGATTTGATGAAGTAATAGAATCCAGAGCATCACCCAGCTCGCAACTGTCTTCCTGAAGCAAAAGTGGAGGTCCAAAGCATCACTCTACCAAAATTAAGAAGCAAGATGAGGAGCACCCAGTCCTACAGAAGCCCTATACAGAGAAGCCTAAAATGGTGAGAAAACTCAAAGGGGTCTTTGGCGTGAGACACTTAAAAGTAAAGTTTGGCGGAGACCCAAAGCAATTAGCCTGGTCTGTGACCCATGTGAGAGGCTTTATGGAAGAATTCGGGGAGTCATTCCCCACTGATGAAGCCAAGGTGAGGTATATTTTGGCACATCTTGAAAATGGGGCAGTGGACTGGGAGGTTGAGCTTCATGATATGGGAGCTCTGGAACTAGAGGATTTTGATGAGTTTATGTGTGAAGTAGAGGACATGAGGCATCAGATTCGAAGACAACAATGCACCCAAGCAGCAGGAAGACTTTCAGCAACTGTGAGCACGGCGGCTGATAAGAAGGGGAATTGTAAATCATGGGACAAAGAAAAGGATCGGTGAATGCGAAAAGGCTTATGTTACAAATGTGGAAAGGAGGGTCACAGGATCGCCAACCATCCCCAATCGGCAACAACGACCTGAAGCAAGCCCAGCGAGAGCAGATCTAAAATAATAACTATGAAAGGTAGAGGAACAGCCTTTGGAGCAGAGCCAACTCCCAAAGATCCCGTACCGATGGGAGAGGACTCAACAGAAGAAGAATTCAAGCTGGCAGGAAACTGGGAGCACCTGTCCTAAGTGGCACCCGAGGGCAGGTGACTTCAAGTGGGCATACAGATCCTATGGTGAGTGGAAATTGCCCAGCCATGCTAGTGGGAGTGCAAGTAAAATCCGCAAGAAATGGAAACTGTGCAGACCTAGTGGGGTTGTTGGATTCTGGGTGCACTCGTTTGATGCACCCATCTATAGTAACTGGACTGAGACTGAGAGTGGGCCAGCTGAAAGAACCCATCATTTTTTCACAATTGGATGGGTCGGATATGCAAGGGGGCCCATTAGAGTATTACACTGAAGCTTTAACCATGCAAGTTGGAACCCACAAAGAGACTTTGCGCTTTCTAGTAGCACCCATAGCTAATAAATCCATAATTCTGGGATTGGCATGGTTAAGACAGAGGAATTCCAAAGTGGATTGGGGAACAGGACAGTTAATTTTCCCAGATGGGAGCTACCTGGGGCTGAAGGAGAAAGAGCTGCCCCCTGATCTGGAAATGATGGCTGCTGTGGCAGAGATGTGGGGGGAGCATTCTACTCCAGAGGAGGAGTTAATTCCTTTACAATACAGAGACTTAAAGGAAGTGTTTGGGGAAGCTGAGTTGAATCAACTCCCTCCCCACAGAAAATCAGACTCTGCAATTGAGTTAGATGAAGGAGCAAAATTACCCAAAACGAAATTATATTCCATGACTTATAAAGAGACAGAAGCATTGCGAGAGTTCATTGACAAAAATTTAGAACGAGGTTTCATCTAGCCAGCCACCTCTCCAATGGCAGTGCCGGTGCTGTTCCGGAAAAAGAAAGATGGATCGTTGAGACTGCGTACTGATTACAGGGGCTTGAATGCCATATGTACTTCAAACCAGTACCCATTGCCCCTGATGAAAGATTTGTTGGTGCAATTGTCCAAGGGAAAGATTTTTACTAAATTGGATTTAAGAGAGGCTTATTTTTGCATGTGCATTCGAGAAAGAGATGAGTGGAAGACTGCCTTTAACTGCCAGCTAGGTTGTTTTGAGTATTTGGTCATGCCATTTGGATTAAAAGGGGACCCAAGGGTCTTTATGCATCTGATAAATGAAGTGCTTCATGATTTCTTGTATCGGGGAGTACTTGTGTACTTGGATGATATCTTGATTTACTCTGAGACCATGTAATCTTGGTGAGGGAAAGTTCAGCTATATGCAAAGCTGTCAAAATGTGAGTTCCACAAAGACCAACTAGACTATTTAAGTATAGAGTATCCAGTAAAGGAATTGAAATGGACCCTGCAAAAGTAAAGGATGTAATAGCATGGGAACCACCAAAGATGAGGAGACAGCTACAGAGTTTTTTAGGGTTTGCAAATTTCTTTTGGCTGTTTATACTGAACTTTGCCCAAATAGCCCTACCCCTAACTGATCTATTAAAGACTAAAGAGAAAAAAGAGCCTCAGAAAGCGAAAAAACCGGGGGCAGTGCTGAATTGGACAGCAGAGTGTCAGGCTTTTGACCATTTGAAAGCGCTCTTCACAGCCAAACCAATTTTAAAACACCCCAATCCCCTCCAACCTTTGATAATACAGGCTGATGCATCAGATACGGTGGTGGGTTTGATCCTACTGCAGCGTGATGAAAATGGGGTGCTGA
The DNA here is from genome assembly GCA_023362775.1 of Charina bottae. Taxonomy (NCBI): domain Eukaryota; kingdom Metazoa; phylum Chordata; class Lepidosauria; order Squamata; family Charinaidae; genus Charina; species Charina bottae. Next base: position 4,718,878 of record JALMGJ010000043.1, on the reverse strand, counting down.
GGCCATGCGCCTACATTTCCTGTAAATTTTCAGAGACAGAGAGGCAATGGCATCTTTGGGAGAAAGAAGCCTTCGCTGTACGCCATGTAACTTGTAACTTGGAGGCACTTATTAGAAGGCGCCCCTCAACCATTCGAAGTATGGACAGATCACAAAAACTTAGAGGCCCTAAAGACACCCAGGAAGTTAAACCCCAAACAAATAAGATGGGCGCAATTTTTTAGTCGGTTCAACTTCACCCTAAAGTTCCTACCCGGGGGGAAAAACTTTCTGGCTGATGCATTGTCGAGGTTACCATAGCATAATAGCCAGCGTGAAGAAATAGTGGATTCTATCATTCCAACCCAACAAGTGGGGTTGGCTGCTATTACTAGAAGTCGGAAAGCTGAACCTGAGATGAAAGTTGAAGGGTTGCAAAAGGAACTGCACATTGCCCTAGAAAAAGATGAGTGGTTGCAGGCGAACAAAGCATCCCTAATAGAGAAACAGGTGTTCTGGTGGAGTGGAGACAGGTTGTATGTCCCAGAGGATATGCGCAAGAAAGTACTTGAAAGATGTCATGATGCTAAATCAGCTGGCCATTTTGGGTTTGTAAAGACTTTACACTTAATGAGAAGGCAGTTCTGGTGGCCTTCCATGAGAAAAGATGTAGCAGAATATGTCAGCAGTTGCCCAACATGTGCAATGGCTAAAAGGCAGGGGGAAAACCTAGAGGATTGCTACAGAATGTGGCAAACCCAACCCGCCCATGGAAGCAGATTGCCATGGATTTTATAGTTGAATTGCCTGAAAGTAAAAAAAATACAGTGATTTGGGTTGTAACTGACTTATTCTCCAAGCAAGCTCATTTCATTCCATGTGCTCAATTACCAACAGCTGGTCAGTTAGCCAAGATGTTCATATAACATGTCTATCGATTACACGGAGGCCCTGAAAGAATAATTAGTGATCGAGGTGTCCAGTTCACCTCCAAGTTTTGGAAAGATTTCCTCAAGCTAATTGGGGTGGACCAAGGATTAAGGTCTGCCCACCATCCAGAAAAAGATGGGTCAACTGAACGTCTGAACTCCGTGTTGGAACAATACTTAAGATGTTATATCAGTTATCAACAAAATGATCGGGCTGATTTACTTCCTTTCGCTGAGGTAACATATAACAGTGCAGTCCATCAGAGCACTGGGTTCTCTCCATTTCAACTGGCTAATGGACAAGAGTTTGTGGCCATTCCAGAACTGCCTCAAAATCAACCAGGTGCAAGTTTAGCAGATGAATGGATAAAACAATTGGCAGACAGCTGGCCTGTAAAACAGAAAACATTACAGGAAGCAAAGGACACTTACAAAAAATTTGCTGATCGTAAGAGATCTCCTGAGCGGCAGATGAAGGTGGGAGAGGAAGTTCACTTGTCGACTAAGTTTTTAAAATCCACTCAACCTTCTAAGAAATTGGGTCCTAAGTTCATAGGTCCTTTTCCTATTATCAAAATAATAAATCCAGTAACTGTACAATTACAATTGCCAAAGAATATGAGAAGAATTCACCCCATTTTCCATTGCAGCTTGCTAAAGCCAGTCAAAACTTCAGAGACCTGGCATCCAGAACAACCTCCCCTGCCTCCTATAATGATTGATGGGGAACACCACTTCAAAGTACAAGAGATCCTGGATTCCAGATGACAAAGGGGACACCTACAGTACCTGATCCAATGGAAACATTTCCCCAAAAGTTACAATGAATGGGTGGCCAGTCGAGATGTTTGTGCATCTGAACTCATCACCCTATTTCACCAATGCTTTCCTGACAAACCGAAGTGATTGACTTGCTTGTTTCAACTTGCTTGTTTCAATTTGCAGTGCATTTATATACATTGTTTATTCCACTGTCTTTTCTTTATTGGGGAAGGCTTTTCTTTGGGGGAGACTTGTCTTTGGGGGAGCGGAATGTCATGATTCGCACCTGTGCGAATCCTGCCATGGGTTATGCACTATAGATTAGTTGGGGGGATGGCAGCAAGATCTTATTCAACTGTTTCGGCGGGAAAACTTCATTCTGAGCTTCAACTATGTTCCATGTTACTATTTCCTAATAAATTTCTTCTATATCCTACATGGATTGTACTGAGGAGTTCTGAATTGGGAACTTAAGAACTGGAATCATCACATAGATTATTAACTATGTTGGTATTTCTCATTTTGAAAGGCTGACATGACAATTTATTGTCAGAACCAGTTGCTACCTAATTTGGATAAACTACCGACCAGGCGAATGGGGAGAATAATAGTTTTAAGTAATAGTTAAGGGTACATTGTAGTTCACTCAGTGAAAGGACAGTAACTTGTTTAGGTGGCAAGACTTTATTTTTAATAAGACAAAGAAAAAACCTTTGAGTCTCAAACCACACAATGCTCTACTATATTTGATTGGTTTCAGTATCTTCAAATAAGTAGCTGCAACAAAATAACTACAGAAATGAGGAGAAACACTGAGGGGTTTGACTGAATTTGAAAATCTTATAATACGTAATACTGAACATCTGTTAGGTATAATTTATAAATTATTATGATTTAAAATTTGAACAAGTTAAAGACTGCATGATCAGTTTAAAGACTGATGCAGAACTTGAACATAGTTATAAATATGCCACAGTGGGAATTTCAGTGGAAGAAAAATACTACATTTACTTCTAATACCCTACTTACAGAGACTTGCTATAAGATGGTTTACAGGTGGTCCTTGTTTAACAACCACTCATTCAGCAACTGTTCAAACTTAACGACAGCGCTGAATGAGTGATAGGTATGACTGGTCCTCTTACTTATGGCTGGCACAGTGTCCCTGCAGTCACGTGATTGTAATCCAGGCACTTGGCGCCCAGCTCACGATTACGTCAGTGTCTCATGGTCACATGATTGTGATTTGTGACCTTCCCTGCCAGATTCCCACAAACAAAATCATGGGGAAGCCAGCAGCAAGTCAGAAGTCGTGGTCAGTTAGCGTTATTAAGTGAGGACTACCTGTATTGCTGGTACATTACTCTAGCCTTCATTGTCAAAATGAATACTTCTTTCTCTAAATAATGCTGGAGATGTAATGAACAGGTTGGATCCTTGTTCATATGTGATGGCAATGTTGTAAAGCCCCAAAATACTGGAAAATAATTCATAATAGAATGGAACAGATTTTGAAGGTTGTAATTTAATTTAAACTTCAGATATTTCTATTAAATTCACCAAACCATATATCCCTTCAAAATTTACTGAACTAGTAGTTCCCTCTTCTAAATTTCCACATTTATTTTGCTAAACATTTGGGTTGTTGGCTTGTCCTCCATAAAAGGCTATTTTATTTCCAATACATTCAAAGCAACTTGAGATTCAGAGGGTGCTAAAGTGTCAAAACACAAGAATGAAAATGCTAGAATGGTTATTCCTTTCAAACGGTCCCAGTGGACAGATGGTCCCTTCTAGAGGTTTCCCCCACTTTTAACTCCAACCAATTTGGTTCTGTCCAAATGAAGCAAATCAGAAATTAGTCCAAAGTGGTTCAGAAGTCACTGAAAAACTAGCACAGAGGTCACAATAATATTTTTCTCTGGTAACTGCCATCCTATTACCCTGTCAACAGTCTGCTATTAAGTGATAAAACTCAGCTATACAGTTAGGTCTAGAAGCTTAACTAATTGGTGCCAGAGGGTCTTCCAGGCATGACTTTTCTTCTTAATTCCTAAGAAGGTATTTGGGGTGGGGGAAGCGTGGGATATTTATTTTCATTATCTAACCACACATTCTCTATCAAACCAAAGATTGGAATTTTTTTAAAAAGCTGCATCTGATGAAGTGGGGTTCTTGTAAAAGGGAAATCTACTGTCTAAGAAATTTGCCAATTAAATTGTAGTCACATTCTCCAATGAGTTGCTGTTAATGAGCTTAATAGATTTTGATGGTCCCCTCAGAGGAAAATCAGCTTTTTTGGCCTGCTTACTATGTCATTGACCTAACCTCTGCAGAATAAAGATGATGATATGGTACTGAAGACGATGAATCTGTAAACAAAAATATGAGTGAGTAAACAAAGGAAATCGTGAGATTTAGAGGCATGAGATGGATGAAGGCTAGTGTTGAGGAAATGAACATGAATACTCTGAAGGAACAAAAGAAAACATCCTGGGAAGAAAGGAGAAGTGGTGAATGAGAAAATGGGTGGTGTGAGGGATTGTGAGGAGGCTGAGAAAGAAATGAGAGGAACAACCCAGAGGGAGAAGAGTTTGTTAGCAGTTTCTCCCAAAAAGGGCAGCACAGTTCATCTTTCAGGAAGAAGGGATTCAGAATGTTCAAAAAGACTCTGCCTTTATGAACCCGCTAATAAATAAGGGCTACAGGTGCAGGTTCCAAAATTCTGTACTTTACCCATAATTTGTGCATTAAAACAGCTTATTGAAGTCTCTGTAATTCTTGCTTCTTTGATTGTGCCCTACTGTGAGGAGCCTGACGGGGGAGAGGACAGATTATGGGTACAGGATGAGAAGCATTACCTCTGTGTTTTAATGCATCCAAATCTATTCATATTAAAAGTTTGCATAGATTATTTGTTTTAGCTAACATCAATTAAACAAGAAGTACCAGCACCTTCCAATTCTTGTTTCCCTTCTAATCCCCTTAGAAAACCCACTGGACAACATTGCTTGGTAAAATACAAAATATTTATTCTAGTCAGTCCATTAAATACAGGACAGGAACCACAATGCCCTTCCTGCTTCCTTTCTGTCGGATTGAACAGAAAAAAATAGGTAGGTCCTGTATATAGGGGAAAGATATTGAAATTAACATAAAGTTCCTCCCTACATTTTTATTTCGGAAGGCTTCTTTCTGCAATAGATGAGATACAATTTGACTTTTATTCAATTTTTTTTTAGTAGCAATAGTCAAATGATAACTTGGTACCTGTATTCAAAATAAGCTTTCTGTCATTCTGAGCTGAGCCTCCGGGTGTCACTGTTCACCAGGAAGGAAGAGAAACCAAAAGTCAAAACACTCCTGCCTTGCTATTCTTTACATACTTTACATTTACCAAGTAAGTGAAAGAACAAGCTGATAGTATAAAAACAAAGAGGTGCATTTTCCATTTGGCTTTGAAGTAGGTGTTTTCATCGTGCATCTAGACTAGAGAATGGAAGAAAGACAAAGAACCTGCAGCTGTAAAAAGGGGATCCTGCAATGCCTTGCTCTTATTTTTGCTTGCAAGATGGTTTCTGGGCAGATTCATTACTCTATTCCTGAGGAGATGCACAAAGGCTCTTTTGTGGGAAATATTGCAAAGGACCTGGAAATGGATGGGATGCAGATTTCAGAAAATGGACTCCGCATTATTCCCAATGTAGGTATGATCCAGTATTTTGCTTTCAATGTCAACAGTGGCCATTTAGAAACGTCTGAGAGAATTGACCGGGAAGAAATATGTGGACAAGTAGAGAAGTGTATATTGAAGTTCCAGATTCTTATTGAAAGTAAATTAAAGCTTTATGCAATTGAAGTGGAAATAACTGACATAAATGATAATGCTCCTCATTTCCCTCTATGGGAACAAGAGTTGGAAATCAGTGAGGCATCTACACCTGGATTCCGGGTCCCTCTTACTGAAGCTCAAGATCCAGATCTGGGAATAAATTCTATACAGAGCTATCAACTCAGAGGCAGTAGCCATTTTTCACTGGATACACAAATAGGAAAAAATGGTTTCAGACATACTGAACTGATACTGGAAAAATTTCTAGACAGAGAGGAACAATCCGGTTATAATCTAATCCTTACAGCTAGTGATGGAGGTGATCCTATCCAGTCTGGCACTGCAGAAATCAAAATCATTGTTTTAGATGCGAATGACAATGCACCAGTTTTCAGCCAGCCTACCTATGAAGTGAATGTCAAAGAGAATATTCCTAAAGGATCTATTATTGCTACTGTACATGCCACTGATCTTGATGAAGGGCTTAATGGAGAGGTGAAATACTCCCTGAAAAAGACTACAAAACTAGATGTTCCCATATTTTGCCTTAATTCCACAACGGGTGAAATTACACTCATTGGGAATCTTGATTATGAAGAATCATTTTTCTATGAATTTGAAGTACAGGCCAAAGATTGGGGAGGTCTTACTGACAGATCAAAGGTTGTTATCTTCATTACAGATTTGAATGACAATGCACCTGAACTAGCAGTTACTTTTGTCACCAACTCCATACTTGAAAGTTCACCACCAGGAACTGTTATTGCTATTCTAAATGTACGAGACAGAGACTCAGGAGTCAATGGAGAAATCACAGTCTCCACTCCAGACAACCTCCCTTTCCAATTAAAGAAGTCCTCTGACGGGTTTTATAGTTTGATGACAGAGAACCCCCTTGACAGAGAAGAGGTATCAGCCTTTAATATAACTGTAACAGTTACTGACCATGGAATGCCTCCTCTCTCAACAGCCACAGTAATTGGACTATACATCATAGACACAAACGACAACCCACCATTCTTTGAGAAATCAGTTTATCCTTTCTATCTTGTAGAAAATAACCAAATGGGTGCTTTGATATGTTCCTTAAAAGCAAATGATCCAGACTGGAAAGGAAATGCAGTAATAAGGTATTCTATCATTGGAAACCAGACAAATGAATCATTTCTCTCCTCTTACGTCTCCATTAATTCTGAGACAGGGGCTGTCTATGCATTAACCTCATTTGATTATGAAAATTTTAAGAAGATTCAGTTCCAAGTTAAGGCTCAGGATGGTGGCTCCCCATCACTCAGCTCCAGTGTTTCTGTTATTATTTTCATCTTGGACCAGAATGACAATGTGCCAGAGATCCTGTACCCCTCCCCTCCCGCTGATGGCTCAACTGGGATAGAGCTGGCCCCGCGCTCCTCTGAAGCAGGGTACCTGGTCACTAAAGTAGTGGCAGTAGATGCAGATTCGGGCCAGAACGCCTGGCTCTCCTATCAGCTGATCAGAGCAACAGAACCAGGGCTCTTCACCGTGGGACTCCACACTGGAGAGATCAGGACTGCTCGGCTGTTTCTGGAGAAAGACGCCCTGAAGCAAACCATGGTGGTTTTGGTGAAGGACAACGGCCAACCGCCTCTCTCTGCCTCAGTCACTCTCACTGTGGTTCTGGCTGACAGCATCCCTGAAATTCTCTCAGATCTGGGCAACATCTCAGCTCCTGTAGGTCCTCAGTCAGATCTCACTTTCTACTTAGTGATTGCAGTGGCTTTTGTCTCCTGCTTATTCTTTACCTTCCTCCTTGTGCTACTGGCAATTAGAGTGTATAGATGGAGAAATTCACAGATGGAGTCTGGGAGGATAAATTTCAGTGGTGTACCTTCCTCACAATTTGTAGGCATCAATGGAGTCCGAGCATTTCTTCATTCTTACTGCCATGAGGTTTCTCTGACTGCAGATTCTAAGAGAAATCAGTTTAATATTTCCAGAGCAAATGATTCAGATACTCTGAGCATTAAACAAGTTTATGAAGCAAAGGATCCAATTGCACCTGGTGAAGATTTAAATTTGAATAATGATGATCTAATAGTAATTCAGGTAAGGTAATTATTTTAAATTAACCTGATTTTTTTGGTTGTTCTTATGTGCACTTATTTATCTTAACATATGTTAATTTTTCTCTGCTTTACAAAATGTTATTGACTTTGCTATTATTATAAATTTCACATTCTCCATTCTTTAACTTGGAGAAATACTAGACTGAGTTTTCAGCAGGTTCAGTCTTACACAATTTCTTAAATATAACCACCAAAATATTATATATATATATATATATATATATATATATATATATATATATATATTGTAGCGTTTATTGATCTCAAAAGTGCATTTGATCTAATTCCGAGGGATTTACTACGGGCCAAATTGATGAAACAAGGAATTGATTTGAGACTGTTGTTTCTAATAAAGAAACTCTGTACAGCTACCTCCTGTCAAGTAAAATATCCGTAAAAGGGTCATTTAACGGAGAGAATATCCACTCTGAAGGGCTGCGTTCTCGCCCCCCATCTCTTTAGCCTCTTTTTGAATGACTTAGCACACTCCCTTAGCTCTATCAATGGTCACCCTCCTAACCTTGGTGGTCTTCCCACTCCACTGTTACTTTATGCGGATGATACTACAATCGTTTCTTATTCGAGAGTGGGCTTACAAAGATATCTGGATGCTTTTTATAACTACTGTCAATGCAACTCACTTATTATTAACGTCTCTAAATGAAAGGTAATAATATTTGGCAAAAGATGGCACTTGCAGAAATGGTCCCTGGGTAATACAGAAATTGAACAAGTTAAAACCTTTAAATATCTTGGTATTACATTTAGTTATAATCTTTCTTGGGTTACCCACCGCAATAAGAAGTTCCTGTGAACTGGCATGGCATGGGACCAGGTTACCTGAGGGACCGTCTCATCCCCATAACTTCAAACCGTCCCACTCGATTATGCAGAGAGGGCATGCTGCGGACCCCGTCGTTAAGAGAGTTTCATTTGGCCGGGTCCAGAAGGCGGGCCTTCTCGGCAGTGGCACCTCCCCTTTGGAACATTCTGACCCCGGAGATGAGGCAGGCCCCATCGCTCCTGTCCTTCCGGAAGAATCTAAAGACCTGGTTTTGCCGCCTCGCTTGGGATGGGAACGGGAATAGTTCTTCTTGGAGATGGCTTGTGCCATAGAGCCTTTTTAAAATATCATTATCGCCTATTGGATTTTATATTTAATTTATTAGTAATTTTAATGATTATAGATTTGTATGTTTTTATGCTCATTTATATTTATGAATTTTAATTGTTGTGTTCGTAAACCGCCCAGAGTCCCCTATGGGGGAGATGGTGTGGTGATAGAAATTGAAAGATAAATAAATAAGTAAATAAAATAAGACAATTCATTTGGCCAATTGTTCGGCTGCCCATATCAAACAATTTTATTTTACAAGAGGAAATCAATTCGTACCTGCAGCAATTAGAATATTTAAAGCCAAACCTCTCTCTCAAATATTATATGGTATCCCCATTTGGTTGGGAGCTTTTAATCATGAAGTAGAGGGTATTCAGGCATCTTTTCTGAGGCAGCTTTTAGGGGTTCCCAAATGTGTTTCTTATTTTACAATTTGCTTAGAAACTAGACAAAGTTTGATAGAAACCAAAGCTTGGTCAATAACAATCAAATATTGACTTAGAGCTACTCCTCAAAGTTTGTTATCACATCTTAAAAAAGATGAATACATTTTGCTCTGGTCTCGACATATTAGGTCCAAGCTTAGGCAAATTGGAATTGCGATTGATGACTTATTTTTATCAGACAAAATTTATGTATTTAGAACAATTAAACAGAGATTCTTGGATTTAGAATATCACAAATTTAGACCTGCTCAACCCCGTGTTTGTTTACCTGCAATGTTAGGTATAGAAAACCATCTGAGTAAGATGGTGCATTATTTGTATGATCTTGCGGTTCCATCTCAGCATAGGGCCTTCTTTTTGGCTAGAGTAAACTCTTTTCCCTCCGAGGTACTTTTTGGAAGGTATAAACGTATCCCCAATTACAAAAGGCTCTGTCCTTGTGGCAGTCTTGATACAATTAATCACATAATTTTTGGCTGCCACTTATTTGAATCTCTTCATTACGAATTAGTTATAAAACCTCTACAGGGCAAATATCCGTTAAACATAAACACCGTATCATCTTGTCAATACCTATTGAGAGATGCTGTACCTGAAACCACTAGAATTGTTGCCAAATTTTTAAATGAAGTACTTAAATATAACCATGTTCCATTGAACTCAACTGGACAAACCTTTGAATAGAACAGGACTGTGCTGTGTATCTCATTTTACATCACAGGAACTTCTTAGAGAATTAGCTGTTTACTTCAGTTGTATACATTCAGCAGTAAAACTCCATTGCCATTTTTAAAAGAGTTCTCTCAAAAATTAAGTATCAGGTCTATGTGAAACTTCTTGGATTTGACTTGACCTAAAGATATAAAATTCAAAGAGGGCATTATTCATGTTTGAAATTTTTTGATTCAAAGGGCAAACTGATTCAAGGTCTTTGCTGTTTCAAGAATTTAGATATGATCATATATATATATGTACATGTACATGTATATACATACATACATATACATATATACATATACACATATACGTATATATACAGTATATACTATGTATGTATGTGTGTGTGTGTGTGTGTGTGTGTGTATATTCATTCATTCATTCATTCATTCATTCATTCATTCATTCATTATTACGGTCAAAGACCAGCTTATTTATATTTATATATTTATATCCATCCATCCATCCATCCATCCATCCATCCATTGGATTTAATACAGAAGCATCAGAAGGCCTGCAGGGTTTGAGGTAAATGAGGAATGAGGTAAAATAGCAACGATAGTAGACCATTTATAGAACATGAACCCTGCAAAGTTTCAGCTAGATATATTCAAATTTCAATAAGGTAAGGTAAGGTAAGGTTTCCCCTTCCAGTCGTATCCGGCTCTAGGGGGCAGCGCTTATCTCCGATTCTCGGCCGAGGGAGCCAACGTTGTCCATAGACACGTGGTCATGTGGCCAGCATGACTAAACGCCAAGGCGCACGGAACACTGTTACCTTCCCACCGGAGTGGTACCTGTTTGCATTTTTACGTGCTTTTGAACTGCTAGGTTGGCAGGAGCTGGGCGAGAACAGGAGCTCACCCCATTACACGGTGCTTCCGGGTCTCGACCTGCCGTCCTTTCGTTCGACAGTCGGTAGTCTTAACCATTACGCCACCGCGCCGCCCACAATACTTTGTTTTCAATACATTGTTGAAATATACTATCTTTTTCAAGGCAGATGTAGCAGGTAGGTAGGTAGGTAGGTGGGTATGTATGTATGTATGTATGTATTTATTTATTTATTTGCTATCCCACCTTTATTATTGTTTTGTAAATAACTCAAGGAGGCTAACATACCTAATACTCCTTCCTCCTCCTATTTTCCCCACAACAGCAACCCTGTGAGGTGAGTTGGGCTGAGAGTGACTGGCCCAAGGTCACCGAGAGCTGGCTCCAAATTGTCCAGCAAAAAGTGAATAGAGAAGTTGTGCTGAACCAACAAAGAAAGTGTCCCATTAGAACTTAAAAATAAAACATTCAGAAACAGTTCAAAAAGTACATTCCTACTTTCCCGCTTGCTTTTCTGAGGAAGTAAATAAAGCCCAAAACAATCTTAGCTTGTCACCCAAAAGGCCTCTGATAGGAGGGCTGTCAAAAAAAAGTCAAGTTGGTGGCTACGACTGCATCACTGAAGCTCCACCAACACATACGGAAAAGGGGCAGGACTCTGATCACATGGTTGTGGCTGCTTTCTTGACTTTTGACTCCCCCTCTGCAGAGCCCCCCATGTGATAATGTAAGAGACTGTGGGGAGGACCAGGCAGAGTAGTTTGCTGGCTGTGCAGCGCAGCCCTGACGAGGGGCTGTTGGAAGGAAATGTTTAAAAGAGATTCTACCTCAACTGATTTACTATAACTCTGCCTGGGAACATACTGTACAGTTTTCAAGATGATGTTTATATGTTAAAGGTGCCTTTCTGAAATCTGGGTGGTTCTTGCTTCTTGAGTTTGCCAGCCAGGTGGGGTTTGACAGATAGGCAGAGTTTAATTACGCAATAAAGTTCATTGGGTTCTTAATTATATCAAGATTATATTATATATTAATTATATTAATTAATTATATTATATTATATTATTATATTATATTATATATTAATTATTATATAATATAATTATATTATATATTTTATAATAATTAATTATTATATAATATAATTATATTATATATTATATATTTATATTAATTATATCTACAAAAGCCGACATCGACGCTGAAATTCAGCATCGCCTGAGGTCTGGGAGTGTAGCTTTCTCCCGAACGAAGCGTAGAGTGTTTGAGGATCGGGACATTCGCAGGGAGACCAAAATGCTTGTTTACAAAGCCATTGTACTACCAACCCTTCTGTACGCCTGTGAAACATGGACCCTCTACAAACGCCACCTCCAACTTCTTGAAAGATTCCATCAACGCTGCCTCCGAAAAATTCTGCAAATTACTTGGGAAGATAGGCGGACTAATGTTAGCGTATTGGAAGAAGCGAAGACCACCAGCGTTGAAACAATGATCATCCCTCATCAACTTCGCTGGACTGGCCAAGTTGTTAGAATGCCTGACCATCGTCTTCCAAAGCAGCTACTTTACTCCCAACTTAAGAATGGAAAACGGAATATTGGTGGACAGCAAAAGAGATTCAAACATACTCTCAAAGCTAATTTAAAAGAACTTAATCAGCACTGAGAACTGGGAAGCCCTAACTTATGAGCGTTTCAATTGGAGGTCAGCCTTTATTAAAGGTGCTACGGACTTTGAAGAAGCATGAGTACAGGGTGAAAGGGAGAAATGAGCTAAGAGGAAGGCACGTCAAGCAAACCCTCCTCGTGACCGTCTTCCAACTGGAAACCTATGCCCTCATTGTGGGAGGTTGTGCGGATCCAGAATTGGCCTTTACAGCCACTTACGGATCCACTGTTAAGATTTTACCCCTGGAAGACAATCTTTCTTGGCTACAAGTGATCGCCAAGAAGAAGAAATATCAAGGTTCGACAGCTCATTATTTTTCTTAAATCTGTCAACATTCACCACGTCATGAAACTTCACCATTGTAGCTTGTCTGCAGCAATCAAAGAAGTATCTGAAAATCCCCTGAATCTGATTTTAATATAGATTCTTGACAGTGCAATCCTATATAGCCCAATATTTTGTGGTCAGATCAAAATTCCATCCAATGCAGAATCCTATTTCTAGGGGTAGCAATAAAATATAAATTGAATAGATAAATAAGTTTAACCACACTTTACATTTATAATCAGACTAAGTAAAAGCAAGCAGTGAAAGCAACTCAGATGGAGCAGCCCAGTCTTTGATTGCAGAGCACTCTGGGTTTGGATACTCCAGAATCTCTGAAACCAGAGATGTCCAGAACTTTTGGCCCCAAGACCTTAGACAACTTCTAAAGCCTCAGGTCGAGCCTTGCAGCTGCTCTCTAAAACTGCCATCAAATTGCATGTAACAAAAGGGGGAATATATTAAATACACGGGGAGCAATCATATGTAATTACATTTAATTTAGAGTCAGTTTGTGTAGTGGTTAAGGTATCAAGCTGGAAACCAGGAAACCGTGAGTTCTAGCCTCGCCTTAGGCACGAAGCCAGCTGGGTAACTTGGGCCAGTCATTCTCTCTCAGCCCTAGGAAGGAGGCAATGGCAAACCACTTCTGAAATCTTGCCAAGAAAACTGCAGGGACTTGTCCAGGCAGTTACCAGGAGTCAAATACTGACTTGAAGGAACAACAACAACAAAAATTAATTAACCAATTTGGATTTAAGTCAAATTCAGCTTTGTCAAAAACCTTGTGCACTCCTTGGCTTAAAATGGTCCTTCCTTGTTTTACAGGCTGCTTTGGGAGTTGGGGAATGGGAAATTGACTGGGACTTGTGTGTGCTCTCTTCTACTCACTTCCCCTCAAGCAAACCTAAAATGACAAGCATAAAGAGTTCCAGCTTAGCTGTACATTTAGTAACACAGACAAGCAAAGGGCATTTTGTAATAAAGATGAGTTTATAGGACGTTTTCTGTTTTTGAAAAAGATGGAGGTACCTAAACACTAGGATGCTATTGGCATTTTAGAGGTGGGGGGCTACTTCCTGTTATTGCTGCAATTTGCTACCTTTGCAAGTATTGATTATTTCTTTTAATTTTGGAGTCTTTACTGGAAATAGCTGCTCTTCTATTGTTGTTGTCATATAGAATGAAACATTAAAAATTGAGGATGCTTGTCTTAAACACTTTCAATTGTATCTATTTCAGCTTAGTGCACATGCATTAGTTGGACAATTCTGATGTCATGTATTTGCCTTCTAATACTAGTAGCAGTTGTAGTAGTAACAGTAGTAGATGCATACCTTCATTAGCCCTGCACGACAAAAATATGTACATCTGCTGCTATTTAGCTGAGGTACAAGTTGCACAAGCTGGTGGCAGACCAGGTACCTCTTGAGACCAAGGGAGAGTATTCAAAAATAAGATTACTGCTTGACTTTATATAATTTATGGAGTAAAAAGACTATGCAACAGTTTCCTTTGATTATTACAATCTGCCCTCTACCAAGCTGTAGACAACCAAGATGGTACTCAGCTGAATTTTTACAAAATGAGCTGAATTTTTACAAACTGAACCTGTTCAGATGTCTGCAGTTATTCAAGATACTGCAGCTTCTTTTCAGCGTGAATATCTGTTCATTGTAGCTATACATATTTGATAATGAGTTAGAGCATCCTTTGGCCATGGTGGCAGTAAATAGGGGTAATAGGAACATCTAGCAAATTGTGTCTTCTGCTACGGAAAACCATAGAGCTTTCTTGTCTAATAGTTTGCCATCTGACTGCTTTGTTTAAAAAGTGATCACATACCCTTTAGGGAAGTACAGGATAGAAGAATGGTTGTTCAGTCATGAGAAATTTGTTGGGCACCTGGAAGATAAAGCCACTCAGGTTTGCTCAGAAAAGGATACTATCTGGCAGGCCCTATAAAGGTGACTGAGTCGTCATCTTGCAGGGTTACCTGGAATGAGTTTGAGCTGTTAGTCTTGAGGAAGAGGACAGGCTTCTTTGCGACATCAGTTCCACCCACCTGCAGTCTATATCTCTGTCCTTCTTGGTTTCTGAGAGTCCCCAGGGAGGTGTCAGGATGCTGGATTAGGGTAGTTGTGAATGCATCCCTGACTGAAGGGATGAAGGAAACAGTTGTGCATCCCCCCTCCTCAAGCTCTAGGGCTCTCCATTGTGAGGTGCCACAGGAGTCAACATTCCTTTAATTAAGCATCTATACGAAGCCTCTGGGGAAGGTCTCCCAGTGGCATGGAGTCATGTATAATCAATATGCTGATGATAACCAGTTATACATCTCACCTCTGAGCCCAACAGAAAATGCAGTTGAGATTTGTCCTGATGCCTGGAGGTTGTTAAGGATCTGGATTGGAACAAACATAAAAGTTTAAACCCAGCAAGACAGAGTAGCTTTGGGTTTAGAAACCTTTTGATTCCAAAGGTCTTCCATCTTTGATCCTGCATGAGGTTGCACTTCCTTGTACAAAGCTGGCCCAAAATCTGCAGGTCCTCAAGGAACAGGTATCAGCTGTTTCAGCAAGAGTTTGAGGACTGAAGGATGAAATGAATCCCTCCTGTAGGAGAATGTTTGTTCGTTAAGTAATATTCCTGGTACTATACTTTATTTTCTTTTTAAATTAATTGTTATTGTTGTTTCATAATTGCTGTTATTATAGTTTGTGCGTATTTTATTATAACTGAATGGTGGTCTGTAAGCCACTCAGAATATACAGATAGTCAAAATGTAAGAGAAGAATATATAAAAACGTATTTTGAAAAGTCAGCAAAAGTCAAGGAAATAAATGTCGGCAGAAGTAAAGAAATAAAAAAGTTTTTCCCTGTAGATAAAGTTAACAGTCTGCATGAATGACTCAGATCTAATGGCATTTTTACAGTTTTCCTTAGATGGCCAATAGGTAGCTTTAGTAACATTTGCTTTAAACACGGTGCATTTTTCCTTGGATTTGCAAAGTCTTATTTTTAGTTCTTTAGTGAAATTGCCTGTTAACTTTGAAATGCATTCTCTACTTCTATGCCCAAATCTCCTGTGCCACAATTTCATGCAATCTTTATTAAACATTTTTACAGTGTTCAATTTTCTATTACATGTTGTAAGTGCAATCCTGTCCCAGAATTCCTTTCATGATCAATTTATTATATAGCTAAACCAAGCAATAATATTCTATGAAAATAATGTCACATGTGTGACTTGTGGCTGTTCTTATGCATAAAAGACTGGTTTCTAATCAAGGCCCAAAAAGGCTTAATGAATTATGCTTCTTGCCTTTGTTTTTCATTAATTTTAGAAATCAAACGCCTTGTTCCTTATCATTTTCTTTCTACAGTTTGTCCATTGGTAAGGTATACGTCTATCTAATTCCATGAAATAGCTTGAGTTATTGAAATAGTAGGAGGTTGCCCCACTGTCCAGATGAATTGGCCAGCACAGGCACTTAGTGGCTAGAAATGAACTGAATCCAACGCAGTGAGAAATACACCTCAGAAGCACAGAAAATCCTTTATCTTGTCCTGAGAGAATTTTCAGAACATGCTGCTGATAGAACTGGGATTTTAACTCCTCTTTCTGGGCTTACAGTGGTGTCACCCTCTTACTAGCTTCCCCTTTAGCAGCTTTTTCTTTCAGAGGCATTCCAAAATTCAGGACATAGCGTTCTTTTCACTAGCTTCTGTCATCTATAGGAAACCAAAGCTACACAACTCTGGATGGTTGATTTTGCTTTGTTTCATCAATCAAACAGCAAGCAAATAAATAAACAAATAAACTAGGTAAACTTCTAACGACCAAGTAGCAACGGTAAGAACAGACCACGGAACAACAGGCTGGTTTAAGATTGGGAAAGGAGTACGCCAGGGCTGTATACTCTCACCCTACCTATTCAACCTGTACGCAGAACACATCATGCGACGTGCTGGGCTTGATGAATCCAAGGCTGGAGTTAAAATCGCTGGAAGAAACATTAACAACCTCAGATATGCAGATGATACCACTTTGATGGCTGAAAGCGAGGAGGAGCTGAGGAGCCTTATGACAAAGGTGAAAGAAGAAAGTGCAAAAGCTGGGTTGCAGTTAAGCCTAAAAAAACCCAAGATTATGGCAACCAGCTTGATTGATAACTGGCAAATAGAGGGAGAAAACATGGAGGCAGTGACAGACTTTGTATTTCTAGGCGCAAAGATTACTGCAGACGCTGACTGCAACCAGTTATTAGAAACAGTCTTGTATCACTGGGCATTATGGATCTAAGTGGTTGATCTACAGTAGCCTTTAACAATAATGGGCTTTAACAATTATTCAGTTCTTTTATTCTGCATGTGACTTGATGTTTTCAAATTGAATTTTAACTTGAGTCTTTCTATTATGGGGGATTATGGGGTTTTTATGTTTGTTTATTATTGTAAACTGCTTGGAATCCTGTTATTCAACATAGTATAAACACATGTAGCGCATACATAAGGTAGAGAAGTGGCCTTAACCATCAGAAGGCAATCAACTTTTGGAAGTGGCTCCAGTCCTGGTGTTACAAAGATTTGTTATTAGGTATTCTGTGTCAAGCAGCTCGGAAACACCAACAGAGTTTTAAGAGAAGCTGATTTAAGGCAAGGAAAATCCTTCCCTTTTTTTTTCTGACTTTGGTGAATAAAAGTGGCTGTCCAAAATTAAACACAGATTTCAGGAGTTAAAAAAAGGTAAGGAAGCTCATTCTTCCCAAATTTGATTTTAATATTGTCTCCCGGTTGGGGGAGATGGGCGGTCATATAAATTTAACAAACAAACAAACAAACAAACAAATAAATATTGGATTCTTTTTTTTTCTTATTTCCAATTAAATAGTTACATTTTATTTCTATTGTTTAATTTGCTATGGAGATTTAAATTTAATTATTTCAAGTGAGGGGTATGCCTATTTCTTGCCCAGTCAGAACCCCAATGAAATCATTTTATCATTTTGGGCCGAGGGGGCTTAATATTGTAAAGTTTGAGAACACCTGGGCCACTCAATACCAGAGTTCATTTTTGCTAGAAAAGTTTCTATTGCTATTATTGTTATAGCATTTCTACTGTTATTGTTAGCACCACAAACCTCAGGCCAATATATACCAAGAAACACATTTCAATAAATATTTATGGCTTTAGACTACCAGGAAATCCCAGGGCTGTACCGTAGCCTGGCCCAATGATAGGAAGGAGGTAGTAAGAAACCCCTTCGGTTCTGTTACCAAGAAAACAAGACAGACACGCCATGTAGTCATCGGAGTTGAGCAGCTTAGGTCATGGGAGACACTGATCTCGAGTCTACACCACTACTTTGAAATCGGTTTGGAATAGGCACCCAGTGCAAATCACCAAGAACAGGTGAAATAAAGCTCAGACCACTTCCATGAAAAAATACCCAATGCAGCATTCTGCACTAGCCGAAACCTTTGAATTGTCTTCAAGGAAATCCCCATGTAAAACGACTGATTTTTACCAACCCAATACAGGCTTGTGATTTTCCCATGGCCAAAAACTTTATCTTAGCACTTGTGGATTTTCTTTTTTTTTTTCTTTTGGCAGGAGGAATCTTGTAATAGTTTCTTAATTCCTATGAACTAATTGGTATGTGATAAGGACCATTTTTATTCTCCTGGGCATTATTCTCCCTGAATTTGATAAGCTATTGGCTCCTTTTTATGGATTGTTTTTAACCTGCTTTACTGTTTCTTTTAAAATTTGTTTGTTTTCTTGTGAACTGTCCTGGCTGTATTATTTTTTTAAATAAAAAATGGGGTAGATTTTTTTTAAAACAAATGAAAGCAAATACTGTATATCATTTCTATGACCAAGGATATTTCTGTAGTTTTGGATTGAGCCTCTGGGTGTCACTATTTACCACTGAGGAACAAAAATGTAAGAATGAGCCAATCCAGCTTTGTCAATACATTGAAGCACACCAATACTGAGACCAGGCTGGTGACAGTAAAGCAGAAGCATATTTTGCTTACAAACCTGGATACAATATATTTTCAACTGGAACTTGGGACAGCACAGGGAACATCAGCAGTCAGTAAGTACTATCAAAAGAGCTTTTAACCCTGAGTGGATGTTATTTATACTGTAGCAAAACAATGAAGAAAACTGAGAGACTATGGAATTATGAACAGAGAATTCTGCAATACTTTATCATAATGATTGTTTGGAAAGCAGTTTCTGGGCAGATCCGTTATTCCATTCCTGAGGAGATGCCAAAAGGTTCTTTTGTGGGGAATATTGCAAAGGACCTGGGAACAGATGGGAAACAGCTTTTAGATCATGGACTTCGTATTGTCATCAATACAGGTACAATTCAGTATTTTGCTTTGAATGTCAACCGTGGCCATTTAGAAATTTCTCAGTTAATAGACAGAGAGGAAATATGCAGAGAGACAGAAAAATGCATAATAAAATTCCAGATCCTTATTGAAAGTAAACTAAAGCTTTATGGGATAGAAGTAGAAATCACAGATATAAATGACAATGCTCCTCAATTTCCCTCAAAGGAATGGACAATGAAAATCAGTGAGATGTCAGCATTAAAAGAACAATTTCCTCTACCAAAAGCTCAAGACCCAGACCTGGGGATAAATTCTGTGCAAAACTACCAAATCACAGGTAGTAACCATTTTTCTCTGGAGATGCAAAGAGGCGAAACTGGTGCCAGATCTGCTAAACTGGTGTTGGAAAAGTCACTGGACAGGGAAGAGCAATCAGTCTATGATCTGATCCTTACAGCTTTCGATGGTGGCGATCCCATCAAGTCCGGCATAGTGCAGATTCATATCATTGTTCTAGATGCAAATGATAATGTACCAGTTTTCAGCCAATCAATCTATGAAGTGAATCTCAAGGAGAACATGCCCAAAGGGTCCACAGTAGCTATAGTAACGGCTCTTGATATGGATGAAGGAATCAATGGAGAAGTAAAATATTCTTTTGAGGAATTAACCAAGAAGAATCAAAAAATGTTTATGTTAAATTCGACAACAGGGGAAATTATCCTTGTGGGGAGCCCTGATTTTGAAACATCGTCGTCATATGAATTTGAAGTGCAAGCCATGGATGGGGGTGGGCTGAGTGACAGATCAAAAGTTGTGATTTTGGTTACAGACTTAAATGACAATGCGCCTGAGTTAGCCATAACCTTTGTGATCAACTCTGTGCCTGAGAACTCTCCAGCTGGAACTGTCATTGCCATTTTAAATGCCCGAGACAGAGATTCAGGAGACAACGGAGAGGTTAAATGCTCAATTCCCAGCAACCTCCCTTTTCGGCTCAAGAAAACAATGGACAGTTTCTACAGTTTAGAGACAGACAGAGCTCTTGACAGGGAACAATTGCCAACTTACGCTATCACTGTTACAGCAGTGGATGACGGGGCACCACCCCTCTCTACATCCGTGGTTATTTCGCTCCAGCTGTTGGACACAAATGACAACCCTCCACAATTTGTAGAATCAAAATATACCTCCTACCTTCTCGAAAATAATCCAAAAGGAGCCTCAGCCTTTTCCCTCACAGCCAGTGATCCAGACTGGGAAGAAAATGCCAGAATAACTTACTCCATCGTTGATAACCAAATGAGGGACTCTCCTCTCTCCTCCTACCTCTCCATTAATTCTGAGACAGGGACCGTCTATGCCCTAAGCCCCTTGGATTATGAGGAGATTCAAGAGATTCAGTTCCAGGTCAAGGCTCAGGATGGAGGGTCCCCACCACTCAGCTCTAACGTCTCGGTGACTCTCTTCATCTTGGACCAGAATGACAATGTGCCAGAGATCCTGTACCCCTCCCCTCCCGCTGATGGCTCAACTGGGATAGAGCTGGCCCCGCGCTCCTCTGAGGCAGGGTACCTGGTCACTAAAGTAGTGGCAGTAGATGCAGATTCGGGCCAGAACGCCTGGCTCTCCTATCAGCTGATCAGAGCCACAGAACCGGGGCTCTTCACCGTGGGACTCCACACTGGAGAGATCAGGACTGCTCGGCTGTTTCTGGAGAAAGACGCCCTGAAGCAAACCCTGGTGGTTTTGGTGAAGGACAACGGCCAACCGCCCCTCTCTGCCTCAGTCACTCTCACTGTGGTTCTGGCTGACAGCATCCCTGAAATTCTCTCAGATCTGGGCAACATCTCAGCTCCTGTAGGTCCTCAGTCAGATCTCACATTTTATCTGGTGACTGCTGTGGCGTTTGTCTCCTGCTTGTTCTTCACATTCCTCCTTGTCTTACTGGCCATCAGGTTGCACAGGTGGAGGAATTCAAAACTGTTAGAGTCAGGAAGTGTACATTTTAGTGGGGTTCCAGTGTCACAATTTGTGGGGATGGATGGAGTCCGAGCCTTTCTTCAGTCTTACTGCCACACTATTTCACTGACTAGAGATTCTAGGAAAAGCCACTGCAATTTTCATGAGGAAAACTGTTCAAGTACTCTGACCAATCAACCTCTGACCTGTGGGGTGAGTGACCCTATCCTAGCCTGTGGGGATTTAAATTTGAAGAATGATGAGCAAATCTTAGTCAAGGTGAGTTAAATATTTTAGATTAATGGTGTGTTCTGTTGATCCTATAAGCCCTCATTTATCTCAACGGTGATTTCCTATCAGTCCATTCTCTCTAGTGAACCTTAATACTGGATGTTCTAAAAGTCTGATTTTGCATCCCTTATAAAAATCTGTTTCTTTACCTTTTTTCTATTATGTTGGTGATAAGAAATTTTTGAAGAATCGATTATATGGTTACACCTAGAAAAGAGCATTGATGTGAAAATATTATGTTGTTAGAAATGCATTAGATTTTCTTAATACATTTTCGTATTTTATATGAAAACTTTTTCAGAAAGATATAGACATAATATTTTTAAGCATTTCATTCTTTTCCCGTTCAATTCATGTTTTAATTTTCAAGGGATATTGATAGAACAGAGGAAAAAAATAAAAAATACATAGCTTAATTTCACTCACTTTAGATTAATGTTAGTTCTAGTTGGTGACAGGAATATTTACTTTCAGATGTCTGACTGCATGACTTTCATATTCCCCAGCTAATAACAGAGTGAAAAATTATTTTCTGGGCCTATCTTACTGCTCCATACCAATATTCTGCTGGTGGCACATCTTTAGCTCTCTCATGTTGTTTCTAAGAACTCCGGATTGTAATGTGGCTCAGACTTGCTTCCTTATTAACTCTGACTGATAAACCAACTGATCTGACTATCATGAGGAGAATTTCAAGAAAATTATGACTGTTGTAAAGATTATTCCAGAAGAAAATGCCATGAAAATGCCAACTAAAGCAACGGTTCCCAAACTTTACCGGTCCATGGCACCCTTAATGTCTCTGTAACTTTCTCACAGGGCCCCTAGGCTAAAAGACATATCTAACAATTGTATTTCCCTCAAAAATTTAAAATATCCTCTGGTGCCCCTGTGAGTTTACTGTGATGTGCTGAGGTAGCACTGCACACAGTTTGGGAACTATGTAACTAAAGAAAAGAACATCTCCTATGTGGTCCCCAAATTTCTAAGCTATGTTGTTACTGAGCTCAACACAGGAGAAATTATGCTTCCAGAAACTGGCCATGATTTTAATGTAAAGGTGTTCCGATACAGTATGTGATCATACCAGCAGTGAATGTGTATGATTTATATTGATGATGCCCATGTTGTAAATAGTATCAGTGCATTCAGTTCAATATTCCATTACTTTCTTGACTCAGAGAAACTCAGACCGTTTGCAAGACATTACAATAGTGATATGGATGGATCTGAAACAGAACTATTTTCAAACATTTTGGAGAAGTATGGATGTGAAAGAGAAATAAAAAATGCCACAATGAACCAAGGGTTTAATCTACTGGAAAAAATAAATACTGTATGTCTATCAGCGAACCCTACTATTTATGTGCTACTGCCCTCAACATACCTCCAACAAATGCAGGTTGTGACTACTTTCCTGTCTGCATCAAATTAAGACCTGTTTGAGGAGCAGTATGGACAACGAACACCTAGGTAACATTGTAATACTGGCAATGGAAAAGAGCCTCTCCAAAGCCCCTCAGCTTGAAGCGGTCACTACTTTGCAGAATTGTCTAGGAATTGGCAGGTTGACCTTGTGTACGTGTGCACTTTGCTTCCATTCTCCTCCCTCTCACTGACTTCCCACTTGATTAACTGATCAATCAGAACTTGGATAAGCAACAGCATATTTTGTTATTTCCTGGCCAGGGGAATGTCTCAGTTTGTTCTGCTTCCTCTCACTGATACCTAGTGTATTTCTAGATGTGCCTGTACTAGTACTAGCTCAAAAGTAAGCAACTTTATTTTTTGAAAGAAATAGATTACCAGTTTATTTTGTTCTGCCTACATAAAAATAAAAAAGAGAGCCAGTTTGGTCTAGTGGTTAAGGCAACGGGCTAGAAAGCAAGAGTCTGTGAGTTCTAGTCCCGCCTTAGGCAGGAAAGCCGGCTGGGTGACCTTGGGCCAGTCACTCTCTCTCAGCCCAACTCACCTCACAGGGTGGTTGTTGTGGGGAAAATAGGAGGAGGAAGGAGTATTTGGTATGTTCGCCACCTTGAGTTATTTATAAAAATAATAAAGGCGGGATAGAAAATAAATAAATAAATAAATAAAAATATTTAGTTTAACTTTTTTTGTTTATTTAAAAACAAACTTGTTTGAGATAAGTTTTCCTTGTTGTAATTTGGAATTTGGTTGGCAAATGCTTGATTGAAGTAGAAAGAACAAATTACTATGCCACATGACTTTATTTAACTCAGGAGGATTTATTTCAAAGAGCATAGGTTTAGGATGAGTGCTTGCCCACACTGAAATTCAGCATGTGCCCTTTCTAACCCACACATTGTACAAAAGTTTCTGGAGCACAAATGCTATAAAGCCCTGAATCAAGAGGTGAAACTTATTGTTGGGATTAAATAGTAGCTATAGATTTACTAATAAGACTTCTGAGTTTGCAGTCATCTAGTTTGTTTGTTTGTTTGTTTTGTTTATACAATAATCTATATCCCACCTACTGACTGGCTAACTGTGGCCTTGACTTTCAAGTGCAGATTATTGCCTACTGAGAATCATAAGTCCTCTGCTCACTTCCTGAGTATATTGATGATCTCCTCATCTTCTACCCTTCTAGAATTAAGAAGGTGAAATCCAGATTGTGACTGTTTCATTCGGTGGTAAGAGATTAGGAACCCCAGTTCCATTTGTCAGAAAATTAAAACAAAGAATCATCATTATGGAGAGTTAACTAAATGTATACCGTTTGCTCAGCAGTTGATGTTGCAATGCCACTGGAAAACCATCAAGTAAGTTACAGCTTGAATAATTTTCTCTCTATTCTGTAACAAAAAGCAACATGGAATTAAAATAAAGGTTTATCAGGAAATGCAGTTCCCAATGTAGACTCAGAGTGTCACTGTTGGACAATAGCAGCTTTGGATCAGCACTTGATTCTTCTGCAGCTGACTAGAAAGCAGATGCAGCAGAAAGCTTTATTCTAAACGCTGTTCCGGAAAGAACAGTTTATCTCAAGGATCAGCTAGTTAAGATCATTTTTCTGCAATATTATTGCTAAATAGTGTGAAATTGGAAAATATAACTGTAAGAAGAAAAAACAAACAAGAAAGTCAATGACAGTGATGGAAGCAAGCTACACAAAGGAATTCAATTTGAGGCAAGTACTCTTTCTGTTATTGTGTTCTTTGATCAACTGGGTGGTATCTGAGCAGGTTCAGTATTCATTTCCAGAGGAAACAGAAAGCAATTCCTTTGTGGGGAACCTTGCTAAAGATTTAGGGTTGGATGTTGGACAGCTGCCCAAACGCAAACTTGCTATCTCTTCAGAAAAGCAATACTTTGCTCTAAATGAGCGAAATGGTGATCTATATGTGAATGAGAGAATAGACCGGGAAAAGATTTGTGGAAAATCACCAACTTGTATCCTACAGTTAGAAGTTGTGGCACATAATCCTTTGAATATTTTCCACATAAAGGTTTTCATCTTAGATATTAATGATAATGCCCCATATTTCCGGAAGAAAAATATAAATCTAAAGTTGAGTGAGTCTAATTTTCCAGGAGCTCGATTTGCCCTTGGAAATGCTGAAGACGAGGACATTGGAATCAACTCCCTTCAAGATTATCATTTGAGTTCAACCCCGTATTTCAAACTAGAAATTCAAGAGAGCAAAGATGGTGGCAAATATGCAGAATTAATTTTGCAAAAGCCACTGGACAGGGAAAAAGAGCGCATGCACCACTTGATTCTTACAGCTTCAGATGGGGGACATCCGGTGAAAACTGGGACTCTTAACATAGAAGTTAACGTTATTGATACAAATGACAACCCACCAGTCTTCTCCCAGGCAATTTACAAAGCAAATCTGAAAGAGAATATATCCAGAGGGACTTCTGTGCTTCAAGTGAAAGCATCTGATATTGATGAAGGGTCAAATGCTGAGATATCTTATATTTTCTACGATATTCCAGAAAATGAGAATCAGAAATTTAATTTGGATCCCACTGATGGAACAATTTCACTTAAGGAAAGTATTGATTTTGAAGACAGAGGAAGCTATGTGATGATAATACAGGCAACTGATGGAGGTGGACTGGTAGCACATTGCAACGTAGAGATTGAGGTTCTTGATGAGAACGACAATGCTCCAGAAGTAATTATTACATCTGTATCCAGCCCCGTTCCTGAAGATATTCTACCTGGAGCAGTGATTGCTCTCATCAAAGTCCATGACAGAGATTCTGGACTTAATGGGGAAGTCACCTGTTACCTAAGGGAAATTGTACCCTTCCAGATAGTCTCATCATCAGATAATTACTTCAAGCTCCTCATAGATGGCCCCCTCGACAGAGAAAGAACGCCAGTGTATAACATTACAATTACAGCCACAGACCAAGGCACACCTCCTCTCTCCACAGATAAAACCATCTCAGTACCAATTTCAGATATCAACGATAACCCTCCAGCATTTGAAAAACCTTCCTACGTTGCCTACATTCCTGAGAACAACCCATCCGGAATGTCCATTTTCCAAGTCAAGGCTTTTGACCCAGATCTGGATCGGAATGCCCAAATCACCTACTCCATTCTTGACAGCAACGTCAAGGACCTGCCTCTCTCCTCCTACGTTTCCATTAACTCTGAGACGGGAACTCTCTATGCTCAACGATCTTTTGACTATGAGCAGTTCAGAGAGTTCCAGCTGCAAGTGCAGGCCCAGGATGGAGGCTCTCCGTCTCTCAATAACAGCGCCACGGTCAAAGTGTGTGTATTGGATCAGAATGACAATACTCCCCAGATCCTGTACCCTTCCCAAACAACTCAGGGTTCGTCGTTCTTTGAGATGGTGCCTCGCTCAGCAGATTCGGGTTATTTGGTGACAAAAGTGGTGGCTGTGGACGCTGACTCTGGACACAACGCCTGGCTCTCTTTTCATCTCCTGCAGGCCACAGAGCCCTCGCTCTTCATCATCGGCTCCCACACGGGAGAGATCCAAACGGCTCGAGCATTACTTGAGAGAGACATTACGAAGCAGAGGCTGGTCATCATGGTGAGGGATAACGGGCAGCCACCTCTCTCGGCCACCACTAGCCTGAACCTGGTCTTTGCTGAGAACTTCCAGGAGGCCCTTCCGGAGATGAATTCCCAACCCAATAACTCAGAGGATCAGTCCAACCTCCAGTTTTATTTGGTTCTGACTTTGACTTTGGTGTCCTTTCTGTTCCTGGTGGCGGTGATTGTGGCCATTGTTATGAAACTTCAAAGGTCAAGGAACCCCACTTTTCTTCAGTGCTTCATTCCTGATTCTCACTCAAAGACCGGTGCCATATTTCCTCCAAATTATGAAGATGGGACTTTGCCTTATTCTTATCAGATCTGTTTATCCACTGAATCCAGGAGAAATGAACTGACTTTTCTGCAACCCAATGTCCAAATAGTGGAAAACCTCCTTTGCAGCAATAAACCTGATACTTCTGTTATGGTCAATGAAGGTAACATTTTTGATTCTGGAAAGGGCATGGTGAGTTTTGTTCATTTTCTTTATACACTAATATCAAGCTGTAATATTTGTTTGAATGTTGTTGATACTGTTGTAAATATAATTCAACCAAATATGATTGATTTATCATCTTCATCAAATATCTGTTAAATGATGGATTCATTCCAGACTTAGATGTCTGTTTTGCTCAAGTTTATTCAGTTGATGTTACATTGAGTATTATAGGTATAATTAATAAAACTGTCAGGATGTCATCCATGCCATCCTGCCATGGGGCCAGGAAGGAACATCCCGCCACTCCATTAAACTCACAGGGTCGTTTGGGGGTGCCTGACAGTAAAACTACCAGACGTGTACAGTAGGGGTTTGGTGTATTCACAGAACTGTAAACTATGTTAATCAAAGTCTCGCGCTGAGCGTTTCAGCACCCAGGATAGATCAAAGGGCGATATTTCCGTGTTAGTTGATTCAGACCCAAAAAGATCTGAGAACCGAGAGACAACGGGAAGGGTGATCGAGCTGCAAATCCCGATGGGGGTGAAAACTTGGAGATTTTAAACTGTTGGTTGCAGGAACTTGATTCACTCGAGTCTTTAATGTGCAATGGATCACTGGCCTTAATAAAGATTCCTTCATATCCCTAAGTGGCTTGTATCAGGAACTCTGATTTAATAGTCAACGGAACAAGGGCATCGCAAAAACATTTATATATAATGTATTATAAGTAATGAAAATCAGAAAATATTATGTGTAGCTAATATTTGTATTGGTAATATTTGTGTTAGCTGTAATATTTGTAATGAATGTGTGTTTGTCTTTACATGCCACCTCTTCTAAAAACAGAAGCAGTCAAATGAGAATATTGTCATGAACACCTTCTATTTCTGAACTGATTTTAGTAAAGTTAAAGGATAAAGGCTTATTTTATCTGGGATAATAATTCCCTGTTAGAAGGAAAACCGCTAAAAAGAATATTAATCCCAATTTTTTTTGTCTTATTTTTTTTAAAAGCAATAAAATGTAATTAATGTATTTATCAGCATTCCATGAGTGATGAAAATCAAATACTTGAAATCAGAATAGTTTTCTCTTCTACTGGAACCAGAATAGTTTTCTCAAAAGACCTGCAATCAAATTGTTAACAGCTTATATCAGGCATGAAATAAAAAGTCCTATTCTCGTTATTCCCATTCTTTATCTTCCTTTCCTTATGAGTCATCAGAAGGCAAATATAGGTTTTATTAGCAGTAAATAAGAATATTTAATATTTTTAACATTTAAAACATTTAAAAAATATTAACTGTCTCAGCCAGTTAGCCTGTTTCTCCTCTGGATGTACTGCACATGCTAAAACAAGTTAAGAGATAGAGCTATTACAATTTATTATATATAATGGATGTCCCCCATAGTAGCTATGTGCAACATGGTTTGCAACCTTTAATACAGGAAGTAGGGGTATGCAATTCACAACAGAAACAACTAAAAATTACTGATTTTTCAATCTCCCGAGAGACTGTTAACATTTAAAACATTTAAAAAATGTTTTAAAAATATTATCCTTGTACAGATAATGTTGCTTATTGAACAGATATATAATATATATAATTGAACAGATATATAATTACCAATAACATTAATCCTACTCAAGGGCTTGATAAACTCCAGTTGGCAGAATCACATCACCTTTTTGCCTTCCAATGCTGAGGTGGAAGAGGAGAGGCCATTTTTTGTCTGTCTGTTTTTCTTTTTCTTTGCCTTTTTCAGGTTAAGGGCATTGTAAAATGTTGTTCTCTCACCCATTTGCTGTGTCATATGTCCTAACTTCCACCATTTGGGGGGCCAATGTGACTGATTGATTGTGCCATCAAGTCAGTATTGATTCTTAGCAACCACCTAGTTAGATTTCCTCCATGACAATCTGTCTTTAACTTGGTCTTTTATGTCTTCTAATGATGCACCCATCACCACTGTAACTGAGTCCATCCTCCTTGCTGCTGGTCATCCTCTTCTTCTCTTCCCTTCCTCCTTTCCCAGCATTACAGCCTTCTCTGGGCTAGGTCTTCGCATAATACGTCCAAAGTTGGATAATTTGAACCTGATCATTTGTGCCTCTATTAAGAACTCTGGGTTGTTTGGACCAATTTATAAGAGTAAATAAAGGGTCTTTGCACTTTGCACAAATGATTAAGAGAAGTTCTGCATCCCATTTCATATCTAAGTTATTAACAGAGTGCTACTGTTGCTCTAAAATATCCAAAATTGAGTGGGAGGCTGTCTGATGCAAAGTCATAGTACTAAATCTAGTTGGCAAGGGTGCATCATCAAAAGGGAAATTCCTTTTATTTGTTCTTGGGTTTTATTTGTTCTCTACCCAAACCATAGACTCCATCATTTCTAAGGGTGAATCTATAGCTGAGTTTGCAGGCTTTTGGTTATCAACAAGAGCAAACTCTTCAGCATGATTCCCATTGGTTTCATTTATTTTTTGCTAAAATATGGGAGTAGAGCCTAAGGTAAGGACCAGTCACAAGATGTAAATATACCCTCTGAATCCTTGATCAAATTTTGACTATCCACAGTCTCTCGGGAGATTGAAAAATCAGTAATTTTTAGTTGTTTCTGTTGTGAATTGCATACCCCTACTTCCTGTATTAAAGGTTGCAAACCATGTTGCACATAGCTACTATGGGGGACATCCATTATATATAATAAATTGTAATAGCTCTATCTCTTAACTTGTTTTAGCATGTGCAGTACATCCAGAGGAGAAACAGGCTAACTGGCTGAGACAGTTAATATTGACATAAACCTAATTTTTTTCTTTATCTTTAAAGGTTTAAGTTATCTAAACATCTGAGTGTTAATAATTACTAGTCAGCCACTGTACCCAAATAATATAATGTACTACTTGTGTTTTATAATACAATAAAACAATATATTTTTAAGAGTTACATTTTTCTTCTAGTACAGCAGCACAGTTAGATCTCAGGTCACTGTAAGCAAGGATGTATGATAGAGCTAGATAATAGATTTGTGCAGAGACCACCCAATTTGCTTCAGCAGCCCAGACTGTATCTCTAGCAATAGCCTGATAAATCCTGGGTAATTCCAAGCACAGCCCAATCTGATTTACTGTCAAGGTCAAAAGAAAGTTGCTAATTTGAGCTTTAATTCTCCTGTTGACTAATTAGGGAAAATGCAAATATTACAGCTTTTTTTTTCAGTAGAAAGGAATGACATTTGCAGGGAAACTAGAGCATTTTAAGGAGAACAAAGAATACCAACTTTTATTTAAATTATTTTGTGTGTTTTTGAGCTCCTATACTGACTTTGGAAATGCTGAGGAGATTCACATATGGTCTATCTGACTTCCCTCTTGACATTCTTCACACCTGGCTGGGGACCTTTTGTCAATCTCATATTCATTCTGAAGGAATAGAGAACCAGTCTCTAAAAACTCAGAGGGGGCGATTTAGCAACTTTTTCATTCCTATAATCATTAATAGAATAGTGAACTGTTTAAGCATGAGTGTAATTTTCCTGAAAGTATTTCAACTTGATAATCAAATAAGTAGATGTCTCCAAGGATGGTGTTGTCCTCAATAGGGCAACTGACTGCTTTCTCTACATTTTTCCCTTTCTTCCTTCCCCTTCCCCTCCCCTTTCACTTTTACTTTCTGAATGTCCTTATGTTTTCCACTACCAACAATACTTAATGAAGCTTCCTTTGCCTATGCAAAATGTGATTAATAATGGAATGAGAGACTCTTGGGGAATACCAGGCCTTAGGCTAGTGTGGGAGTTGAGAAACATCCCAGAAGAAAGCTATGGCAAACCACTTCCATTCTCTTGCTGAGAAAACTGGGAATGTCCATGGAGTTACCAGGAGTTCAATTCAAAGGAAACTTTGCTTATTAATTACAGCCATAAATTGGTGATAAACAGTTGTACTTCAAGTAAAAAGTTAAGTACTACTTTAAATAAGCCTACATCACTCACAGGGGAAGAGGAAAAGTATTTTTCTTTCATCTTGGTAAGGGGACTAATTTATGCTCACTCCGTATCAACTGTAAATAGACCTTCATTCTCCCATCCTACTTCAGCACACTTATTAGACTAGAGGGCTTTCTGCTCACTTGTCATTTCCTTGTGGGATACAAGCTCATGAGTCGTAGACACTGCTTTGATCATACTGTGTTTGGGTTTACAGCTTTGGTTTCCTATTCCCATTTTATCTTGACTCTTGCGCAAAAACAAAAGACAAATGATAGAATAGCAAGATAAACTGATGTTAAAATAGTGATGAGCTAATCACTATACATCCAGTAAATAATAGAAAAGAGCTCAATGAAATAATTGAAAGGCAAATTAGCAGGACGGTTGTTCCCCATCACTACCTGGTCTTCAGCTAATTAGCATGTGAAACACTTAAATGGATTGTATCTTTTGCTACTTCAATAGAATTGTGGTGTCCCCGATCCGTTGACTATTAAATCAGAGTTCCTGACACAAGCCACTTAGGGATATGAAGAAATCTTTATTAAAGCCAGTGATCCATTGTACATTAAAGATTCGAGTGAATCAAGCTCCTGCAACCAACAGTTTAATAATCCCCAAGTTTCCCACCCCCATCGGGATTCACTGCTCGATCACCGTTCCCTTCGTCTCTCAGTTTTTCGTCTTTCCAGGTCCGAATCAACTAATGCGGCGATATTGCCCTTTGATTTGTCCTGGCTGCTTTATTGCTTGCCCTACATGTCTGACGGTTTTACTGCAAAGCACCCCCCCAACCTATCCTGTGAGTTTTAACAGACTGGCGGGATGCTTCCTGGTGCCATGGCAGGATGGCATGGATGACATCCTGACATACCACCTCCCTAAAAATAAATATCCCGTCTTTAGTGCTTTATATAGAAAATACACAATACAATACACTTCCCCCACCATACAGGTTCCCCTCCCCTTTCTCAAACCTTCTATTTCAGTTTGGTTGGGAATTTGTCACAAAACTTTTTCACTAAGTTAAGTGCTTGCACATGACGAGTGTCCACCCACTCACTCTGAGATTTGGAGAATTGTTTCCACCAAATTAAGTACTGAAACCCCCACCCCCCAGTGCCATCTGGAGTCTAGTATCTCTTGCACTTCAAAGTGCTGTTCTCCATCGACCATCACTGGAACTGGTGTAGGTTGCTCTGGGTACCTTGTCCCCCACTTTCACTTGCCTTTCTGGTGCCCTTTTGTGGTCAGCATATTTCTTGTAAGTTTCTTTGGCGTCTTCCAATGCCCTCTCTATTGTTGGCCACCCATCCGCTATGTGTTTCATCCACT
This sequence comes from Charina bottae, assembly GCA_023362775.1. Classification (NCBI taxonomy): domain Eukaryota; kingdom Metazoa; phylum Chordata; class Lepidosauria; order Squamata; family Charinaidae; genus Charina; species Charina bottae. Next base: position 4,686,729 of record JALMGJ010000043.1, on the reverse strand, counting down.
CATCCAATGGGACGATTTCGGTTTTATCCTTTGGCAACTCCGGGAATGCCACGAACTCTTGCCTGTTCACTACTTGGAAAGGGGGGAACCCTGTACTCTGATGTACTGAATTATTATAAGCCACTTCGGTGAATGGAAGTAGATCCACCCAATTGTCCTGCTGATAGCTAACGTAGCATCTAAGGTACTGCTCCAACACTTGGTTAGTATGTTCACAGCCCCTGTCCGTCTCCAGATGATGCCCAGAGCTTAAGCCTTGTCCCATGCCAATCATCTTTAGGAATGCCCTCCAAAATTTGGAGGTGAATTTTACACCCCGATTACTTATTATTCGTTCAGGGGTCCTGTGTAATCTATAAAGATTGAGTGGGGCTTGCTACATTCTGCAATAGTCCTCTGGGTTTCCCCCCCCCCCTCTTTTGGCCATGGTACAGATTGGGCAACTGGCTACATATTCCTCCACGTCTTTGCGAAGGGGTGGCCACCAGAATTTATTATTTTTATTTATTTTTATTTATTTATTATTTAAATGTATATGACTTGCCGTCTCAAAAGGTGCAAAGTCTTTAGGAATCTGAAGTGCCCAGCCGACTTTGCATCGTGGCATCTCTCGAGTATTTTCCTTCTCAGGGGCTCCGGAATATACAGCCTATCCCCACTCCACCAGAATTCCTGCTTCTCTGTCAGGGTTGCTTTATTGGTTTGCAACCACCCATCAGTTTCTAATGCTAACTGCAGCTCATTTCATAAATCCCCTTCTACTGATAAATCAGGCTCTGACTTCTGACCCCTTGTGACCGCCACCATCCCCGATTGTTGGGTGGGGATGATTGAATCTATTACCTCTTCCCTCTGGCTGTTATGTTGTGGTAGCCGGGACAGAGCATCGGCCAAACAATTCTTTCCCCCAGGTAAGTATTTTAGAGTAAAATTGAATCTACTAAAAACTGAGCCCATCTAACCTGCTTGGGGTTTAACTTTCTTGGAGTACGTAGTGCTTCAAAATTCTTGTGATCTCTCCAAACTTCAAAGGGGTGAGCCGCCCCTTCTAGTAAATGCCTCCGATTCACCAAAGCCCAGCGCACTGCATATGCTTCTTTTTCTCATATGTGCCAGCGTCGTTCCTTGTCAGTGAACTTGCGGGAAAAGTACGTGCAAGGTCTCTGTTTCCCTTCCTCGTCCTTTTGTAATAAAATATCTCCTACAGCAACATCTGACGCGTCTATCTGTACAATTAGGGGTTTTGTGGGGTTGGGGTGGCTTAATACTGGCTGTGAAGAAAACAATGCCTTCAGCTGCTCGAAAGCCTCTTGGCATTCTGTCATCCACTGCAGACTCGGCCCCGGTCTTTTCACCACCTTAGGGTCCCCCTTCCCCTTAGTCTTTAGCAAATCAGTGAGAGGTAAAGCTACTTGTGCAAAATTGTGTATGAATTGTCGGTAAAAATTTGCGCACCCCAAGAAACTCTGTAACTGTCTTGTAGTTCTAGGTGGTTCCCAAGCTACCACATCTCGCACCTTTCCCAGATCCATTTCAATCCCTTTGCTTGACACCTGATACCCCAGATAATCTAATTGCTCCTTATGAAATTCACATTTTGACAATTTAGCACACAACTGATTTTGCAGTAACGGTTTCAGCACTTCCCTCACCAAAGACATATGTTCTTCCATCGTTTCAGTATAAATCAGGATATCATCTAAATCATACCTTTCCAAACTGTGTGTCATGACACATTAGTGTGTTGCAACAAAACCTGGAAGTGCTGATGGACACCAGGACCCCAGCTGGCAATTAAACACGGTTTTCCACTCAACTCCCTCCCGAATTCGAACTCGGAAGCATGCTTCCCTTAAGACTAATTTGGTGAACATCTTCCACTTTGATAGGTGGGCTAGCATGTCCTTCATCAGTGGTAAGGGGTATTTATTGGAGGTACAGATAGCATTCAACCCCCAGTAATCAGTGCAGTCTCATTGATCCATCTTTCTTGGTCCTGAAAAGAACGGGTGCAGCCACCAATGAGGTGGCCGGGTGAATGAACCCTCATTCTAAGTTTTTGTCAATGTTGTCAATAACTCCCGCAATGCCTCCAGTTCTTTGGGAGTCATGGAATACAGAATAGTTCTGGGCAATTCGGCACCTGGTTCCAGTTCTATAGCACAGTCTGACTTTCTGTGAGGTGGAGCTGGTTGGACTCCACTTCTCCGAACACCTCCTTTAAATCTCTGTACTGCACGGGGATGAGCTCGTTCTCCTATCCTGCCACTACCCCCATCTCGAACGCTGCACCTATTAGCTCAGGCTCACTTCCGTTTTCCAGGAGTTAACCCCTTATAAATTCCATTGGTGAAAGTTAATTGTCCAGTGACCCAATTCACTTAGGGGTTCTGGGCTCGCAACCAAGCCAGTCTCAATACTACAGGTTGATCAGATATAGGAGCCACTATAAATCTCAAAGTCTCTTCATGGCTTCCTATTCGCATCTGAACTACTTCGGTGCAATACTCTACTGGGACCCCTTTCATCTCTGTCCCATCGAGTTGAATGAAACTGATGGGCTCTTTCAGCCTTCTCACCTTTAATCTCAGTCCAGTCACTAGGGCGGGATGCATGAGACATCTGGTACACCCCGAATCCAACATGTCCACTAGTTTCATGCTGCCTTGATCCCCTAATGTCTCTATCTGTAATCTCACTGCTGGACAATTTCCACTCACCATGGAATCTTCGTGCCTATTTATAATCGCCTGCCCTTTGGCGCCGCTTAGAACAGGCCCCTGTTTCCCACCGGCTGGAATTCCTCCTCAGTCGAGTCTTCTCCTTCCGATAGGGCTTTGTGAACCCTTCCCTCTGTCATGGCGGTCGCAGCCCCTTTGGTCTTCACCCTCAAAAACCTTGCACCACTCTCTCTTGCTTTGCTCATCATCGGGGTCAGATTGCTGGCAGCTGGCGATGCGTTGACCCTCCTTGCCACATTTAAAGCATAGTCCCTTCTTAGCTCACCATTCCTTTTCCTCCTCCCATGACTTAAAAGCTCCCCGTCTCTCCGAGAGAAGGGTTGGCGCTGCTGGTCGTTACCCCGTTGGTTGGGCTCATTGCTGTTTCTTGAAATGAATTTGTATATCTTCTACTTCGCCGGCGAGACAAATCCATCCTCTTAAGGTTCCAGGGTCCCCCCTTGCTAGGGACCACTCTAGGATCTCTGGGTATAATCCCCCTTGGAAGTATTCAATTTTCAGTGATTCCGGCCAGTCTGTCAGCTTCCCAGCCAGCCTTCTGAATTCCGTGGCGTATTCCGAGACTGACCTGCTTCCTTGTTTAATATCTTGTAAGCTGGTCTTGGCTCTCATCTTAGAAAGGGGATCCTCAAACCAGTCCCTTAAATGACTGACCCATGTCAGTCAGGGTTAGAAGATGACTGAGAACCTTCATAGACAGTCCCTTAAAGCTCTCATGAAACTCCTCTAGCTCCGGGGCGCCTGAGTTGTGCAGTTCTACAAGCCATTCCATGGCCTCGCCTTCAAGGTGAGTCGAAATGTACCGCACCTTGGAGCCTTCGGTGGGAAATTACTCCTCACATTCTTCCATGAACCCTCTCACATGGGTTAGGAAGCACGCCAGGCTTTTAGGGTCCCCAGTGAACTTCCCCCTCAAGTCTCTCACCCCGAACACCCTATCTGCGTTCGGGGTAAATCTCGTCACCCAGGTTTGGGTTCGGCCATGAGGGGGGTGAGCGGTTACCAACCTGGTTATCCCGCAATCTCCTTCCATTTTGGATTTGTCGCTCTCTCCTTCCCAGGACGTCTGATCTTTTGTCACCATCATGCTGGTCGTCGTCCCCCATCTTAATTTCTGAAGGAGCTGCTCGACTACTTCCTGCAGGTCGGATACACACTCTCCTATGGAACTAATTTCTCATTCCATTTTCTCCATCTGCTGCTCCGAGGTTGACCACCTGGAGCGGGAGCCTCCTTCTCGCGTAGTCACCCACCAATCTGAATTCCTCTCCGCACCTCCTCCCACTTCCAGGGACCAATAAAACTTGGTTCTTTTCGTTGTCCTGGATTGGGTTGCACTCTCGAGGTCGGTTGGGACCTTTGACTTGATTCCCCGCTCCCCCAGTCGTCCCCTGGTGTCTCGCATGGTTGGGTTCATTGGGGTTCTTTTTTTTTTTTGCATAAGTTTTATTAGGTTTTTAAATATACAAAGCTAAAAGTTAAAGATGAAACGGAAAAAGAAATACAAATTAAAAGAAAAAGTAAAGAAAAGTGCAGTAAAGAAAAGAAAAAAAAAATAAAGAAAAAGACATACATAGAAATTGGATAACCTCCGATCCATCTATGGTCATAAAAATAAAGTAGATAGTTTGTTTTAACATGCTAGCTATTCATATAACATTCATATATTTTTCCTTGTCTATTATATACTATTTATCTATAATCTAATCATCAAAACCCCATATTTAGCTTTACTCCTCCTGCTTTTTGCAAATAGTCCATCAAAAATTTCCACTCATTAAAGAATAATAATTTAATTTTTTTCTTTTAGTAGGCAAATCAATTTGTCATTTTCTGCGATTTCTAGTAGTTTCAACGTCCATTCCTGTATTTTTAATACACTTTAATTTTTCCAAAACTATATATATGTAAGTAAAGAGAAAATTTTTTTCTATTTGTGCATCCCAAATTCCAGATAAAAAGAAAAAAATCTAGTTTAAGTCTTTTAATTTATACCCAACCATACTATTATACTATGCATATAGAAATAAAAAGAAAAGAATTTTTCTATTTATACAACCCAGATTCCAAACAGAAAAGAAAAAATTCTGGTTTAATTCTTTTAAGTTATACCCAACCCTACTGTTTTTGATCTCTCACTATAATATTTCTTCAGATTTTGCTCTTTTGTAATTTTTCTCACAAAATATCTTGGCAATTTTTTATCTCTAACGTAACGTGAGTCAACTCTGAAAATTTTATCTATCTCAGAGTCCATGTCTTCTTCTTCTATCTCTAAATATTGAACTAAAGTATCAACTATATATTTTCTCATATTCTCATCTAATTTTTCTAGGGCTCCTCTCAGACTCAAAATAAATTCTTCTTCTCTCATTTCTGCTAATACAATAGCATCTAAATTATATTCCGTAGTAATAGAATCTGATTTAATCTCCAATTTCTTAACCTGGCCTTGTGTCTCTTTAAAATCCCCTGGAAAAATATTTGCAATTTCTTTGACAATCTGTATTTCATTTCTAAATTCTTTTTTTGAGTCTTCCTTCATCACTTCCATTTTCTCTTCTACTTGTTGATCTAGAAGATTGTCCATTTTTTTGTCTATTTTTATATCTAAAGAAGTAATTAAGTCATCCATCTTTTTCTCCAAGGTAACAGTTAAAATATCCATCTTTTCCTCCAAGGCAGTAGTTGAATCATCTATTTTTTGATTCAGTGCTGTAATCGCATCCAATATTTTTTCCATATCTGATGTTGGTACTTCTGAAGGTGCAGCCATGGACTCCATTTCCTTATCTCTATCCCTCTTCACTCTTGCAACCGCAGTAACCAGGTTATATATAATATTCCTGTAAAGAGAAAAAAAGAATAACAGAAGACAAAAGAAAACCACTATAAACAATAAAAAAAAAGAAAAAGGAAAGAAGAGGGATAAAAAATTATTAAAGATTCAAAAGAAAAAAGGGGGGAGAGAGGAAAAAGAAAAAAACAAAAATCCACATACAATAAAAAATTTAAAAAATAAAAATAATACTGCCTTTTCTTAATAGATGTTGCATAAAAAAAGGGCAAAATGTACTTTGGTAAAATCAACAGTTCTCACATGAAAAAAATAAAAGATAAGAGTACAACGGGTAAGTCCTTTAGTTGTAGTCAAAATATCCTTGAAAATGTAATAACAATCCAGTTCTCAGGCAAACTTATAATCACAAGTCCCAAAGAGGAGAGAGAAGAAAAGAAAAAGAAAAAGAGAAGGGGGGGGGGGGAGGAGAAAGCCCCAACTCCAAATGTCTTCACTCTCCAAGACAAAAAGCAACAAGAAAGTCCACTAAAATCCCATATAATAAGGAAATTCCAAAAACTGTTCAAAACAAAGATATTCCAAAAATACCCATTATAATCCAAATAATTTCCAAACGCATTACAGGAAAAAAAGGGAAAAAAATACCATCTCAAGATGAAAAGCAGAAAAGAAAAAAAATAAGATAAAAGGCAGACCGTTAACCCATTTGAATTCAAAATCCAGAGAGGAAAATAGATTAGTCCCACTTCAGTAAATAAGCCATTCATCAATAGTCAATATCACTCCATTTCACTTCCAAGTAAAGTCATTATTCTTTAAGCTCCCACCATTTCTCAAGTCTTCTTTAGCAAGAAAGTTACACAATCACCAGCAGCATCGATCATGTCCATAGAAGGATCTTAGCAGATAATATGTAAAATTTAAATAAACACAAATATAAAACAGTGACTAAAAGTGCTGAATTTAGGTGCTACTTATCTGAAAAGATTTCGCTGTTTCCTGCAGAGCAATAACGATGGTCCTTCCAGTCGCTTTCGTCGCTTCAATTTCCTTTTTCCCGTGGTGGAAAAACGGGAATTGGGAAAGAGCGACGGTTCCGGCGACCCTTGTGGTTTATCTTCTGATCCCCTTTTCTTCAAAGGGGAGATTTCAGCAGTTTTATTTCTTTAAAAACCGCTGCAAGCAGGCAAACAGCGGACCCGAGCCAGGAGCGCTCGGTTCAGCGCACCGGCGTCTTCAGCACCCAGAAGCAATCTCCGGTTCGTTGGGGTTCTGAGTTCCGTCTTTCCCCTCTCTCCCGCTCGGCGACCTGCCTTCTCGCGCTGAGCACTCCCGTGCGCTCTGGACAGAGCCCTCTTCTCCATATTCCCTATATCGGAGGGGTTCCCACGGGTTCTGGATATTCCATTTGTAGACCTTCCTCAGTAAACTTGGAGTCTTTGGGTAAGGTCTCCATAATGACTCGAATCTTTCTGTGATGTCCCTGATCTGTTGACTATTAAATCAGAGTTCCTGACACAAGCCACTTAGGAATATGAAGGAATCTTTATTAAAGCTAGTGATCCATTGCACATTAAAGACTTGAGTGAATCAGCTCCTGCAACCAACAGTTTAATAATCTCCAAGTCCCCCCCCCCCCGAACTGGGATTCACTGCTCAATCGCCTCTTCCCTTCGTCTCTCAGATTTTTTCTTTCTAGGTCCGAATCAACTAACGCAGCGATATCGCCCTTTGATCTGTCCTGGGTGCTGAATCGCTCGCCTCGATACTTTATCATATTTTGCAGTTCTGTGAATACACCAAGTCTCCACTTACATGTCTGACAGTTTTACTGCAAAGCACCCCCAAAAGACCCTGTGAGTTTTAACAGACTGGTGGGATGCTTCCTGGTGCCATGGCAGGATGGCATGGGTAACATCCTGACAGGAATGGAATGACATTTGCAGGCATGCTAGAGAATTAGGAGGGGACAAAGTTTTCATTGAATGTGGTACAGGGCTCTAGAGTTGCATACATTTAAAAGAGAAATCAAGGGTTTTAGGGTAAGTTAGTTTCGTAACATGATTTATGGGAAATGACAGAACTAGACAAATTATAATGTTGAGGGACTTGGAAGTTCAGGAAGAGAATTTTTTAAAAAATCATTTTTTGAAAGAAAAATTGTGCTTATCTGACGATTAATCTGTCAGTGTTCATTTTGTAAAGAGTTCATATTGCTCAGTCTGAAAAAAATCAATAAAATATAAAAATGCTTAATAATGCCTTAGAATAAAGGCTAGTAATTTTTCTCCATTGTTTTACAGAACATAGCACCATTAGAATTCTTATAAGGAAAATGATCCTAGTAACTTGTAGTTTATTCACTTCATTTCTATCCTGCCAAATCAAAAGGCCAATAATTACTAGCAATTTATCCTTTTTCTGATGCATCTCTAAAGGGGCAGAAGTTAAACTTTGTAAAATAAAGTATTAAATATCTCTTAACCTCTGTTGTATACAGTATGCTAGTGCTTCGGTACATTGCAGAGCACTGCTGTTTCATTTTCCCCACCCTGCTTTGTCTTGCCTAGTGATTTCAGAGACCCCAAACTGACAAACCCAAGAGGGATTTATCCAACCAAGTCACCATGATATGACCAAGATCAGCACATTTTGTGACTTTCCTGTTTACTGATAATGGGGAGGTGGGAGTTGCAATATATTAATTCAAATATATGGGTCAAGTTTTTGGCTAAAGATTTCTCATTTTTTATTTGATGTGGCTTTCAATGAAAAGCTTAATTACTTGTAAGTAACTAATTGTGACTAGTTACAATTATTTGTAACACAGAGTAAGAACACATATACAGATTTGTTAGCTTTTAACATAAGGTAGTCTTCTGTCAAATAGTAGACAAGTTTTATTTTATTATTATTGTTCTACTTTTACATCTTGGGAGGATGGGAAGCATAATTTTCACTGAAACAAACTGCCTGGTTTGTGACTACAGGTAAAATAATATTAACATAAGCAAAGAAACATTACAACAGGAAGCACCTGTAATTTTTGGGTTGTGACCCTGGGTGTCGCTGTTTACCAGTCTGGAAGAGAAGTGCTCAGAGAGATCAGCCTTCATATCCATGCTACTCAAATACCCAAGTCTACAGCACAGATAGATCATAAGAAAGGAACATATACTGTAAGCTCTTTTGAAGAAAAACTGGCGATTCTTGCTTACTGGAAGAAAATGGAAAAAAGAAAAGATATTTGGAGCTACAAAGAAGGAATCCTGCAATGCCTTATAATGATGAATTCTTGGAAGATTATTTCTGGCCAGCTCCACTATTCCATTCCAGAGGAGGTACATAAAGGTTCTTTTGTGGGAAATGTTGTGAAGGACCTGGGAATAGATGGGAAGCAGCCTGTTGACCATGGACTACGCATTATTCCTAATTCAGGTACAATTCAGTACTTTGAACTTAATTCCAACAGTGGCCATTTACAAACCTGTGAGAGAATAGATAGAGAAGAGATCTGTGGAAGAGGAGAGAAATGCATCTTAAAATTTCAAATCCTTGCTGAGAGCAAGTTAAAGCTTTATGTCACTGAAATAGAAATTATGGATATAAATGATAATGCTCCTTCCTTTCTGTCAATAGGGTGGGAACTGAAAATCAGTGAAACATCTATTCCTGGTTCTCAGTTCTTTCTACCAGAAGCTCAAGATCCAGATCTGGGGACAAATTCTATACAACACTATCAACTCACAGGTAGTAACCATTTTTCTCTGGAAGTTCAAAGCAGCCAAAATGGTGCCAGATCTGCTAAACTGGTGTTGGAAAAATCACTGGACAGGGAAGAGCAGTCAGTTTATGATCTGATCCTTACAGCTTTCGATGGGGGTGAAACTATCAGGTCTGGCACACTGCAAATTCACATCTCTGTTCTAGATGCAAATGATAATGTACCAGTTTTCAGCCAATCAATCTATGAAGTAAATGTCAAGGAGAACATGCCCAAAGGGTCCACAGTAGCTACAGTAACGGCTGTTGATATGGATGAAGGAACCAATGGAGAAATAAAATACTCTTTTCAAAAAATCACAAAAAAAGACTCCCAAAAATTTATGTTAAATTCGACAACAGGAGAAATTATCCTTGTGGGGAGCCCTGATTTTGAAACATCGTCGTCATATGAATTTGAAGTGCAAGCCATGGATGGGGGTGGGCTGAGTGACAGATCAAAAGTTGTGATTTTGGTTACAGACTTAAATGACAATGCGCCTGAGTTAGCCATAACCTTTGTGATCAACTCTGTGCCTGAGAACTCTCCAGCTGGAACTGTCATTGCCATTTTAAATGCCCGAGACAGAGATTCAGGAGACAATGGAGAGGTTAAATGCTCAATTCCCAGCAACCTCCCTTTTCGGCTCAAGAAAACAATGGACAGTTTCTACAGTTTAGAGACAGACAGAGCTCTTGACAGGGAACAATTGCCAACTTACGCTATCACTGTTACAGCAGTGGATGATGGGGCACCACCCCTCTCTACATCGGTGGTTATTTCGCTCCAGCTGTTGGACACAAATGACAACCCTCCACAATTTGTAGAATCAAAATATACCTCCTACCTTCTCGAAAATAATCCAAAAGGAGCCTCAGCCTTTTCCCTCACAGCAAGTGATCCAGACTGGGAAGAAAATGCCAGAATAACTTACTCCATCGTTGATAACCAAATGAGGGACTCTCCTCTCTCCTCCTACCTCTCCATTAATTCTGAGACAGGGACCGTCTATGCCCTAAGCCCCTTGGATTATGAGGAGATTCAAGAGATTCAGTTCCAGGTCAAGGCTCAGGATGGAGGGTCCCCACCACTCAGCTCTAACGTCTCGGTGACTCTCTTCATCTTGGACCAGAATGACAATGTGCCAGAGATCCTGTACCCCTCCCCTCCCGCTGATGGCTCAACTGGGATAGAGCTGGCCCCGCGCTCCTCTGAGGCAGGGTACCTGGTCACTAAAGTAGTGGCAGTAGATGCAGATTCGGGCCAGAACGCCTGGCTCTCCTATCAGCTGATCAGAGCAACAGAACCGGGGCTCTTCACCGTGGGACTCCACACTGGAGAGATCAGGACTGCTCGGCTGTTTCTGGAGAAAGACGCCCTGAAGCAAACCCTGGTGGTTTTGGTGAAGGACAACGGCCAACCGCCTCTCTCTGCCTCAGTCACTCTCACTGTGGTTCTGGCTGACAGCATCCCTGAAATTCTCTCAGATCTGGGCAACATCTCAGCTCCTGTAGGTCCTCAGTCAGATCTCACATTTTATCTGGTGACTGCTGTGGCGTTTGTCTCCTGCTTGTTCTTCACATTCCTCCTTGTCTTACTGGCCATCAGGTTGCACAGGTGGAGGAATTCAAAACTGTTAGAGTCAGGAAGTGTACATTTTAGTGGGGTTCCAGTGTCACAATTTGTGGGGATGGATGGAGTCCGAGCCTTTCTTCAGTCTTACTGCCACACTATTTCACTGACTAGAGATTCTAGGAAAAGCCACTGCAATTTTCATGAGGAAAACTGTTCAAGTACTCTGACCAATCAACCTCTGACCTGTGGGGTGAGTGACCCTATCCTAGCCTGTGGGGATTTAAATTTGAAGAATGATGAGCAAATCTTAGTCAAGGTGAGTTAAATATTTTAGATTAATGGTGTGTTCTGTTGATCCTATAAGCCCTCATTTATCTCAACGGTGATTTCCTATCAGTCCATTCTCTCTAGTGAACCTTAATACTGGATGTTCTAACATTTTCTTTTTACTGTACTGAGATCCTTCAGCTTTATCCTGAAGTCTGTTAGGATAATGCTCATATTGTTGACATGAACATTGCTCCACCAAATACAAGGGATCTCCCTTAGGAATGCAGAATGTTATGTCCATTATAAAAATCTACTTGTTTGCTATTGTTTCATTATCCTTGTGATATGATAAGGCTGGCTAGTTTCCTCATGTATTGGTTTTCTATTCCAACTTTCCTTCAGGAGCTTAAGGTCATGTGCATTCCTCCTATAGTTCCCCACTACAATCATCCTGTGAGGGTGGGCTGACAAAAAGAGACTGGTCTAAATTCACCCAGTGAGCTTCTGTAGCTGAAGGTATCGCTGTGTGTCTTCTAGATGTGTGGAGCTACTCCCAGAAGTCTCAGTGATGACCTGAGGAACTGGCTGAGGAATTCTGGCACCACAGGAATATTTACGCATCACATAACATTGCATGTTAATTTGCAGACAGATACTCTGGTTGTAGTACAAATGTGACTCTGACTCAAGTTGGTTATTGAGACTTCAATCTGAGAGGAAGGGATGAAAAAGAATTTCCCTGTAGGTTCCATTGAAGTTAAATGTGGGCATTCTGCTTCCATTACTGGAATGAGCAAAGTTTGGTATTTCAGCTGTAACATTTTTAGATTCATTTTGGGCAGTAAAATAAAGAAGGGATTTTGAGCTTCCTTTACTTTGTGAGATGCTTCCTATCATCCTGAGAAATACAGAGCAATCCAGGGCTCTATTTTACCTGCAATATTGCCCACAAAGACTTGAATAAAGAGGTGGTACATATTGTTAAAATTAAGGAACGGGTGTCACCTTATTGATAAGTATTGTGTTTTATAACAGTCAGCTTTTCAGCCTGGGTAATGCCTTAGCTTATCAGCTATGGCTTGCTGTACTTATAATGAATCTAGCCCAGGGTCACAGCTGGATTCATAACTTCACAGCCCCCCAGGCTCTGGTGAAGTGTTATCTTTGGTTCTTGACAGGGTTGCACTTCCATGGCAGAGTTGGTGCACAATTTGAGGGTCCTCTTGGACTCGTGGATCCTGCTTGAAGAGTATGTGGCAGCCATGGCTAGGGTTGCCTTTGCAAAGATTCATTTTGTACACCATTTGCACCCATTCCTTGTCAGGGAGGCTTTGCTCATGGTCACCAGGAAGTTATAATTGGTCCAGAATGTGGTGGCATGCGCAGTGTTGGGCATTCCTCTGTTTGCCCATATTAAACTGCTGTTGTGTGCACTGCACTGGCTCCCAGTTTCTTTCTGGGTGCAATTCAAGGTGCTAGTTGTCACCTTTAAATCCTTACATGACATGAGGCCAGGTTATTGGCATGAGTCTACATGGCATGAGGCTCAGGACTGTCTCCCCCTGAGGTTATCTGCCTGTCGCACCAGGACTGATAGAGTGGGCATGTTCCATGTCCCTTCTCTTAAACACTGCCTCCTAGTGGGACCTAGGAAGTGTGCCTTTTCAATAGTAGCCTGTGGAGTTGAAGCAGAATTATATATAAATGATGATAATGCTCCCCATTTTCAGTAAAGGAACTCAAAGTATCAGTAAAACCTGGATCCAAGTTTCTTTCAACTGTTTTCATAATCCAGAAAAGAACTTAAGTTTATTGCACAATTATGTATTGCAAGCTGTACTATTTTTCTCTGGATGTTAAGCAAAACTTCTAGGTGTCATAAATACTAATCTGTTTCTGGAAAATTATTTGCACTATAAAGGGGAATCCATTTATAATTATAGCTATTAATGAGGGTAATCTGCCTATATGGTGCTGTGTAATTCTGAATAATTCTTTTAGATTTAAATGACATTTTACTGGTTTTTAACCTTCTCTATGAAGCAAGTGTCAATGAGGGTATGCTAAAAGAATCCATAAAAAGGTAAAGGTTCTCCCCGCACATTTGTGCAGTCATGTCCGACTCTAGGGGCCGGTGCTCATCTCTGTTTGTTAGCCGAAGGGCCAGCGTTGTCCGAAGACACTTCCACGGTCATGTGGCCGGCATGACGCACGCGGAATGCTGTTACCTACCCACGAAAGTGGTACCTATTAATCTAGTTGCATTTGCATGCTTTCGAAATGCTAGGTTGGCATATCCATAGCCTGAACAATAAAATCCAGTAATCTGGATGAAGGAATCAACCATGATATAAATTATGCTTTCAGAAATATTGGGGCAACCACTACCCAAATATTTCTCTTCAGTTCTATAAAAGGTGCACAAGGAATTAAAACAAATGTATGCTGACCAGACACATCAGCTCATGAAGTATGTGCTTTGTCAGGAGCGAGGATATGACTAAACAACTTTCAATTGTCCATTGGCAATTATCCCTTCTTGTTGATACAAATGATACTCTAAAGAACAGCTACAACTGAAAATTTCAGAAGAAAGCTCAAAACCTTGGGGATTCAAAAGGTATTCTCATCCATTCTTCTAGTCTATGGAAGAGGACTGGAAGGGGAAGGAATTCTTCAGGTCAATGATGGACTCTGCAGATGGTACCAATAGGAGAGATTTGGTTTCTGGAAACATGGTCTGAATTATCTAGGTGGTGGACTGCTAACACAAAATAGGTTGTACCTCACAAGGATTGGCAAAAATATGTTTGGCCCAAGCATGGCAACTTGATTAGGAGGCCTTAAACTGAATCTTGTGGGAAGTTGAAAGGAAAATCTCATTTTCTATACACTTTCATTGGCGATCACTCGTAGCCGAGTAAGATTGTCTTCCAAAGGTAAAATTTTAACGGTGGATCCGTAAGTGGCTGTAAAGGCCAATTCTGGATCCGCACAACCTCCCACAGTGGGGGCATAGGTTTCCGGGTGGGAGACGGTCATGATGAGGGTTTGCCTGACGTGCCTTCCTTTTAGCTCTTTTCTCCCTTTCGCCCTGTACTCGTGCTTCTTCAAAGTCCATAGCGCCATTATTAAAGGCTGACCTCCAATTGAAACGCTCATGAGTTAGGGCTTCCCAGTTCTCAATGCTGATATTACATTTTTTAAAATTAGCTTTGAGAGTATCTTTGAATCTCTTTTGCTGTCCACCAATATTCCGTTTTCCATTCTTAAGTTGGGAGTAAAGTAGCTGCTTTGGAAGACGATGGTCAGGCATTTGAACAACATGACCGGTCCAGCGAAGTTGATGTTGGATGATCATTGTTTCAATGCTGGTGGTTTTCGCTTCTTCTAATACGCTAACATTAGTCCGCCTATCTTCCCAAGTAATTTGCAGAATTTTTCGGAGGCAGCGTTGATGGAATCTTTCAAGAAGTTGGAGGTGGCGTTTGTACAGGGTCCATGTTTCACAGGCGTACAGAAGGGTTGGTAGTACAATGGCTTTGTAAACAAGCATTTTGGTCTCCCTGCGAATGTCCCGATCCTCAAACACTCTACGCTTCATTCGGGAGAAAGCTACACTCGCAGAGCTCAGGCGATGCTGAATTTCAGCGTCGATGTCGGCTTTTGTAGATAGATGGCTGCCGAGATAAGAAAAGTGATCGACATTTTCTAGTGACACACCTTTAAGATGGATTGATGGCGCTGCGGAGGGATTGGTTCGAACTTGCTGGTAAAGCACTTTGGTTTTTTTAATGTTAATCGAGAGGCCGAGTTTTTCATATGCTTCTGCAAAGATGTTTAGGATAGTTTGAAGATCTTCCTCGGAGTGTGCACAGACTACGTTATCATCAGCATATTGAAGTTCTATAACAGAAGTTGCAATTACCTTATTTTTTGCTTTCAGCCTACTAAGATTAAAAAGCTTTCCATCTGTTCGATATATAATTTCTACACCAGTAGGAAGTTTCTCTTCAACAAGGTGCATAATCATAGCGATGAAGATAGCGAATAAGGTTGGAGCAATAACACATCCCTGTTTAACGCCGGATTCCACTTTAAATGGATCGCTTTGAGAGCCATTGTTATTCAGGATTGTTGCCATCACGTCGTCATGGAGTAACCGCAAGATGTTCACAAATTTATCAGGGCATCCGATTTTCAGAAGGATGGTCCAGAGAGCAGTACGATTTACAGTATCAAAAGCTTTAGTCAGATCAATAAACGCCATGTACAGAGGGCGGTTTTGCTCCTTGCATTTTTCTTGAAGCTGTCGTGCAGTGAAGATCATATCCACTGTTCCCCTGGAAGGGCGGAAGCCATTTTGCGTTTCAAGGAGGATGTCTTCTGATACAGATAGGAGACGGTTTGCAATGATCTTTGCCAGGATTTTGCCTGCTGTGGCTAGAAGGGAGATGCCTCGATAGTTTCCACAGTCTGTTCTATCACCCTTTTTAAAGAGAGTGATAATT
Source organism: Charina bottae (assembly GCA_023362775.1). NCBI lineage: Eukaryota > Metazoa > Chordata > Lepidosauria > Squamata > Charinaidae > Charina > Charina bottae. Next base: position 4,671,069 of record JALMGJ010000043.1, on the reverse strand, counting down.
ATGGCATCCCTAAAGTCTGCTGGAATCTCCTCCCTCATCCAGATTTTTTCGATGAGCTTATGAAGTTGTTGTGTAAGTTCAGGCCCGCCTTCTTTAAAGACTTCAGCAGGAATCCCATCAGGTCCACTAGCTTTGTTATTTTTCATTTGTTTAGTGGCTTTGCTGACTTCCTCCAAACTAGGGGGTACTGCAAGCTCATTTCTTATTTGTTTTTGTGGGATTTGCAAGAAGACTTCATCAGCCACAGTAGAGTGACGATTAAGGAGATTGTAGTAATGCTCTTTCCAGCGCAGTGCAATAGACTCTTTGTCCTTTAGAGGTTTAGCACCATCTACTGAGCGTAAGGGATTTGTACCATGGTTTGTTGGTCCATAGATGGCCTTTATGGCATTAAAAAAGCCCTGTGCATCATGAGCATCTGCAAAATGTTGGGTTTCTTGGGCTTTTTTTATCCACCATATGTTCTTAAGTTCTCTAGTTCTTCTTTGGACTTCTGCCTTTGCACTGGCGTAGATTTTTTTCTTAACGGCACAGTTAATATCTTTTTGCCATATCTGGAAGGCTTTCCTTTTCTTGTCAATAATATGTTCAATCTCACTATCGTTCTCATCAAACCAGTCCTGATGTCTCTTAGTCTGGTATCCGATAGTTTGTTCACAGGCTGAAATAATAGAAGTCTTCAATTTAGTCCAGTGTTCCTCAACATTTTCAGGAAGTTCCATAGGCAGATGTTCCTTGAGAGTTGATTGAAAGCAAGCTCGTTTAATAGGATCTTGAAGGGCCAGTGTATTCATTTTACGCCTTGGTTTTCTTCCTTGGAGCCTACGATGAGGGACAATCTTTATGGCAATCGTGGATCGAATTAATCGATGGTCTGTCCAGCAGTCATCGGCGCTCGTCATGGCTCTGGTGAGAAGTACATCACGGCGATCTCTAGCACGGACAATTACATAATCTAAAAGATGCCAGTGCTTCGACCGTGGGTGCTTCCATGATGTTTTAAATTTATTTTTCTGGCGAAAGAGTGTGTTAGTAATGACAAGGTTATGCTCTGCACATTTAGTCAGAAGTAAGATTCCATTCGTGTTGCTGTTGTCAACTCCTTCTTTCCCAATGATCCCTGGCCACAAATCAAAATCCCGCCCAACTCTTGCATTGAAATCGCCCAGGAGGGTAATTTTATCCTCCTTTGGTATCTCTGATAAGATGGTGTCCAGCTGGGTATAAAATTTTTCCTTGATATCCTCATCTGCATCTAGTGTTGGTGCGTAAGCACTTAGGATAGTTGCCTGTTGGTTTTTGGCGAGTTTTATTCGCAGAGTTGAGAGTCGTTCGTTAATCCCAGTGGGAACTTCTGACAAGAGCTTCACAATGTCGTTTTTGATAGCAAAGCCTACCCCATGTATTCGTCGTTCTTGTTCAGGCAGTCCTTTCCAAAAGAAGGTATAACCTTTTTCTTCCTTCAACTGTCCTTCTCCTGCTCTTCGAGTTTCTTGGAGTGCTGCTATATCAATATTAAAATGTCTCAGCTCCCTTGCAATAATGGCAGTCCTACGTTCAGGTCGTTCACTATCCATATTGTCTTGCAGTGTCCGTATATTCCATGTTCCAAAATTCATGTGTTTTTTACAACCGCTAGATGGTGACCCCACTGGTCGCGGTAATCCAGTCAGGGAGAAAATGAGGCAGACTATGTTTAGGGCACCTTTTCTAGCCCCCTCCCCATATGGGGTGAGCAGAGTGGATCCTAAATAGGGCTGCTCAGTCGTGGATACAGCTGCCGAACTACTCAACTGCCTCGATCCTTGAGTCAGGGCGACTGAATCCGTATCCACCGCCCATGTGCTGGTCCATGACTAGGAGCTTCCGGATTTCACAGTCCTGCCCCCGTTGCCATTCGTCAGTCGCCATGGGACTTTTGGTTGTTTTGGGTTTGGTGTGGTTGGAAGACGCCTGTGCGTGAATTTGTTTTATGTGTGGAGATCGGTGCACAACGATCAGCACACAACCTTCACAGAAAAAGGCTCTAATCCAATGGCATGGATACCATGACGATTGGTGACCTTTTGTCTGCTGCAGCCTTCATCCGCCTTCACAGCCGTTGTAACAATACACCTTGTTATCTTCCGCCTGTTCTGCCGTTGAGGACTTTCTTGGATCATTCTTTGTCTGGTTCCTCCCCCTGGACCTTACCGCCATGGGTGACCCTGCCAGGAGTACATGACTCCCGACGGCTTCGCTCACAGGGTTCATTGGGAACACACAAGCCCACTCACCACAACAAGGTGACGATCCAGCGAGTGAGTATACACTAATACCCAGAGTATTGGAAATAAACTGAATCTGAGCCCTTAAAACAGAAAGGCAAGTATCATTTAATAGGTATAATGGAGACCCAGTGGGATTATTTCAATAACTGGAATACAGCAACTGAAGGATACCATTTGTTCAAAAGGAACAAAAGCTATAGAAAGCAGGGAGGAATTACATTATATGTTTAAAATATCCATTCCTGCTCAGAAATCAGAATGAATGAACTGGTCACTGGAAGTTATAGGGAAGTATCTGGATTAAAGTAAACAGAGGAACACATAAAAGCAGTACTAACAACAATAGTGCTGCTTTTATGTGTTCCTCTGTTTACTTTAACCCAGATAATATCATCTCTTATCACCCACAAAAAAACAAGGAGAATACGTGGATGATGTCTTCCAAAAGCAAACTCTAGATCTTTCAAAGAGTCAAGAAGTCATATAGATGGGAAATCATCCCAACAACTGTTGGGAAACCCAACCAAATATGGTCCTTCCAGGAAATTTTTGATTTGTTTTGCTGACGAAATTCACCTTCAGAGAGTGGAGGAAGGTTCAAGATTCTAATCCACAGAAAAGGCTTAATTGAGGAAGTAAGCATAACAGGACATTGAGGGAATGACCATGTAATGGTTATATAAGCTTATAGCTTCTGTTCTTGATTTTAAGGGATTTTAAGGGATAAATAGTATTCCATGGCACAGGAAACTAAAAGGAAAAGGAGCCAAGATGGGAGAAGTTCCCAAAGGAGGAGATATTAAAAACAGAATTGCAAACAATTCCACTATGAACAAAAAATGCAGGACAGCAGAAGAAGCCAATGTGGCTACAGAAAAAGCTTACTGACGATCTGAATGCAAAAAAGAATGCATACTCTATAGGAAGTTTAAAAAGAGCTGGGTCAAAAAGGAAGAATTCAGATAGGCAGCCTGGAAGTGTAAAGCTGGAGTAAGGAAAGCAAAGGCTCAGAATGAACTGAGGTTAGAGAAAGCTAAGTTAATTGTAATGTTGAAACAAAGCTATTAGATGTGGATGACAAATGTGTCTGAACCGATTCTTGCCCCCTTATCCAGAAAAATAGCTGAAGATTCTGCCTTAGAGTTTATATCAATATAAACTATAAGGATTTGGGGATAATGGGGGATGTGAGTTGCCATTTAAAAATGCTTTCCCATTCAAAATAGTATCTGCTACTATGAGCTTCTACTATAACTACAATGAGCTTCATAATACCTTAAAATATTTGCAGGGAACTTAAAGTAACATAGATATTGATTTAGAAAAGTTGCATATATATTTCGGAAACTTGTCACTGACAACAGATGACACTATTGTAATGGATCTTTAAAAAAAATCTGAAAACAATCTGACAGATAAGAATATTGCTGTAATACTATAGACAGAATAATAATCCTCTCGTAGTCATGTATTGTCTCAAGACAACTCTGACAAAAACATCTTTATCTATTGCAAAACTACCAGGAACTAAAAATTTGAAATTTAAAAGAGATTACATTATTATATGTAGGAGGATCTCCAGGTTATTTCTCTTTAAAAACCTAGATCCAGGCACTTCTTGCAGTTCTGCATCTGAGACTCACAGGGCCGCTGTTGGCCAACACAGTTCTCAGAAAGGAGTTGGAAATCTAATGGGCTTCCTGCTTGCTGACTATCCAGTCACCGAGTGCAGCGCAGTCAAAGAGCAGGACTGAGGGATATGCAAGACCATGGCTGAGAAAAGAAAACCACTGCAATGTAGATAAACTCAGGAGAAACCCGGGACCCTCTTTATGCTCCCTTTCTTTCGGTGTCCTAGTGGGAATTGGAAACTCCTCAGCTTACTGGATCGCACAAAGCACTTTTCACAGCAAGTGGGATGGACGACAGGAGCAAAGCTAAGAGCAGATCTGTAAAAAGGCAAGTACGTCTCCTCTTCTTATTGTCTTTCCTCTGCCAGACTGTCTCGGAGCACGTTCGCTATTCAATTCCAGAGGAAATGGGAAAGGGTTCCATTGTGGGGAATCTTGCCAAGGATTTGAGACTGAATACTGCAGAAGTGGGAAATCGCAACCTGCATATCCTTTCTTTAGGCAAAAAGCAATACTTCTCCATTACTCCTGAAAATGGGAATCTGTATGTAAATGACAGGATTGACAGAGAGGAGATATGTGGGGAAACTGCATTCTGCCCCATCAGTTTTGAAGTAGTGAGTGCCAACCCTATGGACATGTTTTATATAACAGTAGAGATCCAGGATATTAATGATAATGCACCACATTTCTTAAATGGTGATTTCAAGCTAGAGATAAGTGAATCCTCCTTACCAGGAGCCACATTTCTTCTTGGACAAGCAGAAGATCCTGACATTGGGACAAATTCGCTCCAGGATTATCATCTAAGCATTAATCAGTATTTCATTTTAGCAATTAGCAAGCAAGATACTGTAAACAAGTATGCAGAATTAGTACTGGAAAAACAGTTGGATCGTGAAAGTGAAAGCACTGTTAGTTTAACCCTTACGGCTCTTGATGGAGGAAACCCTCCAAGAACTGGAACAGCCAAAATACAGATCAGGGTCATGGATGCTAATGACAACCCACCCGTCTTCAGTCAAAAAGTATACAAAATCAGCGTCAAAGAGAATGCATCGAAGGGCTCTACTGTAATACAAGTGAAAGCCACGGACAGAGACGAAGGTTCCTATGGCCACATCAACTATTACTTTAGCAATATTGCTGATAATGCTCATCAGAAATTTGAGTTAGATCCACAAGATGGACTTATAACAGTAAGGGAAGAACTAGACTTTGAAGAAACAGATAAATATGCGATGGTGGTAGAAGCAAGAGATGGAGGTGGCTTAGTAGCTCACTGCAATGTTGAAATAAATCTGGTAGATGCAAATGACAATGCCCCAGAAGTGATTCTTGCCTCCTCATCCAGAGAAATTCCTGAAAATTCTGCATTAGGAACATTGGTAGCCCTTATCAATATAAACGATAGAGATTCGGGGGACAATGGGGTGGTTAACTGCCATTTACAAAATGCTTCCCCATTCAAAATAGTATCAGCAGCTAATAACTACTATAAGCTGCTTACAGATGGTCCCCTCGACAGAGAAAGCACCCCAGCGTACAATCTTACAATCACAGCCACAGACAAAGGTACACCCCCCCTTTCTACACAGAAAACCATCTCACTGGAGATTTCAGATATCAACGATAATGCCCCTGCCTTTGAGAAATCCTCTTACACCGTCTATGTGCCAGAGAACAATCCTGCTAGCGCCTCCATCTTCAGCATCAAAGCCGTAGACCCCGATCTTGGCCGTAATGCTAGGATCACTTACTCCATCCTCACGAGCAAAATAGGGGAGCTCCCTCTCCCATCTTACCTCTCCATTAACTCAGAAACTGGCACTCTCTATTCTCAGCGGTCCTTTGACTATGAGCAACTCAGAGAGTTTCAGGTACAGCTGAAGGCTGAAGATGGGGGCTCCCCACCTCTCAGCAGCAATGCCACACTGAAGGTGTTCATCCTGGACCAAAATGACCAAAGCCCTCAAATTCTGTATCCCTCTCAAGGAGCAGAGGGCTCGGCCTCCTTTGAGATGGTGCCTCGCTCAGCAGAGATGGGTTACCTGGTTACGAAGGTGGTGGCTGTGGACGCCGACTCTGGGCACAACGCGTGGCTCTCCTATCATCTACTCCAGGCCACTGAGCCAGGGCTCTTCACGATTGGTGCCCACACTGGTGAAATCAGGACACTGCGGACGTTTTTGGAAAGAGATGCTCTGAAGCAGAAGCTAGTGGTCTTAGTAAAGGATAACGGGCAGCCCCCGCTTTCTGCTACAGTCAGTCTCAATCTGGTTTTTGCTGAAAACTTCCAAGAGGCACTGCCAGAAATAAATAACCAAACCACTGATTCAGAGCATCAGTCTGAGCTGCAGTTCTACCTAGTGCTGGCCTTAACTTTGATCTCATTTCTATTCCTCTTGACTGTAACTCTGGTCATTATGATGAAACTCCGACAGTCAGGGAATCTGAAATTCCTCCCGTGCTTTGGCCCCGTTCCCCATTCAAGCAATGCTATTATTTTTCCACCAAATTATGAGGAAGGGACAATTCCTTATTCCTATCAGCTCTGCTTATCATCCGAGTCCAAGATTCATGAATTCACTTTTCCAGCACCCAAAGTTCAAGCTGCAGAATATATTTCATGCAACCAGAACTCTGGTGCACTTCTGCCAACTAATGGAGACAATATCCTAAATTCTGAGATGGATAAAACTAATCTGGTGAGTTTTCTTTTTTACTAGTACTGACTTTATAGTCTAACCATCATTTAAAATATGCTATGATAAATGGTTGATTCTATGATTTTATATATACATTTTACTTTATATTACTAGCTCCTTCACCAGTTGTTTGCTCATTGCTTCATTGTACTGAAGAACCTCTACACTTTCAATGGTTTCTAATGTGCTTTTTAAGAGTTATTTCAGAATCGGATTTTGTAGCAATCCTTCAATTAGTTGTCTCCTAATTGAAAATATATTATTTATTTATTTGTGTGTGTGTGTGTGTGTGTGTGCATATATGTGAGGTTGTGTATTAGGAAAAAAAGAGTTGAGATTTTTATGTGATACTCAGACCACCAGTGCTTTGATGATTTTTCATAGGTCTTTCAAGTTTAATGAAATGAGAGGAAAGGGGCCCATTATAGTGAGTTCAAATAACTCCAGAGTGTCCTGAATGATATAGCAAATTAAATGAGCAAAAATAACCTCCAAATATGAATAATAAATGAGGGATTTGTTATGCTTCTTCAGTAGCAATTGTTGCCGTACTAGCAGTAATTTGAGAGAGCATATCAGGCATTCACAACAGTTCACACACATTAAAAAAGGAACCCATAACATGGTCCAACAATGTATGCCAGTGTTTAGTTTTCAACATATTTACAAGGACAAGCTGATAACTCTTGTTTCCAGTTCTGTTGGAGGTTTGGGTTAAGACATAATAAAAGTAAAGTAAAGGTTCCCCCACACAGTTGTGTCTGACTCTAGGGGCCGGTGCTCATCTCCGTTTGTTAGCCAAAAAGCCAGCGTTGTCCGAAGACACTTCCGCGGTCATGTGGCCAGCATGATGCGTGCGGAACGCTGTTACCTTCCCACTGAAGTGGTACCTATTTATCTACTTGCATTTGCATGCTTTCGAATTGCTAGGTTGGCAAGAGCTGGGGCGAGTGCAGGAGCTCATTCCGTCACACGGGGCTAGGGTCTCGAACCTCCGAACTTGCAACCTTCCGATCGACAAGCCGATGGATCGACAAGCCGATGGATCGCTGAGCCATCGTGCCCCCCTAAGACATAATAGCTTGTCTAAAACCACCCCCATGGTAAATGAATTAATGTGATGTGAATATGTTTAATTTATGAACTAATCCTATTTGCCAAATGTAAAAGAATATTATAAATTGAGAGATGTAAAAGTAAATTAGAGTTGCCAGATACCTCTTTTTTTCAAGAGAGATACGATAATGCAAAACAACTTAGAACTTTTCAAACAGATTTCCTTCCTTTCTTTCTGATGCCACACTTTTTTATATAAAGTTGTCAAGGCAGCTTACAATTTATAGGTCTAAAAATGAGAAATAGACCAATTACTTTGTTTTTTCACTGCATTTAAATAACAAATTATAACAAAAGAACAACCAATGTCACTTCACCAAACTTTCATTATATACCAGTAATACTGGATGGAAGCTGGGTGTACAAAGTACGAGTAATTATAGGCTAAAGAAGATCACAAGCTTTATTGGCTTACACAGTTTGGTATGGCACTTGGTAAGTAGACCAACTGAGGGCTTATGCCCTACTGATGAATCATGTTAGCCACTGACAAAAAAGTTGGGTTCATGTGTTTTGTTCATACATGTATATGGTTTTAAACTCAACAGATAATGTACAGCTTGTAGTGGTATATTCTAATTTACTTTCAGGAGTGTATAAATAGATCACTAAACTTTCCAGTTACGGAATGAAAGAAACCCACAGAAGGCCTAGGACAGAGTAAGAGTAACTCATTTTTTTCTCTGCAGGATTTTTACTAATATTACTTGCTCAGATTTTTCCATATGCTAAGATCTCTAAAATATATTCTAAAATATATCAAAGTAAGAAACACAAATCTGATGAGGAAGAACCCTAACTGGTCACAATGTTTGATCAAAGGACCTGAAAGCGATTACTTTGCACTGCAGGGCCAGGAACTGCGGCATCTACAATCCTTGCAGGTGTAGCTTGGAAAATGGAAAAGAAATGGGCTACTTCTCTGAAAACATCCCTACTGGTTATCTTCTGCCTAACTGTCCTGCTCTTCCTTTATTCCTATAGGAATCTTCCTTAATCTGTTGCTCTACTCCTGCACTGAATTTTAGAATATAAACTTCCCAGGTCTAGAATTTGTCTTTTCAGTTGTTATTCTAAAGCAATCGGGTTCAGTCAAAACGTTTTGAACTTCAGCTCCTGAAATACCCAGACAACAAGGCAAGCAATTGTACTTTAGAGCATCCTGCATATTGATGCAGCTGGATTTTAGTTTGGAGATCATGTTTCGTTTGGTTCTTAAGTGTTATATTTAAGCACACCTTTCATATTTCACATTTTTACAATCTATTTTTTTCTTGGGAAATTTGATTCCATGCATTTCTGAGCCTAGTTGTTGTTCCAATGGGATCTCCTATCTCAAATGAATATATTTGGAAAGTTGAGCCAACCTGCTTTTATGCTAACACTGGTAAGAGACACACCAGTTTAAAATTATACTTAAAGGGGAACATTTAAGCTACTGAATTTAACCTCCTGACTGGGTTCATATTTTAAGGCTTCAGTGTTAATTTAAGGCACAATGTTAATTTATTAAATTCAACTACCTCAAGAAGGAGAATATCAGATTTATATTATCTTGCATCCTTGATATACCATACTGTAAGACTAATTCTGATGACTAATTCTGATGATTCAGGAATTCTAATTATTTTAGGAAGTATTTCCAGTTCATCATTTTCTTATGACCATTCAAGGAAGAAAATTCCACAGACTCCTGGAAAAGTTGTACCACTGCTAAGAAAATTTCCTAAAGCTTTCTTAGCATAAATAAACATTTCTTGGTGTGAATGAAAGACTTCTTCCACTCATGCTGCTTCTTCCTCTTGATAATATATTAGAACTGCTATGTATGTATAACAAAAAGAAATACAAAAAGGGTATTCATTATTTTCCATATTGTACTGAAGCACAAAAATATATAGCTATATTGTTAAATATACATGAAGAAAAGGACATGTTCATGATTGGGGAAGTAAATATCAAAGCAGAAGGACAACAATACTAGGATTTTGCCTTCTTCTGTAAGAAGGTTGAGATTCCCTATTTGCTGAATAGAATCCCCTGCAGTTTCCCCTCTGGCCTCAGGGTGTCGCTGTTCCCCAACGTGGGCGCCAAAGAGGATGGAGAAGAGCTATTATACAGACAGGGGAAACAGCAGATCACAAATGCAAAGCAGACTTGCTTAAACGGGAAGGTCCCACAAATTAAGAAGAAAGGAAACTGTTTCTTACGAGCCGAGATTCCCTGCATTCCGATGAGAATTTGGGGCAGTTACTTATCGTAGAGGAGATGGAGCGAGGCCAAGGGGAGAATGGCAGAGCAATCAGAAGGCAAGTACTGTCGCTCTTACTGTTGTCGGTTTCCTGCCGGGCCGCCTCAGAGCAGATTCATTATTCGGTGCCCGAGGAGATGTCAAAAGGGTCTGTAGTGGGGAATCTGGCAAAGGACCTAGGACTGAATCTCAGAGACCTGGCAAGTCGCAAAATGCATGCCCTCTCTGTGGACAAGGTGCAGTATTTCAGAATCAGTGCAGAAAATGGAAACCTCTGTGTGAATGACAGGATAGACAGGGAGGAAATATGTGACAGAACCCCACTATGCCTTCTTAATCTTGAATTAGTGATTGAAAATCCTTTAGATATTTACCATCTAAAAATAGAGATACAGGACATTAATGATAATGCACCACAGTTTCTCAGTAGCACAATCCAGTTGGAGATCATTGAAACAACCCAACCAGGCACCAGATTCCTTCTTGGGAATGCCAAAGATCCGGATATCGGCACAAACGCTTTACAGGATTACCATCTTAGCACCAACCCTTACTTCACCTTGGATGTGAAAGAGAGTCAGGATGGAAATAAATTTGCAGATTTAGTACTGCAGAAACCACTCGATCGCGAGACTGAACCAACCCTTCAGCTGACAGTTACCGCGCTGGATGGGGGGAAACCCAGAAAAACTGGAACAGCCCAAATATGGATCAATGTCACCGACGCCAATGATAATCCACCTATATTCACCCAAGAAATCTACACAGTCAGTCTGAGGGAAAATGTGCCTGTTGGGTTCCTTGTGCTGCAGCTTGTAGCTTCGGATAAAGATGAAGGTTCACATGCACAAATCAGGTATTATTTCAGCAATATACCATTGAGTGCAAATAAGAAATTCAGTCTGGATTCAATCAGTGGAATAATTTCTCTTGTGGAACCGCTGGACTTTGAGGAAACCAGAGAATATGTGATGACAGTAGCAGCAAAAGATGGAGGTGGATCAATGACCCATTGTAAAGTAGAAATAAGGGTCCTTGATGAGAATGATAATGAGCCTGAAATTATATTCGCATCTGTTTTTAGTCCAATTCTGGAAGATTCTCAGATTGGAACCGTTATTGCTCTCATCAATGTACACGACAGAGATGCTGGTGATAATGGAAAGGTCATTTGTTATTTAGAAGATGATTTGCCATTCAAGATTCTTCCATCTTCTAAAAATTACTACAAGCTCATGATAGATAGACCACTGGATAGAGAAAAAGCATCTCAGTATAATATTACAGTCACAGCCACTGACAAAGGAACTCCTCCACTAAGCACACACAAAACCATCTTGTTGCAGATCTCTGATATCAATGACAATGCCCCTGCTTTTGAGAAAGCTTCCTACAGCATCTATGTGCCAGAGAACAATCCTTCTGGTGCCTCCATCTTCCAGATTCAGGCCTTTGATCCAGATGTGGACCAAAACTCACAGATCACATACTCCATCCTCACCAGCAACATTGAAGAACTTCCCATCTCCTCCTATATCTCCATTCATTCCGAGACCGGCACCATCTACGCCCAGCGATCCTTTGACTATGAGCAGTTCAGGGAATTCCAGCTGCAGGTGAAGGCCCAAGATGGCGGTCGTCCCCCTCTCAGCAGCAACGTCACGGTCAGGGTGTTTATCCTGGATCGGAATGATAACAGCCCCCAAATCTTGTCCCCTTCACCAGAATCCAAGGACTCTGCCCTCTTCGAGGTGGTTCCTCGTTCAGCCGAGGCAGATTATCTGGTAACAAAGGTGGTGGCCGTGGATGCTGATTCCGGACACAACGCCTGGCTCTCTTACCACCTGATTCAAGCCACAGAGCCGGCACTCTTCACTGTTGGCTCTCATACGGGTGAGATCAGGACAGCGAGAACCTTTTTGGAGAGAGATGCCGTGAAGCAGAGACTCGTCCTTCTGGTGAAGGATAATGGGCGGCCACCTCTCTCAGCCACCGTCACTCTGAACCTGGTGTTTGCCGAGAACTTCCAGGAGGCCCTTCCGGAGATGAAAAACCCGATGAACAGCTCAGAGGATCAGTCTGACCTGCAGTTCTATTTGGTGGTGGCCTTAGCTGTGATGTCATTCCTATTCCTCTTGTCAGTGATTCTGGCCATTGCCATCAAACTCCGGCAGTCAGGAAATTCCAGGTTCCTATCGTGTTTTGGTCCCGTTTCCCATTCCACAACTGGGGTCATATTTCCACCCAATTTTCAAGATGGGACTCTGCCTTATTCCTACCAGCTTTGCCTCTCCTCAGAATCCAGGAAGAATGAATTTACCTTCCTGGCACCAAACATTCATATTGCTGAGAATGTGCTTTGTGGTGAAAAATCTGAGGTGCCTCCTGCAAGCAATACAGGAAAAACATTATACCCTGAGGTGGAGAATAATGGGAAGGTAAATATCATTTCATTGCAAATTCCATAAATCCATCCCCTAAGAAACAGTACATTCCTCCGCTTGTTTATTCAGAAGCACGTTCCATTCTATTTTACCATTCCCATACCTAAAATTATATTTCTTGGCAATGTTTCACTGAGCCATTTAATATGCCTTTCTCAGAATATGGAATAATTAATTTGAATTGTCCAACTGAGTACAATAGCAAGGTAAGTTTCCTTTTTTAAGAACTTCCATAATGTTTAAAATTAATTTTAATTCTGGATTTCTTGTGTCTAAGTAGTAAGTGTTCACATGAACTGCAATATTTTAAACTAGCCTTTATTCTACTTAAGTAGATGATACTTTTTATAGTGGGTTTTTAAGTCCTTTTCAAAATATTATTCTGTGGTAGTATTTGAATTATTCTTGCATAGATTAATGACATAATAATTTAGGTAATATACCAGGTGAGAGAATTCACTTACATCATAATGATTTTAGGAATATGCTGATCCAAAGCAATATGGTGCTTTTCGCTTAGATTCATTGTTTGACTATCTGTTCTCTGCTTTCTATCTAGAAGTATTCACTTTTCAGTACCATGCACTCTTGTCTAATATTACGTGTCACTGAATCCAAGCATTTACTTAATTTAGACAAGTAAATATCTCTTGTATTTTACTGTAACAAAACGTTTGCTAGAACAAAGAGCTTCCCTAGGTAACAGTTAACATAAAAGTTTTTTAATGGTAAGTAGTGCTGGTGTTCCCTTCAAAAGTGCAGTGGTCATGCAAAGTTAATAAGCGTGTAACTAGGCGCTATATATCATGGAGAGAGCTGGCTTATGGAATCGCAAAGGGTCGGATACGACTGAATGGATAATTCGATTTGATTCGAGGTGCTATAACAGAAAATGTATAACCAAAGAAACTCAAAATTAGTCAAACTCCAGGTCCAAGGCCACAGAATCATAGAGTTTGGCCACCATATCTAGTCTTCTACTGAATGCAGGCGTCCAAACTAAAGCATCCGGGATAGATGGCAATCTAGTTGCCTCTGCTTGAACATAGCCAAGGAAGAGACACTAACCAGATCTCTGCGTAACTGGTTTCACTGTCAAGCTGTTGGAAAGTTCTTTCTAAAATCCACTTGCGATCAGCTTTCTTAGAATTTTGTTATTGCATGTGCTGCATTCTGAAATGACAGAGAAAGAGCCTTGACCTTCTTCTGCATTACACCCTTTCAAGGATTTGAAAAGTACTGTTTTCCTTCTCCTCTCCTCTCCTCTCCTCTCCTCTCCTCTCCTCTCCTCTCTTCTCATCTTAGCATTACATTCTTATAATTGTTGTTAATTACCTAGAGTCACAAAACAGGGCCCTAAATATATAACTAAGGAAATAATTTCTTTCTCAGCCTAAACTTTGATCTCTCTTCACAATGGTTAACTTGTAAATCCCCGGGTCATCCCTTTAGCCCTTCTCTGAATTTATTTTTAGTCATCTGAATCCTTCTAAAGGTGGTGCTCATAACCCGATGCAAGATCAAATTTGTGCAATGCAAAATAAAGTTGAAGAAGTAGTTCCCACAATTTAAAATTCTATTTTTATTCATGTAGCTAACATTGCATTTCTCTTTTTTGCCGCTATATCACACTGCTGACTCACGTGGTTTGCAATCTACTATTCCAGTATCTTTTTCACACCGAGCCAGTCTGTGCCTTTGGATTTGATTTCTGTTTCCTAAGGGAAGAACTTTGCATTTGTCTCTACTGAATTCTTATCAGACTGTTTCTCTAATCCAGAGCTTTCCAAACTTTTCATGTTGGTGACACTTTTTAGACATGCATCATTTCGCGACACACTCTTACAGCAGCGCACAAGGCAGGCACTAGGTCCTGCGTGGAATCCTGGCAGGGCAGGTTTGGAGGCAGCAGCAGCCGCGACACACCCAGACACTGCAGCCGACACACTAACGTGTCCCGACACACAGTTTGGAAAGCTCTGCTCTAATCCATCAAGAAAGTTTTGAATTTTATTTCTGTCTTCTAGATAATAGTTAGTAAAGGTAAAGGTACCCCCCGCACATTTGTGCAGTCGTGTCCGACTCTAGGGGCCGGTGCTCATCTCCGTTTGTTAGCCAAAGAGCCAGCGTTGTCTGAAGACGCTTCCACGGTCATGTGGCCGCATGACACGCGTGGAACGCTGTTACCTACCCACCGAAGTGGTACCTATTAATCTACTTGCATTTGCATGCTTTTGAATTGCTAGGTTGGCAAGAGCTGGAGCTAGTGCGGGAGCTCACTCCGCACGCAGGGCTAGGGATTCGAACCTCCGAACTTGCAATCTTCTGATCAACAAGCCTGGCGTCTTACCCACTGAGCCACCACGCCCCTTAGATAATAGTTATCCAACCTAATTTGGGCTCATGTGCAAATTTGCTTCAACTTCATAATTACTCTGCTATATGTAATGGTTGATTGACTGTAGGATACATGATTATTTTCAATAGGAAAAGCAGCTGTCCCACACCCCTCATGGACTGCACAAGTGCAGAATGAGCTTCCCGATTCTATTTGCAAAAATAGAATAGAAGGGGGATGCATTTAAATTGCATATGAAATGGAACCTTTTCTGCATCATGAGAACTGCCAATAGGTAATAACGTTCTATTGACCAATTGATAGCAGTTTGGATATTCCTTTAGATTATACCTCGGAATTCTTAACTTTTATTTTCACTTGGTTGCTATTGTATGTTTTCATTGCAGTGTTAGCCAGTACTACTATTTTTTCTTTATGCTTCTTTGCAGTGCAGAAAAACACAAATGCTGCAACTGCTAAAGAGATTATTGTATAATGAACATATTTTCATACACAAACTCCTTGACCATCTTGTAACTAAAGAAATATAGGAACATCATACTCCACTCATAAATATTTATTTGAAATGTTCTTCTCCATCAAAAGAAATTCTCTTCCATCAGGTCAAATGGGAATAGTAGAAAAGAATAGTAAAGATATTCAGCATTGCACTAATAGCATCAGTTCAAGGCCCAGATTTTGGTTGAGTTTGGCTGATCCATCAAAAGCTAAGCAGGGTCAGGTTAATTTTGGATAGGAAACTACCAAGAAATCTTAGGGTCGTAGGCTAGACAGGAAAGCTGAAAAACAGAAGGCAACAATGACAGGAAATTTCTGCCATAAAAACTACAAAGATTTTTACCAGGAGTCAAGCTGGCTGAAATCTTTATCTACCACCTGTATAGAGGTGTTTACATAATGCTCTAGGACAGGGCTTTCCAAATTTTCTCATTGGCGACACACCAACGGCCACTGTGGCGGCGCATGAAAACTTGGAAGTACCGCCACAGCGGCGGCACTTCCAGGTTTCCACATGCCGCCACAGCGGCGGCGGTGGTGCTTCCAGGTTTTTGCGTGCCACCGCCACGGCGGAGCTTTCGGGTTTTCACGCACTGCGGCGGCGCGTCATCATCCTGGTGTGTCGCATGAAAACCTGGAAGCGCTGATGGGCTGCTGCCGCCGCCGCTACACACACTGCCACACACAGCGGCGGCGGTGTGCCATGAGCGCTTCTGGGTTTTCTTGCGACACACCTGGGCCCCGCAGGCGACACAGTACTGTGTTGCAACACACAATTTGGAAAGCTATGCTCTAGGATGAGAAATAAGATAACTCTATATTAGTTGATGATAAAAATGCAACAGGACTTTAAAAGTGTAATCACTTAAGATTTTGCCTATCTCCGATTTTTTTTTCATTAGCACTGTTACCCTATGAATAAGAAGTATTAAATTTATATATAGAAAGTCAAAGCATCAGAAAGCACAGCAACCAGTTTCTTGCATTTTGCCAATAATGCATTTGGCCCATTTCGCTCAATATTGTCTGGTGTAGCTACTGTTACAGGATTTTTTCACTTCTGTAGTGGTTATGAAATTTGCCTGACATGCAGAATGTCACTGGTTTGAAAACTCACAGAATTTTTAGAAGATTACTATTACTTTTTTTCTTTCTTTACTGTTCTTTTTAGAACAAATTTACCAATGTAACATTTCATAATTCTTCTTGTCGCTTTAGGTAGGAAAGTTTCAGCTTCACCCCAGCTCCCAAATAGCCCAAACAAATAAGTACTGAATCCCATTGCAGTACTTATTCATTTGGGTTATTTGGGAGCTGGGTAAAACAACAGCAGCAACTCCAGCATTTCTGTGTTGCACTAAAGGACTTAAAAAAATTTTTAAAGCCCAATGGAAAAGTGGATTGTTCAGAAGAAGAAAAATAGTAATTTTTAAAAAATGTTTCCACTGTGTTTCAAACCATCCTTTGCAGATTAGACAGGAGCTCTAACCACTATGCTACTGGAACTGTTATTGTTAACAGCTGTTGCAGCAGAGATTAGAGAGCCGCAGGGTGGCAACCCAGTTGACTATTGTCACTGTCTGCAGTAGCCATTTGAAGTAGCGGGGTTTCCCTAGCAGAAACCAAACCACAACAGACAAACTGGATTGCAGTGCTTGAGCTGCCACAAGCCAGAAAACACTACTTTTAATATGGAACAGGCAGAGGTTGCATTTGCAGTGGACCGGGGGAAAGAAGAGGATGAAATCATCCATTCCTTCCTCCCAGACGTTGGTGGTGGTCCACGAATAATAATATGATTAAGTCACCAGGAAGCCTCTTTCTATCACTTTAAAACAATGTTTCTCAACCTCAGCAACTTTAAGATGTGTGGACTTCAACTCCCAGAATTCCCTAGTCAGCATGCTATGGAATTATGGGAGTTGAAGTCCACACATCTTAAAGCTGCTGAGCTTGAGAGACACTGCTTTAAAATTACAATTCAACAATAACTTCTGGCAAGGTCTAAATCACTCTTATTCCATATAGGAATAATATACCCGCCATAAACTGGTCATTGCTGTTCAGTTTTCAGTAAATGAGGTTTAATTTAATCATAAGAAGGGAATATGGTTTCATTTCTTCTACATCATTATAACAGTAAGGAGAACAGAGAACTAATGGGGTATGATTAAAAGGCAATTTAAAGTGATTTATTTAAAAAAAAAACCTCTAGCCAACTTTCCCAAGACTCTTTCAAAGCATTTCAAGATACTCTTGATTATACTAGAATTCCAAGTGATGAAAACCGAGTTGCAAGCAAAAGAAAATCTTTATATTTGGTTATCCTATATTTAAGGAATATAACTTCCATTTTTTTCCATTGAATGTGTGCCTAGCAGCTTCAGTTTGGAGGAATTCTGTCCTATATCACAGTGCCAAATCCTTTAGAGAGTCCAGTTGCACATTTGAAAAGGTTTACTAAAAATCCCTCACCAGGAAATATATGGTATCTCAAAATCATGCATATTTATGAGTAGACTTATTGTTATACACATACATTCCTACATTCTACATTTATGAGTAGACTTAGTGTTATGCATATACATTCCTAAATTTAAAGTTTTAATTTCACAGAAACAGGCATGAAATGTATTATAATACCACCATGATCATTCAGCTGCAAATTTCTGTGTACTGCACATACCAATAGAGCCAAATATCCTAATATATAATATGTGAAATCATTCCAGGCCATATAAAAGGGACAACACTTCCAGACACTGACATTGGTGTTATTTCTCAGTTTTACTTTAAGTGCAAAATGCCATTCAATAGGTTACATTGCGATTTCACAACAATCTTTCCCTTTCTCCCTGAAAAGTGGGTGTAATCTGGCACCACAAACACTGGTCCGCAACTATCTTTTAGCAACTATCAACTGCAGAATTCATGGCTTAAACATCTGGTTTTGGGTAGTCTTGCTTCTTCCCAGAACTCCTTTTCTAACTTCTTGCCCAGTGAAGAGTTCTGGAGCACTCAGAAACTTGCACACACTTTGTTTTTATGCCAGGTTGATCATCCTAATGAAAGCGTCTCCAAATTATGGATTTCAGAAAAGATAGGAGTGCTGATGAAAGGAACTGTGGCTACTCTGGTACTGAGACTTTTTAACAGATAGACGAGGTATTGCTTCTACTACTGATAAAGTACACAAAAAACCCTGTAAGCATATATTATTTACCAAATCTTGTATAGATTCAGCAAACTGTCCCACACAATCAAAATAATAAAATGGAAAAAAATCTGAAGTTATTTCTTTATGGCTGAGAAAAGAAAACCACTGCAATGTAGAAAAACTCAGGAGAAACCCGGGACCCTCTTTATGCTCCCTTTCTTTCGGTGTCCTAGTGGGAATTTGAAACTCCTCAGCTTACTGGTTCGCACAAAGCACTTTTCACAGCAAGTGGGATGGACAGCAGAAGCAAACTATACAAGCAGTCCTTCATAATCATACAACATCAGCAGCAAAATGGAAAAAAGCGCTGTTATTTCTTTAAGATGCTTCTTGCAGTTCTGCATCTGAGACTCAGAGGGCCGCTGTTGGCCAACACAGTTCTCAGAAAGGAGTTGGAAATCTAATGGGCTTCCTGCGTGCTGACTATCCAGTCACCGAGTGCAGCAAAGAGCAGTCAAAGAGCAGGACTGAGGGATATGCAAGACCATGGCTGAGAAAAGAAAACCACTGCAATGTAGATAAACTCAGGAGAAACCCGGGACCCTCTTTATGCTCCCTTTCTTTCGGTGTCCTAGTGGGAATTGGAAACTCCTCAGCTTACTGGATCGCACAAAGCACTTTTCACAGCAAGTGGGATGGACGACAGGAGCAAAGCTAAGAGCAGATCTGTAAAAAGGCAAGTACGTCTCCTCTTCTTATTGTCTTTCCTCTGCCAGACTGTCTCGGAGCACGTTCGCTATTCAATTCCAGAGGAAATGGGAAAGGGTTCCATTGTGGGGAATCTTGCCAAGGATTTGAGACTGAATACTGCAGAAGTGGGAAATCGCAACCTGCATATCCTTTCTTTAGGCAAAAAGCAATACTTCTCCATTAATGCCGAAAATGGGAATCTGTATGTAAATGACAGGATTGACAGAGAGGAGATATGTGGGGAAACTGCATTCTGCCCCATCAGTTTTGAAGTAGTGAGTGCCAACCCTATGGACATGTTTTATATAACAGTAGAGATCCAGGATATTAATGATAATGCACCACATTTCTTAAATGGTGATTTCAAGCTAGAGATAAGTGAATCCTCCTTACCAGGAGCCACATTTCCCCTTGAACAGGCAGAAGATCCTGATATTGGGATATATTCTGTCCAGGAATATCATCTAAGCATTAATCAGTATTTCATTTTAGCAATTAGCAAGCAAGATACTGTAAACAAGTATGCAGAATTAGTACTGGAAAAACAGTTGGATCGTGAAAGTGAAAGCACTGTTAGTTTAACCCTTATGGCTCTTGATGGAGGAAACCCTCCAAGAACTGGAACAGCCAAAATACAGATCAGGGTCATGGATGCTAATGACAACCCACCCGTCTTCAGTCAAAAAGTATACAAAATCAACCTCAAAGAGAATGCATCCAAGGGCTCTACTGTAATACAAGTGAAAGCTACGGACAAAGACGATGGCTCCAATGGCCACATCAACTATTACTTTAGCAATATTGCTGATAATGCTAATCAGAAATTTGAGTTAGATCCACAAGATGGACTTATAACAATTCAGGAAGAGCTGGACTTTGAGGAAACAGAGAGGTATACCATAGGGATAAAAGCAAGAGATGGTGGTGGCTTAGTAGCTCACTGTAATGTTGAAATAAAGCTATTAGATGTGAATGACAATGCCCCAGAAGTCATTCTTGCCTCCTTATCCAGGGAAATTCCTGAAAATTCTGCATTAGGAACATTGGTAGCCCTTATCAATATAAACGATAGAGATTCGGGGGACAGTGGGGAGGTTAGCTGCCATTTACAAAATGCTTCCCCATTCAAAATAGTATCAGCAGCTAATAACTACCATAAGCTGCTTACAGATGGTCCCCTCGACAGAGAAAGCACCCCAGCGTACAATCTTACAATCACAGCCACAGACAAAGGTACACCCCCCCTTTCTACACAGAAAACCATCTCACTGGAGATTTCAGATATCAACGATAATGCCCCTGCCTTTGAGAAATCCTCTTACACCGTCTATGTGCCAGAGAACAATCCTGCTAGCGCCTCCATCTTCAGCATCAAAGCCGTAGACCCCGATCTTGGCCGTAATGCTAGGATCACTTACTCCATCCTCACGAGCAAAATAGAGGAGCTCCCTCTCCCATCTTACCTCTCCATTAACTCAGAAACTGGCACTCTCTATTCTCAGCGGTCCTTTGACTATGAGCAACTCAGAGAGTTTCAGGTACAGCTGAAGGCTGAAGATGGGGGCTCCCCACCTCTCAGCAGCAATGCCACACTGAAGGTGTTCATCCTGGACCAAAATGACCAAAGCCCTCAAATTCTGTATCCCTCTCAAGGAGCAGAGGGCTCGGCCTCCTTTGAGATGGTGCCTCGCTCAGCAGAGATGGGTTACCTGGTTACGAAGGTGGTGGCTGTGGACGCCGACTCTGGGCACAACGCGTGGCTCTCCTATCATCTACTCCAGGCCACTGAGCCAGGGCTCTTCACGATTGGTGCCCACACTGGTGAAATCAGGACACTGCGGACGTTTTTGGAAAGAGATGCTCTGAAGCAGAAGCTAGTGGTCTTAGTAAAGGATAACGGGCAGCCCCCGCTTTCTGCTACAGTCAGTCTCAATCTGGTTTTTGCTGAAAACTTCCAAGAGGCACTGCCAGAAATAAATAACCAAACCACTGATTCAGAGCATCAGTCTGAGCTGCAGTTCTACCTAGTGCTGGCCTTAACTTTGATCTCATTTCTATTCCTCTTGACTGTAACTCTGGTCATTATGATGAAACTCCGACAGTCAGGGAATCTGAAATTCCTCCCGTGCTTTGGCCCCGTTCCCCATTCAAGCAATGCTATTATTTTTCCACCAAATTATGAGGAAGGGACAATTCCTTATTCCTATCAGCTCTGCTTATCATCCGAGTCCAAGATTCATGAATTCACTTTTCCAGCACCCAAAGTTCAAGCTGCAGAATATATTTCATGCAACCAAAACTCTGATGCACTTCTGCCAACTAATGGAGTCAATATCCTAAATTCTGAGATGGATAAAACTAATCTGGTGAGTTTTCTTTTCAAGAGTACCAACTTTACAGTTTATGTATCTTGTTACTGAAATTGAAAATGTTAAAAGATTCTATAACAATCAGCAGATCCTAATTTCTGTATAGAAAATGGATTATTTACTGTATTGTATGGTGCAGTTATCTGTCGTTTGCGTATTGTTTCATTTTATTTTAAGAAAGGTGTTTTATAAGTAGTGATTGAAAACACCTGAGAATTGATGGTTTTCTTCATAGATCTTTCTTTCTAGTGAAAGGAAAGGAGTACATTTCAATGATATAAAATGCTTTGAATGAAGTATCAGCAATAACCTCCAAATGTAAATAATGAATGATGACTTTTTAATGCTTCTTAAATAACAAATCTTGTAATAGTAGACCATTGGGAACATTTCAAGCATTTACAGTGGTTCACCTTATTTGATACCTATGAAATGTCCCAATAATGAACACCAATATTTAGTGTTGAACATTTTTACATGCTAATAATA
This sequence comes from Charina bottae, assembly GCA_023362775.1. Classification (NCBI taxonomy): domain Eukaryota; kingdom Metazoa; phylum Chordata; class Lepidosauria; order Squamata; family Charinaidae; genus Charina; species Charina bottae. The sequence goes on along the minus strand of JALMGJ010000043.1, from coordinate 4,649,027 downwards.
TGAAATCACATTCTGTTTACTGTTGTGACTGTAATTTGTCTAAAATCACTTCTGCTCTCTATTTTTTTAAATAGATTACACTAATTACATTTGAATTATAAACCCTATATACCTAACCCTAAAACTATAAACCCTAATTTGCCGAGCACAGGAGTAATTTTCTTACAAATCAAGAGTCAGAAAAATAAACCAGAGGTGCCATTCTAAGTTTATATGGCTCACTCTTGAGAGTGATAAGATAATGAAAAACAACTTGGGCATTTTAAAGAGGTTCACTGCTTTCCTTTCTTCCCAACATAATCCACACTTTGTGATGAATCTGTTAATGCAGCTTACAATTTGGAAGTCTAAAAGTAAAAGAAAGTCAGTAAGGCTCACTTCCTTAGTATTTCATAAGCAATATTGCAACAGATTATAAGAAAAGGAGAAACAGTGTCAGCTTGTCACACTCTCATTAGCCCTGGCAAGAAAATGGTAGAATGTACCCCTGACATCAGGTACTCGCAGAGACCAACAAAATATGAATTGCAACATAACATTTGCAACTACATCTTGTTTTATGTTTGCTGCAGTTGTGGACTTCCGCATTTAAAATATGGAAGACAATTTTGGGATACATGAAAACTAGTAAGTTTTTTACCAGTGAAAACGCCTTTGTGACAGAATCTAGCTTCTGCTGCTTGATATAAAGAGAAGAACTCAAACACTAAAGCCATTTTTATGGATTTCAAAGGCCAGAAATTTAGATGCCACACAGAAGAAAGGACAGCAAAGTATATAGTTTAGGATCTCACACATGCCAAAGAAAGCACTGCTAGAAAAATTAACTCATATTAATTTGTATGCTCTGACATAAATGAAATGAATCAGCATTGAGTTAGGCATATATTCGGGTCTCCAAAAACACTTATTGATAACTTTAAAATGTGTCCTCATTTGAAATAACATAAGCAAAATTCTTGGACATTTACATGTAATAAAAATTCTACAGATATCAGAATATCTACATATATTCCATGATACCGAAATCACATTGGAATATTGGAACAGGGAGCAGGTGTATCAGAGGAACCTGAATGTCAGGATGCTAGCAGTTCAGGAAACGGTAGGAAATTGCGGTCATAAACGACTTGGAAAAGTGAAAAGCCAGTGCTGTGATGCACAGAGTTATTATAAGCAAGTTCAGCAAATGGGAGAAGATCAACCCAGTCATCTTGTTGGTAACAACGGAGATATTGCTCAAGGGTGGAGTTAAGACATTCAGAAGATCCATCTGTCTGGGGATGAAAGGAGGAGCCTAATGCTTGCTCCGCCCCAATGAGTTTGAGAAAAGCCTGCCAAAATTGTGAAGTAAATTGTGAACCTCAGTCCGAGATGACCCGAAGGGGGGGTCCATGGTAGCGGTAAATATGTTGTATGAAGAGGCAGGCGAGCTGTGGAGCTGATGGTAAAGAAGTACATGGAATAAAATGAGCTTGTTTAGAAAACAAGTCAGTAACAACCCAAACGACAGTTTTATTTTTACTGGAAGGTAAATCCACAATAAAGTCCATGGCGATTTGTTCCCAAGGTTTGGTGGGAGTGGCAACTGGTTGCAAAAGTCCAATAGGTTTACCGATTTTTCGTTTAGCCATGGCACAGGTAGGGCATGAAGAGATGTAGTCATTGACATCTTTACGTAAGGCGGGCCACCAGAATTGGCGACGGATTAAATGTAAAGTCTTTACAAATCCGAAGTGGCCAGCTGATTTAGCATCGTGGGAACGTTGTAAAACTGAAGAGCGCAAAGGCTGGGGAATATAAATTTGCGAACCTCGATACCAAATGCCATTGCAAGTCAGTGAGGCTTTGTTTTGATTAAGATCATGTTGCTGAGAGGCCAGAAGATCAGGTTGCATATCAGGAGGCAGAGTTAATGGCGGAGCTACAGTTGCATGTCGAGTAGCAGCAACACAAGCATCCGCGGGGCAGAGTAATGAAATGCTTGGCCCAACCTTGATGGAGGCAGGATCAGACAGATAGGAAAGATTGTCTCTTGCCTCCACCAAGGTTGGGCCAAGCATCTGCCATTGTGCTAGGATGTAACAGCCTGCCAGTAGATTGATGGGTTGTAGTAATTAGGTACGCCGACTTACAGGGTAGTTAGAAATGCTTTGTAGTAGAAACCTGGCTTGCCTGCAGGGCCGTTAAACATGTTGATTGAGGATGTTTAGCCGAACAGCTTCACACCAAGGTCAGACCAAATGGTGTTAACAGCTTGTTAGTTAAGGAGGTTGACTGAGAAACATGGGAACTATGAGGGCGAAGGGAGGGGTGAATGCCCAATGGAAAGGGAGATGGTGCGAAGGTAAAGATTCAAACTGCTGGTTTGCGCGGACTTTCTTCATTCGAGTCTTTAGCTTGGAACTGATCACATGTATTAAATAAAGAACCCTTTCGTATCCTTAATGGCTTGTCGCAAGAGTCTTTGATTTAATAATGAAAGGATCATGACCATCACAGAAAGACTTGAATCTACATTAGCTGCCTTACCCGGAGACCCCATGTCTACCGTGGAGGGTCAGCAGATGGATTACCCAGAACCTGAAGGAGCCTTTCCTGACCGGGGAAAGGAAGAGATAGAGGTTGAGTTAGAAGGAGCCTCCGGCCAGGGCACAAGGAAGTGCCCAGAGCGGGGTAATGCCTCCCTCAAATGGGGAGGAGAGAGGAGCTCGACCCAAGAGATCAGCCACACGAACTGTGAATGAGAGGTTGGGAGCCTCAGAGGCTGGGAGCGAAGAGGAAGAGCAGAAGCTCAGAATGCTAGAAAAGACAGCCCGACAGAGGGTCAAAGAACAACTGGAGGCCCAGGGGGTGAGACCAAGTACTCTTCATAACCCCGAAGACGTGCATCTAACTAGAGCGACGAAGGGACCCAAACACACCTGGGCCCTAGATGTCGGATGCGGCACGGAGAAGGATCCCACTTGGTGGGTAATGACGCGGAGAAGAGACTCCCACCACCCTTTGCCAGCACCAGAAAGGCATGCGGAGAAAGTAGAAAAAGGAGATGAGTTCCTTGAGGGATTAGATTTCGAGTCTGCAGGGAGTAGTTGAGCTGCTGCTTCATAAATTGAGCCTGGGGATGGCAGACGGTGCTGCAGTGGTGGAGCCCAGAGCCGAGTTTCCCCAGCCTATCAGAGAGGAGAGCAACGACTCTGAAATGGAGGGAGGGCACTGGGCGGCCAGGCCAGTGGCCGCTCGCCCCCCTTACCACCGGGCCCCGACGGGACCGTCAAGAGGAACCCCAAGAGGGAGCGAGTCCTTTGGAGGGAGAGACTTAAAGGTAAAATTCACGGGGGACCCCAAGAATCTAGCTTGTTTCCTGACCCATGTGAGGGGGTTTATGGATGAGTTTGAGACAGCTTTCCCCACAGAAGATGCCAAGGTGAGGCACATTTTGGCTCAGCTTGAAAGGGAGGCGGTGGACTAGCTGGTGGAATTGCATGACACAAGTCACCAGAATTGGCGGACTTTGAGAGCTTCATGAACATGTTGAGAGAGAGGTTCGAAGACCCCCTCTCAAGAATGCGAGCAGGCACGAGCTTACAGCATATTTAGCAGGGAACTCAGTCAGTTTCTGAATATGCTATGGAGTTCACGAGACTGGCTGGGAAGTTGACAGACTGGCCAGAGTCGCTGAAGAGTACTTCCAAGAGGGCTTGCACCCAGAGATTTTAGAGTGGTCTCTAGCTAGAGGGGACCCTGGTACCCTGAGGGGGTGGATTTGCCTGGCTGGCGAAGTAGAAGACATGAGAATCGCATTAAGCGGAAGCAGAGAACCCAACCAGCGGAAAGGAGACAGGCAGTGCCGAGCATCCCCCCAGCGAGAAAGGGACATCGCATCGCTAGCTGCCCACAGTCAATGACTACAACCCCAGTGAGAAGCAAGGTTGGGGACGGTGGCGCTAAAAGTTCGGGACCAAAGAGCAGAGGAGCAGCAGCTGCCGCGACAGAACAAAGAGGCTACCCTCTCCTGTTCGGGAGGGAGGACGCGGCTGAAAGGGAAGCTGAGTCTTTGGGAAACAACGAGAGCCTGTTCTAAGCGGTACCGAAGGGCAGGCTATAACAGATAGGCGCACAGACCCAATGGTGAGTGGAAATTGCCCAGCGATGCTCGTGGGATTACAGTTAGAGATGTTGGGGGGTCATGGAAGTGTGAACCTAGTGGGGATGCTGGATTTGGGATGCACCAGATGCCTCATGCATCCGGCCCTAGTAACTGGACTGAGATTGAAATTGGGGAAGCTGAGTAACCCCATCATTTTTACCCAACTCGATGGGTCAGAGATGCAGGGAGGCCCAGTGGAATATTACACCAAACCAATTCGAATGCGAATAGGGAGCCATGAAGAGACTTTGAGATTCGTGGTGGCCCATATTTCAAATCAATCCATAGTTTTGGGATTGGCTTGGCTACGAGACCGGAACCCCCAAGTGAATTGGGTCACAGGGCAATTGACTTTTGCTGATGGAACGTATGAGGGCCAAACCCCTAGAGAATTGAGAGTTGAGACTGAACTAGTAAGTGCAGTGTCTGAGAGGTGGGGAGGAGAGGCAACAGACTGGTTGCTTAAATAAATAATTCATCCATGTTTACCACAATGCAGGCCACACTTTAGAGGACTATATACAATGCCCTCACTTTTGGAGCCATCCAGGTCCTGATGCTCAGTGGGGTTTCAGAAAGCGATAAATAGGACCTATCAGAATAGTGTCTACAGTCTATCTTCCCTCAAGCTCTCAGAGAGGGATACACAGATGTTACATTACATGCAAATCATGTAAAACCTCATACATGGAGCATGACATAATACAAAATCTGTACATATTTCTCAGAACTGGAGGGAACCTATAACTATGAGTCAACCAGTTAATCTATCAGCCATGGCAGCAAAGAGTTAGAGGTCTTTGTATCTCTTGGCTGCCATCTAATGGTTGTCCAATTTGTTCAAAAGGGGGAGTCTGAGAAAAGATGTTAGCTGACGGGATGGAAGTGGGAACTCTAAACTACTCTAAGAAAATTATGTGAGGTGGGGAAGTGAGGAACCAGGGCACCTGGGAGCAGAGCCCCAGGGAAGGAAGTTCCCTGCCACACAGGCTAAAGATGTATAAGAGACGAGTCCTTTCAAGTACACTTCCAATTATTTTACTTAAGTAGAGGAGTACAGAGATAACCTGGAAGAGGGAATACAAGAATTGTAATTAAACAACTCAGTCCTGGGAAGTAAGGAGGAGTGAGAAACAAACTTAAGATAACCCCAGCTTGATTCCATTTGGTGTGGGGAGGGATACGTTGGCAGGCTTCCAAGGTTCTGGTATTACATATATATATATATATATATATATATATATATATATATATATACACATACACATACACATACACATACACATACACATACACATACACATACACATACACATACACATACATACATACATACATATATATACATACGTAAATATATACGACAGCTTCAAGAAAAATGCAAGGAGCAAAACCGCCCTCTGTACATGGCGTTTATTGATCTGACTAAAGCTTTTGATACTGTAAATCGTACTGCTCTCTGGACCATCCTTCTGAAAATCGGATGCCCTGATAAATTTGTGAACATCTTGCGGCTACTCCATGACGACATGATGGCAACAATCCTGAATAACAATGGCTCTCAAAGCGATCCATTTAAAGTGGAATCCGGCATTAAACAGGGATGTGTTATTGCTCCAACCTTATTCGCTATCTTCATCGCTATGATTATACACCTTGTTGAAGAGAAACTTCCTACTGGTGTAGAAATTATATATCGAACAGATGGAAAGCTTTTTAATCTTAGTAGGCTGAAAGCAAAAAATAAGGTAATTACAACTTCTGTTATAGAACTTCAATATGCTGATGATAACGTAGTCTGTGCACACTCCGAGGAAGATCTTCAAACTATCCTAAACATCTTTGCAGAAGCATATGAAAAGCTCGGCCTCTCGATTAACATTAAAAAAACCAAAGTGCTTTACCAGCAAGTTCGAACCAATCCCTCTGCAGCGCCATCAATCCAGCTTAAAGGTGTGTCACTAGAAAATGTCGACCACTTTTCTTATCTCGGCAGCCATCTATCTACAAAAGCCGACATCGACGCTGAAATTCAGCATCGCCTGAGGTCTGGGAGTGTAGCTTTCTCCCGAATGAAGCGTAGAGTGTTTGAGGATCGGGACATTCGCAGGGAGACCAAAATGCTTGTTTACAAAGCCATTGTACTACCAACCCTTCTGTACGCCTGTGAAACATGGACCCTCTACAAACGCCACCTCCAACTTCTTGAAAGATTCCATCAACGCTGCCTCCGAAAAATTCTGCAAATTACTTGGGAAGATAGGCGGACTAATGTTAGCGTATTAGAAGAAGCGAAAACCACCAGCATTGAAACAATGATCATCCAACATCAACTTCGCTGGACCGGTCATGTTGTTCAAATGCCTGACCATCGTCTTCCAAAGCAGCTACTTTACTCCCAACTTAAGAATGGAAAACGGAATATTGGTGGACAGCAAAAGAGATTCAAAGATACTCTCAAAGCTAATTTAAAAAAATGTAATATCAGCATTGAGAACTGGGAAGCCCTAACTCATGAGCGTTTCAAATGGAGGTCAGCCTTTATTAATGGCACTATGGACTTTGAAGAAGCACGAGTACAGGGCGAAAGGGAGAAAAGAGCTAAAAGGAAGGCACGTCAGGCAAACCCTCATCATGACCGTCTCCCACCCGGAAACCTATGCCCTCATTGTGGGAGGTTGTGCGGATCCAGAATTGGCCTTTACAGCCACTTACGGATCCACTGTTAAAATTTTACCTTTGGAAGACAATCTTACTCGGCTACGAGTGATCGCCAATGATGAATGATGACATCCTATAGCAGAGGTGTTCCAGTGGTCCCTGCATTGTCTATTCTCTGACCTAGCCTACTTAATGGCTGGTATTTTAAGCTGGAAAAAGCTAGTTAATGTCAGGACTTGGCACTGTCTAGGTTGACCAGTTGACCTATGGACCAGTTGATCATTTGATAAGAAAAAAATAAGTGTAGCTGCTGAAAATGGGTTTTAGTTAAAAGAAGATTGGGAGCAGTAGAACAGGTCAGAGAGAGATGGAAGGGGGCAATGCCAGAGAAAACTGGCTCAAACGGTTGTAGACACAAGACTTCTGGCATGGAAAATATCATTTCAAACAACCTACCCCATGCACACCAACACACTCAGCATTGCCTACACACATAGTATATTTATTTTCTCTTGTATATGTACTTTTCTTTGGTCTTTGACATAAATACAATAATAATTAATACCATCAAGATAAAAAATGAATTGGCATATATCTAACAGTTATTGACTTGTTTAGATTCTATAGTGCAGTTTTTACTTTTTTGTCAAGATCCCAATGTGGACAAAAATAGATCTAAACAACTTCTTTTTGAACTGAATTCAAATGCAAGAAAAAAACCAACAGATTTTTTCCATGGGTAGTACAGGGATCTGTACCAGTAGCACTGAATAGAGGCTGAGTTGTGAGGACTATGAGTAATGTAATATAGATTAATGTATATCACAAACACTTGCAAGCATTATTGATTACCAGAGTTTGGTATGGCAAGGGATCTTTTCATTGAGCAAGTCAACAGGTAGCTTTACCTCATACTAATCAATGACATTAGGCATTGCAAGAAAGAGTTTTGGGTTTTTTACAAATATGAATTATGTACAAATGCACACTATAATAATGGAGACAATGAAAGGAAGCTATTTACAAACAAAGCCTCTACTAACACTCTGATTATATACTAATTATGTAAGCTAGAAAATTATATGTTAGAAAAACTGCACAGGAATTACTAGATAGGTGAAAAGATGTAAAAGAGATTCTATTCAATTTCAATTATTGGTTCAAATTCTGGTTCGTTTCATTAATGAAAAGCATGTTCTAATTTTTACGTAGCAGGTCATGGTGCTCAGGAATTTAGAACTCATTATATGATTTAAATTGAATATCCAGTTGTGTCAGCAACTGTCATAGGCAAATCTACTCTACTGACTATTCGGAAAGTTATCCTAATTCAAAGGAAATTTCCTAATGCATAAAATCAATCAATATTCCTTCATGTGAACTGAAAGGTTCTTCAATCTTCGTCTTGCTATTAGAACTGTTATGTACAGTATGTAAAAAAAAGGAATAGAAAATGGAGATTCATTGTTTTCCTTAACATAATACCATGTGTAATGCATACTAATGCCATAGTAATTCATGATGTTAACCATTGACAGAAAACTTTTTTTACAAAAATAGATGTGTACAAATATACACAAAAATGATAACAGCAGCAATAACATTAATGAAAGGAGTGCTATTTACAAAAGAAGGGTCTGCTAGTATACTGACTATATACTAATTAAATGATGAATAATAGAAAATTACACAATAGTTGGAAAAACAGTGCCAGAAGTATTAGAGGGGTGAAAGGATGTAAAAGAGACTCTAAACAATTATATTTTCAAATCCTGGGTGGTTTCATTAATGAAAACTATGCTCTAATATTATATTGCGTGCCATTGTGGTCAGGAATGTGGTTATATGATTTAAATTGACTTTCCAGTAAACATAAAGTGTCAGCAGCTGTCACAGGCAAATCTAGTCTATTGGGAAAGTTACACTATTGCTAAGAACATTTTCCCAATGCTTAAAATAAACCAGTATTTCTTAGTGTGAATGGAAGACAGCTTCTATCTTTCACTCATGCTCCTCATGCTCCTTCTTCCTCTTGTTATTAAAACTACTACGTATGTAAAAGAGAAAGAAAGAGAAAATGGAGATTCATTATTTTCCTTATTGCACCGTCATATGGCTGAGGATAAACTGAAACTCTGGATAAAAAAATTGGAGCTATATTCTTAGATATACAGGAAAATAGACTGTGTTCATGACAGGGAAAGTAAATATCAAAGCAGCAGGGTAACAATGCTGAGATTTTGCCATCTGCAGTAAGAAATTTAAAATGAATTTGGGTATCAGTTCATTCAAGATAATAATAACAATATCATTGTCATACCCCTATTGGAACCTAGCCTGGGTGCCATAGGGTAGGTTAGAGTTTTTAAGATGCAGAAAACTCTCAATCTGCAATTATATACTCACTTTCTTGAGGGACAGGTATTACATTGCACTGAACATCATGATATTAAGAGCTCATCACATGAATGAAAGTACATTGAAAGAGATACGTTACAATTACAGCATCTTGAAGAGAAAAAGCAAAAAGCAGAACGGAACACTTCTCAAACTGTGTTGCTTAACATAGCATTTATTCTCAGCACACCAAAAAACATCCAAGCCACTTTCCTATTACTTGCTGAATAGAATCCCCTATATATATAATAGAAAAAATTATAGCTATATTGTTAAATATACATGAAGAAAAGGACATGTTCATGATTGGGGAAGTAAATATCAAAGCAGAAGGACAACAATACTAGGATTTTGCCTTCTTCTGTAAGAAGGTTGAGATTCCCTATTTGCTAAATAGAATCCCCTGCAGTTTCCCCTCTGGCCTCAGGGTGTCGCTGTTCCCCAACGTGGGCGCCAAAGAGGATGGAGAAGAGCTATTATACAGACAGGGGAAACAGCAGATCACAAATGCAAAGCAGACTTGCTTAAACGGGAAGGTCCCACAAATTAAGAAGAAAGGAAACTGTTTCTTACGAGCCGAGATTCCCTGCATTCCGATGAGAATTTGGGGCAGTTACTTATCGTAGAGGAGATGGAGCGAGGCCAAGGGGAGAATGGCAGAGCAATCAGAAGGCAAGTACTGTCGCTCTTACTGTTGTCGGTTTCCTGCCGGGCCGCCTCAGAGCAGATTCATTATTCGGTGCCCGAGGAGATGTCAAAAGGGTCTGTAGTGGGGAATCTGGCAAAGGACCTAGGACTGAATCTCAGAGACCTGGCAAGTCGCAAAATGCATGCCCTCTCTGTGGACAAGGTGCAGTATTTCAGAATCAGTGCAGAAAATGGAAACCTCTGTGTGAATGACAGGATAGACAGGGAGGAAATATGTGACAGAACCCCACTATGCCTTCTTAATCTTAAAGTGGTTATTGAAAATCCTTTAAAAATTTACCATCTAAAAGTAGAGATACAGGACATTAATGATAATGCACCACAGTTTCTCAGTAGCACAATCCAGTTGGAGATCATTGAAACAACCCAACCAGGCACCAGATTCCTTCTTGGGAATGCCAAAGATCCGGATATCGGCACAAACGCTTTACAGGATTACCATCTTAGCACCAACCCTTACTTCACCTTGGATGTGAAAGAGAGTCAGGATGGAAATAAATTTGCAGATTTAGTACTGCAGAAACCACTCGATCGAGAGACTGAACCAACCCTTCAGCTGACAGTTACCGCGCTGGATGGGGGGAAACCCAGAAAAACTGGAACAGCCCAAATATGGATCAATGTCACCGACGCCAATGATAATCCACCTATATTCACCCAAGAAATCTACACAGTCAGTCTGAGGGAAAATGTGCCTGTTGGGTTCCTTGTGCTGCAGCTTGTAGCTTCGGATAAAGATGAAGGTTCACATGCACAAATCAGGTATTATTTCAGCAATATACCATTGAGTGCAAATAAGAAATTCAGTCTGGATTCAATCAGTGGAATAATTTCTCTTGTGGAACCGCTGGACTTTGAGGAAACCAGAGAATATGTGATGACAGTAGCAGCAAAAGATGGAGGTGGATCAATGACCCATTGTAAAGTAGAAATAAGGGTCCTTGATGAGAATGATAATGAGCCTGAAATTATATTCGCATCTGTTTTTAGTCCAATTCTGGAAGATTCTCAGATTGGAACCGTTATTGCTCTCATCAATGTACACGACAGAGATGCTGGTGATAATGGAAAGGTCATTTGTTATTTAGAAGATGATTTGCCATTCAAGATTCTTCCATCATCTGACAATTACTACACACTTCTGACAGACAGACCACTGGATAAGGAAAAAGCATCTCAGTATAATATTACAGTCACAGCCACTGACAAAGGAACTCCTCCACTGAGCACACACAAAACCATCTTGCTGCAGATCTCTGATATCAATGACAATGCCCCTGCTTTTGAGAAAGCTTCCTACAGCATCTATGTGCCAGAGAACAATCCTTCTGGTACCTCCATCTTCACGATCAAAGCCTATGATCCAGACGTGGACCAAAACTCACGGATCACATACTCCATCCTCACCAGCAATATTGAAGAACTTCCCATCTCCTCCTATATCTCCATTCATTCCGAGACCGGCACCATCTACGCCCAGCGATCCTTTGACTATGAGCAGTTCAGGGAATTCCAGCTGCAGGTGAAGGCTCAAGATGGCGGTCGTCCCCCTCTCAGCAGCAACGTCACGGTCAGGGTGTTTATCCTGGATCGGAATGATAACAGCCCCCAAATCCTGTCCCCTTCACCAGAATCCAAGGACTCTGCCCTCTTCGAGGTGGTTCCTCGTTCAGCCGAGGCAGATTATCTGGTAACAAAAGTGGTGGCCGTGGATGCTGATTCCGGACACAACGCCTGGCTCTCCTACCACCTGATTCAAGCCACAGAGCCGGCACTCTTCACTGTTGGCTCTCATACGGGTGAGATCAGGACAGCGAGAACCTTTTTGGAGAGAGATGCCGTGAAGCAGAGACTCGTCCTTCTGGTGAAGGATAATGGGCGGCCACCTCTCTCAGCCACCGTCACTCTAAATCTGGTGTTTGCCGAGAACTTCCAGGAGGCCCTTCCGGAGATGAAAAACCCGATGAACAGCTCAGAGGATCAGTCTGACCTGCAGTTCTATTTGGTGGTGGCCTTAGCTGTGATGTCATTCCTATTCCTCTTGTCAGTGATTCTGGCCATTGCCATCAAACTCCGGCAGTCAGGAAATTCCAGGTTCCTATCGTGTTTTGGTCCCGTTTCCCATTCCACAACTGGGGTCATATTTCCTCCCAATTTTCAAGATGGGACTCTACCTTATTCCTACCAGCTTTGCCTCTCCTCAGAATCCAGGAAGAATGAATTTAGCTTCCTGGCACCAAACATTCATATTGCTGAGAATGTGCTTTGTGGTGAAAAATCTGAGGTGCTTCTTGCAGGCAATGGAGGAAAAACATTACATCACGAGATGGAGAATAATGGGAAGGTAAATATCATTTCATTGGAAATTCCATTAATCCATCCCCTAAGAAACAGTACATTCCTCCGCTTGTTTATTCAGAAGCAGATTCCATTCTATTTCACCGTTCCGCACCTAACATTCATTTTTTAAAAATTATTATTTTTTATTATTCAATTTACAGTGATAGACCAAATATAGAAAGAATAAAAGAAAAGAAAAATAATTTTTAAAGCCTACTAAAAGGAAAGGAAAAGACAAAAAGCAGCTAGGATTTTTTTTATCCAGGTGCAGATTATTTCTCTTGCTGGATCAGAATTTGCTTCTGAACTTAAAGGCAGCAAAGCGGAATTTGGCCACTGCTGGAGATGGAAGATTGTACTGATCTGCCAGCAGCAGTTGGGCATAAAAAAGATCAGTGTGTCCTGGTTAGTCCACAAAAAGAAGTGCAATATACCAGATCCTAATATCTCTGTAAAGGAGGCAGTATAATAAAGCATGACTTACGGATTCCACTGTGTTCGATCCACAAGGATATAATTGGTCATTATAAGGGACTATTCTGAATTTCCTTTCCAAGATAGCAGCAGGCAGACCATCACAGCGGGCCAAGGTGAGGAAGCTTCTAAATTTAGGTACTGTTATGTAGTTCAGGTAGCTTGCTAATTTTAGGGGCAGAGCTGCTTAAGAGAAAATGTTTAGGAAAGGAGGTGGAGCTAGTTTGCCATTCTATATTCAGTATAGTTGAGTTTATCATTTTGGCTGCCTGATTATAGGTTAGCATATAGAGGACTTCCCAAGATAATCTTAACAAATTAAGATGTTAACAATATCCCTTCTGGCAAGCAATTTAACATGCCCTTTCCCAGAACGTGGGATAATTATTCTGAATTAATTAATTGCAATAGCAAGGTAAGTTTCTTTTTTTAAGAATTGTAATTCCCATCATATTAATTTGCATTTCTTATGTCTAGGTAATAACTGTTTCTATAAACTTGAAGATTTTAAACTGGTCTTTATTCTACTTACTTTGTACCCTGTGTGCTTATTGCAATGATGGTTTTTAAAGGGGGGGCATGTTTAAGCCCTTTTTAATATATTATTCTCAGGTAACATTTGAATTATTCTTGCAAAGATGTCCTGAATTATACTAAAGGAAATACACCAATTCCCTTATGTCATAATGGTTTTAGGAATATGCCGATACAAAGAGATACAGTACTTTTCACTTAGACATCAATGTTTGACTACCTATTATCTGTTCTCTACCTGAAAGTATTCACTTTTCAGTCTCATGCACACTTATCTAATAGTACATGTCAAGTGTTTACTTAATTTAGATAAGGACATATTTTTGCATTTTATTGTATCCAAATATTTGCTGGATCAAAGAGATTTACCAGGTAATATTTTCCTTTTGCATTTATATTAAGCATTCCTCCATTATATAGATCAGAGCTTTCCAAACTGTGTGTCGCGACACAAAAGTGTGTCGCCACACACAGTCTGGTATGTCGCCACACAACCCGGAAGCGCTGATCATTATCAGCGCTTCCGGGTTTTCCCGCGGCGACACACCAGCTGCAGAGCGCAAAACCCGAAAGTGCAGCAGCGCTTCCAGGTTTTTGCGCGCTGGCTTCCGGGTTTTCCCGTGGCGACACACCAACGCCGGTTGGTGTGTCGCCGCGGGAAAAACTTTGGAAAGCCCTGATATCGATATACAAGCAGTTCTTTGTTATTGCATGTGCTGCATTCTGAAACGACAGAGAAAAGCCCTTGACCTTCTTCTGCATTACATCCTTTCAAGGATTTGAAAGGTACTTTCGTTTTCCTTCTCTTCTTATCTTAACATTACATTCTTATAATTATTGTTAATTATCTAGTGTCACAAAACAGGGCACTAAATATATAACTAAGGAAATAATTTCTTTTCCAGCCTAAACTTTGATCTCTCTTCACAATGGTTAACTTGTAATTCCCTGATCATCCTTTTAGAGTTAAGGTGTGTCCTTCTTCTGTATTACATTATTTCAGGTATTTGAATACTGGTATCATATTCCTTCTCTTCTCATCTTATGTCATAATTGTTTTGATTGCCAAGAGTCACAAAAAGGGGCAGTAAATAAGTAATTATGTTTCCCATCCTAAATGTACCCAATTCTTTCAACGTGTCTTCATGCAGTTTAATTTATACTTCCCCGACCATCCTTTTAGCCTGTGAGGATCATAGTTAAAATTTTACCTTTGGAAGACAATCTTACTCGGCTACGAGTGATCGCCAATGATGAAAAGCCTTAAATCCTAGTATCAGTTACTTTCACCAGGAGCCATTTCAGCCAAAGGGAAAAGCTGTTTATTAGAACAAGTATGCATAAATCCAAGTTGAAGTCACGAATGAAAAAGCCTGCACAAAGTTTCAATTAAATCATGCCCACTCTCTAACATTCCAGTCCAATCCAGCATCATCAATCTCCAGTACTTTTCCTCCTTGATTTCCCCTCCTCCCCTTTTCTGTTCACTTGCAGAGGTTCTCAGATGATAAGAATGATGCTGACCTTGACAGTCTGTTTCAGTTCTGTTTCTCTAGTGACCACACTGGAATATGCCCAGTCCACCCCCTTTTCCCCACGTCTACTCTACATCAACCTATCTCTAATCCTTACATGTATCTAACCCAGAGGTTTCCCAACTGTGTGTCGGGACACGTTAGTGTGTCGGCTGCAGTGTCTGGGTGTGTCACGGCTGCTGCTGCCTCCAAGCCCTGCCAGGATTCCGCGCAGGTCCTAGTGCCTGCCTTGTGCCTTGCTGCCTCCAAACCTGCTGTGATTCCATGCAGGCCCTACTGCCTTCCTTGTGCCCTGCTGTAAGAGTGTGTCACGAAATGATGCCCTGCTGTAAGAGTGTGTCGCAAAATGATGCCCTGCTGTAAGAGTGTGTCGCAAAACGATGCATGTCTAAAAAGTGTGTCACCAACATGAAAAGTTTGGAAAGCTCTGATCTAACCCTTTATTGAATGGCAGGATGTGGAATTCGAACCCAGTTGTCTGCTGTGTTTGCAATCCACATCATGACAGCCCTTCTCTGAATCTGTTTTCAGTTTGTCTGAATTCTGGACAGTGTAAAAGTGAGGTCTGACCCATGCAAAATAAATTTGAACAACTTCCTATGATTTAAATTCTATTTCTGTTCATGCAACTAAAATTGTATTTGTCTTTCTACTATCACATTGCACTTGTTTACTCATGCAGTTTGCAATCAACTGCTGAAGAGATGATTATAGAATAAAAGAATAGAATAAATTTTATAGAATAAAATTTTACTATACACACTCCATGAACATCTTGTAATTAAATAAATATAGGAACATTGTACTCCACCCATAAGAATTTCTCTGGAATTCTCTTGTTCTTCTAAAGAAATTTCAAAAGCCAGCAAATTCTTTTTTATCAGGTTGAATGACCATAGTAGATAAGAATGGTAAAAAATACTCAACAGAGCACTAATAGCATCAGTCAAAAGCCTAGATGGCAGCACTCACCAAGCTAATCTTGGCTGAGCTTGGCTGGTCCCCCAAAAGAAAAGCGAGGTCAAGTTAATACTTGGATGAGAGGCTCCCAGGATATAATACAGCTGCAGACTTGACAAGGAAGTTGAAAACATCCAGAAGGTGGCAATGACAAGAAATTTCGGAACTATTCCCACAAAAACTAGAAAGAGATATCAATTTTTTCACCAGGAGTTAAGCTTAGCTTGAGGGAATCTTTATCTACCTCCTTTATAGAGATGTTTACATGAACTAGGCTGAAAATAGGAGAACCCTACATTAGTTGATGATTAAAGTGCAACAGGACTTTAAAAGTGTGATCACTCAAAATTTCTCCTTACTCAGATGGCATTTACTCTAGCACAGTTACCTTTTTGTGAAGTTGCAACAAAGAGACTTTGGTACCATGACTTATGAAGAATTAAAAATTAGAACCCCATGTCTTCAATCCGAGGTATGCCAGCATTTCTGAGCCGAGCTCCACGTATGGCCTTTGGAAGGCACATCACAGGGCACATTTCAAAAAGGAGGCAGAGCCAGGGCAAAACTAAAATAGATATAAATCTGGTGGTTACAAAAATTAAATCATGCTAATTAATGTTAATACAATTATTCTCCACATAGTATCTTTCTATCATATTAAAAATTGCAATTTAGCAATAACTTTGGAAAGGGCTACAGGTAAGTCTCTGTTGCCGCATATAGGACCCAGCTTTAAACTTTCTTGCCTGTACTTTTCAACAGTAAATAGTTAACTTTAACTGCAAGAAGAAATGAATACAATTGTATTTCTTGTACATCATTGTAACAGTGAGTAGAAGAGAGTTGGGCACTAAAGGAATCTGTTTGAAGAGGCAATTTAAAGTGATCTTTAAAAAAAAGAATCAGCTACATTCCCCAAGACTTTCAAAGCATCCACTATCCACCTAGAATGCCAAAGGAAGAAAGTAGAAGACTAGAAAACCACTGCATTTGACTGGGCATTCTCTACTTGGGGAGTGTTATTTCTGTTTTTCTATTGAAGATATGGAGAGAGGCCTGAGAAATTCAGTCCTATATCATGAGGCCACAGCCTTCAGGGAGCCCTACTGTACACTTTCAAAAGGGTTATTAAAAATCCCTCACCCAGGGAATATATGTATCTCAAGGTAAAGGTAAAGGATTTCCCTTGCACAGTTGTGTCCGACTCTAGGGGGCGGTGCTCATCTCCGTTTCTTAGCCAAAGAGCTAGCACTGTCCGAAGACGCTTCCGCGGTCATGTGGCCGGCATGATGCTCGCAGAACGCTGTTACCATCCCACCGAAGTGGTACCTATTCATCTACTTGCATTTGTATGCTTTCGAATTGCTAGGTTGGCAAGAGCTGGGGCGAGTGCGGGATCTCACTCCGTCACGCAGTGCTCAGGTCTCGAACCACCAACCTTCTGATCGACAAGCCTGGCGTCTTAACCACTGAGCCATCGCGCCCCCATGTATCTCAAAGCCTTGCATATTAATAAGTAGACTTCTGGTGTCACACATATCCATTTATATATTTGAAGATTCAATTTCACAGAAAGCATGTATTTATTATCACAACACTGCACATTTCTTGTATGGAACACTCCCAGACTGAAAACAGTCTATAATGCATGAAATCATTCAAGACCACATATAAAGGGACAGCATTTCCAGACACTGACACTTGTGTTATAAAATAGTGCAATCTCCCTATTGTATTTTAAAGGAGCAGATTAGTTTGCATTTTCAGAACAATCTTTTCTCTTCTCCCTGAAAAGTGGGTACAATCTGGCACCACCAACACATAACAGTGACTCTGTATTTGGTCCACAACTACCTTTTAGGGATGGGCTTTCAACTGCAGAATTCGTGGCTTAAACATCTGGCCTGTGTTTTGGACTATACTGCTTCTTCCCAGAACCCCTTTTCTAACTTCTTGCCCACTGAAGATTTCTGGAGCACTCAGAAACTTGCAAATACTTTGCTTTTCTTTCATATGGATCATTCTAATAAAGGGTTTCCCCACTTATGGATTTCAGTAAAGTTATCAGTGCTACTGAAAAGAATTCTGGATAGTTTTTGATTTCGGAGGTTTTCTATCAGATAGATAAACTATTGCTTCTACTACTGATAAAGGACACAAGAAACGTGCATTACCTAGCAAACTATACAACCAGTCCTTCATAATCATACAACATCAGCAGCAAAATGGAAAAAGAGCAATGTTATTTCTTTAAGATGCTTCTTGCAGTTCTGCATCTGAGACTCACAGGGCCGCTGTTGGCCAACACAGTTCTCAGAAAGGAGTTGGAAATCTAATGGGCTTCCTGCGTGCTGACTATCCAGTCACCGAGTGCAGCGCAGTCAAAGAGCAGGACTGAGGGATATGCAAGACCATGGCTGAGAAAAGAAAACCACTGCAATGTAGATAAACTCAGGAGAAACCCGGGACCCTCTTTATGCTCCCTTTCTTTCGGTGTCCTAGTGGGAATTGGAAACTCCTCAGCTTACTGGATCGCACAAAGCACTTTTCACAGCAAGTGGGATGGACGACAGGAGCAAAGCTAAGAGCAGATCTGTAAAAAGGCAAGTACGTCTCCTCTTCTTATTGTCTTTCCTCTGCCAGACTGTCTCGGAGCATGTTCGCTATTCAATTCCAGAGGAAATGGGAAAGGGTTCCATTGTGGGGAATCTTGCCAAGGATTTGAGACTGAATACTGCAGAAGTGGGAAATCGCAACCTGCATATCCTTTCTTTAGGCAAAAAGCAATACTTCTCCATTAATGCCGAAAATGGGAATCTGTATGTAAATGACAGGATTGACAGAGAGGAAATCTGTGGGGAAACTGCATTCTGCCCCATCAGTTTTGAAGTAGTGAGTGCCAACCCTATGGACATGTTTTATATAACAGTAGAGATCCAGGATATTAATGATAATGCACCATATTTCTTAAATGGTGATATCAAGCTAGAGATAAGTGAATCATCCTTACCAGGAGCCACATTTCTCCTTGAACAAGCAGAAGATCCTGATATTGGGACAAATTCACTCCAGGATTATCATCTAACAATTAACCAATATTTTATTCTAGATATCAGCAAACGTGACTCTGTAAACAAGTATGCAGAATTAGTATTGGAAAAACAGCTAGATCGTGAAAGTGAAAGCGCCATTAGTTTGACACTTGTGGCTCTTGATGGAGGAAACCCTCCAAGAACTGGAACAGCTAAAATATGGATCAAGGTCATTGATGCTAATGACAACCCACCCGTCTTCAGTCAAAAAGTATACAAAATCAACCTCAAAGAGAATGCATCGAAGGGATCTACATTAATACAGGTGAAAGCCACGGACAGAGACGAAGGTTCCTATGGCCACATCAACTATTGCTTTAGCAATATTGCTGATAATGCTCATCAGAAATTTGAGTTAGATCCACAAGATGGACTTATAACAATTCAGGAAGAGCTGGACTTTGAGGAAACAGAGAGGTATACCATAGCAGTAGAAGCAAGGGATGGAGGTGGATTAGTAGCTCATTGTAATGTTGAAGTAAAGCTATTAGATGTGAATGACAATGCCCCAGAAGTCGTTCTTGCCTCCTCATCCAGAGAAATTCCTGAAAATTCTGCATTAGGAACATTGGTAGCCCTTATCAATATAAATGATAGAGATTCGGGGGACAATGGGGTGGTTAACTGCCATTTACAAAAGGCTTCCCCATTCAAAATAGTATCAGCAGCTAATAACTACCATAAGCTGCTTACAGATGGTCCCCTCGACAGAGAAAGCACCCCAGCGTACAATCTTACAATCACAGCCACAGACAAAGGTACACCCCCCCTTTCTACACAGAAAACCATCTCACTGGAGATTTCAGATATCAACGATAATGCCCCTGCCTTTGAGAAATCCTCTTACACCGTCTATGTGCCAGAGAACAATCCTGCTAGCGCCTCCATCTTCAGCATCAAAGCCGTAGACCCCGATCTTGGCCGTAGTGCTAGGATCACTTACTCCATCCTCACGAGCAAAATAGAGGAGCTCCCTCTCCCATCTTACCTCTCCATTAACTCAGAAACTGGCACTCTCTATTCTCAGCGGTCCTTTGACTATGAGCAACTCAGAGAGTTTCAGGTACAGCTGAAGGCTGAAGATGGGGGCTCCCCACCTCTCAGCAGCAATGCCACACTGAAGGTGTTCATCCTGGACCAAAATGACCAAAGCCCTCAAATTCTGTATCCCTCTCAAGGAGCAGAGGGCTCGGCCTCCTTTGAGATGGTGCCTCGCTCAGCAGAGATGGGTTACCTGGTTACGAAGGTGGTGGCTGTGGACGCCGACTCTGGGCACAACGCGTGGCTCTCCTATCATCTACTCCAGGCCACTGAGCCAGGGCTCTTCACGATTGGTGCCCACACTGGTGAAATCAGGACACTGCGGACGTTTTTGGAAAGAGATGCTCTGAAGCAGAAGCTAGTGGTCTTAGTAAAGGATAACGGGCAGCCCCCGCTTTCTGCTACAGTCAGTCTCAATCTGGTTTTTGCTGAAAACTTCCAAGAGGCACTGCCAGAAATAAATAACCAAACCACTGATTCAGAGCATCAGTCTGAGCTGCAGTTCTACCTAGTGCTGGCCTTAACTTTGATCTCATTTCTATTCCTCTTGACTGTAACTCTGGTCATTATGATGAAACTCCGACAGTCAGGGAATCTGAAATTCCTCCCGTGCTTTGGCCCCGTTCCCCATTCAAGCAATGCTATTATTTTTCCACCAAATTATGAGGAAGGGACAATTCCTTATTCCTATCAGCTCTGCTTATCATCTGAGTCCAAGATTCATGAATTCACTTTTCCAGCACCCAAAGTTCAAGCTGCAGAATATATTTCATGCAACCAAAACTCTGATGCACTTCTGCCAACTAATGGAGTCAATATCCTAAATTCTGAGATGGATAAAACTAATCTGGTGAGTTTTCTTCTCAAGAGTACCAACTTTACAGTTTATGTATCTTGTTACTGAAATTGAAAATGTTAAAAGATTCTATAACAACATCCAGATCCTATAATTTCTGTATAGAAAATGGATTATTTACTGTATTGTAGGGTGCAGTTATCTGTCGTTTGTGTATTGTTTCATTTTATTTTAAGAAAGATAGGTGTTTTATGATTGAAAACAATAAGAATTTATTTTATTTTCATAGATCTTTCTAGTGGAAGGAAAGGAAATTTTATGTAAATGTTTTGAGTGAAATTAAGTTAAGTAGGAATAACATCCAAATATAAATAATGAATGGTGACTTTTTAATGCTTCTACAATAGCAAACCTTCTACTAGTAACTGATAGAGAGCATTTCAATCATTTACAATGGTTCACCTTATTTGATACCTATGAAATGTCCCAATAATGAATGCCAATATTTAGTGTTGAACATTTTTACAAGAACAAGCTAATAGTATGAATCCCATTTTGTTTGCTATTGTGACTGTAATTTGTCTAAAATAACTTCTGCTCTATATTTTTTTAAATAGATTACACTAATTACATTTGAATTATAAACCAACTAATTTGCCAGGCACAGGAGAAATTTTCTTCCAAATTAAGAGTCAGAAAAATAAACCAGAGGTGCCATACTAAGTTTATATGCCTCACTCTTGTGAGAGGTAAGATAATGAAAATCAGCTTGGGCTTTTTAAAGAGGTACGCTGTTTTCCTTTCTTCCCAACATAATCCACACTTTCTGATGAATCTGTCAATGCAGCTTACAATTTGGAAGTCTAAAAGTAAAAGAAAGTCAGTAAGGCCCACTTCCTCAGTATTTCATAAGCAATATTGCAACAGATTATAAGAAAAGGAGAAACAGTGTCACCTTGTCACACTCTCATTAGCCCTGGCAAGAATTTGGTAGAATCTACCCCTGACATCAAGGGGCGTGGTGGCTCAGCGGGTAAGACGCCAGGCTTGTAAATCGGAAGATCAAAAGTTCGGAGGTTCGAATCTCTAGCCCCGCGTGATGGAGTGAGCTCCCACACTCGCCCCAGCTCTTTCCAACCTAGCAATTTGAAAGCATGCAAATGCAAGTAGATTAATTGGTACCACTTTGGTGGGTAGGTAACAGCGTTCCGCACGCGTCATGCGGCCACATAACCGTGGAAGCGTCTTCGGACAACGCTGGCTCTTCGGCTAACAAACAGAGATGAGCACCGGCCCCTAGAGTCGGACATGACTGCACAAATGTGCGGGGGGAACCTTTACCTTTACCCCTGACATCAGGTACTCGCAGAAACCAACAAAATATGAATTGCAACATAACATTTGCAACTACATCTCGTTTTATGCTTATTGCAGTTGTGGACTTCCACATTTAAAATATGGAAGACAATTTTGGGATACATGAAAACTAGTAAGTTTTACCAGTGAAAACATCTTTGTGACAGAATCTAACTTCTGCTGCTTGATATAAAGAGAAAAGCTCAGTCAAACAATAAAGTCGTTTTATAGATTTCAAAGGCCAGAAATTTAGATTCCACACAGAAGAAAGGACAGTAAAGTACAGTTTAGGATCTCACACATGCCAAAGACAACACTGCTAGAAAAATTAACTCATTTTAATTTGTATGCTCTGACATAAATGAAATGAATCAGCATTGAGTTAGGCACATATGCGGGTCTCCAAAAACACTTATTGGTAACTTTAAAATGACTCCAGAAATGTCCTCATTTGAAATAACATAATACCATGTGTAATGCATACTAATGCCATAGTAATTCATGATGTTAACCATTGACAGAAAACTTTTTTTACAAAAATAGATGTGTACAAATATACACAAAAATGATAACAGCAGCAATAACATTAATGAAAGGAGTGCTATTTACAAAAGAAGGGTCTGCTAGTATACTGACTATATACTAATTAAATGATGAATAATAGAAAATTACACAATAGTTGGAAAAACAGTGCCAGAAGTATTAGAGGGGTGAAAGGATGTAAAAGAGACTCTAAACAATTATATTTTCAAATCCTGGGTGGTTTCATTAATGAAAACTATGCTCTAATATTATATTGCGTGCCATTGTGGTCAGGAATGTGGTTATATGATTTAAATTGACTTTCCAGTAAACATAAAGTGTCAGCAGCTGTCACAGGCAAATCTAGTCTATTGGGAAAGTTACACTATTGCTAAGAACATTTTCCCAATGCTTAAAATAAACCAGTATTTCTTAGTGTGAATGGAAGACAGCTTCTATCTTTCACTCATGCTCCTCATGCTCCTTCTTCCTCTTGTTATTAAAACTACTACATATGTAAAAGAGAAAGAAAGAGAAAATGGAGATTCATTATTTTCCTTATTGCACCGTCATATGGCTGAGGATAAACTGAAACTCTGGATAAAAAAATTGGAGCTATATTCTTAGATATACAGGAAAATAGACTGTGTTCATGACAGGGAAAGTAAATATCAAAGCAGCAGGGTAACAATGCTGAGATTTTGCCATCTGCAGTAAGAAATTTAAAATGAATTTAGGTATCAGTTCATTCAAGATAATAATAACAATATCATTGTCATACCCCTATTGGAACCTAGCCTGGGTGCCATAGGGTAGGTTAGAGTTTTTAAGATGCAGAAAACTCTCAATCTGCAATTATATACTCAATTTCTTGAGGGACAGGTATTACATTGCACTGAACATCATGATATTAAGAGCTCATCACATGAATGAAAGTACATTGAAAGAGATACATTACAATTACAGCATCTTGAAGAGAAAAAGCAGAAGGGAACGCTTCCCAAACTGTGTTGCTTAACATAGCATTTATTCTCAGCACACCAAAAAAGGATCACATCCAAGCCAATTTCCTATTACTTGCTGAATAGAATCCCCTGCAGTTTCCCCTCTGGCCTCAGGGTGTCGCTGTTCCCCAACGTGGGCGCCAAAGAGGATGGAGAAGAGCTATTATACAGACAGGGGAAACAACAGATCACAAATGCAAAGCAGACTTGCTTAAACGGGAAGGTCCCACAAATTAAGAAGAAAGGAAACTGTTTCTTACAAGCCGAGATTCCCTGCATTCCGATGAGAATTTGGGGCAGTTACTTATCGTAGAGGAGATGGAGCGAGGCCAAGGGGAGAATGGCAGAGCAATCAGAAGGCAAGTACTGTCGCTCTTACTGTTGTCGGTTTCCTGCCGGGCCGCCTCAGAGCAGATTCATTATTCGGTGCCCGAGGAGATGTCAAAAGGGTCTGTAGTGGGGAATCTGGCAAAGGACCTAGGACTGAATCTCAGAGACCTGGCAAGTCGCAAAATGCATGCCCTCTCTGTGGACAAGGTGCAGTATTTCAGAATCAGTGCAGAAAATGGAAACCTCTGTGTGAATGACAGGATAGACAGGGAGGAAATATGTGACAGAACCCCACTATGCCTTCTTAATATTGAAGTAATGGTTGAAAATCCTTTAAAAATTTACCATCTAAAAGTAGAGATACAGGACATTAACGATAATGCACCACAGTTTCTCAGTAGCACAATCCAGTTGGAGATCATTGAAACAACCCAACCAGGCACCAGATTCCTTCTTGGGAATGCCAAAGATCCGGATATCGGCACAAACGCTTTACAGGATTACCATCTTAGCACCAACCCTTACTTCACCTTGGATGTGAAAGAGAGTCAGGATGGAAATAAATTTGCAGATTTAGTACTGCAGAAACCACTCGATCGAGAGACTGAACCAACCCTTCAGCTGACAGTTACCGCGCTGGATGGGGGGAAACCCAGAAAAACTGGAACAGCCCAAATATGGATCAATGTCACCGACGCCAATGATAATCCACCTATATTCACCCAAGAAATCTACACAGTCAGTCTGAGGGAAAATGTGCCAGTTGGGTTCCTTGTGCTGCAGCTTGTAGCTTCGGATAAAGATGAAGGTTCATATGCACAAATCAGGTATTATTTCAGCAATATACCATTGAGTGCAAATAAGAAATTCAGTCTGGATTCAATCAGTGGAATAATTTCTCTTGTGGAACCGCTGGACTTTGAGGAAACCAGAGAATATATGATGACAGTAGCAGCAAAAGATGGAGGTGGATCAATGACCCATTGTAAAGTAGAAATAAGGGTACTTGATGAGAATGATAACGTGCCAGAAATGATGTTTGCATCCGTTTTTAGTCCAATTCTGGAAGATTCTCAGTCTGGGACAGTTATTGCTCTAATTAAAACAAATGACAAGGACATGGGTGATAATGGGAAAGTATCTTGTTATTTAGAAGATGACTTGCCATTCAAGATTCTTCCATCATCTAACAATTACTACACACTCCTGACGGACGCACCTCTGGACAGGGAAAAAGCATCTCAGTATAATATTACAGTCACAGCCACTGACAAAGGAACTCCTCCACTAAGCACACACAAAGCCATCTCACTGCAGATCTCTGATATCAATGACAATGCCCCTGCTTTTGAGAAAGCTTCCTACAGCATCTATGTGCCAGAGAACAATCCTTCTGGTACCTCCATCTTCACGATCAAAGCCTATGATCCAGACATGGACCAAAACTCACGGATCACATACTCCATCCTCACCAGCAATATTGAAGAACTTCCCATCTCCTCCTATATCTCCATTCATTCCGAGACCGGCACCATCTACGCCCAGCGATCCTTTGACTATGAGCAGTTCAGGGAATTCCAGCTGCAGGTGAAGGCTCAAGATGGCGGTCGTCCCCCTCTCAGCAGCAACGTCACGGTCAGGGTGTTTATCCTGGATCGGAATGATAACAGCCCCCAAATCCTGTCCCCTTCACCAGAATCCAAGGACTCTGCCCTCTTCGAGGTGGTTCCTCGTTCAGCCGAGGCAGATTATCTGGTAACAAAAGTGGTGGCCGTGGATGCTGATTCCGGACACAACGCCTGGCTCTCCTACCACCTGATTCAAGCCACAGAGCCGGCACTCTTCACTGTTGGCTCTCATACAGGTGAGATCAGGACAGCGAGAACCTTTTTGGAGAGAGATGCCGTGAAGCAGAGACTCGTCCTTCTGGTGAAGGATAATGGGCGGCCACCTCTCTCAGCCACCGTCACTCTGAACCTGGTGTTTGCCGAGAACTTCCAGGAGGCCCTTCCGGAGATGAAAAACCCGATGAACAGCTCAGAGGATCAGTCTGACCTGCAGTTCTATTTGGTGGTGGCCTTAGCTGTGATGTCATTCCTATTCCTCTTGTCAGTGATTCTGGCCATTGCCATCAAACTCTGGCAGTCAGGAAATTCCAGGTTCCTATCGTGTTTTGGTCCCGTTTCCCATTCCACAACTGGGGTCATATTTCCACCCAATTTTGAAGATGGGACTCTGCCTTATTCCTACCAGCTTTGCCTCTCCTCAGAATCCAGGAAGAATGAATTTAGCTTCCTGGCACCAAACATTCATATTGCTGAGAATGTGCTTTGTGGTGAAAAATCTGAGGTGCCTCCTGCAAGCAATACAGGAAAAACATTATACCCTGAGGTGGAGAATAATGGGAAGGTAAATATCATTTCATTACAAACTTCGTAACACCATCCCCTAGGAGACAGCACACGCCTATACATGTTTATTCCAAAGTAGATTACATTCTATTTTACCTTTCCAACACCTAAAATTTTATTTCTTGGCAATATTTCACTGAGCCATTTAACATGCCTTTCTCAGAGAATGGAGTAATTAATCTGAATTGTCCAACTGAGTGGAATAGCAAGGTGAGTGTCCTTTTTTACGAACTTCCGTAATGTTTTAACGTAAGAGAAATTATATTAGTTTTATTACTGCATTTCTTGTGTCCAAGTAGTTAGTGTTTGCATGAAGTTAAAGGATTTTAATCTGACCTTTATTCTATTTAAGTAGATAGTGGGTTTTTAAGTCATTTTCAACATATTACTCTGTGGTAGCATTTGAAATATTCTTGCAGAAACTACTGATACAATTTTGAAGCATATATACCAGATGAGAGAGTTGTTTTTTTCATAATGCTTTTAGGAATATGCTGATACATATTACTTCAAAGTTTGTCTACCTATTTCTGAATCCAAGTAAATATGTATTGTATTTTATGGTCTCAAAATATTTGCTAGAACAAAGAGCTTCCCCAGATAAAACTGTGTTTTTGCATTTATATTAAGCTTTCTAATAAGAAAGCTTCATAAATCTATATAACCTATGCTAATATACCTAATTAGGAGGAAAGTCTAAAATCTCATCAAGTTCTGCTTTCTGGATGCTTTTCATTATAAGTGCCATTCCCTTAGACTGGTAGCCTGGATATGACCAGTGGCTATACCACTGCATTGAGAGAAGTGCTTTATGTTTGTGATGTGTGAATGAGACTTATTTAAAGAACCACAGTTAAATTCAAAACAGTTTTTAATGACAGGTAGTGCTGGTATTCCATTTAAAAGTGCAGAGGTCATGCAAAGTTAAGAGGTCTGTAGTCATGGGCTATAACACAAGATTTATGATCACAGAATCAAAGAAACTCAGAATTGTTCAAGATCCAGGTCCAAGGTCTTAGAATCATAGATTCAGGCCCTTTTGGCTACCATTCCAAATAAATACAGGAGTCCAAATTAAAGCATTCTGGGGAGATTGAAATCTAGTTTAGCCTCTGAGCATGTGGAAGAAAGGAGAATTGATCACATCTGTAGGCAGATGGTTCCATTGTTGAACCATTATTAGTGTCAGAAAATTCTTTGTAACGTTCAGTACCTGTGTCTTAGAAGTTAAATCTATTTTTGTATGTCGATGAATATTTTTGTATGTCATACATTCTGAAATGAGAGAGAAAACATTTGTCCTTTTTCTCCATTATTCCATGAAAAGTGCTATCCTATTCTTTCTCTTTTGATATTAACAATCTCATAATAATTTTGATTGCCAAGAGTCACAAAATAGGACAGTAAACAAATAATTATTTTCCCCATCCAAAACATACCCTAAACATGGTTCATATTTATATTTCCCTGATCATCCTTTAATTCTTTGAGCCTGTTTTCAATTTGTCTAAATTCTTCTTAATGTGAGTGCTCACAAATGATACTATAATTATGGGGTCCAACTAATGGAAAGTAATTTAAGCAAACACTTCCCATGATTTAAAATTCCATTTTTCTTCATGCAGCTAAAATTGCATTTTTTAAATTTTATTTTTGCAACTGCATCACATTGCTGACTCATGCAATTTGGAATTAAATTCTGAAGAGATGAGTGTAGAACGAATATTCGGATTTTCATACGCACATTCCTTGACCATCTTGTAACTAAATAAATATAGAAACTTAACACTCCACCCATAAAAACGTTACATTACTGTAGTAGCTGACAAAACTGCAACAGGACTTTAAAAGACAGTTCGCTCAAGATTTCTCCTAATTCAGATGGCATTTACACTAGCTCAGTTACCGTTTTGGGAAGTTGTGACAAAGAGACTTTGGTAGCATGACCTATGAAGAATTAAATATTGGAATTCCAACTCTTCAATCAGAGGTGTGCCAGCATTTTGTGCCAGCACTTCTGAGCCAAGCTCCACATATGGTCTTCGGAAGGCAGATCGCAGGGCACATTTCAAAAAGGAGGCAGAGCCAGGGCAAAACTAAAATAGATATAAATTTGGTTGCTATAAAAATTAAATCATGCTAATTAGATACAGATAATGCAATTATTCTCCATATAGTATCTTTCTATCATATTAAAAATTGCAATTTAGCAATAACTTTGGAAATGGCTTAGTCTCTGTTATATGTAGGACCCAGCTTTAAACTTTTCAATTTCAGTTTTCAGTAAATACATAGTTATCTTTAACTGCAATTATTATTTATAATAATAATAATAATAATAACAACAACAACAACAATAATAAAATTTATATGCAACCTGATTCCCAGCGACTCTGGGCAGTTATGCAAATATGACTTTATTTCTTCTACATTATAACAGTGAGTAGAAGAGAGTAGTCCCGTGTGACAGAGTGAGCTCCCGCACTCGCCCCAGCTCTTGCCAACCTAGCAATTTGAAAGCATGCAAATGCGAGTAGATAAATAGGTACCACTTCGGTGGGGAGGTAACAGTGTTCCACGTGCGTCATGCCGGCCACATGACCACGGAAGTGTCTTCGGACAACGCTGGCTCTTCGGCTAACAAACGGAGATGAGCACCAGCCCCTAGAGTCAGACACGACTGCACAAATGTGCGGGGGGAACCTTTACCTTAGAAGAGAGTTGGCCACCAAGGGATTTGTCTGAAGAGGCAATTTAAGGTGATCTAAAAAAAAACAACCCAGCTACGTTCCCCGAGACTTTCAAAGCACCCGCAATCCTCCCAATTATACAAGAATTACAAAAGATGAAAGCAGAAATCCAGAAAAATAGAAAACCATTGCATTTGACAGACAACTTGGGGGTATTATTTCTGTTTTTCCACTGAATATGTGCAGTGTGAAGGAATTATGTCCTGCGTTGTGATGGCAAATCCTTCAGAGGGTCCAAGTTTAATGAAGTTTCAAAACTTCATTAAAAATCCCCCAATGAGGAAATATATGTATCTCAAAAACATGCATATTTACAGTATAAGATTTCTGGTGCCACACCTATACATTTATGTATTTGAAGTTTTAATTTCACTGAAACATTCAATGAATGAAACCAGCATGCTCATTACTTAACTACACTTTCTGGGTATTGTACACTTACTAGCAGTTTATAAAGTAAGACCATATAAAAGAGACATGATTTCCAGATGCTGATATTTGTGTTATTTCTCAATTTCACTTTTAAGTACAAAATGCTATTCAACAGGTTAGTTTACATTTTCAGAACAATCTTTTCTCTTCTCCCTGAAAAGTGGGTACAATCTGGCACCACCAACACATAACAGTGACTCTGTATTTGGTCCACAACTACCTTTTAGGGATGGGCTTTCAACTGCAGAATTCGTGGCTTAAACATCTGGCCTGTGTTTTGGACTATACTGCTTCTTCCCAGAACCTCTTTTCTAACTTCTTGCCCAGTGAAGATTTCTGGAGCACTCAGAAACTTGCAAATACTTTGCTTTTCTTTCATATGGATCATTCTAATAAAGGGTTTCCCCACTTATGGATTTCAGTAAAGTTATCAGTGCTACTGAAAAGAATTCTGGATAGTTTTTGATTTCGGAGGTTTTCTATCAGATAGATAAACTATTGCTTCTACTACTGATAAAGGACACAAGAAACGTGCATTACCTAGCAAACTATACAACCAGTCCTTCATAATCATACAACATCAGCAGCAAAATGGAAAAAGAGCAATGTTATTTCTTTAAGATGCTTCTTGCAGTTCTGCATCTGAGACTCACAGGGCCGCTGTTGGCCAACACAGTTCTCAGAAAGGAGTTGGAAATCTAATGGGCTTCCTGCGTGCTGACTATCCAGTCACCGAGTGCAGCGCAGTCAAAGAGCAGGACTGAGGGATATGCAAGACCATGGCTGAGAAAAGAAAACCACTGCAATGTAGATAAACTCAGGAGAAACCCGGGACCCTCTTTATGCTCCCTTTCTTTCGGTGTCCTAGTGGGAATTGGAAACTCCTCAGCTTACTGGATCGCACAAAGCACTTTTCACAGCAAGTGGGATGGACGACAGGAGCAAAGCTAAGAGCAGATCTGTAAAAAGGCAAGTACGTCTCCTCTTCTTATTGTCTTTCCTCTGCCAGACTGTCTCGGAGCACGTTCGCTATTCAATTCCAGAGGAAATGGGAAAGGGTTCCATTGTGGGGAATCTTGCCAAGGATTTGAGACTGAATACTGCAGAAGTGGGAAATCGCAACCTGCATATCCTTTCTTTAGGCAAAAAGCAATACTTCTCCATTAATGCCGAAAATGGGGATCTGTATGTAAATGACAGGATTGACAGAGAGGAAATCTGTGGGGAAACTGCATTCTGCCCCATCAGTTTTGAAGTAGTGAGTGCCAACCCTATGGACATGTTTTATATAACAGTAGAAATCCAGGATATTAATGATAATGCACCACATTTCTTAAATGGTGATATCAAGCTAGAGATAAGTGAATCCTCCTTAACAGGAGCCACATTTCTCCTTGGGCAAGCAGAAGATCCTGACATTGGGACAAATTCGCTCCAGGATTATCATCTAAGCATTAATCAGAATTTCATTCTTGAATTTAGACAGGTGGAAAATAGAAAACAATATCCAAAATTAGTATTAAAGAAACAGCTAGATCGTGAAAGTGAAAGTATTATTAATTTAACACTTACATCTGTTGATGGAGGGAATCCAGCAAAAACTGGAACAGCCAAAATACGGATCAGGGTCATTGATGCCAATGACAACTCACCCATCTTCTCTCAAGAACTCTATACGGTCAACCTCAAAGAGAATGCATCAAAGGGAACTAGTGTAATACAGGTGAAAGCCACAGACAGAGACGAAGGTTCCTATGGCCACATCAACTATTGCTTTAGCAATATTGCTGATAATGCTCATCAGAAATTTGACTTGGATCCAGAACACGGAATTATATCAGTTCAGGAAGAGCTAGACTTTGAGGAAACAGAGAAGTATACCATAACGGTGGAAGCAAGAGATGGAGGTGGCTTAGTAGCTCATTGTAATGTTGAAATAAAGCTATTAGATGTGAATGACAATGCCCCAGAAGTCATTCTTGCCTCCTTATCCAGGGAAATACCTGAAAAATCTCCATTAGGAACATTGGTAGCCCTTATCAATATAAATGATAGAGATTCGGGGGACAATGGGGTGGTTAACTGCCATTTACAAAAGGCTTCCCCATTCAAAATAGTATCAGCAGCTAATAACTACCATAAGCTGCTTACAGATGGTCCCCTCGACAGAGAAAGCACC
Source organism: Charina bottae (assembly GCA_023362775.1). Taxonomy (NCBI): domain Eukaryota; kingdom Metazoa; phylum Chordata; class Lepidosauria; order Squamata; family Charinaidae; genus Charina; species Charina bottae. The sequence goes on along the minus strand of JALMGJ010000043.1, from coordinate 4,617,355 downwards.
CCAGCGTACAATCTTACAATCACAGCCACAGACAAAGGTACACCCCCCCTTTCTACACAGAAAACCATCTCACTGGAGATTTCAGATATCAACGATAATGCCCCTGCCTTTGAGAAATCCTCTTACACCGTCTATGTGCCAGAGAACAATCCTGCTAGCGCCTCCATCTTCAGCATCAAAGCCGTAGACCCCGATCTTGGCCGTAATGCTAGGATCACTTACTCCATCCTCACGAGCAAAATAGAGGAGCTCCCTCTCCCATCTTACCTCTCCATTAACTCAGAAACTGGCACTCTCTATTCTCAGCGGTCCTTTGACTATGAGCAACTCAGAGAGTTTCAGGTACAGCTGAAGGCTGAAGATGGGGGCTCCCCACCTCTCAGCAGCAATGCCACACTGAAGGTGTTCATCCTGGACCAAAATGACCAAAGCCCTCAAATTCTGTATCCCTCTCAAGGAGCAGAGGGCTCGGCCTCCTTTGAGATGGTGCCTCGCTCAGCAGAGATGGGTTACCTGGTTACGAAGGTGGTGGCTGTGGACGCCGACTCTGGGCACAACGCGTGGCTCTCCTATCATCTACTCCAGGCCACTGAGCCAGGGCTCTTCACGATTGGTGCCCACACTGGTGAAATCAGGACACTGCGGACGTTTTTGGAAAGAGATGCTCTGAAGCAGAAGCTAGTGGTCTTAGTAAAGGATAACGGGCAGCTCCCGCTTTCTGCTACAGTCAGTCTCAATCTGGTTTTTGCTGAAAACTTCCAAGAGGCACTGCCAGAAATAAATAACCAAACCACTGATTCAGAGCATCAGTCTGAGCTGCAGTTCTACCTAGTGCTGGCCTTAACTTTGATCTCATTTCTATTCCTCTTGACTGTAACTCTGGTCATTATGATGAAACTCCGACAGTCAGGGAATCTGAAATTCCTCCCGTGCTTTGGCCCCGTTCCCCATTCAAGCAATGCTATTATTTTTCCACCAAATTATGAGGAAGGGACAATTCCTTATTCCTATCAGCTCTGCTTATCATCCGAGTCCAAGATTCATGAATTCACTTTTCCAGCACCCAAAGTTCAAGCTGCAGAATATATTTCATGCAACCAGAACTCTGGTGCACTTCTGCCAACTAATGGAGACAATATCCTAAATTCTGAGATGGATAAAACTAATCTGGTGAGTTTTCTTTTTTACTAGTACTGACTTTATAGTCTAACCAACATTTAAAATATGCTATGATAAATGGTTTATTCTATGATTTTATATATACATTTTACTTTATATTATTAGTTCCTTCACCAATTGTTTGCTCATTGCTTCATTGTACTGAAGAACCTCTACAGTTTTAATGATTTATAACATGCCTTTTATAAATGAGAGTTATTTCAGAATTAGATTTTGGATGAATTGTAGTCTCTTTCCAATTGAAAATATATTATTTGCTAGTTTGTGTGCATGCTTGTGTGAGTTTATTTATAAGAAAAAGATGGTTAAGAAAGTCAGATTTTTATGTGCAACTCAAACCACGGTAGCTGTGATTTTTTTTTAATAGGTCTTTCAGGTTTAGTGAAATGAAAGGAAAGTTCAAATAACATGTGAGTGCCTTGAATGAAATAGCAAATTAAATGAGCAAAAATAACTTTCAAATATGAATAACAAATGATGGATTTGTTATGCTTCTCCACTAGCAATTGTTGCAATAGTAGCAGTAGTAATTTGCAGAAAGCATTTCAGGCATTCACAATAGTTCACATACATTATTTAGTAAGTATAATGTGGTCCAACAGTGTATGCCGGTATTTAGTTATCAACTTTTTTTACTGAAAAGAATTATGTAAGTATGGTTTTCCATTTTATCAAATCCTCAGACAAGTTATAGCTTAAACTTCTCTCAAATCACCTCTGCAGTACACAAATTAATGCACCGCGGTTACATCTGAAGTATAAACTAATCGAATTTGACAAATGTGGAAGGAGCACTATTATAAATTAAGCTATGGAAAAGCAAATTAGAGCTGTTCTAATTTGTCTATTCCCCACTTTCAAGCGGTATATAAGAGCAGAAAACATAACATTTTAAAAGCTGGGTTCTCTTACATCCTTGCTTCCTCACTTATAATACATTTCCTGATAAAGCTGTGAAAGCAACTTACAGTTTAAAGCAGAGCTTTCCAAACTTTTCATGTTGGTGACACACTTTTTAGACATGCATCATTTCGTGACACACTCTTACAGCAGGGCATCATTTCGCGACACACTCTTACAGCAGGGCACAAGGCAGGCACTAGGACCTGCGTGGAATCCTGGCAGGGCTCGGAGGCAGCAGCAGCCGCGACACACCCAGACACTGCAGCCGACACACTAACGTGTCCCGACACACAGTTTGGAAAGCTCTGGTTTAATGGTAAAAAGTAAAAACAGAAGAATGCCAATAACATACACCACTGCATTGTTTAATTCCACCGAAATAACAAATTACATGTATAGCAAAAGAAGAACCGGTATTGTCCCAGAAATCAATCAGGCTGTAATAAGCCCCTGGCTTACATATAGCAACAAAATACAAATTGCAACCATAATGCATGGAATTTGATTATCCATGCTGAAGACTAAAATCAAATAGAATAATTTAATGTGGAAAATCAGTATAAGCCTTCGACAATACAAAAATCAGTATAGTTATTCCCTTTTTGCAACTGACAGCTTCATTACAAATGAAACTTCCTTATGTCTTACATTTGCTGCAATTGCTAGAAATGTAATGCAGTGCTGTGCAAATTGGAATATTCTTTTTTATTTAATATATTTTATACCACTTTCACATGGACGTAACTTGAAGCAGTATGCACAGTTAAAATAAGAAAAACAATTCTGGGATTCCTTTCCCAAAAGACAGATTTGGGATATATGAAAACAGAACAAAAGCACACTGCAGCTTATATCACTACCTAACTGCACTGCATCTTACTTGAGCAGGTATTATATTTCACTTGGTCAAGACATTAGAAACATACGTATTCCCCCAGCCTCCCTGTTCATATCGGAACAACCTTGACTGAGATAATCAAGGATGTGCTATACAGTAGTTAAGGCAACGGGCTAGAAACCAGGAGTCTGTGAGTTCTAGTCCCGCCTTAGGCATGAAAGCCGGCTGGGTGACCTTGGGCCAGTCACTCTCTCTCAGCCCAACTCACCTCACAGGGTTGTTGTTGTGGGGAAAATAGGAGGAGGAAGGAGTATTGGGTATGTTTGCCGCCTTGAGTTATTTATAAAAATAATAAAGGCGGGATATAAAATAAATAAATTAAAATAAAATAAATAAATAATTGCCCACATTGTGAACTAGAGGGCCTTTTCTCACTGCTGAGCCAAAGTGCTCTCCCGTATCCAGTATCTGCAGAAAACTGGTTTAAAATTTGCTGTTTCCATTGCAAGGCATATCCTGCTTCTATTGACTCACTGTAGTAACTTGACTATTTGCGTCTATGTGGTAATGGCCAAGAAGAAACTATGGAATATATTCTTCCCCATTGCACATTACAGGTAGTCCTCGCTTAACTACAATTGGGACCGGAATTTCAGTTGCTGAGCAAAGCAGTCATTAAGTGAATCTGACCCTTTACAACCTTTTTTGCGGCGGTCGTTAAGCAAACCATGTGGTGGTTAAGCAAATCACTCAGTTCCCCACTGATTTTGCTTGCCAGAAGCCGGCCAGGAAGGTCGAAAATGGCCATCATGTGACCATGGGACATTGAGACAGTTATAAATGCGAACTGGTTGCCAAGCACCCAAATAGTGATCACCTGACTGGGGATCACTGTGACGGTTGTAAGTGTGAGGACTGGTCATAAGTCGCTTTTTCCAGCACTGTCATAAGTCCAACAACGAATGGTTGTTAAGTGAAGACTACCTAATGCGAAGAGAGGACTTACTGGAAAAGACCCTGATGCTGGGAAAGACTGAAGGCAAATGGAGAAGGGGACGGCAGAAGATGAGATGGTTAGATAGCATCACCGATGCAATGAACATGAAGTTGAGCAAACTCCGAGAGACAGTGGAGGACAGGAAGGCCTGGCATGCTTTGGTCCATGGGGTCACGAAGAGTCGGACACGACTTAACAACTGAACAACAACAACCTGTATAGAAAGCCAGTTTGGTCTAGTGGTTAAGGTGCTGGGCTAGAAACCAGTAGACTGTGAGTTCTAGTCCCGCCTTAGGCATGAAAGCCAGCTGGGTGACCTTGGGCCAGTCACTCTCTCTCAGCCCAACTCACCTCACAGGATTATTGTGGGGAAAACAGAAGGAGGAAGGAGTATTAGGTATGTTCGCCGCCTTGAGTTATTTATAAAAATAATAAAGGCGGGATAAAAATAAATAAATAATAAATAAATAAATAAATAAAAATATCCATAGCTCAATCATGGATCCATTACTCCTAAGGATACCAAGCCATACAAATCCATTCTATATCCATTTATTAGTTTGGGATAATGGACTATTACTAATAATATAGCCAAATTCTTTGCATCAACATATAAAATATGACCAGAATATCTAGTAAGTGTTAATTGAGCTAGAAATATCCTATATTTATAATTCAATCTTAGTACCTAATATTGTTACTATAAACTATATTAACTAAACATCTTTTAACTGGATTGGTTACCATCCCAGTATCTCTAGAGTTCAAGCTAGAGCTTGGTTATTTTAAGTTAATTAAACTAGTTAGTTCAGTAAATTTTAAAGCAGCTGATAATCTTGGAATTATAGATTTATTCATTGACACTTTTAACTCTATACATTTTCGTCTGTTATTTTATATATATTTCAGACTTATTTATCTGCTTATAATTTTTAACTTACAAATTTAGTTATAGTTCTAGTTCATGGATATTTTATGGTAAACTTAGACTACTAAAATGTAGTATTGTGGATAAAAATTGCTGGATTAATTTTGTATTGTCTATTTTACACTTTATGCTGGCCAAAGAAATAAATAATAAATTTATAATAAGAAATAAATAAACTGACCAATAACTTGATTTTCCTCCAAGGCAATGGGAAACAAAATCTTAGACATTCCGTAGGCCTTGATGTTGCTCTTGGATAGGGTAGGAATAAAGGAAACATTACTTTAACACCCTACTTTAATATCCTACTGGTATATTAACACTGGTACAGTTATGTACAACTTCAGTTTGACACAACTGAAACAAGCTGGTGCCAGGGCATGTTGTACAGTGGTTAGGCATACCTGGGGAAAGCCTTTACAGTATGTCAATCAAGCTTGCAAACGGATGAAGGCAGCTAGGCCTCAAAAGATTCTCCACACCAGATTTCTCACATCAATGGCCCTGGAAAAGCTGGTTTGGAGTTTCTTATACTCAGGATGTCAGTGCCCCAGGAGGCCCAGCAGCATGCTCTAGTCTTTCTCCCTCTCCAAAGCTACATGGAGCCCGTTTCTGCAGACAGCTTGGGCTTTTGCAGCCATATTTTCTTTACAAAGCCAAATTGTTCACTTACTGTTTGGACAGTATAGAGAGGGCAAAAAAGGCCCCATTCTGCCAACTTAAGAGGGAACGTCTGTCCCCAAAGCTGCTACATACTGTCACCAGCAATCAGCTATAGTCTAGACCAGTGTTTCCCAACCTCAGTAACTTTAAGATGTGTGGACTTCAATTCCCAGAATTCCCCAGCCAGCCAACGTCTTAAAGTTGCTGAGGTTGGGAAACACTGGTCTAGAATGTGGCCCAAAGCATTGGAGAGGAGCTGAAGGCTGCCCTGTACACAGAGTACCTGCCTCCTTTGAATGGATGGGTGGTTTCTGACTTTGCAAGGACAAAAACCAAAAACCCCTTCCTCCCCGCCCCTTTCCAAAGAAAAATTCACAAACACACCCCACCCATCACTGCAGTTGTTATTTAAAAAAAAAAAAAAAGAACAAAACCTCCATTGTAGCCTAAGATGTCCTTTTTTCTTTCAAAAAACTGCATAGTTGTGGGATGTATGTGAATTTTAAAAAGATGCAGGGAAAAGATTAGGTCTCTTCTCACTCCATATACAGTAATCCAAAACTGTAGCAAGCCTCTGTTCTATTGTAACGTAAACATTTTTAAAAACAGAAGTCTACTTTGCAGACACACAAAGAGACTCAGGGCATCTCCATACCTTTAAGCTGCTCCAGTGTTGTGCTCAGGCCAGCTTGACTTCAAATCAGCTTCAGAAAATCCTGTTGTGACTCAAATACTTGGGCAGCAGCTTGCAAGGTATTTGGTCCAAACTGCAGGCAGCCACGTCCTCTCATTGGACGGTTCCCCTGCTGCTGTTCCCGCCCACCTGTCTCTTCCAGGAAAGCAATGGCCAATTGCTTTCTTTCCTGGGGGAGGGTCTTATATACAAGTGATTTTTTTTTAATAAGTCCACCAATCCACCATTTTATCATTTCCCAGTTACTTGAGAGTACAGCAGTGAACGTACTTTAAAAAAAAGCTGAGTTTCAAACCAGGACTATAAACATTATAGGTAGATTTGGTGTAACAAATCCTGTAGCAGATGTTGTTCAGGAAAAGTAGGAAAAATACAAAGAGGGGCTTCTGTGAAGTTGCCCCAGTGCACGGATGGTCTTGAAAGAAGTGAAGCGCATCAGGCAATACCTGAGCCCACAAAACCAGAAAACGGTATTTTGAAAGTAGAATAAAGTGCCAGGAGGTCATATTTGTAGTGGCTGGCAGGTGGGTGCAGGGTGAGATAATCAGTCCTGCCCTCCGAAACTGTTTGCTGGTCCGTGCTGGTCCTGGGACAATCTGTCAGCATGGGTAAGACCTCAGGGATAACGACAGGCATAGAGAAACAGAGAAAGTTTCGGGTTATTTTGGGTGATATTTAATAAAGTTAAATCAAATTTAAGCAGCTGTTTATTTTATTTTTAATTGTTTAAATATTATTACTTCAATATAATTACACGTATTCCACTCACTTCTTGTGTCACTTTTTCATTCCAATCCTGCTTCATCTCAGTTCCACTTTCAACATGTTCTGTATGTAGCCCCAAAGGGCTAAATATCACCGCCTGCTAAAAAAAGGTTGCCTTCCCCTGCTTTGTTGCTTTCAAATTGCAACTGCAACTGCATATCTTTAACATGTGCTAAGATAATATCTTAATCATATCTCTAAAGATATTGTTTGAAAAATGAAACCAGTAAAAGTGAAATCGGTTGAGGGCAGTTCCAGACATGGGCTTGGATGCATTCATTGTGCAAATTGAACTTTATTCATTCATTCATTCATTCATTCATTCATTCATTCATTCTAGTCCCACCCACCCCCACCGCAATCAAGAGGCTGAGCATATGAGATGCTCCAGTCACAAGGCTTTTTGCAAATAGGAAAGTCCAGCTTGCAAGCAGAAAGTGGTGCTGCAAAAGCAGCTGGGTTTCTCTTTTTTCTCAGTACCCAATAACTGAACATTGATTGGTCAAGACATCTCTTTTCACCAGTTTTCTGTAAGTGCTGCAAATCAACTTAAGTGCCCACAGCATCTTGGTGACTTGAAAAATGTACATAAAACTAGTATATGAAACCTCAGGCAGAGATTTTGTTAGTTCTTATCTGCAAATTTTATTGAGCTACTGCTGCACCAACAGTCAGAATAAAGAGACAAAAAGTATGTTGATTATCCAGGATCACAATTTTCTTTCTTAATACTTTAACACAGAAATGCATACCCTTCTTTTGATCTCTGAGTAATCATAATCAGAACTGCATTCCTAGAACTGGGAAGGATCAGGACAAAGAAGTGGATACAGTCAGGATATATTTACATTTAATTCAATGCAAGATACATTACAAAATACAAAAATAGAATGTATTGAATAATTCTCCCCTTTGGCCACATTAAAAATTACAGTCTGGTAGCAATTTTTGGAAGGACACTGGAGACAGCAGCAAAGGCCTTAGATGCAGTCCTGCTCTAACATAACAGGAAGTCTGAAATGAATATTTTAAAAATATGGAAACATTGACAATTACTGTACATGTTATTGATGTGGCTTCACAATTCTGTACTTTGTGACCAGTATCCCTCTGCAATTTGTTCTTATTCTTCCCAATAAGAACTTTCCAAGATACACAATGCAAAGTGAAAAAAAACTGTAATTTTTCACAAGTAGGTAAGTGAAGTCTAGGTGGGTAGGTAAGGCCAATACTGGGTGAGCAGGACTTCAAAGGTAGCTGATAGATATGCATATGCAAATATCTTCATGGTTCACCCCACTCAGGGCCCAGTATAGGGAACTGAATGTGTGTGTATGTGTGTGCGCGCCTTCAAGTCAGTGTTGACTCCTGGTGATTGCCTGGACAAGTCCCTGCAGTTTTCTTGGCAAGGTTTTTCAGGAGTGGTTTACCATTGCCTCCTTCCTAGGGCTGAGAGAGAGTGACTGGCCCAAGGTCACCCAGCTGGCTTCGTGCCTAAGGCAGGACTAGAACTCACAGTCTCCCAGTTTCTAGCCTGATGCCTTAACTACTACACCAAATTGGATACCACACCCATAAAGCTCTCTGGAATATAACGGATAAACCATGTTTTCCCCAAGACAAAACAATGCAAGAAATTACATTAAAAACTATTGACCTGGGCAAAAGGAAAGAAGTGCTGACTCCAAAATCATAACCACGGTGTTCTAAATATTCCACCACTCAAGTCCAAGCATAAATATAATTGTTAAGTATCAACCTATAATGATGTTCAGACTGTATTTGGTTGGAAGCAGAAAAGAAGAAGCATTCCTTGCAGTTCTCTTTCTGAGCCTCACAGTGCCGCTGTTGGCCAACCTCATAAACAGTGGTGGAAATCGACTTCTGACTCCGAGACTGTTTCACCAGTACTGTGTAGATTGGGGAAACAGAAAAGAGGGAGAGAAAAGAGAGAATACTGAAGCTGCCAAAAAAGAAACTGCATGAGATTTCTTCAACTAAAATGAGATTGTTCTTCCTTATGGAATTTTGCTGCCTCCTGATGAAAATTTGATCTGATCTGAAAGGAAGCAAACAGGGTAGTGGAGAGAAGTCCAGATGGAGAGAAAGCAAAAAAAGAATGGAGGAGCACACCGAAGGCAAGTATTACTTCTCCTGCAATTATCATTCCCTTACTGGGTTGCTTCAGAGCAGATTCATTATTCAATACCTGAGGAAATGACAAAAGGTTCTGTTGTGGGGAATCTTGCTAAGGATTTGGGGCTGAATAGCAAAGAACTGGCAAAACGCAATGTGCATGCTGCCTCAGTGGATGATATGAAATATTTTGGAATCAATACAGAAAATGGAAATTTCTACATAAATGAAAGGATAGACCGGGAACAAATATGTGGTAAAATTCTACTTTGCTTGGTTAACTTTGAAGTAGTGATTGAAAACCCTCTGAATGTTTTCCATATAAGTGTAAAAATCCAGGATGTTAATGATAATGCCCCACAGTTCCTTAATGGCAATATCAACTTGGAAACAAGTGAATTGACTTTGCCAGGCACCAGATTTCTTCTTGGAAAAGCTGAAGATCCTGATATTGGAATAAATTCTTTGCAGAATTACCAGCTCAGTTCCAATCCATATTTCATTTTGGAAGTAGAAGAGAGCCAAGATGGAAATAAATTTGCAGATTTAGTTCTGCAGAAACCATTAGATCGTGAAAGTCAAGAGTCTATTCATTTGGTTCTTACAGCGATAGATGGAGGCGAACCTAGAAAAAGTTCTACTGTGCAAATATTAATAAATGTTACTGATGCCAATGATAATCCCCCCATTTTTACTCAAGAGGTCTATAAAGTCAGTCTGAGGGAAAATGTTCCTACTGGAACCACTGTGCTCCAGACTGTGGCTTCTGATGATGATGAAGGCCCAAATGCTCAAATCAGATATCATTTCAGTAACATACCAGCAAATGCCCAAGAGAAATTCAGTATGGATCCAGTCAAAGGCACAATTACTCTCATGAGGACATTAGATTTTGAAGAAGACAAAGAATATACTATAACAGTGGCAGCAAAAGATGGTGGAGGATTAGTAACACATTGTAAAGTACAAATACAAATTGTAGATGAGAATGACAATTACCCGGAGGTAACACTGGTTTCCTTATTCACCCCACTTCCCGAAAATTCTAGGTCTGGAACCTTAATTGCTCTTATAAATGTTAAAGATAAAGATGCTGGTGACAATGGAAAGATAACTTGTTATTTACAAGATGATTTGCCATTCAACATTCTTCCATCATCTAACAATTACTACACACTCCTGACAGACAGACCCCGGGATAGAGAAAAAGCTTCTGAGTATAATATTACAATCACAGCCACGGACAAAGGAACTCCTCCACTGAGCACACACAAAACCATCTTGCTGCAGATCTCTGATATCAATGACAATGCCCCTGCCTTTGAGAAAGCTTCCTACAGCATCTATGTGCCAGAAAACAATCCTTCTGGTACCTCCATCTTCAGGATCAAAGCCTATGATCCAGATGTGGACCAGAATTCACAGATCACATACTCCATCCTCAACAGCAACATTGAAGAACTTCCCATCTCTTCTTATATCTCCATTCATTCAGAAACTGGCACCATCTACGCCCAGCGATCCTTTGACTATGAGCAGTTCAGGGAATTCCAGCTGCAGGTGAAGGCCCAAGATGGCGGTCGTCCCCCTCTCAGCAGCAACGTCACGGTCAGGGTGTTTATCCTGGATCGGAATGATAACAGCCCCCAAATCCTGTCCCCTTCACCAGAATCCAAAGATTCTGCCCTCTTTGAGATGATTCCTCATTCAGCCGAGGCAGATTATCTGGTAACAAAGGTGGTGGCCGTGGATGCTGATTCCGGACACAACGCCTGGCTCTCTTACCACCTGATTCAAGCCACAGAGCCGGCACTCTTCACTGTTGGCTCTCATACGGGTGAGATCAGGACAGCGAGAACCTTTTTGGAGAGAGATGCCGTGAAGCAGAGACTTGTCCTTCTGGTGAAGGATAATGGGCGGCCACCTCTCTCAGCCACCGTCACTCTGAACCTGGTGTTTGCTGAGAACTTCCAGGAAGCCCTTCCAAAAATGAAAAACCAATTGAGCAATTCAGAGTATCAGCCTGACCTACAATTCTATTTGGTGTTGGCCTTAGCTATGATTTCATTCTTATTCCTCTTCACAGTGATTCTGGCTGTTGTGATGAAACTCCGGCAGTCAGGGAATCCCAGATTCCTACAGTGTTTTGGTCCAGTTCCACATACGAAGACTGGTGCCATATTTCCTCCAAATTTTGAAGAAGGGACATTGCCTTATTCCTACCAACTTTGCCTCTCCTCTGAATCCAGAAAGAATGAGTTTGCTGTGCTGACACCAAATATTCACATTGCTGAGAATATTCTTTGTGGTGAAAAATTTGGTGTATCTTTTGCAGACGTTGAAGGAAACAATTTACATTGTGAGGTGAGAAGTAATAGGAAGGTAAACCTCTTACTCTTTCTCATAAGAAGTATCACAGTGCTATATATGTTTAATTTGAAGTTGATTGCATTCTGTTTTCTGATTCTTGCTTTTATTTGCATAAAACTGTATGTTTCAGATATATGTTCCTATCTCTATAGGTTGTGCAATAATACAGTATATCTCAATTAATATACAGAACTTTTAGTATTGAATCCTATGGCACTCTTTCACTAAATTATTGTCTCATCTTATAATGTTGATAAATATTGTTCATCAACATTATTTGTGTGGGTTCCATACATGAATAGTTTCCACATAAAAAAAAGAGTTGCAAGACTCCTGTGCATATTATACTGGAAGTGATGTTCTTCATAATGTATTGTTTGCCTAAGAACAAGACAAGATGTTTGATTGCTTTGAGGCAACATGTTATCAAGAGATAATTGTTGCTTTATTATTACACCATCTAATAAACATTTAAGTGGATCATGGACAAATGAAGCTTGGAAAAATCTGTTATGAATATTTACAAAATCCAATGCTCTTTGGATGTTCATTGAATTTCACAATTTATTTTTATTATTTAATCAAAGGAGAGTAAAAGAGCAACTTAAATGTTCCATTATAATGCTATGCTGAATCCTTTGTCCTTTATAAACTGATCAAAAACTTTTCATTAAATAACATTAACTTAGCTTATTAACAACAGTCATAATATATACAGCTTTTTGTCTGTTTATTTGGCCACCTGACTCATTATTCTTCCCAAGTAGTATATCAGGTTTGATACAAAGCATAACACAGATAAAGGTAAGTTTGCTTAATGTTTCTGTATGGTTTTATAGTGTTACAAAACTATAACAGCATTTAATAAGAAACAGAGATGGATGGTTGAAAATGTGCCAATACCAAAAAGCAAAGGGCAACTTTCATTTCCCTAATGCTGTATGGAATTGTCAACGAACTTCATCCTTCAGAGCAGAGTACACTTTCTGGCTATACTTCTAAACTATGTAAGTCAGTCTTACATCAATAACTGGGAAGATTCTAAAGAGTTCAGTCTGTAAGCACCTTGAAAACAATGCAGTAATGAGTAGAAGTCAGCAGGGATTTATTAAGAGCAAGTCTTGCCAGACTAACCTTAGCTCATATTTTAATCTAACTTTCTTAGTAGATTGTGGGAATGCTGTAGATGTAATGTATCTTGATTTCAAAACATCATTTAGCAAAGTACCAGATATTATATTGAAGGCATGATAAGTAGATGCATAGTAGGCTTAACAATTGTACATGGAGAATGCTCATCAACATATATTATTAAAGTAGATTGAGGTATTGAGTTGGTGGTAAAAAGTTCATGTTGGGTCATGTGCTTTTCAACATTTTTATTAATGACTTGAATGAAGAGATGCGTTACCAGATGTGCAGATGATACAAAATTGGATGGAACAGCAACTACTTAGAAGACAAATAAAATTCAGTATGATCTTGATAGTTTATAGAAATGTGGTGAAAATAACAGAATGAAATTTAATAAAATGTAATTTAATAGTATACAATAGGAGAATGCCTTGTGGTAGTTCTTGTGAAAAATAGAATAGAATAGTAGCTGTTTATGAACTGAATGTAAAGCAGTTGCAAAAAAAAAAGGCAAATGCAGTTTTAGACTATATCATTGGAAGTATTGTTCTCAAATTAATTACTAAATGCAATTATTCCACTTTATTTCATGTTGGTCAGATCCTACTTAAAGTTACTGCCCAACTGGTAAATGTTCAAATAATAACAATACCAATCCTTTCTAAAGGACAGTTGTAAGGATAACAAGATTGAATGTCTGAAGCATCTTGACACTTTAAATAGCTACATAAACACTAAAACAGCAGCAGTTTTTTATTGATTATGTGCCATCAAGTCAATATCAACTCTTAGCAACCACAAAGATAGATTTTCTCCAAGCTGATCTGCTCCCAGTCTGGTTCTTTAGCTCTTCCAATGGTGCACTTAACACCGCTGTAATGAGTCCATTTGCCTTGCTGCTGGTCATCCTCTTCTTCTCTTTCCTTCCACCTGTCCAGCATTATAGACTTCTTTAGGGAGCTAGGTCTTTGCATAATGTATCCAGAGTATGATAATTTGAGCCTGGTCATTTGTGCCTTGAATGAGAACTCTGGGTTGATTTGTTCAACGATCCATTTGTTGGTTTTCCTGGCTCTCCATGATATTCTCAAGAGTCTTCTCCAATACTGTTTCTATCCTACTTCTTCAAAGTCTAGCTTTCTTATCCATAGGTTGTCACAGGGAAAACCATTGCTTGCACAATTCTGATCTTTGAAGATATAGACAAAACTCAGCATATGAATATCTTTTCTAGGGCCTTTATTGTTACGCTTTTTTGTTGTTTATTCGTTCAGTCGCTTCATCTGCAGCATATTTCTTGACTGCTGGTTCCTTTACTGTTGATACTTGATCTGGAAAAGCAGAAGCTATTCAACATGTCAATATCTTCATCGTCAATTCTAAGGCTGGTTGCTGTGCCTGTTGTAATTAGTTTGGTCTTTTTTATATTTAATTGTAGTCCGATTTTTTGTGCTCCTTGATTTTCATTACTAGAGCTTGCAGATAATTTGCCTTTTCAGCTGTCAGCAGCAGCAACAGCAGAAGCAAGTATTTTTACATTTTTTTTCCTGTAAAGGAATAAAAGTAAGTTGTCACTGAATCCTGTTCAACCCGTGGTGACTTAAATGGATATATTTATGCAGTTTTATGGCTATGATGCAGTCAGAAGTAGTTTGCTACTGCCTTTTTCTGGGATATTTTTCAAGTTTTCAGTGCAACCTACAGCCCTGGACTTCTCAGATAGTCCCCCATCCAAGTACTCACCAGGGCCAATCTTGCTTAACTTTCTAGGTCAGCCAAGGTTGGCTAGGTGCTGCCATCTAGCTGGCACTTTAATTATAGAATATTGAATTTTGGGATTTAAATCATAATTATATGAGGATGCCTTGAGATAGAAAACTAATGTTTTCATAATGCCCTGCATACATCTTGCCTTTCCATTTCTTTGGGGGCACAGCCACAATATACTAAGAACTAGTTTAAGGAGTTAATAAATGTTTAAACTATACCCCTATAAACTGCACAGGAACTCTCAGGTAACTGAACAATATAAACAAGGACCTCCACACATACATTCAGAAAATTTGCATGTCAAAGAAGGAGGCAAGGGTAGAACTTTTCTGTCAGAGTTGTTAATTTCTGGTGGGCTTGATATTGGTATTGGTTGTTTTGGCATGGGAAAGCATATGACAGTGTGGGCTTGAACAATCATTAGAACAGAATAGTTTGGAGAAGTGCATGGTTGAATTCTGGAAGATGCTACCTGGAATGCACTTCCACACAAAAAATCAGAAGGAGTCAAATTTGTTAGTCAGAAAAGGTGCTACCAGACACCACCTGGTTGTTTTTTTTTTTTTGCCACCGTAGATTAACATTGCTCTCCTTCTACAGTGCATTCCACAATGCACTTGATCTCTACTTGTAAAAAAACATGGTTTGTATTTCATTGATGATTATTTAAGCCACTGGGTTATCTTGCTTCAAAGAATATGGTAGCATCTTCCAGTTCTTTGATAATATTAACATTTTAGAAATTAATGTTTTGTCATGGGTAATTAACACTACTGTAGACATAGCATTCCTCTATATCTTTGTAAGATATGTTTTCAGAAATTGAACCTACTGGAGAAATTCTCTTTCTCATTTTTCACTGAGGAACCTCCAGCTGCCAGTTAGAGAAGATTTTAATTTTCTAGATTTAAGTTTATACCATAAGGTATATGTACTGCCTCATGTCAGGCTTGTTCTATTGGAAATATCCTCTCCTAAGCTATCTTGGAATCAGCATGTCTGGCACCTCTTACACACCGGAGGGTCTGAGAGTCCAATTATTTTATAAAGTATGGGATTCCTTGTCCTTTTCTCTTCACCCTCATAAAGTGTGGCAGGCCAGCTCTAGTTTAATCACATTAAATTAACAATATGGGAGAAATGTGAAAATAACAAGGCAAGAAAATGCTTGGAATGTGGAGTATATACTTTAGATTTATCTATGTATGTATTTATTGTTATTTTTATGAGTATTTATTGCAACATAAACATAATTTGCTAAAAAGGAGAGAGTGGAATGTCTCCTCTGACCTATAATAGAAACCCACAGCCCTAAATGCTTCTGAATCCCTTCACATACAGTATGCAGTATTTAACCAACTTTCTAAAAAATAGTAAGCCTATAATTATTATTTATAAGCAGTTGTTAAATTATACTAAGTTAGACATTCAAGAGGTTAAGAAAGCTTGAAATAGTGAATTGACATAACTAATATATCCATGCATACATACATACATACATACATACATACATACATACATACATACACAGTATATATCGTGCCTGCGGATCTTTTCAGGAAGAAATTGGGGGATTAAACTGATTGTTATATATGTGCCATAGCGGTTCCTTTTTGCTTAGAAGTTATCTTACATTGGAAAATTCATTGGTTTTTTTAGATGTTTGAAGTACGTATTAGTGATCTTGAAATTAAAAAGAGGACAAAGGAAGTGGATACTGGGTGCTGTTAAAAAAGCAAAAAGGTTACTCTCTTCAGGATGAAAGGGCCCCCATTCACCATCAATATTACAGTAGTCTGAACAATGCTTCACTTCCCTATTCATATTTGGAAATTTGCTGCTCTTCTATATTTTTCCATGTTTGAAAAATCATGCTATTGCCAGCAGTCTTTGACTGATAGAGTATTTAAAAATTTGGTCCATTTATAACACTCAACATGGAGTATTAGGTATGTTCGCCGCCTTGAGTTATTTATAAAAATAATAAAGGTGGGATAGAAAATAAATAAGTAAAATAAATAAATTTTCTTTTTTAAAATTTAGGTAAACTAAGTCAGATGTAAAGAACTTAATTGCACAGTACAATATATCGCATATATGGAAGAACAATTGAACAGTCCGATGGATGAATATTCAAATAAAATTTCCTTTTTCTTTTAATTTTTAATTTTCTTTTTGCAAATGATAAAATCAAATATGAAAAGTCTGTGTTTCTGAATATTAAGGATGTCAATGTTTGAAGTAGTTAATTGAAGAAGAGTCATTTGCAATTTAACTGAATAATTTCCTTTGAAACAACAATTTTTATCAGTTTGATGCCAATGTATCTGCAGCTGCATTCCTGGAGAACCCTCACATTGTAAGTTCAAATCTCTGACAAAATTTGTGCAACACTTTTTATGCAAAATTTCTGTGAAAAACTACTGTGACTCTGGTAAGCAATCTCTGAACACTTAATTTCTTTAAAAGTGATGCTTGAGGGTGAACTTTATAGATAGAAGCCACAAAAACTTTTGAAATGGGAGGATGTAATTCCCTCTTCTTCTTACAACCACTCTAAACCTTCAAAATTTGCTTTGAAGTTGAGGTGAGGCAACTATGAGTTCTATTCTTACCATTGCAAATTATGGTAGAACTATTATTTCCTCCTCGTTATGTACCTATAGGTTTCACCTCCAGATTTACCCACAATATCAGTAGCAGCAATAATCAGCAATATCGTAGCACTTTTCTGTCACTCTGTTACTTCGATAGTGAATTTCTCTTGTTCTCAACTTTTTTTGTCTTTTTTAAATAACACAAATAATTTTTCTAGCAATATTTTAATACCTTTGTTTTCAAAAGTGGGCATATGTTCTGGTAAAATAAATGTAACTTGGTAACTTGGACTTTGAAAAACTTTGATTAAGTTCTTCAAAAGTTCCTGAGTAAATTTAACAGCTATTAAGTAGAAGAATGTCCCTGTGCCGGTAAAAATGGCACTAAATTGGGAATCTGGAGCAATTTGGAAGAAAAGCTAAAGAATTTGAAAGTTTGGTTTTCTAAAAATGGTGGCTGAGACTGAATATGATAAAAGTCTGTAAAACTATGCATGATTTTGGGAAAGGGAAAGCAAAATAACTTTTTTGTTTCAATTAATGCTCAGTGGAAATTATTGCCAGTAGTTTCAGGGGGACACAAAAACTATTATCTCCACAAAATTCATAACTATTTATAACATCAATTGCTTCATTCGTGGTCTGCTTGTGGGGTTTTTGTATACACTATTATGGGAAATAGGATACACTATTCCCCTTGATCTAATGCATTCAAAATCTTATTTTATCAATCGATCACAAGTCATGCTGACCACAGTACTATATTAACAGATGCAACATGAATAAATCAGCAGTAAATTGTTATTGAGAAATTATGATAGTCCATACAAATATCATCTATAAATATAATTTCCATTCAGAGTTATAAAATCAATTGCATTCATTTATATTTTTAAAAAAGCAGAACTGAGTGAAGCATGAAAGAAAGCTACAGGGAAAGGGGAAACACGAAAGAAAGCTACAGAGAAAGGGGAAACCCATGCTGTGGATATAGAAGCATTCAGTCACACCACAACAAATGCTCTAAATCCTTAGCTTTAAATTGGTGAAGATAAATGTTCTTGCAATGCTCTGTCTAAACCTCAAAGTGCCGCTGTTGGCCAGCACAGACTGCTTAAGAGAGGGCAGAGAGCTGTTCATGCTATCTGCGATATGTAGTTCTATCAATGCTGTCCAGGAGAATTGAGGAATACAGAGCTGACTTGCATACTGAAGGAAAACAGGTCCAGGTGGTACAAGAAAAAAGGCAATTTATTCTTACTTGTTGATTTCATCTGTTCTCAAGACCATTTCACCCAATGATAAGAAGCTTAAAAAGAAGAAGAGGAAGAAGATATAACCTGTTATTGAGGAAGAGAGATGGACACAAGGGACAGAAAGAATGGCAAAGCATTCACAAGGCAAGTACTGTTTATCTCACTATTCTGTTTCTCCCGCTGGGCTGTCTCAAAGCATATTGATTATTCAGTACCTGAGGAGAAGGCAAAGGGCTCCGTTGTGGGGAATCTTGCAAAGGACTTGGGACTGAATATCAGGGAACTGGAAAAACACAATCTACATCTAGTCTCTGTTGCTAAAATGCAGTACTTCAACATCAATTCAGAGAATGGAAACCTCTATGTAAACGAAAAGATAGACCGAGAAGTAATATGTGGGAAGGCTCCACTCTGTCTTCTTAGTTTTGAAGTTGTGATTGAGAATCCTTTGAATGTTTTCCATATAACTATATCAATTGAGGATATTAATGATAATGCACCTCATTTCTTGGACAACAACATCAAATTAGAAATAAGTGAAACCACTTTACCTGGAACTCGATTTCTCCTTGCAAAAGCTGAAGATCCTGACATTGGGACAAATTCCCTCCAAAACTATGACCTTAGTTCCAATCTATGTTGTAATTTGGAAATTGGAGAGAGAAAAGATGGAAATAAATATACAGAACTAGTGATACGTAATCCATTGGATCGTGAAAGTGAACCAAATGTACATTTGATCCTTACAGCCATGGATGGGGGTGAACCAAGAAAAACTGGGACTGCCCATATATGGGTTAATGTCACTGATGCCAATGACAACCCACCCATATTTACTCAAGAGCTCTATAAGGTCAGATTGGAGGAGAATCTTCCAGTTGGGTCCCCTGTGCTCCAGGTTATTGCTTCTGATAAAGATGATGGTACAAATGCTCAAATCAGATATCATTTTGGCAATATACCTGGAAATAACCATCCCATATTTCATTTGAATCCAATCAATGGCAAAATTACACTTATGGCCCCTTTGGACTTTGAGGAAACTGCAGAATATACAATAACAGTAGTAGCAAAAGATGGTGGTGGCTTAGAAGCAAACAGCAATATTGAAATAAAAATATGTGATGAGAATGATAATGTACCAGAGATAAACCTGGTCTCCTTGTTTAGTTCACTCTCTGAAGATTCTCCACCTGACACATTAATTGCTCTAATTAATACAAATGACAAAGATGCTGATGATAATGGAAAAGTTACATGTCATTTACAAAATGATATTCCCTTCAAGATCATTCCTTTTTCTAATAATTACTACAAGCTCCTAATAGATAGACCTCTGGATAGAGAAAGAACTCCTGAGTATAATATTACAATCACAGCAACTGACAAGGGAACTCCTCCCCTAAGCACACAAAAAACCATCTTGTTGCAGATCTCTGATATCAATGACAATGCCCCTGCTTTTGAGAAAGCTTCCTACAGCATCTATGTGCCAGAGAACAATCCTTCTGGTACCTCCATCTTCACGATCAAAGCCTATGATCCAGACATGGACCAAAACTCACGGATCACATACTCCATCCTCAACAGCAACATTGAAGAACTTCCCATCTCCTCCTATATCTCCATTCATTCCGAGACCGGCACCATCTACGCCCAGCGATCCTTTGACTATGAGCAGTTCAGGGAATTCCAGCTGCAGGTGAAGGCCCAAGATGGCGGTCGTCCCCCTCTCAGCAGCAATGTCACGGTCAGGGTGTTTATCCTGGATCGGAATGATAACAGCCCCCAAATCCTGTCCCCTTCACCAGAATCCAAGGACTCTGCCCTCTTCGAGGTGGTTCCTCGTTCAGCCGAGGCAGATTATCTGGTAACAAAGGTGGTGGCCGTGGATGCTGATTCCGGACACAACGCCTGGCTCTCCTACCACCTGATTCAGGCCACAGAGCCGGCACTCTTCACTGTTGGCTCTCATACAGGTGAGATCAGGACAGCGAGAACCTTTTTGGAGAGAGATGCCGTGAAGCAGAGACTCGTCCTTCTAGTGAAGGATAATGGGCGGCCACCTCTCTCAGCCACCGTCACTCTGAACCTGGTGTTTGCCGAGAACTTCCAGGAGGCCCTTCCGGAGATGAAAAACCCGATGAACAGCTCAGAGGATCAGTCTGACCTGCAGTTCTATTTGGTGGTGGCCTTAGCTGTGATGTCATTCCTATTCCTCTTGTCAGTGATTCTGGCTATTGTGGTGAAATTTCAGAAGTCAGGGAATAGAAGACTCCTACAGTGCTTTGGTCCTGCTCCCCATTCCACAACTGGGGTCATATTTCCACCCAATTTTGAAGATGGGACTCTGCCTTATTCCTACCAGCTTTGTCTCTCCTCAGAATCCAGGAAGAATGAATTTATGTTCTTGACACCAAATGGTTACACTGTTAAAAATACCCTTAGTGATGAGAATAGTGTTCCTTTTGTAGGCAACAATGAAAATCAGTTAAATTCAGAAATGGAGAATGGCATTAAGGTAAAAAAGTTTACAATTATTTATTTCATACTCCATGATCTTTTGGCATTGTTGATTTTGTAAATCAGGGATTGAAGATGTACTATATTGTTTTGTTTTTCATTTAGTCAGTTAACTAAATAGTTTTTAATTTGCCTAGAGACCTCCTTTCACAAGCACTATGAAATCTAGCATCAGCAGTAGTAGATTTAAATATTCTTGGTTCAAGTGTTGGTGCAGTGTCTTTGTTATATTACTGTTTTTACAAATACATACATAGTATACAATGAAAACATGCAGACCTCTAAAAGAGACAATACACTGGATAATCCTGAATTGGATGTCTAAATAGCAGCTGCATTGCAAGGTGGCTCAATTTAATGTAACTCCATTGATGTAGGTGATATAAGTTAGAAATATAAATAAATAAATAAAATATAAATAAATAAATAAAATGTAATATAAATGTTGCCAGATCTCTTTCTCCCCGTTCCTTAAAATTTGAACACCAAATTCTTTACATACTGTAGCTCCTTTGGTCCTTCCATTAAACTTAATGGACATTATGGATATATTTTAACAGAGATTTTAAGCCATGATACAGAAATCACCCTTAATCACTCATTAGATGCTAGGCAGCAAAACTATTGCAGCAGGTCCAATTGCATCAGTGAAGGATACCAAATTCATAGCACCATATTTTCTTTCATTTTATGTTGCACATTTCAGCTCAATATGCTGTCTCCCTCTTCAAATTTAGGAACTTTAAGCTGCAATCTTATGCCCTTGGGACAGAATCTCAGAGGCCAGGGGCTTTTTCAAGTTTTCTTGTTTTAAATCAGATAAAGTTTTCAAAACTGGGATAAAGAAATTAACATCAGTTTCCCTCTATTGCTTTCCAACCAGCTGTTTTCTAATTTGCTGAAACCACAGTGTTGGAAAGCTTCAAAAGGGAGATGTAAGGAGTTGAGTAGGGGGTACTTTTCCATGCTTCTAAATGTGGAGAATATTTGGAGCAGTTCTAGAGTTAATCTAGGATTCCCCTCATTGCTTGCAATATAAGCGAAAGCAGCAGAAGCCTGGAAAGTTCCGTTGATTGTTGATTCTTGAGAAGCAGACTCAGATCATCTGATCTTATTCTTCTCCATGTATTTCTACATAAATTATCATATTTATACAGTAGCTAAATTTGTACCTACATATGTAGAAATCTATGCTATTTTTAAATTTGTTTTTCAGTATTTCTACATAAATTATTGTAATAATTTTAAATGTATATCCATAAGCACAAGTCAAGAAAATCAGGGTTTTTGGAAATCTGTGGCCTCTTTTGCCACCCCAACCCCTCTGAAGTTTTTCAGTAGCCTGAAAGACTTGCCAATGAACTGTTTCTTAAATTTTCAAAAGTTATAGTGCAGAAGGACTTTTATTTCACCAGTGCGGGAATAGATAGATTCAAATGTACTGAATATGTCAAGATCATCTTAATGTATGTGTATACCCATCATTTTAATACCAAACTTCATTTCCTTTATATTTTTCTGAGGATAAATATATTGTTTCATGGGTAGTCCCTATTTGCTGTGGTATGTTCAGTATAAAATATCTAACATGAAACAGACTGGCCATTGTCCTTTTGGTTAGGGATGGATAGTGCATGTGATTAGAGTTTTCTGTACTTGGTTTATGGCATGCACCATGGATTTTCTTTCCACTTTCATTATGTTTATGTTTATTATGTTTCTCCTAAAGAAAATGAAATTGTTGGCAAAAATGTTACGGGATTCTTCATAACTATCTATAGTATGTTATACAACTTTATTCTAAAAAGCTACCCTTAAACAACCCCATTCTTTAGGCAAAACTATTCTATTTGTCAAGACTGAATATGAGAGTTCAACCAGTATTAAATGAAGATATTATAAACAGCAATTGAATAGCAAATACAGCATTTTAAAATACTTGGAGATCTATCTCACTGTAAGGGAATAGAGACCTTATTTTTGATATATCTGATTATTATGCTGCTTTTGTAATCAAATTAAATGGTTTGTATAAAGACATTAAGGGAAAAAGTAACTTTCGTACATCAAAACTTAAAAACTAAGGATTTAATTTTTTCTAAAATGTTGTAGATTCCTCAGCATATATTTTCTAAACCTGAGTGCTTTAGCTTTGCAAATTTGGTTTCAGTGGGACCTAGTTTTTAATTATAATATTTCCATATGCATTCCTTGATTCCAATTATTTCATGATCATAAACTTCTTTAAGTCAACTTTTTGATATAAAAATGAAGATCAGAATGAAGTTCAGTGAACTTATAGGAAAAGAAGTGTGTGAAGTTACTAGCTGTGATTCCAAGGCTGAGAAATGCAGTGAAAAATTAATCCTTCCCAGTTCAGCAGTTTCAGACAACAAAATGCTGGGAAACTGGAAACACAAACACACCACACATTTCAGCTGTAAGGCACTGTCAGTTGAACAACACTTATATTCACTTTCTGGCAGAATTCTTTCATTCTTCAATCACAAATCTCCTTGGTGTTTCTTGTCAAAATAGAAATGGCAATGGCAAAATGTTCCTAAGAGTGCAAAAGAGGAGTTATTCGTTTATTTCTGTTTATTAACATCTGCCAAGTCAATACCGAACCGGTATTACTCCATTCCTGAAGAAACAGAGAAAGATTCTTTGGTGGGAAACATTGCAGAGGATCTGGGACTGGGAGTGAAGAAGCTGACTGATTACAGCATCCACTTTGTTTCTCCAGGCAGGACTCCACATTTTGCTTTGGATTATAAGAGTGGCTAACTGCACATCACAAGGATAAGGAAGAGATATGGGGTCAGATGAAGAACTGCATCTTGGAGATTCAATTAAAATTTAAGGAGTTGAAGTAGAAATCACTGATATTAATGACCATGCTCCTATGTACCTTCCAGTCAGAGAAGCTAGCAATAAATATCACTGAGAATACAGCACTGTGTTCCAAATGTCAACTATGAGAGGCTCAAGATCCTGCTTTAGGAAACAATTCTATGCAGGGGTATAAAATCAAAAGCAGTGATTCAGCAGTCTTTCTGAATATACAAACAATTTTTATGGTAAACAATATATTGAAATAATGCTGCCAAAGCCTTTGGATTACAAAGAAGTTGCCATTCACAATATTGTTCTCTTGACATATGATGTTGGAGAGCCTGAAGTTCAGTTTACTGTGCTGATGTTAATGATAATGCACCTATTTTTAGCCAATATTGCTATAAAGTAAACATATTACTATATGTTTATATACTAACATATTACATATATATAAAGTAAACATATATAAAGTAAACAAGAATGGCCATCAGATTGGAAAAAATCAACTTATATCCCCATACCAAAAAAGGGAAACACTACAGAATGTTCAAACTATCGAACAGTGGCACTTATTTCACATGCTAGTAAGGTAATGCTCAAGATCTTACAAGGTAGACTCCAGCAATTCATGGAGTGAGAATTGCCAGATGTACAAGCTGGGTTTAGAAAAGGCAGAGGAACTAGAGACTAAATTGCCAATATCCGCTGGATAATGGAGAAAGCCAGGGAGTTTCAAAAAAAACATCTATTTCTGTTTTATTAACTATTCTAAAGCCTTTGACTGTGTGGATCATAACAAATTGTGGCAAGTTCTTGGTGGTATGGAGATACCAAATCATCTTGTCTGCCTCCTGAGGAATCTGTATAATGACCAAGTAGCAACGGTAAGAACAGTCCATGGAACAACGGACTGGTTGAAGATTGGGAAAGGAGTACGGCAGGGTTGTATACTCTCACCCTACCTATTCAACCTGTACACAGAACACATCATGCTACGTGCTGGGCTTGATGAATCCAAGGCTGGAGTTAAAATCGCTGGAAGAAACATTAACAATCTCAGATATGCAGATGATACCACTTTGATGGCTGAAAGCGAGGAAGAGCTGAGGAGACTTCTGACGAAGGTGAAAGAAGAAAGTGCAAAAGCTGGGTTGCAGTTAAACCTCAAAAAAACCAAGATTATGACAACCAGCTTGATTGATAACTGGCAAATAGAGGGAGAAAAAGTGGACGCAGTGACAGACTTTGTATTTCTAGGTGCAAAGATTACTGCAGACGCTGACTGCAGCCAGGAAATCAGAAGACGTCTACTTCTTGGGAGGAGAGCAATGGCAAATCTTGATAAAGTAGTTAAGAGCAGAGACATCACACTGACAACAAAGGTCCGCATAGTTAAACAATGGTATTCCTCGTAGTAACCTATGGCTGCGAGAGCTGGACCATAAGGAAGGCTGAGCGAAGGAAGATAGCTGCTTTTGAACTGTGGTGTTGGAGGAAAATTCTGAGAGTGCCTTGGACTGCAAGAAGATCAAACCAGTCCATACTCCAGCAAATAAAGCCAGACTGCTCACTTGAGGGAATGACATTAAAGGCAAAACTGAAGTACTTTGGCCACATAATGAGAAGACAGGATACCCTGGAGAAGAAGCTGATGCTAGGGAAAGTGGAAGGCAAAAGGAAGAGGGGCCGACCAAGGGCAAGATGGACGGATGATATTCTGGAGGTGACAGACTCAACCGTGGGGGAGCTGGGGATGGCGACGACCAACAGGAAGCTCTGGCGTGGGCTGGTCCATGAAGTCACGAAGAGTCGGAAGCGACTGAACGAATAAACAACAAACAAACATTCGGGTCCACAATAATCATGTTAAAATTTCTTGATACAGATGAAAGAACCAACAGAAAAATGAAATATTCAGAAAAATCACAGCCAAAGCTTCTGAAATAGTCCACATGAATGCAAATGCAGGGGAAATAAATCTTGTAGGAAACTAAGTTTATGAAAATTATGCACATTATGCACATTATATCATTGAAGTTCAGGTTCAGGATGATGGAGGATTATTGGACAGATCAACCCTTACAATATTTGTTACTGATGTAAATGATAATGCACAAAACTAGAAACAGCTTCACTTATCACTTCCATCCCTGAAAATTCTCCATCCATAACTATGATAGCCCTTTTAAATTTGCAAGATTGAAGACTCAGCAGAGAATGCAGAAATCAGATTTTATTCCCAAAAACCTCCCTTTCCAACTGGCAAGATCCTATAGTAATTATTATAGTTTGAATACAAGAAGTGCACTAAACAGGGTGGCAGTTTACAATATCACTGTTACAGTTGGAGATATGGTATTCCTCCACTTTCTATATGTACTGTTATTCCAGCTGAGATTTTGGACAAAAATGACAACCCTCCCCACTTTGTGCAACAAGTTTATACTGCTTATTTAAAGGAGAACAACCAAGATAAAATTATCCAATACTTTGACCAATCAGTGGGTTTCTGAAACAAGGGAACCCTTTCTAACTGCTAAAGATATTAATTGAAGCAGAGCTTTCCAAACTGTGTGTCGGGACACGTTAGTGTGTCGGCTGCAGTGTCTGGGTGTGTCACGGCTGCTGCTGCCTCCGAGCCCTGCCAGGATTCCACGCAGGTCCTAGTGCCTGCCTTGTGCCCTGCTGTAAGAGTGTGTCGCGAAATGATGCCCTGCTGTAAGAGTGTGTCGCGAAATGATGCATGTCTAAAAAGTGTGTCACCAACATGAAAAGTTTGGAAAGCTCTGAATTGAAGTAATAAGGATTTCCCCAAAGTACAGGTGAGTTATCCTTATCAAATTTGGATTCCTTGACTTTAGGTGCAGTACTATTATATTTGCTTTCATCAACTGCTATCAGTGGTGGAAAATGAATACAATTCCCTCCATACTTTTGCATCAAGGTTTCCATATTGTTTTCTGTATATGAAGATATATTTGTCATACATATAAACTATTTGTTGTCCTCAAAAAGCACTTCTCTTGTGCATGAACATGCTTGCCAGAATGAACAAGGAAAGAAAATATCAGAGTAATTTGCTTATTCTCCTTGGGAAGGAAAGGCATTATTATAAAGATGTTTCATAGCTTAAATAATGCTTTATATTTATTTTTGAGTAATCCTTCATCTTCAGTCTGATACAGCACAACCTTAGTATCTCAGTGGCTAGAATGCTACTTCTAAGGAAAGAATCCAGGGATTTTCATCTACTATTTTCACCTAGTATTCTGATCTGGAGGAAAATTATTAATGTAACCATATATAACACAGACTTTCAAGTAGAGCAAAATCCATCTCCTAAATCATCCAAAAGCAAGTGTCATTGGGTGTATTTCCTCATCTACTAGACACTGAGGTAGTAAGTTTGTGCCTGCTGGTCAACTTCAGACTGGAGACAAGAACTCAGATGAATATTTCTGTGTATAACAAATTAAGATGTGAAAGAAAAGTTTTGTACTAGAATCATCCCGATCAACAGCTTGTTCTTAAATCTGATATTATTTCAAAAAGGAATTGTAGAGGAACTTTCAGCTAAGTGAGTCTGTAGTCTAAAATACATTTCAGGGTGGCTTTATTACTCTGCAACCATTCATCAGTTTCTAGGGTTAACTGCAGCTCCTCTCATAAATCCCCTCCTACTTTAGAATCGGGCGCTGACCCCTAACTCCTAGTGACTGCTACCATTCCTGATTGTTGTGAGGGGATGATTGAATTTATTACCTCCTCTCTCTGGCTGTCGTGTTGTGGCAATCGGGACAAAGCATCGACTAAGAAATTCCTTCTCCCGGGTATGTATTTTAGCGTGAAATTGAACTGACTAAAGAACTGAGCCCATCTAACTTGTTTGGGATTTAACTTTCTTCGGGTGCTCAAAGGTTCTAGGTTCTTGTGATCTGTCCAGACTTCAAAGGGGTGGGGCGCCCCTTCTAGCAGATGCCTCCAATTAACTAAAGCCCACCATACTGCATATGCTTCCTTTTCCCATACATGCCAGCGGTGTTCCGTATCGGTGAATTTATGGGAAAGGTACGCACATGGCCTCAATTTCCCTTCTTCATGTTTTTGTAGTAAAATTCCCCCATCGTGACGTCTGATGCATCAACTGATGCGTCAATTAGGGGCTTTGTGGGATCGGGGTGCTTTAATACTGGTTCTGAAGTGAACAATGACTTCAGTTGCTCGAAAGCTTCTTGGCATTCTGCCGTCCAATGTAATATTGCCCCCGGCTGCTTCCTTGCCTTGGGGTCCCCTTTTCCTTTAGTCTTAAGTAAGTCAGTGAGTGGCAACGCCACTTGTGCAAAATTGTGTATGAATTGTTGGTAAAAATTTGCGAACCCAAGGAAACTTTGTAATTGCCTCCTAGTTCAGAGGAGTTCGCATGCTACCACATCCTGCACTTTTGCCGGACCCATTTCAATCCCTTTACTCGATACCCGATACCCCAAATAGTCTAGTTGCTCTTTGTGGAATTCACACTTTGACAACTTAGCATACAACTGATTTTGCAGCAATCGTTTCAATACCTCCCTCACCAAAGGCACATGCTCTTCCATGGTTTCGGTGTAGATCAGGATATCATCTAAATATACTAGCAACCCCAGTACAAGAAATCATGTAAAACTTGGTTAATTAAATGCATGAAGACTCCAGGGGCCCCCGCAGTCCAAATGGCATTACAAGATAGTCAAAGGACCCCAGCTGGCAATTGAACGCTGTCTTCCACTCGTCTCCCTCCCGAATCCGAACTCAGAAGTGCGCTTCCCTTAAGTCTAATTTGGTGAATATTTTTCCCTTCGATAGATGTGTTAGCATGTCTTTCATCAGCGGTAATGGATATTTGTTCAACCCCCGGTAATCAGTGCACAGTCTCATCCATCCTTTTTGGTTTTGAAAAGGACAGGCGCAGCCATAGATGAAGTGGCCGGGCAGATGAACCCTCATTCTAAGTTCTAAGAACCCTCATTCTAAGAAAATTAAAAACTAACAAAAAATAATACAAAGTAAAGAAAGAGAAGGAAGAAAAAAGGAGGAAGAAAAGAAAAGACAAAAGTGCAAAAAGAAAAGATAAAAAGAAATAGAAACAAGAAGCTTCTGATTTTCTTTGCATACTTGTATTTAAGTATGATTACAAAATTATCTCTTACTCTATGGTTACCAAAAAAAGCTCGCTTTTTTCTATTATCAAATATTTTCTAATCATCAAAACCACAAATCAAAAGTTCATTTTTTTCTGTTTCATGCAAAAAGTCTCTAAGAGGTTTCCAGTCAGCAATAAACATAGATGTTGTCTTTTCTTTAATCATAGAAGTCAATTTAGCCATCTCTGAAAGTTCCATCATCTTCACCAACCATTCCTCCATTGTTGGTAGTGAGCATATAATAAACTTGCTGCAGTTGTCATATATAAAAACCAAAGTTCCATTATTTTCCAGCTGTCTATCCATTAGTCCCAAAAGAAAAGCCTCTGGTTTCAATCGTACATTAGTCTTTAAAATCTTCTGAATTACTGCATGTATTTGTACCCAAAATTTTCTGGCTTTTTTTACATGTCCACCAAACATGATAAAATGTCCCTTTATATTGTTCACATTTCCAGCATAAATTCGAAGTACTTTTATACATTCTAGACAATTTATCTCGTGACATATACCAACAATACATCATTTTATAAAAATTATCTTAGAACATAATGTAAATTTCAAACCTTTCAACCACATATTTTCCCATTGTTCCATTTGTATATTATAACCAAAAAAATTAGCCCATTTTATCAAACATTCTTTCACTTATTTTTCTGTCTCAAATTTCAGCAAAAGTTTACACATTTTATTTATGTATTTATTTATTGGACTTTTATCACCGCACCATCTTTAATTTTAGCAATTACATGTTCATCATTTGTACACAATTCTATTTCAAACTCAGTCTTACATTGTTAAAAACCATAACATCTTTTATCTACTTTGAACCTTTCTGATAATTGTACATAAGAAAACCATTGGCAAGTATGTCCTTCTGTTATCAGATCTTCTCTTGATTTTATTTTAAATTCCCCTTGAAAGAATTGTAGTCTAAAGGCTTTTCAAAAGAATCCATCGATTAATTTGGCTACAAAGAATGAAATCAACAAAGTTTGACCAAAATCAATCATAACCTTCTCATAAAAATTGGACCAAAATAGGATCAATCAGCACAGGAAAAAATTGGGATTACAGGAATTAGTTAGTTAGGAATTAGGAATTACAGAAGGATAACTATATTGTCTGGTTTGCTATTTGTTGTGGTTACAGTCAAGTTGTTCAGTCACTTCTAATTCTATGTGACCTGATGATTTCACCATGACTGCCTGACATTCTTTATGCTCTTCTGAGCTTATGCTCATGACTGGTGATAGTATCTTGCCATTCTTTAACCTCTTGTTCCATCACCTTCACTTTTTCTAAGCATCTGGGCCTTCTCCAATGACTCTTGCCTTCACATTATGTGTCCAAAATATTTACAAACTTTAGCTTCCTTATTAGTACTTCCAGTGAGCAGTCTGGTTTTACTCTGTCTATAGTAGTTGTGAAAAAGATCCTGGAATAGTAATTGATTATAAACTGTATATGAGACTATGGTGTGATGTGGCTGCAAGAAAGACAAATGCAATTTTATCTGCATCAATGTAAGTATAGTTTTTAAATCACTGAAGGAATTATTCAACTTTATTCTGCATTAATCAGACTCCATCTCAAATACTTTGTCCAGCTCTGGACACCACACTTTAACTATTAAGACAAACAGAACTGGTTCAAAGAAGGGCAGTGAGGATGATCAGGAACTAGAAACTTAAAACTATTAAGAGAGGCTGAAGGAATCAAAACTATTTAGCTTTGAGAAGAGAAGACTAGTAGAGGATATGAGAGTACATAAGTGGTTGTTTTATAGAAGAGGGCCAAGACCGGTTCTGTATTGTCCCATGTGGCAGAACACTTAACAAGGAATTTACATTACAAAAAAACAGATTCTGATTGAATGTTATGAAAAGTTTTCTAATGGTAAGAGCAATTTAACAATGGGACTGAATATTTTCAAACAAAGCCTGGGCAATTATTTGTGGGGGTTATTTTAATTTGGATTCCTACACTAAGCAGGAGGTTAGACTTGATATTCTAAACTAAATGAACCTTTCCAACTTTATAATTTTATAATCCTATGAAATGTTTTATCATACCTTCATCAGATGATGTACAGTAAGTCACCCCAGATTGGAAGATGCCCAGCATTTGGAGCAGATGTATTATTTAGTGTTGTTCAAGAAGGCATCTATGTGTGTTTTTTCTGTCATTTTGATAGTTTTAAACTTAAGAATATTTCCACTGTGGTCAACAAGCTGCCTATGGGAAATCCACCCTGAATGCAGAACCAAATATTGATAGTTTTACTTTTACCTCTTTCATTTTTATCCCTGTTTTGTATTTCTTGTGCCTTGGCAACATCTTCTTTCTGTCATGTTCCCATAATGTTGTACTTGTGTTAAATTGCATTCTTACTGTGACACTGTTCAAGAGTAACCTCAAAATATGTATAATTTCTAAGTCTTTGTTGCCCATAAACTTGGGAGGAAAGTGAAGTAAATGCAGTCCCTGGGAACAGAGGCTGTAGAGGCAGGATTAAGGATCGAAAATAGGAACTGCAAATTTCACACCAATTTTGTTTTCTACCAGCTGAAGGATCGGTGCAGAGCATTTTCAACTCAGCAGTGGGGTCAGGGGCACAGAAAGTGCACTACTTACATAAGCAAAGAAATCAAGCCAGTGTCAGCAATGGAAACTGACAAGAAAGGTTTATGAAACGGATTCTTTACTAAGATCAAATTTCAGACTTAGGAGAAATAAAAGAAAAAGTACAGCATTGGTTGCTTCATTGCTTAATAATAGCCTGCCCACTATATGAAATGAATATTGTGAGATGGCACACTAAAAAAAATGGTTAATTCCTTGAAATGTGGATGACCACTAGCAATTTGTAGTTTAGAAAAAAAGAGCAAGGGTTTTTGCTGCCAGAGAAATTCAGACGGAAGCATCCCTATTTGGTTTCAATTAAAGTTACATTGGATATTATCAAGAATATTTGGCAAATGTTTTTCTATTGTAATATCTGAACAAGATGAACAACACAGTGCCACATTATTACGATTTTCTCAAAGTTGGAAAAGCTTGCAAAGTCACAAATTTTGTTTTATCAGAGCTATTTTGAGGAGAGGTATTTTGTGTGATGCAGGTTTTTGGAACCAGCAATACATCCTCCAAAGGGGATATTGAGTTCTAGTCGAAGAAAAAGTATTTTTGCATTACACGCACACACACACACACACACACACACACACACAAAGGTACAGAGATCAGCAGTCAGATAGAAATTGTTTAATACAGTATGAGATTTTAGAATTTAAAAAGACAAATGTGGCATTTGTGGAACCTTAGAAATTAATTTATTTATTTTTGCATGTGATTTTGGATTAGGCTTACTACCCATTCAACTCTTCCTTCTTTCCATCCGTAACAGATTTAATACAGCTACCTCCTTTAGACTTTTTAAATAAAATGCTTCAACCTTCTCAGCCAGAGAAACTAGAAAGCAAAACTTGTAAGATGACAGCGCTGACATCATGTTTTCAGGAGCCTGATTTTGTTACAATTTGATGGGTCCTTTAAAAAAAAAAAAGCAAGATCCAAAATTCTGCCAGTGTTAGAATTTCTCATAATTACTGAGCAATAAAATGGAAGTTATGTTAATAATCAATGGCTTGCATGAAGGAACACACGGAGAAATAAAATAATACCTTAAAACTAAGATTGAAACATATTTTCAAAATACACTTATTTCTATGAGACAAACAAATTAATCACAATGAGAGAGCATTTCTATTTTAAATTGGATAGGAAACCACCCTTGCAATTTTCTGACTGATCCTCAGAGTGTCACTGTTGGACAATGTGGCATGGCGAGCCAATGATGTTTCATTGATACTTTTCTCGTACAGTGCTGCACATGATGGGCAAATAGCAGACAACAGAGAAACACAAATCCAATAAAAATTTCAGTCTAAACTATTTATGGCAAGAAGAAGCTAATTTTTATTTTAGAAGATTTCTTGCACTATGAGGAAATTTCATCTCATCACTACAAGTTGGGGGGGAGGCTGGAATTCTGCATTCAGCTGGATGGACAGAAGGAACAAAGACAATGGAAAGGCAGACAGAAGGCAAGTATTGCTCCTCTTACTCTTATCATGTTCCTGCTGCACTGCTTCAGAAGAAATTCACTTTTCAATACCTGAAGAGTTGACAAAGGGATCTGTAGTAGGGAATCTTGTCAAGGATTTGGGACTGAGTATCCAAGAGTTGTCTAGGAGAAATTTGCATGCTATCTCTGTAGCTCAAATGCAGTATTTCAGTATCAATGCCAAAAATGGAAACCTCTTTGTGAATGACAGGATAGATAGGGAAGAACTATGTGACACAGTTCTTCTTTGTCTTGTTAATATGGATGCAGTACTTGAAAACCCTCTGAATGTTTTCCATATATCAGTGACAATCCAGGATATTAATGATAATGCACCCAAATTCCTCAATGACAATATCAGTTTGGAAACAAGTGAGCAAACTTTGCCAGGCACAAGATTTCAGGTGGGAAAAGCAGAAGATCCAGATGTTGGCCTCAATTCTCTCCAGAATTACATACTGAGTCCCAATCAATACTTTGCACTGGAAGTTAGAGAGAGAAAAGATGGGATTAAATATGCAGAACTGGTACTGCAGAAACCCCTCGATCGGGAAAGCGAACAGAGCCTTCATTTGATCCTTAGAGCCCTGGATGGGGGTGAACCAAGGAAAACTGGGACTGCCCATATATGGGTTAATGTCACTGATGCCAATGACAACCCACCCATTTTTACTCAAGATACATATACAGTTAATTTGAAAGAAAATGTTCCAGTTGGATCCCTTGTGCTTCAGGTGGAAGCCTCTGATAAAGATGAAGGGACAAATGCCCAAGTCACATATCATTTCAGCAACTTACCGGCAACTGCAAAGGAGAAATTCAGCTTAGATTCCACTAAAGGAATTGTCATTCTTAGAGGCCTATTGGATTTTGAGGAAATGAAAGAATATACAATGACAGTTGCAGCAAAAGATGGAGGCGGATTAATAGCACACTCCAATATTGAAATAAGTGTGCTAGATGAGAATGATAATCCCCCAGAGACAACCTTAACTTCTGTGTTCAGTCCAGTTCCTGAAGATTCCCTCCCTGGGACGCTGATTGCTCTCATCAGTGTAAATGACAAGGATGCTGGTGATAATAGCAAAGTTACATGCGATTTGCAAAATAATTTGCCATTTAAGATATTTCCATCATCTAAAAATTACTACAAGGTCATGACAGAGAAACCTCTGGACAGAGAAAAAACTTCTGAGTATAATATTACAATCACAGCAATGGACAAGGGAACTCCTCCACTAAGCACACACAAAACCATCTCACTGCAGATCTCTGATATCAATGACAATGCCCCTGCTTTTGAGAAAGCTTCCTACAGCATCTATGTGCCAGAAAACAATCCTTCTGGTGCCTCCATCTTCCAGATTCAGGCCTTTGATCCAGATGTGGACCAAAACTCACAGATCACATATTCCATCCTCTCCAGCAACATTGAAGAACTTCCCATCTCCTCCTATATCTCCATTCATTCTGAGACCGGCACCATCTACGCCCAGCGATCCTTTGACTATGAGCAGTTCAGGGAATTCCAGCTGCAGGTGAAGGCCCAAGATGGCGGTCGTCCCCCTCTCAGCAGCAACGTCACGGTCAGGGTGTTTATCCTGGATCGGAATGATAACAGCCCCCAAATCCTGTCCCCTTCACCAGAATCCAAGGACTCTGCCCTCTTCGAGGTGGTTCCTCGTTCAGCCGAGGCAGATTATCTGGTAACAAAAGTGGTGGCCGTGGATGCTGATTCCGGACACAACGCCTGGCTCTCCTACCACCTGATTCAAGCCACAGAGCCGGCACTCTTCACTGTTGGCTCTCATACGGGTGAGATCAGGACAGCGAGAACCTTTTTGGAGAGAGATGCCGTGAAGCAGAGACTCGTCCTTCTGGTGAAGGATAATGGGCGGCCACCTCTCTCAGCCACCGTCACTCTGAACCTGGTGTTTGCCGAGAACTTCCAGGAGGCCCTTCCGGAGATGAAAAACCCGATGAACAGCTCAGAGGATCAGTCTGACCTGCAGTTCTATTTGGTGGTGGCCTTAGCTGTGATGTCATTCCTATTCCTCTTGTCAGTGATTCTGGCCATTGCCATCAAACTCCGGCAGTCAGGAAATTCCAGGTTCCTATCGTGTTTTGGTCCCGTTTCCCATTCCACAACTGGGGTCATATTTCCTCCCAATTTTCAAGATGGGACTCTGCCTTATTCCTACCAGCTTTGCCTCTCCTCAGAATCCAGGAAGAATGAATTTACCTTCCTGGCACCAAACATTCATATTGCTGAGAATGTGCTTTGTGGTGAAAAATCTGAGGTACCTCTTGCAAGCAATACAGGAAAAACATTACACCCTGAGGTGGAGAATAATGAAAAGGTAACCTTCTTTTTTATTGCCCTTCTCATAATTATATCCCTTAGTAAACAAACACAATCCTATACAACCTATTTTGTAGTATTTAATTTTAATCTATATAATAAAGGTAAAGGTTCCCCCACACAGTCGTGTCTGACTCTAGGGGCCGGTGCTCATCTCCGTTTCTTAGCCGAAGAGCCAGCGCTGTCCGAAGACGCTTGCGCGGTCATGTGGCCACATGACGCGCGTGGAATGCTGTTACCTACCCACCGAAGTGGTACCTATTTATCTACTTGCATTTGCATGCTTTTGAATTGCTAGGTTGGCAAATCTATATAATACTACAACCTATTTTCATGTTTATGTACAGACTGTAACTCAAAATCCTATTAGATTATTGCTGGTATGAAATATATGGGTGGTAGAAATATGGGACAAACATTGTTATGATCAGTGATCAGTGTAAAAAAGGAAAAAAAGAAAAATATTATGTACATATAGGTAAAGTAGGTAATGTTAAGATAGCAGAAAAATTATAAGCATAAAACCTGTGGAACCTTTTAAGGTGATTGTCAACTAAACCTATAAAATCTATTATCTATAAAATGTTATCTATTTTATTTGCTAATTTACAATCCTTGATTGAGTGCACATAAGAATAAGTAATAAAAAGCAAAAGAAAAGAAAAGAAGTAAATCAAGTGGGACACAATGTAGAAATTTGCTTTGCTAAGCCTGCTGGGTTTTTTTCTAACTATAAGGTTATGCTTTTGTACAGGTTCAGAGCAAAATCTTGCAACTTATATTGAAATTTTAGGGGGCTATATCCTTCAGCAACAGGTGAAGGTAAAATTCTCTGGACTTCCCTTTAAACCTTTTAATAAGT
Source organism: Charina bottae (assembly GCA_023362775.1). NCBI lineage: Eukaryota > Metazoa > Chordata > Lepidosauria > Squamata > Charinaidae > Charina > Charina bottae. Next base: position 4,581,231 of record JALMGJ010000043.1, on the reverse strand, counting down.
GGAATTATCCTTTGGTATCTGGCTTCCTCATAACAACGGCAGCTTTTGTAAATAATTGGCCGAGACACCAATAGTCCCACCAATGAGTGACAGAAGCCTGAGGCTTGGCCCAGCTCTTTCCAGTGTTCCATATCAGCTATCCTTTCATTAACCATTCTCATGGCTTCCTGATATCCATCCCAGTTGGCTTATATATTTAGGTGTGAAGCCATTGGTAATGAACTTTTGTTCGCAAATTAATTGTCAGTCGTATTTATATTTATTCATTAACAACAGTGGGAGTAATTCACTGGGGAATTCTGGAATGTGTTTACACAAGCAAAAGTGAGATATGCAGACAGTTCCCCAGGGAAAGTTGAAGCAGAAAACTGAAAGTTCAAAACAGCCGATTCAACATGTAGGAAAATGCTAATATCTTCAAATTTAGTACAAAAATAATAACAGGGAGACAATTATTTACTTTCAATCCTCCTTAATATTTGGATGGAAAACAAAGTCCAAAACTTAAAAATAATTTTTTTAAAAAATTGATCCCAAAAATAACAATAAGCACCAAGAGAACCCACTTCTCCTTGCTGTAGAAAGCCTCTCTTAGGGTACGCGTACTTAAAAGAAATATAAATTGGGCGATTTAGAAATGGGGTGGCCGGTCTTAGTGTCCCTTTAAGGCTACAGCACGGCTTGGAAAATGGTGAGGTCCCAGCCTCATGACTAGCTCTTACCAGTTGAGCGCAAACACTGTTTGTGATCTTCTGGCTGCAAGCAGCCGTCCGGAGGACAGATGGGGTGATTCCAGGTGTTTTCCTTTTTCCGGAAAAACACTCCTGGGCTTCAGGAAAAACCTGCCTGAGCCCGAAAAAACTGCCACATTGTCAGTTCTGCCCGCTGAGCCTGCGGGCACAGCTGTTCAGTCCGCCATGTCCCCACCGGAAGTCCAGTACAGTAGTTCTTCATGATGACCAACATTACAGTATCCAGATTAAGGGGCCAGCGTGACTGTTTTTGTATTTTTACAAAATATTTAATTCATCTCACAGATAAAAATAAATTGATTGCCCTTGTTCTCATTTGGCTTTCACAAATCCTTTCTATTCCATACTGATTAGGGTTAAAGTTTTGCTGCATGCGGAAGAAGAAAGCAGCCAAGGCACCCAACAAAGACAAGAAGCATAGGCAGAAAGTGAGGCAATTAATTAGGGACATGAAGCAGGAAAAATGTAATTAAAACAGATTAAATTAAATAAATTACCATCTAGGGAGATGGGCGGGATATAAGTATGATAAATAAATAAATTAGACTGTACTTTTTGCCCCAAAATTTGCTGTCAAAAGCAGCTACCTCACATTATGTAATACTTACATTGTCCCAGGTCTATATATTATTGATATTTACAGTTCCACACCAAAGAACCTCTCCTGTATTCAACTGGACTGATCCAATCTCTGTGTATTATGAGAATTAGAGTCAAAATTACATGGGAATCAATTTTTTAAAAAATGATGATGATATGAATAGTTTGCCATTGCTTTCATGATATGAAGCAAATACTTTTATTATCAGTCTGAATCAATGAAGGTCTGTTCACTGAAGGTTATAGACCATAATCTACCAAGCTGGTCCAGCATTGATTGGTAGGTAGATATTTTTTGGCTTCTCAGTCTAGGCTGGGAGAGGATGACTGGCCCAAGATCACCCAACCAGGTTTGATTCCAAAGGGGGGACTAGAACTCATGGTATCCCGACTCCTGGCTCTCTTTTTTTAATATAAGCCTTCAAATATGGTAGGAAAATATGGATCTTTGCTAGATTTTAGTAGTGGATGAGTAACAGGATTTTGAAAAGCTTGGCAATGTTTTACTTAAACCTCCATAAAGCAGTTAATTGAGTTAAATCTATGTGCTGTATTTCAGGGTATGGGTAAAAAATATCTGATTTTTTTTTCTTGTATTGTTTGGCTAAAAAAAGAATTCCTGCATGATTATATAAAAATGAATGTGACTGCGGTGGCTTTCTAGAGTAAATCTTGTGTCAGGACAGAGCGTCCTGCCAGCAAAGTTATGGGGGGTGGAAGTAGTCCAGCATTCCTGCAGGGTCGTTAGGAATGGTCTGATGTGACTGCAAAGCCACCAGGAATGTTGATTAGTAAGAGTTTCTGAATTAACAGCTGAAGGATCAGAACCATCACATCTTGGCTATAATACTCTAGCTGTCATTGTCATAATATTACAGCCTTTATGCATAATTGGATGGGTGGATAGACTTAAATATGATAGAATCATGGCTTTCTTATTGTAGATAAATGTACTTCTATGGAATATTATTTAAAGAATTATAATAACACTTAATATTTCATTATTACATATTATTAGAATAATTACAAATTAATATATACACATTAAAGTTGGCATGGGCAAGCTGAAATCTCAGGGTTGCATATGGCACTTAGACCTGGAGGCCCATCTGATAATTCCTGCTGAAAATTGGTAGATTTGTCCAGAATTATCAATTGTAGGGGATTGGGATAGCTAATATCCTAGAACAATGGTTCTCAGTATTTCACATTTTATATTTACAGGAATGTAAGTCTCACTGAACTCTGCTGAGTTTGCTTATCAGCAGTCTTTTAAAAATGCTCCAAGACTCTCCTCATTGCACATGTGTTTGCCAGAAAAATAATTTGCTTGAATAGATTGAAAAAGGTGGAATAGAAAACCCTAAAATGGGCAGAGGGAAGAGCCACTGGGCCGTTCCTGCTAGCACCAAGCCTCCATACATGACAGTTTGGAAAAGAGAGCCAGTGTTGGATGTATCAAAGTACTGCAATTGCTACTGTCTTCCTCTACAGTTCCTGGAGCAGTATATATGAAAAGGCCCAAGAAATAAGCAGTTGGAGGACTGACAGACTGATACAGAAGGAAAGAAGAGGGTTAATCCAGTGACTCTTACTAAGTGTGATGCAGCTGTGGTATTCAAGTGGGAAGGCCACAATAGAGTTGAGGAGCACATGAGCACATTTCACCTAGACTGCTTCTGCATACCATTAGTGGGCCTCTGAACCTCCAGCTGAGGGGATAGGAAACCATGCCATAGAGGAGAGCTTGGTGGAATGATGTATGTTAAACCTTGAGAAAAGATGGGTGAGGTAAAATTGTAGCACTCTTCAAGTACATGAGGGGCTACTTCATAGAAGAAACCTATAGCTCAGAGAGCATTTAATGGAATAACATTCTTAAGTAACTGGAAGGCAGATTATGGTTGATTTTTTTCCTGTTGGTAAGACAGTATGAAAGTGGAATCAATTACTGAAGTAAGCGGTGAGCTTCCCTCCAAAGGATATGTTCAAATAAAGTTTAGACAGCCACCTGTTGCAGATGCCTTAATTTAGCTTAGTGGCCTTTCCAATTCTATTCCAATTCTATGACTTTATTACTATATTAAGATCAACTTTAAAGAAAAAGTACTTTTGGGGTCCCCTTGCTCCAGACTGTAGCCTATGATAAAGATGAACGCACGATACCAAAGTCAGGTATCATTTTAACAATATTCTACCCTATCAAAATTCAAATTAAATCAGCAAAGAGGAACATTACAGATCTGGAGTTTGAGAAAACAGAGAAACATACTGTAGTATGGTAACTTGAAGCAAGATGTTGAGATTGGTTATTGGCTTACGATACATACATACTTTCCGTGCTAGTCCCTTTCAGGAAAGGCAACATTATGCAAAATGCAGAAAAAAGTGAAAAGTAGCAGCAAAAAAAAATGAAAGGCAAGAGAGAAGAAAATTATTACTATTATTATTATTAATTAAATTTATATGCTACCTGACTCCCAGCGACTCTAACTACATTTAGTTTATATCAAACCATTAAAATTACTTCCCTTCTCTTCTCACAAATCATCCATGCTCCCATGTCTATTCATATATTGCATTTTAATTTTTGAGGATCTCATCTGGTTTCCTATATAATCAATATAAAGATAAAGTGTAAGGATGGAAGTGTATTGAGATGAAACTTGCTTCCTTAACTAGTCCAAATTGTAAAAACTCTGATCCTGACACAGTATCAAAATAAAGAACTTACTTAGCCATTTCTCAATTACAATATTAACTTTGTTTAATTATTATTATAAAGTGCTTGCAGATGGTATTCTGGATATAACAAAAATTGTGAATCACAAACAGGTTACCTTGGTTAAAGACAGTGATAAGTTGCCACTCTCAGTCAGTGTAATATTGAATCCTTTAGTTATCAAGAACCTCTAAGAGACATTTCCAGAAATGAATAACTGTATCAGGGAAACAAAGATGCATTGTGAGCTTCATGTTTTTAAAATAAGCATATATGCTTATACATATACACACACACACAAACATACATATACATACTTTATTATAATTTTTTAAAGGATGTAAAAAACAAACTGAAAAAGAAAAAAGAAATGGATAAAAGCATAATATGTTTAGAAAACAACTCAGTGTTTAAACCCAGCATTAACCCTTGACTATTCAGAATAATAATGACCAGTCTTTTCATTACCCCTATCCCTAAACTAAAATGATATTCAAAGCATCTCTGTAAAACATCTGGCTGGTTATTAGTAGGACCAAAGTAATCAATAAATGCAATACAGTGGTTAAAATACCTAATTAACAATCTTAACAGTTGTCTTTATGGATTATTTATTTCTTATTTCACTGGAAATTTTAAAGACTTGTTAATAATTTTTACTACATCTCTACCAGATTTGAAATTCCAACTGATATAAGCTGCTCAAAAAAATAAAGGGAACACTGAAATAAGACATCCTAGATCTGAATGAATGAAATATTCGTATTAATTACTTTGTTCATTACATAGTTGAATGTGCTGACAACAAAATCACACAAAAAGCAATGGAAATCAATTGTAAGCAACCCCTGGAGGTCTGGATATGGAGTTACACTCAAAAATTAAAGTGGAAAAGAATACTACAGGCTGATCCAACGTTGATGTAATGTCCTTAAAACAAGTCAAAATGAGGCTCAGTAGTGTGTGTGGCCTCCACGTGCCTGTATGACCTCCCTACAACACCTGGGCATGCTCCTGATGAGGTGGCGGATGGTCTCCTGAGGGATCTCCTCCCACACCTGGACTAAAGCATCCCCCAACTCCTGGACAGTCTGTGGTGCAACGTTGCGTTGGTGGATGGAGTGAGACATGATGTCCCAGATGTGCTCAATTGGATTCAGGTCTGGGGAACGGGCGGGCCAGTCCATAGCATCAATGCCTTCGTCTTGCAGGAACTGCTGGCACACTCCAGCCACATGAGGTCTAGCATTGTCTTGCATTAGGAGGAACCCAGGGCCAACCGCACCAGCATATGGTCTCACAAGGGGTCTGAGGATCTCATCTCGGTACCTAATGGCAGTCAGGCTACCTCTGGCGAGCACATGGAGGGCTGTGCGGCCCCCTAAAGAAATGCCACCCCACGCCATTACTGACCCACTGCCAAACCGGTCATGCTGGAGGATGTTGCAGGCAGCAGAACGTTCTCCATGGCGTCTCCAGACCCTGTCACGTCTGTCACATGTGCTCAGTGTGAACCTGCTTTCATCTGTGAAGAGCACAGGGCGCCAGTGGCGAAGTTGCCAATCTTGTGTTCTCTGGCAAATGCCAAACGTCCTGCACGGTGTTGGGCTGTAAGCACAACCCCCACCTGTGGACGTCGGGCCCTCATACCACCCTCATGGAGTCTGTTTCTGACCGTTTGAGCAGCCACACGCACATTTGTGGCCCACTGGAGGTCATTTTGCAGGGCTCTGGCAGTGCTCCTCCTGTCCCTCCTTGCACAAAGGCGGAGGTAGCGGTCCTGCTGCTGGGTTGTTGCCCTCCTACGGCCTCCTCCACGTCTCCTGATGTACTGACCTGTCTCCTGGTAGCGCCTCCATGCTCTGGACACTACGCTGACAGACACAGCAAACCTTCTTGCCACAGCTCGCATTGATGTGCCATCCTGGATGAGCTGCACTACCTGAGCCACTTGTGTGGGTTGTAGATTCCGTCTCATGCTACCACTAGAGTGGAAGCACCACCAGCATTCAAAAGTGACCAAACCATCAGCCAGAAAGCATAGGAACTGAGAAGTGGTCTGTGGTCACCACCTGCAGATCCACTCCTTTATTGGGGATGTCTTGCTAACTGCCTATGCTTTCCGCCTGTTGTCTATTCCATGTGCACAACAGCATGTGAAATTGATTGTCAATCAGTGTTGCTACCTAAGTGGACAGTTTGATTTCACAGAAGTGTGATTGACTTGGACTTACATTGTGTTGTTTCAGTGTTCCCTTTATTTTTTTGAGCAGTGTATATTTCAGTCATCATCTTCTATATTACAAAACAACAACAACAACGTTCTCATGTCGGTTTCTTGTAAAGAAACAAAAGTCGGGTTTTAAATTTCCTAGTTTGGTAAGTATCTTAGAAGGCTATACAAGGTCTTTTACATTCCAGGAAACAACTAAAGATGCCGTAAGTTAAAAAAATTAATTCTAGCTCTAACCCTAACTCTTTTAACTGAGACAAACTTTTTAAAAACCTAAGAAGAAAATATGAAAAATCACAGATAAAGGGGGAAAAGGGCATTAAATAAGGCAACTTTATTTTTAGCATCTTTATTTACTTTCAAAAGTGTTTCAACTTCTGTGGAACTTTGCTTCTCAGAATTTTCAAGCTGAGTGATTCTTTTCTCTTTTTTCATGTGAATCAGCTGCTCTGTCTTTTTCTGATCTAGAGAATCAGTCCTCTACTTCAGCTTCAGAACATTGTGTTTTTCACCTCCATCCACTGCAGTTTCTATCTGCATGGATTCAATCATTCTAAAAGTCTGCAAATCATGAGAGATTTTTAAAACAACTCCTCATTACTTCCTTTCTGTGTTACTTTCTATGCTACTTTCACTTTTGAGTCAGAAATAGATTCAATTTTGGCTGTTCTTCAGCATCAGCTTCAGCTCGGAGAAGCTGTTCCCCCATTGGAGGATGAAGGGGGAGATTCCTCCTTTCTGTCTTCTTGAGTTTGGACATATAATGTATCACTACAGAGCAATAATTTAAGCAACAAAAGGAGTTTTCCACCTACAGTAATAAAGCACTAAAAAGCTGAAGGGAACAGCCCTTAAATTGCCAGAGGATGAAGACTTTAAATCAGAACATCACCACGCCAAACCAGAAATCTCTGAGCTTCAGTTTTACTCAGCACTGCCTTTAATGTTGTTGTTGATACCAATTAAAGTGGTCATTTTATTTCAAGTCTGACAATCAGGGAAGCCCAAATTAGTGCAATCATTTGAGTCAAATTCTTATTCTACAAGTAAAATGCATGTAATATTGCCAGTACATTCTGAACATGGACCTTATGGACTTGTAGTGCAATCAAAGGTATTAAGAAACATGGCCTCACATTCCAACCAAGGACTCAAGCAATAAATTTATGTGAGAAAACTAACTGGAATTTCTAAATCCTGACTTGAGAAACAACTGCAGAATACAACTCAGCAGCCGGGCGTCACTTCAGCAGTGACAGTAGAGGTGATGTTGTCAGGTCACTCCTATTAGCTGCTTTCAACACAGCACATGCCCGCCCTCCCTCCCTCTGGTTGCTGGGCAACCACTGCCCTCCAGTGCCATTTTGGTTTATGCTGTTGTGCTGACATGACCCCTGACTTTCACAGACAGTTTCTTGCGCATTAACATGTATTTGGGGCATTTGTAAAAAAGTGCTAAAACTCTGTTTTTTAAAACAATAAAAACTCTAAAAAACAGGAATAGATGAGCAGCAGAAGCAGGATTGCTACAAAGACCAACATGGGGCAAATTGAAAACTGACAAAAGGCATTTGTTTTGTTTTCAGTATCATTGTGAAATGGTCAACACAGCTAACAGCTTTTACTGGAGGAAGAATCCCTGATCTCTGATGATCAGGCTCCTGTCATCTAACTCCATCCCACCACAATGTTAAGGAGAGTGATTGCTGGTTGTTTTTTCCACCTGCAGGTGGTAGTAGGAATGCTGGTAGGAGGGGAAACACAGCCGCCAGTTGCTGACCTGAACTTCTCTCACATTAAAATGTTAAGGGCAGCGCCAGTCACGACCAAGCCCATTACTGAAGCAGAACCAAGATCCACTGTCAATTATGCCAGCCTTCTTTTCTTCACTTCACAGACTGGAGGAAGCACATGAAAGGTGCTCTTTGGAGGAACCCTTAGTCATCCCCTCTGTTTCCTGCATGTATTATTTTTCCACTTCATATTTTAGAAAAAACACAAAAGCTCACTCTTTTTTGCAATCAGTTTGGTTTACAGATTTATTTAATAGAGAATAACACAAGAAGAATCCCCATGTTTTCTCTGTGGGTAAATGATTGTATGGTTTGCCTGCATCTCCCTGTTCTATTAATTCTCTGTTCTCTTATATGTGTTATATATATCTTATATATGTTCATGCATATATAATTTTTCATGCATGCAGCAAGAAAGGCTATTCCTAGAGGATACCACAAGCAATATATATTTTGGGGTGGAATGATATGTGCGAGAACCTGTACCAAGAATTTCTAAAAAATGGAGACCATGAAATCGCAGATGACTTGCTATATAGCCTCGATACAGCACGGCGAGAGAAATGGATGGAGACCATTGAATCGTTAAATTTTGAAACGTCTAGTAGAGAAGCATGGTCATTGGTATGGAAATTAGGGGGAAGCAAGAATAAAATATGGTAAGAAACAAATCTCAGCCAATAAGATTGCGGCACATATATTGTCTACATCTAGAGCTACAAGGGACAAAGTCCATACAAGACAAATTAGACAAAAACTTAGTGCTCTCAAAACTGTCTGTCCTGAACAATCTGAATATTCATGCCCTTTTTTCCCCTCTGAAATTACAAATGCACTCAAGGACATAAAAGCTGGCAAGGCACCTGGACATGATGGTATACATCCTGAATTCCTCCTGCACTGTGGAAAATACGCAAAAAGATGGTTGGCAGAACTCTTTTTGGATATTCTGGAAACAGGTATAATACCACACAAGATGAAGCAAGCAAAAATCATTGCAATACTCAAACCGGGAAAAACAAATGACCAACCAAAGAACTACCGACCAATCGCACTGCTAAGCACTGTCTATAAGCTTCTTGAAAGGCTTCTGCATAATAGGATCAGCCAGAAGATACTCCAGATAATTCCAGTGGAACAAGCTGGATTTCGCCCCGCACAAAGCTGCACTGACCAAGTGCTTTCACTAACAACCTACATAGAAGCAGGATATCAGGCGAAGCAAAAAACGTCAGTTGCCTTCATAGATTTAAGTGCAGCATATGATACAGTGTGGAGACATGGACTACTTTATAAATTAATACAAGTAACTCCATGCTGAAAAACTACCTGACTTATTGATAATATGCTTGCTGGAAGAACTTTCTCTGTGACTATAGGAGAGGATATTAGCGTCCCTAAACTATTAAACAACGGACTACCACAAGGCTCGGTTCTTGCACCCCTTCTTTTCAATCTATACATAGCTGACATACCACACACAAAGTCTAGGAAGTTTGGCTACGCGGATGATTGGGCTATAGCCACTCAACATAAATCCTTTGAGACAACTGAAGATGTCCTCACTTCCGATCTAGACATGCTGGATAAATATTTTCATATGTGGAGGTTACAGCCCAATCCAACTAAGACGGAAGTAACATGCTTCCACCTTTGTAATAGATCAGCAGGTAGAGAGCTCAACGTTCAATTTAAGGGAAACCGGCTCAATCACAAGATGCATCCCAAATATCTTGGGGTCACACTGCATAGGAAACTTTCCTATAAAGAACACCTGATGAAGACTGCTGCCAAACTGAGAAGTAGAAACAACATTCTACACAAACTATGCGGCACTAGCTGGGGCTCGACAGCGGATACGCTGAGAATGTCCGCACTCAGCCTGGTTTACTCAGCAGCAGAGTACTGTGCCCCAGTGTGGCTTAATAGCCCTCACACGAGAAAGATCGATACGCAACTGCATGAGTCAATGTGCATCGTTAGTGGGACGATACGACCTACTCCCACATACTGGCTGCCTGTTTTGAGCCATATACCACCTCCAGATGCAAGACAAAAGAGCGCCGTTCTTCAAGAATATCAGAAGATTATTGGTAATCCCCAGCTACCAATACTAAATGTCATAGCCTGCTTGGAGCGAAACAGGCTGAGATTGAGACATCCAACCATTTCTACCACTAAAGCTCCTCTAGAAGATTATTTCAATATCCACAACACGTGGAAACAGCATTGACTAGGAAACTGCCCTCCACAATGTCGAAGCTTGCCCTGCATCTTGGAAAAACCACCTGGATTTGACCAGCGCCGTGCGATATGGACAACCTTGAACCGAATTCGCACGGGTCATGGTAGATGTGCAGATGCCCTTTATAAATGGGGCAAAACAACATCATCGAATTGTGATTGTGGGGCCGAAAAACAAACTATCCAACATATAGTGACAGAGTGTCAAAACCGAGCCTACAAAGGAGACTTTGCTGATTTCCTGGCTGTGACAACTGAAGCAAAAAACTATATTTGTAACCTAGACATACATTTGTAATTTTCCTGTCTATATTTTATATTTTATATTATTTTATATTATTTTATATTATTTTATATTATTTTATATTATTTTACATTATTTTATATTATTTTATATTTTATATTTATTATGCTCTATGCTTTTTATTGTAACGCAATGTGAATGTGCCATACGATAAATAAATAAATCTGTTCTCTTTTGATTATGAAAAACTTAAGGAGATTCAATTCCTGGCCAAGACTGAGACCCTTCACTGCCCAATTTCTATGTCTCAGGCCACTTCCATATAAGGATTTTGCACTATTGGAAAGAAGCTGTGGACCTCTGTTTCCACAACATCAGTACTGTTAGAGAGCTTAGCTGACTTATTTACAGTTCAGCTTAACTGCGTCTGAAACCACTGCAAAAGCAGGGGAAGCTTTGTGGGAGATACTTTGCCTGCATATTCCAAATGGAGGGACTTTTCCTTGCCTTATCCCTCCTGCCAGCTCCTGAGTTCCAGATCCAATAAGGGAAATGCTACTAGCTTGATGGCTGTGCAGTAACCCAAACAAAACAAGCAGGTACAACATTGTCAATTTTCCCTTCTCCTCAGCCCCGTCAGCCCCCTGCCCATGTACCAGGCTACTGGATTCTTTTATTTCTTTCCCTTTGTGTGGAGCGAAGGTGAGGGATGCGTGTTGCAGCAGGAGCTCAGCGCAGGGCTGTGGTTAGTTCAATTGGAACGTAGCTATATACTAAGGAAAAGCTGATCTTCTACATCCAGCAAGTATACTAACAAAGTCTACTAACAAGGTCCATGAATGAAAAGATGACTCCCTCTTGATATCAACTCAAATCTTTAAACCAAATGTATCATTACATGGATTATTATTCTAACATGCTTTTGTAAAAAGGAAATAAAGGTCAAGGGGGTGATAGGCAGGATTGGGTCTGGAAGAGATGGAGAGAGAAGTATAACCCTTTAATCTCTTCTGCGATCCTGACAAAAAACCTAACATCACATTGCAGTTTGAATTAAGAGGAAAAGTCCCATAGGTACTATTTTCCTCCTAAAGAAAACAGCAGCAATATATAAGGATATTGAAAATGTTTGTTATATCAAACTTTGTTCTAACTGATCAAGATCATGTTTATATGGTATCAGCTATCCCTCCCAAATTTGCATAGCATTTTCTTCACTTAGTTATCCACATTATTTATGAGACTATTTAAAGGTACCTCTATTTTTATAAGTGCTCTTTGAGTATGCTTTTTAAACTGTTTGTGGATTTTTCATTCTTATTATTTGTGCCTTCAAGTCAGTCTTGACTCCTAGTAACTGCCTGGACTTGTCCCTGCAGTTTCCTTGGCAAGATTTCAGAAGTGATTTGCCATTTTTTGCCTTCTTTTTAGGGCTGAGAGAGAGTGACTGGCCCAACATCACCCAGCTGGCTTTGTGCCTAAGATAGGACTAGAAGTCACAGTTCCCCTGTTTCTAGCCTGGTCCATTAACCACTACACCAAACTGGCTCTCATCTGTGGATGTATTTAATAATTATTCCACTTAGCTTGTTGATGAGAATATCATGGAATGTTTTGTCAAATGTTTTGTTGAAATGATTGAGTCTGCAGCATTCCCAGAATCTTCTCCAGACATGAGATTTGTCAAAAACAAGAGTTACAGTATTTTTGACAAATCTGTGCTGATCTCTGATATTCACTGCATTGTTAAGGTACTTACAGACTGATTCCACTATGATCTGTTTTATACTTTGCCCAGGTATTAAGAACATAAGAACAGCCCTGTTGTATCAGGCTCATGACCATCTTAGTCCAGCATTTGTTTCTCACAATGGTCAACCAGATGCAGGAGATATAGCTCAGACCCTTCAGGGTATAATATTATAATAATTTATTTTAATATTGGCATTGATTTTCTACTGCTGTGTACAATAATATTGATCTACGTCACATGATTATATCTACAATATGCTTAAAATTCAAGAATGCTAGGTATGTTGTCTGACACTGAATAGTCCCATCCCTTCTCTTTGTTGATTATTTTTTATGATTTCACGTTATAGAAAACAGTTGTACTTTTGTATTAGTATATTTGGATATGTTGGCAGTGCTTGTGTCATATTTGGTACATAATTTTGAGCAACATTTCATTTTTATTCAACTGATAGATAATTTTATAAAAACTGCATTACTTTGCTGAATATGATTAGGTATGCTACAAAGTCCATTTGAATACTTTTACTTTTTCTTAAAAGTATTCTTAAAAGTATAAAACTCATACTTTTTCTTAAACTTCGAATTAGCACTTAAAAGTAACAAAGACTTTGCATCAGTTTTGTATGTAGCTGAATTGTTTCTGGATGGCACAATTAAGGTAGTCTCCCAAAAAGGAGGCACCATCTAAAGGCAACTAGGATACATTTGCAAGAACATTTAGTACTTCTTGGATCTCACAATGGAAAGAGAATCTCAGCTTGAGCTTTAATCAGCCTATACGTATTACATTTTGTGCCATTTGATTTTGTTATATATGAGAATAACACACATACACATGTGTGTCTGTGTGTTCTTTATATATATATATATATATATATATATATATATATATATATATATATAGAGAGAGAGAGAGAGAGAGAGAGAGAGAGAGAGAGAGAGAGACATTGATAGGAGGTTTCATCTGTTTGTAAATCATGTGCATTCTTGATCTAACACCCATCATTTTGTAGGTAGTCAGGACTGGAAGGAAAGGACTGTTATTTTTCATACCTGCAAAAGATTATCATGAACCTATAAGAGTGGGGAAGTGCTCTTTAATTAGAAATGTTAGGGAAGAACCAGGATTTTACAGTAACTTCCATTGACTCCTTAAGTTGTTGTTGTTGTTGTTGTTGTTGTTGTTGTTGTTATTCAGGTGAATAATACTGATTGTTAATTCAATAATTATCTGTAGCACTTTTGGGAAATGCTAATAACATTCTGTTGCTTATAACAAGAAATATGTTTGGCCATTTCAGAATTAATATACAAGAGAGGTCCATTTCAATAAAAAGGTGGGTACTATAACAAATTAAGAAGAACTTAATAGAAGTGGAGATTAATACTATCTTACTACTGAACAACAACAACAACAACTATATGGGAAATTGTCTGTAGCTTGAATCATGTCAACTGGATTTCTATTTTCTTAGTGGAAACGTTTCACTCCTTATCCAAGGAGCTTCTTCAGTCTGAGTAAAGTTAGTAAGGGAATCCTTAAATATGTTTCTAGGCTGGCTGTGTGACCTTGCACCTGGGGCTAGGTCATGGTTATTTTTGAGATGTTTGTTTCTAAGTCCCTTTATCATCTAAAGGAGGATCGTTAAGATTACCCTGCTGCTGTTGAGCTTGTGAAATGGTCTTAATCTTCCTAGGCACAGAAGACAAAGCAGGAAGGAAGATAGGGGAAAGGTTATGCCTGAGGCCCCCACCTCTATTCAAGGAAGGATTTTCCAAGTTGGCATGAATGGATTCCTTGACCCCTCTCTCAAACCACCTATCTTCTCTGTCTAAAATGTGAACATTAATGTCCTCAAATGAGTGTCCTTTTTCCTTTAGATGAAGATAAACTGCTGACTCTGGTCCTGTGGTGTTACTTCTCCTGTGTTGGGCCATCCTCCTGTACAAAGGTTGTTTGGTTTCTCCAATGTAGAGTTCAGAGCACTCCTCACTGCACTGGATTGCATACACTACATTGCTTTCCTTGTGTTTTGGAGTTTGATCTTTGGGGTGTACAAGCCTCTGTCTCAGTGTGTTGGTGGGTTTGAAATATACAGGTATGTGGTGCTTGCCAAATATCCGTTTTATCTTTTCAGACACGCCAGCCATGTAAGGAATGACCAGGTTCTTCCGTTTACTCTGAGTCTCAGCCCTATCTGTCGCTGTTTTAGGTCTGGTAGACTTAGATTTAGTGAAGGCCCAATTTGGATATCCACAGGCCTGCAGAGCTGTTCTCAGATGCTGCTTTTCATTCTTTTTGGAATCCATGGAGGTGGGGATGGTTTCTGCTCTGTGTGACAATGTCCTGATGACTCCTAGTTTGTGCTGCAGTGGATGGTGGGAGTCAAACATCAGGTATTGATCTGTGTGTGTGGGTTTCCTGTAGATCCCTATTTCTAGCTTGCCACCGGTCCCAATGAGGACTTCACAGTCTAGGAATGCCAGTCTGTTGTCCTTGGTGTCTTCTCTGGTGAAGCTAATGTTGGCATCTATAGTGTTTATATGGTCCGTGAAGGCCTGTACTTCCTGAGCCTTGATTTTGACCCAGGTGTCATCCACATACCTAAACCAGTGGGTGGGCACCGTTCCCTGGAATGTGTTGAGTGCTTTCTTCTCCACTTCTTCCATGTATAAATTGGCCACAATGGGTGACACAGGAGAACCCATGGCACAGCCGTGTTTTTGTCTGTAAAAGTCACCTCTGTATGTGAAATAAGTGGTGTTAAGACACAGGTCCAGAAGATGGCAGATCTGGTTTGGGTTGAGATGGCTTCTCCTTTCCAGGGTGCTGTCCTCTTCTAGTCTCTTCCTGACAGCGGATAGAGCATGAGTGGTGGGGATGCTGGTGAAAAGGGAGGACACATCAAAGGAGACCATAGTTTCATCTGTATCCAGTTTCAGGATCTTTGCTTTGGAAACAAATTCTTCCGAATTATGGATGTGGTGTTCAGAGTGTCCAACTAGAGGTGCTAGTATGGTAGAGAGGTGTTTGGCAATGTTGTATGTTACCGAATTGATGCTGCTGACTATGGGTCGGAGGGGTGTTCCTTCCTTGTGGATCTTAGGAAGTCCGTAGATGCAGGGGATGGCTTCTCCAGGATACAGACGGTGGTAGGTAATCCTATCGATGGAGCCATCATGTTCCAATTGTTTCAAACTGTCTATTGCCTTTTTCTTGTAATTGTTGGTGGGGTCTCTTTTCAGTTTTTCATATGTATGGTGATCCTCCAAAAGTGAGGTAATTTTATTGTGGTAGTCTGCAGTGTTTAGAACCACTGTACATCTTCCTTTGTCAGCAGGTAAAATGGTGATGGTTTCATCTTTGCTGAGGGCTGTCAGGGCTCTCCTCTCTTGGACGGTAAGGTTGGGGGGAGGAGGTTGAGCACTGGACAGAGCTGCAGATATTTTAAGCCGGAGTTGTTCTGCTTCTTCAAAAGGTAGGTGGTTGTTGTGGATGGCAGATTCTGTGGCTGTAATGAGCTCCACAACTGGAACTTGCTTGGGAGTGATGGCAAAATTAAGACCTTTGGCTAGGACATCTCTCTCTGGTTGGGTAAGTTCTCTGTCTGAGAGATTTTTCACCCACATGTTCTTTTTGTCCTCTGTGGTCCTGTTGTTGTTGTTCCTCCCAGCGGTTTCTCCAGTTCCTTGTTTCTGCTTGCTGCGAGAAAGAAGAATGTCAAATTTCTTAGTTTGCCTCTCCTTTGTCTTGTGATGCTGGGCCAGCTGTACTTTATTGCCAAGCTGAATAACTCTATCCAGGATTGGGTCAGGAAGGGTGGCTGTGAGTTCCTGGTGAAGGTTTTCAAAATTGTATTGCAGGGCATCAATGGTGAAGTGGACTTGCCTTATTCTTTCATTTAGAAGATGTCTTTGTGCCTGCTGCAGGATCTGATCTGCTCTGTGACCCTTAACTGTAGATTGCAGGCGTAGGCTTGTCGGGATGAGTCTCTGTTGTCTGCATCTGAGGTTAAAACGTAGGTGGTTTCTATAGTCTGCCACCTTTCTTGCTGTCTTCTCGAATTTCCTTACCAACTTCAGGGTTTCATCCCCAAAATGTATGGCAATATGTCTATGAAGGTTCTCAGTCATCCAGGTGGAATTGTCTGTAGCTTGAATCATGTCAACTGGATTTCTATTTTCTTAGTGGAAACGTTTCACTCCTTATCCAAGGAGCTTCTTCAGTCTGAGTAAAGTTAGTAAGGGAATCCTTAAATATGTTTCTAGGCTGGCTGTGTGACCTTGCACCTGGGGCTAGGTCATGGTTATTTTTGAGATGTTTGTTTCTAAGTCCCTTTATCATCTAAAGGAGGATCGTTAAGATTACCCTGCTGCTGTTGAGCTTGTGAAATGGTCTTAATCTTCCTAGGCACAGAAGACAAAGCAGGAAGGAAGATAGGGGAAAGGTTATGCCTGAGGCCCCCACCTCTATTCAAGAAGAAGCTCCTTGGATAAGGAGTGAAACGTTTCCACTAAGAAAATAGAAATCCAGTTGACATGATTCAAGCTACAGACAATTCCACCTGGATGACTGAGAACCTTCATAGATATATGGGAAATTGGCTCTCTGCTAGTTTGGACATCAGTTCTGATTAGTGTTGCAATAACTATTTTCATAGCACAGTATTGTACAAAAAGAGGAAAAAAATATTTTCCCTAAATACACCAGCGCTAGAAAAACATGTCCCTCTTTCTGTTTTCTGCGGACGAAGAGACTTTTCCTGCAGTTCTCTGCCTGAGCCTCAGAGTGCTGCTGTTGCCCAACCTGATAGCCTGAAGGAGCATAGAGACCGAAAGGAGGCCTCCCAGCCTGAGTAGCACCCATCAGTGCTGTGTAGGGTAGAAGACAATGAAGAGCACCAGACTGCACCGCTGCAAAGGGAGAAACAAATACGTTTAAGAAAAAGGCAATTATTATTTCTACTGATATTTCCTTCATCCCCAAGAGAATTTGATCAGATCACAAGAAGCTGGGAAAAAGAAACTGCCTGTTGTGGAAAAGTGATGGAGAGAAGACACAGAAGGAGTGTCAGGGCACTCTCAAGGCAAGTACTGCTTCTCCTGATTTTGTCATTCATCAACCACACTGTTGCAGAGCAAATTCATTATTCCATACCTGAGGAAATGACAAAGGGTTCAATAGTGGGGAATCTCGCCAAGGAGTTGGGATTGAGTGAAAGGGAATTAAAATATCGTAAACTACATTCTGTTTCTTTGGATAAAATGCAGTATTTGATTATCAATGCAGACAATGGAAACCTCTATGTAAATGACAGGATAGATCGAGAAGGAATCTGTGGGAAAAGCCTCCTTTGTCTTGCTAACTTAGAAGCTGTGATGGAAAACCCTCGAAATGTTTTCCATATATCAGTGACAATCCAAGATATTAATGATAATGCACCCAAATTCCTCAATGACAATATCAGTTTGGAGACAAGTGAGCAAACTTTGCCAGGCACAAGATTTCTCATTGGAAAAGCTGAAGATCCAGATGTTGGCCTCAATTCTCTCCAGAATTACATACTGAGTCCCAATCAATACTTTGCACTGGAAGTTAGAGAGAGAAAAGATGGGATTAAATATGCAGAACTGGTACTGCAGAAACCCCTCGATCGGGAAAGCGAACAGAGCCTTCATTTGATCCTTAGAGCCCTGGATGGGGGTGAACCAAGGAAAACTGGGACTGCCCATATATGGGTTAATGTCACTGATGCCAATGACAATCCACCCATTTTTACTCAAGATACATATACAGTTAATTTGAAAGAAAATGTTCCAGTTGGATCCCTTGTGCTTCAGGTGGAAGCCTCTGATAAAGATGAAGGGACAAATGCCCAAATCACATATTATTTCACCAATTTACCATCCACTGCTAAACAAAAATTCAGATTGGATTCAATCAAAGGGACAATTTATCTCACAGAGTTGCTGGACTTTGAAGAAACTGAAGAGTACACAGTATCAGTTGCAGCAAAAGATGGAGGTGGATTGGTGACACACTGCAATATTGAAATAAAAATTTCAGATGAAAATGACAATATTCCAGAAATACAGTTAGCCTCTGTATTTAACCCAATTCCTGAAGATTCTGAATCTGGAAACTTAATTGCTCTTATAAATATTAAAGACAGAGACATTGGTGATAATGGAGAGGTTACTTGCTATTTGCAAAATAATTTGCCATTTAAGATACTTCCATCATCTAAAAATTACTACAAGCTCATGACAGATAGACCTCTGGACAGAGAAAAAACTTCTGAGTATAATATTACAATCACAGCAATGGACAAGGGAACTCCTCCACTGAGTACACACAAAACCATCTCACTGCAGATCTCTGATATCAATGACAATGCCCCTGCCTTTGAGAAAGCTTCCTACAGCATCTATGTGCCAGAAAACAATCCTTCTGGAGCCTCCATCTTCCAGATTCAGGCCTTTGATCCAGATGTGGACCAAAACTCACAGATCACATACTCCATCCTCACCAGCAACATTGAAGAACTTCCCATCTCCTCCTATATCTCCATTCATTCCGAGACTGGCACCATCTACGCCCAGCGATCCTTTGACTATGAGCAGTTCAGGGAATTCCAGCTGCAGGTGAAGGCCCAAGATGGCGGTCGTCCCCCTCTCAGCAGCAACATCACGGTCAGGGTGTTTATCCTGGATCGGAATGATAACAGCCCCCAAATCCTGTCCCCTTCACCAGAATCCAAGGACTCTGCCCTCTTTGAGATGGTTCCTCATTCAGCTGAGGCAGATTATCTGGTAACAAAAGTGGTGGCCGTGGATGCTGATTCCGGACACAACGCCTGGCTCTCCTACCACCTGATTCAAGCCACAGAGCCGGCACTCTTCACTGTTGGCTCTCATACAGGTGAGATCAGGACAGCGAGAACCTTTTTGGAGAGAGATGCTGTGAAGCAGAGACTCGTCCTTCTGGTGAAGGATAATGGGCGGCCACCTCTCTCAGCCACCGTCACTCTGAACCTGGTGTTTGCCGAGAACTTCCAGGAGGCCCTTCCGGAGATGAAATCCCAATTGAGCAGCTCAAACTATCATCCTGATCTACAGTTCTATTTGGTTTTGGCCTTAGCTTTGATGTCATTTTTCTTTCTCTTGTCAGTGATTCTGGCAATTGCAGTGAAGCTCCGGCATTCAGGGAGTCCCAATTTCCTACAGTGTTTTGGCCCTGTTCCCCATTCCACAACAGGTGCCATATTTCCACCCAATTTTGAAGATGGGACTCTGCCTTATTCCTATCAGTTTTGCCTCTCCTCAGAATCCAGGAAGAATGAATGTACTTTCCTGACACCTAATGTTCAGGTTGCAGGCAATATTCTTAGTGGTGAGAAATCTAATGGGCTTTTCACAGGAACTGGAGAAAAGAATTTAATTTCCAAAATAGCCAATAAGGTATGGTTTCTTCAGGAATTATTCACTATCTGTTTTCATAACTATCATTGAAATAGTAACTTTCAAAGCAATGCCTTTTATTTTGTACTGCTTTTTGTTGAGTGGTACAAGAAATTTAGAAAAGTAGTTTATGTTAGCCTTTCTCAACCTTTTGACCCTGGAGGAACCCTTGAAATATTTTTCAGGCCTCAGGGAACCCCAGCACATTCAGGCTCAAATATAGGCCACGAGTTACAAAATTATTATATTCATTTCATGTGTAGGCCTGTACATATGCATTAACAGTATTCTTAAACTAAAAATAAAGAACAAAACTTACCTCTTTAATGTGAAGTTGCCTGAATTTGAAATAATTTTTAAAATAAATCGTGATCTCCCAGGGAACCCCTAGTGACCTCTTGTGGAACCCTAGGGTTCCACAGAACCTTGGTTGAGAAACCCTGGTTTATGTAAATAATATTTTTGACCCATGATTCATTGATTTAAATACTAGATCATATAGTGTTGTGGCCAGGTAACTTTTAAGCACTGAATCCAAGTTTCTTTTTTATATTCTGCTTGTTACTCAGCCTTCTCTCTAGTATTTGACATTTGGGAAATCAAATGATTTTGATACTCGTATTAATGTGTGAGAGGTAGATGTCCTGCATATTTAACTGGATTTTCCAGAGAACCCGAAATGGCCTTCCGTGGCAGGTAAAATGTGTAGGTTGCTGCTACCTGGACTGGTTGGGTCCCATGTCAAAAGTAACAATTGTCATACTATTTTGGAAGCCTGCTCAACAGGCCTTAATCATTTTTTTCTGCATGTGCACAAATTAAATTCTGGGTTTTTAATTATTCCAGGAAGCTTCATATAGTTTATTTGGTTGAAATATGCATATGTTTTCATCAAGTCTTTGCTAATTATAACTTACTGACCTCATTTATAAATATTAGAATAATGCAATATTTAACTTTTATATCTTTAATGTGCATGAGGTTAGACCATGACTAAACTGAAGGTGGGTTAGTCCTTGTATCTAAGTTGTCCAGAAAGTATGATAATTTAATGACATTAAATGTTTTTGTTTAGTTTTATCATCTCCTTTTCAATCCACTCCCCACTTCTGTATAATGGGGACAACTTCTGAAACACGATGCACACTTCATGAACCTTGGTTCCCCAAGTGTTTCAAATCTACACACATTGCGCACTTTTTTCCCTTTGGATCAGAAGTGTTATATAGCTGGTTTAGTCCAGTTAAATTGCTCTGCTATGCTTCTGAGAATGGCAGAAACAAGGCTGAACCAAGCTTCCTTTGGCCTGAAAAGGAGATAGTGTCTCATTGCCTTGGTTACTTTGCCTGAAGCTGTCATTAAAAGTAGGCTTACAGAGTAACTGAGGGGGCATCTTGGGGCATCTGGGGCTTTGAGAGTGGATTTTGTTAATTTATTTGATTTTTAAATCATCGAAGAGCAATATCTTGGAAGTGTAGTGTGGCTTTATGCCAGGTAGAGAATGTGCAGACCAGATTTTTGCTCTTCAGCATTGAAAAATATATGAAAGAAATCCAAAGGAGCTGAGCCACTATGGCTTTTCCAGTGATGCCATCTCAACTTTAGGGCTAGATCAAGCTAGATCAATATTAAGGCAAAGGATCTTAGACATAGAAGGCCAAACAGAAATTGCTGCTTTCGCTGACTACATATTTGTAAATAACCAAACGTTAGCTCCTATACCAGCTTCATATTTATATCACATCACAGTTCCCAAATTCAGGAGAGCTTTATCTTTAGCTCAATTTAATGCTCTCCCCACAGCTGTTTTGGAAGGGAAATATAGGAAACCCCCTTATGAAACTCAACACTGCCCCTGTGACACAGGTGCTATAGAAACCACAGCCCATGTTCTTTGGTATTGTCAGTTCTACAGGGACATTCGCCACCAGCTGATTACCCCTTTTTTATCTAAATTTCCAGGGCACTCCGATAATTTTTTTGGCATTATTTTTTAGATAACCAGGATAAATCTCTCTCTCTAAAAGTAGCAAAATTTTGCTACATTATGTGTAAGCTTCGCCCACAAATTGTTGCCAGTAGTCATTGATGTTAGGGGTTAACTTTGTTTTAGTGAATATTTTTATTGGTCAATGACTGAAATAAAGTTTCTGTCTGTCTATGAAAGAAAGTTTATTGTACATGTGTTACTTTAGAGAAAGTATATGATAAAATGAATAGGCTTGAATAATAATGGTGGTTGATGACACCAACATGGTGTCAAAGGTTGTTTGTTGAATGTGATAAAAGTAGTATATGATGGAAGTAAAACATGCATGAGAATAAATGGAATGCTTATTGGATAATTCAGTATTGATTAGAGAAAAAGACAAGGATATGTGAAGTCCTTTTTTTGTTTAATGAATGTATGAATACATCTGTAAGGAATGCCTTGTGATGATATTACAAGTGTGCTCTTTGAGAATGTAAATGTGCATTCTGTGGACAGGTGATGTCATTGTGTTGACTGAGAACCCATATAAGTTGCAGTGAATATTAGATAGATTGTATGATGCAACAAAGAATACAAATCTTTAAACTAATGAGAACAATGTCATTCTGTTTGACAAGGAAAATGGAGTGAACAATTTCATTAAATAAATACATGAAGATGAATTAGAGCAAGTAGATTAATTTGTGTATCTTGGCAGAATGTTTACTGAAGATAGGAAAAAGGATGGAACAATTTTAAGAAATGCAAACACTGCTAGTAGTATGTGGTCTGGTACAAAGAATGAATGTTTGTTGAAAGAAGTGAAAATGGCTCTATTAGGGGGAACATAAAAATGTAGAATGCAGTAGAAATGGGCTATTTTATATGTAGGAAAACAAGAAGTAATAAGGTCCAGAATGAATGGATAATGAATGCATGTGAATTCAATACAAAAGAAATATGCTGAAGTGGTTTGGTCATATAGAAAAAATGAATGAGAATCAAATTGCAAAACAAATATGAACGAAAAATGAATGGATTGAGAGGAAGGGCAAAAACAAGAAAGACAAGATTTGAAGGATTGAAGAAATCCTCAAAAAGAAAATGAGAAGTTGAAAAAACAAAAGCAGTATATTAATCAGTGTTTGGTTACTGCTGGAAACAAGGATGGTTTGCAAGGATAGAAAAGTATAACGAGGTATAGTGAATTATTATTTAGTTTTAGCTATAGCTTTTCTTTTTTCTCATCTCATAGTGTCTTTTTACTATTCTTTTTCTCTGCTCTGCGTAATACTGCTTATTCCAAAAGGGAAAAGTGTGATGGATGAGTATGTATGTATGTATGTATGTATTTTTGTGCGCCGCCGTTGGTGTGTCGCCGCGGGAAAACCCGGAAGCGCTGATGATGATCAGTGCTTCCGGGTTGTGTGGCGACACACCAGACTGTGTGTGGCGACACACTTTTGTGTTGCGACACACAGTTTGGAATTCTTTTTCTCTGCTCTGCGTAATACTGCTTATCCCAAAAGGGAAAAGTGTGATGGATGAGTATGTATGTATGTATGTATGTATGTAATGGAGACATACTGGGAAGATCCCATAATTGATATATAGCAGTAAAAGGATACAGTTTGTTTGAAAGAAACCAAATAGAATGGGAGGAATAGTTGCATTAAATGTTAAAAGTACTCATAAAAAAGGTAAAGGTACCCCCCGCACATTTGTGCAGTCGTGTCCGACTCTAGGGGCCGGTGCTCATCTCCGTTTGTTAGCCAAAGAGCCAGCGTTGTCCGAAGACGCTTCCACAGTCACGTGGCCGCATGACGCGCGTGGAACGCTGTTACCTACCCACCAAAGTGGTACCTATTCATCTACTTGCATTTGCATGCTTTCGAATTGCTAGGTTGGCAAGAGCTGGAGCTAGTGCGGGAGCTCACTCCGCACGCAGGACTAGGGATTCAAACCTCCGAACGTGCAATCTTCTGATCGACAAGCCTGGCGTCTTACCCGCTGAGCCACCACGCCCCCTCAAAAGTACTCATACCTGTTCAGAAATAGAATTAATTTGGTGATACTGTAGAGAGCATTTTGGTTAAAATAAGTAGAGAAATGAACAAAAGCAATATTGTTGTTGTCTACTAGCACATGCCCAGCCAAAGATAAAATGTGTATTATGGTTTCCAAAAGCAAATTGCAGGTATTTCAAAGAGGAATGAAATAGTACAGATGGGGGAATTTAATTAGCCCAGTGACTGCTGGGAGATACTGTCAAGGGCAGTCCCTTTAAGAAGTTCCAGACCTGACTCCCTTGCTGATTTTCTCCTTCAGAGGCACAAGAGGGTCAGCTATTCTTGAGTTGATACTAACCAATAGAGAAGACTTAGTCTAGGAAGCAGAGGTTGCATGAACACTGAGGAAAAATGATCACGTCATGCTGGCATTCTGAGTGGAAACCAAAGCTGAGCATGAAAAAATGTGAACATTGGAATTCAAGAATGTGGATTTTTAATAAGCTCCGAGCAATAATAATTAGGAGAAAAAGAGCTCAAAATAGATGGGGGTTCCTAAATAAGGAGATACTAAAAGTACAATTGCAGACAATTCCAGTCAGGGAGGAAAATGGGGATAGCAATGATAGTGATGCGAAATAAAAGTGAATGCTAGTATTTCTATAGTATATAAATAATGTTTCACATGTAGATTATTTCCCTAGTCTGGTATATTTTATCTGAAATGTATACTGAAATGTATACGCTTGAACTTTCATTCAAATAAAATTATGGCTCCATGAAGCCATTTTCCCATATCTGCTTTATTTTTTCATTCTTCATGGATAATATGGTAATTATTCTATTACACATAACCTGCATCAGTAATAGGTGTTTGGCAAAGGAGACTGCTGGAGAGTGTTTACTGAGCTTGATTCCCTCCTTTATAGAGAATTGCTTCCTCTTAGCTTCTGTTGTAGTATCTCCTTTCTCTGAGCTGATAAATTTCCATTCCTTCTTATGAGCTGAAGTGTGCACTGCTACAGGCTTGCACTTTCTGCAAACATATGCCAGGTAACTTTGAGGTAGGAATGAAAACATGGCACAAGCAATACAGACAACAGCTGCAGAATCCTGTGCATTGATCTTCACTTCTGTGTCTTAAGGCACCACCAATAGAAAAATGTAGGTTTTTATTTTTTTAATTCATAAAACAAAAGGGCAAGGCAAGGCACTAATGTTTATATAGACCAGGGCTTTCCAAAGTTTTCCCACGGCGACACACCAACCGCCGTTGGTGTGTCGCCGCGGGAAAACCCAGAAGTGCTGCCATTGCGGCAGCGCGCAAAAACCCGGAAGCGCTGCTGCCGCTTTCCGGTTTTGCGCGCTGCAGTTGGTGTGTCACCGCAGGAAAACCCGGAAGCGCTGATGATGATCAGCGCTTCCGGGTTGTGTGGCGACACACCAGACTGTGTGTGGTGACACACTTTTGTGTCGCGACACACAGTTTGGAAAGCTCTGATATAGACTATTGTAATGCGCTCTACATGGGGCTACCCTTGAGGAGTATCCGGAAGCTTCAACTGGTCCAGAATGCAGTTGCGCGGACAGTTATTGGGGCCAGAAGATTGGCTCATGTGACACCTCTGCTGCGTGAGCTGCATTGGGTACCGGTTTGCTTCCGGGTACAATTCAAGGTGTTGGTTATCACCTTTAAAGCCCTACATGGCATAGGGCCAGGTTACCTGAGGGACCGTCTCATCCCCAGAACATTGACCCGTCCCACCCAATCAGCCAGAGAGGGCTTGCTGCGGACCCCATCGACTAAAGAGTTCCATCTAGCAGGGTCCAGGAGGCGGGCCTTCTCTGCAGTTGTGCCCCTTTGGAATACCTTACCCCCAGAGCTGAGGCTGGTTTCCTCGCTCCCGACCTTCCGGAAAGGCTTGAAGACCTAGTTCTGCCGTCTTGCCTGGGAGGGAAATGCCAACAGTTCCTCTTGGGGATGGCTGGTCCCATGAAGCCTCCCAGTATTACCATTTTTAACATCTTTTATACTTGGATTTTATATTATTTATTATATTGTAATTTTATATTTATGTTTTTTAACTATGTTTTATTGCAGGGCTTTCCAAAAATTTTCCCGCGGCGACACACCAACCAGGTGTGTCGCTGCGGGAAAACCCAGAAGTGCGGCAGCGCACAAAAACCCAGAAGCGCTGCTGCTGCTTTCCGGTTTTGCGCGCTGCAGTTGGTGTGTCACCGCAGGAAAACCCGGAAGCGCTGATGATGATCAGCGCTTCCGGGTTGTGTGGCGACACACCAGACTGTGTGTGGTGACACACTTTTGTGTCGCGACACACAGTTTGGAAAGCTCTGTTTTATTGTGAACCGCCCAGGGTCCCCGACAGGGGAGATGGGCAGTAATATAAATTTAATAAAATAAATAAAAATAAATAAATAATGCTCAGAGTGAGTGGAACCAAGGCTGCCCTTCACTGAATACATTCAAGTGGAAGCTAGCCAGCCATCTCTCAGGGATGCTTTACTATTCTTTCCCAATAGAAAGATGGTCTTCAAGTTAAAGCCTCTCTTTCTCAAGTCACCCATGCTAGCAATATCTGCAGCTGTTCTTTTTCAGCAACCTAATCTATTCTCAATGAACGTAAGATGATCATGCTACTCCCTACCCCATCCCCCAGCCTCTGGTGGTTCCACATCCATTCACAGGCAATTATCGGGGCAAAAATTTCTATCAGGTAATTTGGATTCCTGTATTGATCAGACAATTGGATCCAATGGCCTAAATGGTACCTAACCAAATCCTTTATTTCTTGAATAGTACAAAGTTTCCCAATCTTTGCAAGTTCCAGAATTCTCCAGAACTGCCATGCTGCTTTGGAAATTCTGGGACTTTTAAGTCCCCATAACTGGAAGTAATCAAGATTGAGAAATGCAGGATTAGACCATGTCTTCCTTCTACTGGTCAAGAGTTATATTACAGTACTGAATTTAGTCCCGGAAATAGAATATAATTACATGAGAAACACATTAAACTATTTCAATTTTATCATAATTGCCAACAGAATCATATCTAATGAAAATTAAAAAATCAGCTTTATCTACAGTAGATATTAAATATATTCATTAATAAAAGAATGTACACATATGTAGATAAACTGATACTGATACATATATAACATATAATATTGTTATACAACTGAGCAAAATTAGTTCAATATTTTCAGTCCCATTGATTTAAATAGGAAATACCTAGATTTTAAGTCTGCACAATCTTGTTTATGTCAGAACAAATAAGCATAGAACTGTCAATGCACTTAATTCCCAAGATGAAATCAATTGAACTTGATAGAATTTAACATTTACAGGATTATGCCTATACAAATAGTGTGTGGATCAGGAATGAGTAACATGTTATCCTCCAGATACTGTTGAATGCCACTTCTCTGAACTTAACTATCATGGGCAGTGGTGAGGGATGAAGCCTAACATATCTCGAGGGCTGCTGATTGTGTCTTCCGCTCTAGATCAGAGATAATGGGACAGCTGGGATTTTGAGAACATGTTGTGGATGTTTTTGTAAAGTGGCTGCCATGGTGGGCACGGTGAGTCACAAAACACTTATTTACCAAAAGGTAAACAAGGGATGTTGTTCCCTTCCAGCTGTTCCTGCTAGCTGCACAGGATCTTCCTGGGCAGGTGGAAACGTTTCCAAACAAACCACTGAAGCACAGCTGTCCACTGTCCCCCCACCCCCAAGAATGCCTTTGGAGCCTATTGGGATCCAAGCATTTATTCATAAACAAAAATGGGACTGGTGTTTTGTTTTGTAGCATGTCAGCTTCTGTGTATTTATTTGTTTGTTAAACCAATCTTTTTTTTAAAAAAAATTCAGATGGAGCAGAAGGCCTGGTAAATATCAAAGAAAGTCTCTGTGGGCCACAAATGGGCCACCATGTCACCCATTCCTGCTCTCTGTTGTAGTGTAATGCATTCTATCACCAAAATGTCTAGGTAAAAAAATAATCAAAAAATAACTTAGTAATTGTAAGCTCATCTCTGTTCTAATAGGCTTATAGTCATTTTAAAATTCCTGTTCTGACAATCTCCTAGTTGGATGTCAAACTAGATATTGAGAGTCAAGATGATACAGTAGTTTAAAAAATTCTGAAATATGCAGAATGAGAGTGATAGGTAAATGAGGTTTTTAAAAAGTGTAATTAACAATATGAGCTGTTCAGACTTGAAATTCTCATATTTCTTGTATTTTCAACTGGATATATTTCCAGATGTGAAAGGTTATATTCATTTAAATTAAATGTTTTGTAATTGTTATCAACTTTACTTTTTGTTCTGGTGAACAGGATCTAACCTTGTATTTCTGCAATTGTACTATCTAAAAGTACATATCTAAAAGTATCTAAAAGTACTATCTAAAAGTACTAAAAAATTGCCAACCTAGCAATTCGAAAGCATGCAAATGCAAGTAGATGAATAGGTACCACTTCGGTAGGTAGGTAACAGTGTTCCACGCGCGTCATGCGGCCACATGACCGTAGAAGCGTCTTCGGACAACGCTGGCTCTTTGGCTAACAAACGGAGATGAGCAACAGCCCCTAGAGTCGGACACGACTGCACAAATGTGCGGGGGGAACCTTTACCTTACTATCTAAAAGTAGATGTTTTCCAACATGGTGCCTGTAGCATTGTGGACATTTGCATTTTGTAATATACACTATACTGCTGTATAGTATTTCTTGTTAATAATTCTGCTAATGCATATCTAACCATATTTCTAAGATATACATAGAGCTGTACTTTCAGGTGATGTTATTAGATTTACAATAATGCAATTGAAGGGTATAATTTAGTTACCAAAGGATAGCTCTTCTTGATTGTAATATTAATCAAGATTAATATTGATTATATATTATATATTATATATTGATAATATATTAATCAAGATTGTAATATTAATATTAAGTTGTAAACCGCCCAGAGTCTACCATGGTAGAGATGGGCAGGGATAAATCCAAATAATAAATAAATAAAATAAATAAATAATCATAAATCCTAACAATTTCTTCTCCATAGAAGTAAACAATATCGTTAAAAGCAACCTTTCCCCCAATTTGGTGGATGCACATTTGGCATTTCCTATATGGCAAGTTTTTGATGTTGTATCGGAAGGGCTCCACAAACCCTAATTTCCATGATGTTGAGAACAAGAAGACCTTGATGTAATTAGGATGATGAAAAGCAAAGCAAGGATTGTCGCCTCACTTCAGGCCTGCTTTCTCACAGGACTGGGTGCTCTTGAGGGAACCTTTGCAGCCATTTATGTCCTCTGCTCTCTTTAATAACCAGCTCTTGCAACATTAAGCCTAATGGAAATTGATAAATGTGTGAATACCAACATTTATTGATCATGGATCCCTTATTGTGTACATACAAATATGGCCAAATCTTTACAGTATTCGCTTATCTGTTTTAGGATGTTAAACATACTTAATTTTATAACTGTGGCAGGACATCTTCCTGAAACCATGTTTTTTTTTAATACAAATAATGAAATTCAAGTACTTGTTTTTTCAACCAGGCAAATTCCATAAGACTATCTTCACCTTTTCTTGCCCAGAACGTAGTCATTTTGAATAGTAGAAATCTAATTTTCTAGAAGTAATTTTCTTGAAGCTTCCATTCAAGGGGCGTGGTGGCTCAGCGGGTAAGACGCCAGGCTTGTCGATTGGAAGATCTTAAGTTCGGAGGTTCGAATCCCTAGCCCCGCGTGACGGAGTGAGCTCCTGCACTCGCCCCGGCTCTTGCCAACCTAGCAATTCGAAAGCATGCAAATGCAAGTAGATTAATAGGTACCACTTCGGTGGGATGGTAACAGTGTTCCGCATGCGTCATGCCGGCCGTGGAAGCGTCTTCGGACAACGCTGGCTCTTCGGCTAACAAACGGAGATGAGAACCGGCCCCTAGAGTCGGACACGACTGCACAACTGTGTGGGGGGAACCTTTACCTTTACTATTGCTTGCATTCTGACTTAGTAATACAGTTTTTCCTCTCCCTACCTAAGAGTAAGAGATTTGTAAACCTGTGGCTAGATTTGTAGATAGTTTACTGATAGGAATATTATGCAAATAGATCTAACATAGTGCCAACCATTAGAGATGTGCAAAATGTTTCAACCTTAAAATGTCCTGCCTCAAAAGAGATATTTTGACTGTTCCGAGCACAAAACAAACATGTGTTTTGAGAGTTTTATTTTGGGCTTAGAACAAACTCTGATTGTCTGGTTCCTAACTTGAAACAAAACTTGGCAATTTCAAACAGCAGCATTTGGGACATTCCAGTGGTTCCAATGAAGCACTGTTGTTTTGTGGCTTGTACTTGGATTGCTTTTTTTCCCTTTTTTTTTCTTCAATCTAGCCAGTATAGTAGCAGAGACAGTCATATTTCTGCTTCTGTTGGTTTAGACTGGATGAGATAATGTGAGAATGTAATATTGAGAGGAAAGCACATGGCCAGACAGAAGGCTGGACCTAGTTGCATGCTTGCCTGCCAATCAGCTGGCCAAACTACTGCTGCTTTTTTAAATAGCAAATGTAGAGTTAATATGGATGGAAAGATGCTTATGTGTTGTGCTGTTTTATTCTGCAGGCAGGTAGTACAAAACTGTGTGGGTATTTCTGCTACTGTACTTCATACCACATACATTTTTTATTGATTGATTGATTGATTGATTTTCTATCCCGCCTTTATTATTTTTATAAATAACCCAAGGCGGCGAACATACCTAATACTCCTTCCTCCTCCTATTTTCCCCACAACAACAACCCTGTGAGGTGAGTTGAGCTGCAAGAGAGTGACTGGCCCAAGGTCACCCAGCTGGCTTTCATGCCTAAGGCGGGACTAGAACTCTCTGTCTCCTGGTTTCTAGCCCGTTGCCTTAACCACTAGACCATGCTAATGCTGGTGCTGTAAATGTTTGGTTGATTTATTAAGGTTTGGTGTGCGTGTGCACTCTGGGCATGGTCTTATATTCTGTTCTGTATATGAAAATAGGGTCTGTATTGATTTTGGCTGATTTGCTGAGCATCAAGGTTTGTGCACATATTCTGTGCATGGTCTTTTAGTTTATTGCTGTATTGTTATATGTATTCATGCAGTTAAGAAGCACCAAAGGAGCCTTGGTTTGTTGTTGCTGTTGTTGTTTTTTGGTAGCCAGCAGCCACCCCTTAAGCAAAAACATCACAAAGACAAAGACATTCTTTTGCTTGGGCTTGTGTCTGGATAGGCTGCATTAAAAAAAGGCATGTCAAATTTGTGGCTCCATCTTGCTAGCTGGGGTTTCAGTACTTCCAGAAAAATTTCTAAGGAGATTATTCTTTTTTAAAAAAAACTCAAAGCTTTAGCATATTTAGGAAAATGCTAATAGAAAGGAATACTGTATTAAATAAATTAATTGTTCACCTGTGGTCTGATAACTGGGGGTAGATGGGGAAAGTTCTGATAACTAATTCCAATATAAACCAGGTCTTCAGTGGGGGAAGAGCAGAGCATTTTTCCTTTTGAAGATATGTTTTACAAATCATCCCTTCAGCCATATTTTCTACAATTTGGGTGTTAGTTAGTAGGATGTTCAGTCCAGTTCTGAGAGCTAGTTCCTAATTTTCAAACACATTAGAACTAACCCCAAAACTTATATTTTGGCTGCTCTATCTAGATAAACTTAATTATTCAGGCAGAACAAGATGGAAAATCTGGAGTGTGTTTGATTGGGTTCAGGCTTTGTATGCACAGGCAAAGCCAGAGCTTTAATAGGACTGTGCTCCAAGCAACTTACATGTAAAGACAGTTTACGAAAAATATGAATTTTTGGCTTAGCAATTATTGCATTGAAAATATTGGGACCTAAACACCTAATGAAGAATTTAACCTCTTACTGATACATTTTAATAAATCTGATGTACATAATTGTGGTTTATGGATGAACATTTATCCCAAAATGTTATGTATACGTATCTCTATTTAGTTCAGTAGGACTCTGGAAACAAAATTGTATTAATCAACCCAGTTGTTGCCAATGAATATAGGATTGCTGCTGATGCTTTTTAACATAGCTTTTAGCATAGCTTTTAAAGTGATTTTAATATTGGCAATATTAAAAAGAAGGTGTGGTTAAGTTAGGGAAAAAAATCTCTCTAAATACTCATACTTTCACCATCTACACTCAAGAGGGATATCAAGCTATTTCTCCCTATATCTTTGGCTTTTTGAGTAAAGCACCCAAGACCAACTTTTTTTTAAGAAACACCATCCAACTCAAAGGGAATTCTTTGTTTTGCATCTGTACGGTAGCCTTATACATATATTGAGTATCTCCCACAAAATTAATTTCTTTATTCATAAATTATAAAACATCACTAATCATATCTTTGTTGTCTTTTTAATGGCTAATTATGAACTGGCATGTTATAATTGGCCCCCTTAACTCCTCAAAATTATCAACCATCATTCTTTTAATGATTGCCCCATTGCTAACTCAGGTGTAACAGCTTCATCTTTCCCTCATCTGCTGTAAAGGATGTTTCCAGGGCACGGTTGTTAAATACTGCAGTTTACCTAAATCTTATTTCCATCTAAAATACTCCATGGGGCTTACAATTCTGACAGATATGGTTCTCTCTGTTTCATTGGCATAGCCACTGAAGCAGTGCAAAAGAGCTGATTTCTTGGTTGATAGTTTTATTTTGATTCCTTTAAGGGTTCACAAAAACTCTAATTTTTCTCCAAAGACATTTTGGATGGAGCTCCCACCAGAATCCCTTCCTCAGTCACAGTTTTTCCCCCAAGCATTTTATTTAGAAAATACTTACTGCGTTTGCAGTTGGTCTCTTAAAACTGACATCCTGGAAGGGGTGGCTGCATAATATTATACTGTCTTAACCAAGTTTTCTCAGCTATATACTGGAAACTAATTTTTTTTTAGTTGAGGACTAGTTTATATAAAATATGATCCAGCTAAAGTGACCAGTTTCTCTGATGGCTAAAGTCCATTAAAATCCATAATTTTAACAAGTATTCCTTATAAAAGATAAAATCACTCAAATTTGCAGACTTCTATTATCCAACCTGATATTATTGTTAGTATCTTACTGAGCTTTAGCTGTATAGTAGCACAAAATGTAGATGGAATGTATTGCTGGCTTTTACTTCTAAGCTCACATAATCATCATGAAAAGCAATCATAACTGTATTGGCCGGTGGGGAAAGAAAATCCAATTCCACACTTGGTTAATATGGAACGTGTAAAATGACACGAAAAAGTTTTCAGTTTTCTTTATCAGGCAAGATTTTCTTTCTGCTTTCAGCTAGGCCAAGAACTTGTGAATTTTACCCTTGCCAAGAAACACGTTGTTGTTGTTGATTCGTTCAGTCGCTTCCTCTTTGTGACTCTTTGTGACTTCATGGAACAGCCCACACCAGAGCTTCCTGTCGGCCATCGCCATCCCCAGCCCCCCCATGGTCGAGTCCGTCACTTCCAGAATATCATCCATCCATCTTGCCCTTGGTCGGCCCCTCTTCCTTTTGCCTTC
Source organism: Charina bottae (assembly GCA_023362775.1). Taxonomy (NCBI): domain Eukaryota; kingdom Metazoa; phylum Chordata; class Lepidosauria; order Squamata; family Charinaidae; genus Charina; species Charina bottae. The sequence goes on along the minus strand of JALMGJ010000043.1, from coordinate 4,547,843 downwards.
CACTCTCCCTAGCATCAGCATCTTCTCCAGGGCATCTTCTCATTATGTGGCCAAAGTACTTCAGTTTTGCCTTTAATATCATTCCCTCAAGTGAGCAGTCTGGCTTTATTTCCTGGAGTATGGACTGGTTTGATCTTCTTGCAGTCCAAGGCACTCTCAGAATTTTCCTCCAACACCACAGTTCAAAAGCATCTATCTTCCTTCGCTCAGCCTTCCTTATGGTCCAGCTCTCGCACCCATAGGTTACTATGGGAAATACCATTGCTTTAACTATGCAGACCTTTGTTGTCAGTGTGATGTCTCTGCTCTTAACTATTTTATCAAGATTTGCCATTGCTCTCCCAAGAAGTAGACGTCTTCTGATTTCCTGGCTGCAGTCAGCGTCTGCAGTAATCTTTCCACCTAGAAATACAAAGTCTGTCACTGCCTCCATGTTTTCTCCCTCTATTTGCCAGTTATCAATCAAGCTGGTTGCCATAATCTTGGTTTTTTTGAGGTTTAACTGCAACCCAGCTTTTGCACTTTCTTCTTTCACCTTCGTCATAAGGCTCCTCAGCTCCTCCTCGCTTACAGCCATCAAAGTGGTATCATCTGCATATCTGAGATTGTTAATGTTTCTTCCAGCGATTTTAACTCCAGCCTTGGATTCCTCAAGCCCAGCACGTCGCATTATGTGTTCTGCGTACATGTTGAATAGGTAGGGTGAGCGTATACAACCCTGCCGTACTCCTTTCCCAATCTTAAACCAGTCCATTGTTCTTCTTTTTGTTCTGTTCTGACCGTTGCTACTTGGTCGTTATACAGATTCCTCAGGAGGCAGACAAGATGACTTGGTATCCCCATACCACCAAGAACTTGCCACAATTTCTTATGATCCATATAGTCAAAGGCTTTAGAATAGTCAATAAAACAGAAATAGATGTTTTTCTGAAACTCCCTGGCTTTCTCCATTATCCAGCAGATATTGGCAATTTGGTCTCTAGTTCCTCTGCCTTTTCTAAACCCAGCTGGTACATCTGGCAATTCTCGCTCCATGAATTGCTGGAGTCTACCTTGCAAGATCTTGAGCATTACCTTACTGGCATGTGAAATAAGTGCCACTGTTCGATAGTTTGAACATTCTTTAGTGTTTCCCTTTTTTGGTATGGGGATATAAGTTGATTTTTTCCAATCTGATGGCCATTCTTGTGTTTTCCAAATTTGCTGGCATATGGCATGCATCACCTTGACAGCATCATCTTGCAAGATTTTAAACAGTTCAGCTGGGATACCGTCATCTCCTGCTGCCTTGTTATTAGCAATGCTTCTTAAAGCCCATTCAACCTCACTCTTCAGGATGTCTGGCTCTACCACACCGTCAAAGCTATCCCCGATATTATTATCCTTCCTATACAGATCTTCCGTATATTCTTGCCACCTTTTCTTGATCTCTTCTGCTTCTGTTAGGTCCTTGCCATCTTTGTTTTTTATCATACCCATTTTGGCCTGGAGTTTACCTCCGATGTTTCTAATTTTCTGGAAGAGGTCTCTTGTCCTTCCTATTCTATTATCTTCTTCCACTTCTGCGCATTGCTTGTTTAAAAATAATCCCTTATCTCTTCTGGTTACCTCTGGAATTTTGCATTTAATTGGGTACTGTATAAATGTCCTAAGATGAGGAGAGTGGTCTTTTCCTTTGACTTTGAAAGCTAGAGGTAACCCGAGATTGTCCATGTTCATACTTATATTTTATTTATGTGCTAAACTGAGATTGACCCTCTCTTTCATGAACCCATGGCAATTGTATCCCCTAACTACTGCCTGAATTGGCTGGCTGAGAAATACTAATTAGCTCATTATTTCCTAGTTAGCTTCCATAGCTAAGAATGGGCTTGAACCTGTGCTTCTCTGTTGTTTCTCTATTGCTCTGATGATTGGAGACCCCTTAGTTCAGCATTTCTCTGACTGGGTAATTCTCGGAATTGAAGTCCACTCATCTTAAAAGTTGCCAAGATTGAGAAACACTGCCTTAACTGAAGCATATGGCCTAATTTTTCAATGTTCTTACTTCTTCCCTTCTGCCTTTTATAGCATCTTGCCTGATGAAAACTAGTTGGTATTTATTGATATTTGGATAATCACCATAGTGCTACTCTATTCTGTGTGAATTGGCTGTAATTTGATTCAAATTGGAGATTCAAGATTCAAAGAGGGTATGATTCAATTTGAGTTGTAATTTAAAATTTGGTAACAAACCTGAGATTAAAGATAGGATTTAAAGAGTGTATCCATAGACTATAAGGAGGAAACTTGAAACCATCTAAAGCTGCTTGATTTTTTTGGTAGAAAATAACAGGGATGGTAGACCCTTTGCAGAACTTTAAACCTGCCATGTTTCAGCCTAACACTTTAAAAAAAAATATCCCCCATGTCTTTTTAAAAGCAAAGAGAGCAGAGTTGAGGAAAGAATAAGACACCAAGCCTTCAAATTGACTAATCTCTAGCAAACAGCCTAAAGAGAAATTGGGCCAATCACTGCAGTATCTTACTCCAACTTTAAGATCCAAATTTTCAAAAAACATTTTAAAACCTAAACTTCTAAAACTTAAAACAAGCATTCATTTGCTTCTCGAGAGTGCCACAGGGTTGTGTCTCTGATCATTGGCCTGGTACAGCTGCTCAGCAAGCTAGGTCCTCCTGCAAAGGACCCCCTGAATACTGTCACATATTGTTGTATCACCATTTATTTTCTGACATTTGTGTTTTGCCCCACTCCAGAGATTCCAAGAGCTTGCCGGCACAATCTGTATTAATTAGCAGAGGCAGCAGAATCAGGCTGCCCAAGAGAGATACAATGCCACAGAGATAGGCAGGTCACCAAGAAAAAGGCTGGCATAGAATAAGTGACATAAGTCTTATATTTCAATTTTTTTTCAATTCAATTACCTACCTATAAGGTAAAGGTTCCCCCCACACATCTGTGCAGTTGTGTCCGACTCTAGGGGCCGGTGCTCATCTCCATTTGTTAGCCGAAGAGCCAGCATTGTCCAAAGATGCTTCCACGGTCATGTGGCCGGCATGACGTGTGCGGAACGCTGTTACCTCCCCACCGAAGTGGTACCTATTCATCTACTTGCATTTGCATGCTTTCGAATTGCTAGGTTGGCAAGAGCTGGGGCAAGTGCGGGAGCTCACTCCGCACGCAGGGCTAGGGATTCGAACTTCCAAACTTGCGATCTTCCGATCGACAAGCCTGGTGTCTTACCTGCTGAGCCACCACGCCCCCTATTTATATTTATATTTATATTTATATTTATATTTATATTTATATTTATATTTATATTTATATTTATATTTATATTTATATTTATATTTATATTTAGTCTTGCCTTCCATCATATTCTTAGAAGCAGTAAATGTTCAGGCCGGCACCATTCATATAAGCTTGGCATACATTTGTTCACTGCAATATGGAGGGACCTCAATGTTCCCCAGTCATGCAGAATGTAAAAATAAGGTTGGTGGGCTTGGTCAGCCTTTAATCTGTATTCCGAGTGCTGAAAGATTCCGTATATGGCACTGGTTCCACTCAAGCAATTCCATCAAAAGGCCTTCCAAAAAAGCCAGATCTGCAAGAGATGAGCAGTCTTGCTTTTGAGGATAGGCAACCTGTTCCAGAGGGGAGAAGCCATCACCCAGAATACCTGCCTCCGTGCCCCCTCCCATGGCACTTCTTACCAGGAGGGGTCCTTCAGCAGGCACTTTCTATTTGTCTGGTGTGGGTGGGCTGAATTTACTTGGGATGGGAGGTCTTGGAGATATGTAGGGCCTGAGCCAGATAGGGCTTTATTGGTAATAACTAGCACCTTGAATTGCACTTAGAAACAAAACAGCAGCCAATGAAGAATCTGTTGTGTTAACCAGACACACATAAAAGTGTAGCTTTCCATTTGCACAAGAAAAAGCCAGGTTAAAGTTGGTCCTGACCTATAGTAAAGAACATGAGAGCTGTCAAAGAGAAGGTGATAACCTCTTTGTGGCCTCGTTTGCAGCCTTACTTAAGAATACCCATTTTAAAGACCCTGAAACAAACCCTCAGCAATTGGAGATAGCCTGTTCTTTCACAGCCCTAACCCCTTTTGTTAGGCCACTGTGCCTGCCCACTGAGTTCTTGTTGATTTAAGATTTAATTCTGCCTTAGGCCAGTCTTGGGTAGGCACCTTGAGATCAGTGGTTTATATAGGCAGGCAGGCAGGCAGGCAGGCAGGCAGGCAGGCAGGCAGCTAACTCCGCATGTCTCCTTGGAAAGGATCAAACACCCAAGATTTTAAGTATAACCATCCATTTTCTTAGCTGTAATGCTGTGTGCCTTCTTTAAGCTTTCAGATCCCCTTATGGAAAAGGCCCCAAAGGACTACAAGTCTCAGTATAATGTAAATTATACCTGCCTCAAGCAAACCAAAGAAAAGGCTAATCATCAAGTCCATTATTACCCAAAAGAATAAATCTGGATTTGGGGTTCTGACCTAATATTAGCCACTGCCTCCTATTTGTAAGAATTAAACCAGTTTTTGAGGCCTGGTTTCATGTTAGGCACGAAGTCTTATTCTTGGAAGGAGCAAAACAAACTTGTGGGGGCTGGTGTCAATTAGACATGGTCCCCTATTTTTAGAAAAAGTAAAATACTTTCATGTTAGCTGTGTCCCCCCCCTTCTTAGAAAAGAGTATAAAGCACAATTTAGCTAAGCCCTGGCTTCCTATTTCAAAAAGCTTTTGTCTTTTTAAAAGCAACACATGTAAGAGAAGACCCTGCCCGAGATCACGGTCATCATCGCTGTCCCTACTTAAAAGGGAGCAAGCTATTAGCATTCAAAAGAAAGGCCATTCATTGTTCACCTACTTCTCACCCTCCTTAACAGCAACAATGCACATTCGGACCAATCCAGGGATTTGGTGTTGAGAGTTTTATACTGTCCCAGGCAAACCAAAGAAATGTCTTTCTTTTTTAATTCTATTTTTAACTTTTAAAGAAGAAGAAGAATTTATTTTTTGTACTCTGCATCAAAGAGAAGGTTAATTTAACAAGTCCTGAATTAGTTTCTCACCTGCCTGCTTCTCAGAAGGAGTGAACTTTGGGGCATCCTTTTCCCAAATTATTCACTTGAGTTGGGAGATTGTTTGATGAAGCTCAAGTTAAAACATGAAGCCCAGCATTAATAATAGTGAAAGCATGATTTCTGCCCCAAACTATACAACTTGCATTATAGGGACTGGGAAATTTGTATGAACAGATGCAAATTAATTAGCAGCACTTGAAGACCAACACAACCTATGCCAGTAAACCACTGTTAAAGTTGAGAGAAGGTATTTTCAGATGTTGGCAGCAGCAGGCAGCAATTTTTACTTTATGTTTCAGGGTAATTTGGGGGGGGGGCTAGAAAATAGAGGCTACTAAATAAGTGGCTGTGTGGCAAAGTCAGGCAGGTCCCCTTAGATCACTGACTGAGGGCTGCTGCTCATTTGTAGCTTGTAGTGGCTGTGGGGTATCTTTCTCTTCTTTGTAAAATGCCACCGATAGGTTGAAAGCAAGAAAAGCCTGAAAAGGGAGGGTTTTGTTTTCTTTCCTTCTTCACTCTCTTTTCTTGCTTTTTAGTTTTGCAATTTTGTTCACACAAAATCAGTAGGATGATATGGACAGGGAATTTACACCAAGTATGGGGAGGTATTCAAATAAACAAAAACAAAAAGTTAACTTTTTTTTCTTTGATTTTGGGCAAAGGTCAAGAGAAACTATTTTTAAAGTAGTTCTCAAAAGATATACAAAAGTGTAAGATGCAAATTTTCTCTCTCAAAGAACATGAGAAAGGAAGTGAAAGTGAAGTTTGTAAATTATAAGTTTTCATCTGTTCTTGATTCTGCTTGTTATTTTCCTAACATCTGGGTGTTTTCTATGCACCTTTGGACATTAATCAGTTATTTGTTGAATTATTTGACTGGCCTTGTGTTTATTATAACGTTCCACTGCTTACCCCACTACAGTACTTGTGAGTTCCTGAGTTTTTTCCCTGCTTGTGTTGTCAGCCTGCTTATCACCCTCCCCTCAATTACTTCTTAAATATTTGCTAAGAGAGCAAGAGCCTGGAAGAAATGGGGGGCTGCCTAGATGGAGGCACAGTGAGAGAATGCTCTGCTTTCCGCGTGCCTGCCTAAGGCCTTTCTTCTGGAGGAGCTACCCCTGGGCACACCCCACCCCACCCCGTGCCTATCAGGCTGGCTGCCGTTCGGTTACTCTAGCCCTGCAGCTTAAAAGGCTCTGGCGGCCCTCCAGTTTCCGCTGGTGCGACCACTCCATTAGTTACCTTGTGGCTCGGTGCCGTGTGTGCAAAGGAAAGGGCACAATAAACCCTGTCGGCCACCTTCTTCCTGCCCCCCCCCCCGCCCCTCCAGTGGACTATGGGGAAGCTTCTATTTACTGGCAGGCTGAGAGGAGGAGGACAAAGACGTATTCACGTCCTCCCCTGAGGTCCACGCGCAACGCACAGCCGCAGAAACTAATCTGCAACAGGCCCTGCTAGGATTCAGTCCCCCAGGCTCTGAAGCGGGGAATCGAGATGTTGGCGTCTCACGCAGGACAAGCGGCGGCGGCGGCAAGCCCGGGGAGCGATGCTGCTGCAGTTATTGGCCGGGACTCTGCGCGCCGCTGTTGACCCAACGATGTTCGATGGGAATACAGTGAGAACTGGGACGTCGCCCGAGTTTGAGAGAGAGCGGCAGACCGAGTGGAGAAGAATCCCACTGTTGTGTACCAGGAAAACAATGCCCGACTCTAAAACTCCTCAAAACCCATGCCCGGAACATGCAGCGTTGCAGCAACATGAAACTGCCGGCTGAAAACTTTTAGAGGAAAACTCAAAGAAACTTTACAAAGCAACGAGCTGTCCCTCCCTCGTGAGATGAACGGCGCTGCTGGAAAGAACCGATGGGTAACGCAATGGCTGCAATTACTGGGGCTTTGGCTGGGTGTCTCGGATTGGGCTTTTGCATTCATTCGCTATACGATTCCCGAGGAAATGCCGAAGAGCTCTTTGGTGGGAAACGTAGTGGTTGACCTGGGCTTAGATCTCCAGCAGCTACAAGCTCGAAATCTCCGTGTTTTGTCGGGAGGCAGCAGAAAATACTTCGAAGCAGATCTCAGCACTGGAAAGTTGCTAGTAAATGAGAGAATCGACAGGGAGGAACTTTGCGCGACTCTCTCCCCTTGTGTCCTGAGCCTGGAGATCATAGCGGAGAGCCCCCTGGAGCTCTACGGCGTGGCCGTGGAAGTCCAGGACATCAACGACAATGACCCGGTTTTCCTGAGCAAACAAATGAGACTGGAAATCAGCGAGTCGGTGTCACCTGGAGCACGTTTTCCTTTGGAGAGCGCACAAGACCCCGATGTGGGAATTAACTCTTTACAGACCTACCAGCTCAGCTCCAATCAGCACTACGCGTTAAACGTACAGACTGGAGGGGATAATACAAAATATGCAGAGTTGGTGCTGGAGAAGACGCTGGATAGGGAGCAGCAGAAAGAAATCCTGCTGGTGCTCACAGCACTGGATGGAGGAAATCCACCCAGATCTGCCACCTTGCAAGTACTCATTGATGTCCTAGATGCAAATGACAACGTCCCGGTCTTCAACCAGTCTATTTACAGAGCCAGCGTGAAAGAGGACACACCCTTAAACACTTTGGTGGCCAGAACAAGAGCTTTTGATCTGGATGAGGGCCCTAATGGAGAAATAATTTACTCCTTCAGCAGTCACACCCCTGCTAGAGTTCGGCAGCTCTTTGTTTTAGACTCTGTTACTGGAGAGCTGAGGCTCAGTGGATTGCTGGATTTTGAAGAAACCAAATTTTATGAGATTTATGTCCAGGCAAAAGATAAAGGTACCAACCCCGCAGAGGCTCATTGTAAAGTGTTGGTAGAAATTATTGATGTCAATGACAACATCCCAGAAATCACAGTGACCTCAGTATACAGCCCAGTGCCAGAAGATGCAGCTCCAGGAACAGTAATTGCTTTGCTAAGTGTCACAGATCAGGACTCTGGTGACAATGGCCTTGTAAATTGCTTTATACCTTCTGGCACTCCTTTTGCCCTTAGCTCTTCACTTAAAAACTACTACACATTGCAAATGAAAGAGCCATTGGACAGGGAACTTGTTTCTGAGTACAATATCACAATTACTGCTCAGGATTCTGGCTCACCCCCTCTCATGGAGGAAAAACAAATATTTGTTAAAGTGTCTGATATAAATGACAACCCCCCTACATTCCCACAATCTTTCTATGATGTGTATATGGAGGAAAACAACCTTCCAGGGGCCATTATTTTTAATATTAGTGCCTCTGATCCAGATCTGGACCGGAATTCCCGTCTTTCTTACTCTCTCCTGGAAAATGAGAAACCCGAAGGAGATCTGATTAGCAGGTATTTTTCTATTAACCGGGAGAATGGTACTATTTATGTGCTAGCACTTTTGGATTATGAACACATTATGGAGTTCAGGCTAGTGGTACAAGTCCGTGACGGAGGATTTCCACCCCTTGCCACTAACATCACAATCAATGTTTTTGTCACAGATCAAAATGACAATGTGCCCAGAGTCTTACATCCAACTTCAGGTAACAATTCTTTGTTTTCAGAAGTAATGTCATCCACAGTCAGTCCTGGATATTTGGTCACCAAAATTGTGGCCTGGGATGCAGATGCTGGTTACAATGCCTGGCTTTCCTATGTTCTTCGTGAAGCCACTGACCCAGGACTCTTTGCTGTGGGCTTGTATTCCGGGGAGATAATAACAGCGCGCTCTCTACAGGAAGAAGATTCCCGCAAGCAAACCTTGATCATTTTAATAAAAGATCATGGAGAACCCGCATTGTCCTCCACTGTGACCCTTATTGTAACAATAGCAGAGGCGTCTAGGGAGACACTGACAGACTTCACAGTGGTGTCTACTACACCACAGTCAAAGAAACACTTGACTTTCTATTTGATCCTTGCTATCATTCTGATATCGGTGGCCTTCTTTGTCACAGTGGTTGGAGTGGGCTCTTTTAAATTTTACAAATGGAGGCAATCCAAGGATATCTTCAAGGCCTCCAGGAGCAACCTTTATAGAACCCCAGAGCCTTTCAACCACGTGGACACTGTGCGGAGTGGATTTTTTCCTCCAGATTTCTACCAGCAGGTCCTTACCACTGACTCTTGCCAGAGTGATCTTCTATACAAAATGCCTTTTGCTCCCAGTACTATGGGGAGCCGCCAGAATACTGTCACAAGATGCGATCCTGCAATGTACAACCAGACAATAAGTACCAGTAACAGGCTGCTAGTGCCCTCTGAGGTAATGTATGCTTGTCCTTTTCCAGCTATGCCTGGAAAATTCAGCTCTGAGCCTGAGTTGGCTTAATGATAGATTACCTTTTTTTTCCTTCCTGAAATGTGTCAGTGCCTGTGAAGTCTGTTCTTTTCCCTCCATTCTCTGTCTATGGTGTATGTTGCAGCAGTATAATGTAGAGCTCTCCTGTTGAATTCCTATTCCTGTTTTTTGTTATTTCTTATATTCTATGAAGTTGGGGAGTTCATACAGTTGTCCCTGGGCTAACCCAGATCCATGTTAACTCTTTCAGGTCTCTGCATAAACAAGCCTTGATGAATTAAGCTCATATTTAATTAAAAAGTATAAGCAGATCCAGAAACCATGAAAGAGCAGCACTGGGTAGAGATATTATGTGTGTACTGTACAAGCGACTGGACTAAATACTAATTGGGAGAATTCGGAAGGCTATTTTGCTTGGGCAATTCTCCAAAAGACTTAAAGGGAACCAACCTCCTGCAACATTTTACTTTTGACTAAGACAGAATGTCAATGAATGACATACACCTCTTTCTTTTATCGTGGGAGAGTATGGGGAATCACTTAAATAGCATGTGAAGAATATGAGTAATCATAGAAGTAGGAAAGAAATGTAAAAGATCCGTAACAAGCACTGGTTCCAATTAGTATAATAGAACAAACAGCAGCCACTGCCAGAGAATATGATGTGAATACGTGAAAGAGTTGCACTTCTAGGAAGGGACTTGAGTTTAAATGTTGCCTTTCAGAAGTAGGCTTCACTGCAGTTATCTTTAAAGTAGCCTGTTGGACAGGTTACCCTTTGGCCCCCTCTAAAGTGTCACCATGGTGCCCAACCTTTGAGTTTACTGGCAATCAAAACTGGCAGCAAGAGACATCAGCTCAGGGAAGGAAGGTAGAAGAGGGTGTTGAATAAAACAATGGCTCCAGGTCCTTGGCTACTTTCATTTCCACAGGATGCTTGTCAGCCATAGGGAATCATTAGAGGGTTTGGGGTCCAGAATATGTGAAGTTTGAGTAGCATATAATAACCCTGTATTTAATGGTGTCCTATCTTCTTTGTTACCCCAGAGCTGAAGGGTATGCAAAACTTGGTTGTGCTCTAACAGAATGCCTCCCTGTGTCGGGTTGATGCGAGGAGGAGGGCCTGAAGGGCCTTTTAGCACAAAGGCTGTCTTCTCACTCAGATAGTCAGCCTGTGTCCAGCCCAGACTGCAGATGAACTCACACAGTGGGATACTGGGCTTTACTCCTAAATGAAGTGCTTGCATGTACAAACATAATACACTGAAAGAAAGCTATTTTAGATACAACCAAGCAAAACCCATGTATTATTAAAGCTGTGTTTTTAGTGGAACTTATCTTATATGGTTTTCCTAAAACAAAAGAATGATACATACTCCGTGGTAAAAAGACACCTGTGAGTAGAGCTCAGATTCTGGTGATTATCTGGACAGGTCATGTACTTTTGCCACTGCTTACTTCCTGATTCCTTGGCAGCAAACACAAGCTCTCATTTACATCACTTCTTCCTTTATGGCAGCTGGCCTACTGGCATAAGAAATAGAAACTTACATAGAATGTCTCTCAGGTAGGTAGGTAGGTAGATATACATAGACACACACATAATATAGAAGGAATCACAGATCAAGCTGTGGCCTCAAATGTAGCTGTCTAATAGGACAGGAGAGAGACATGTACATATGCAGGTAGGTTGGCTTAAGCTTTTGGTGGCCTGCAAAGGTTTTCCCACCAACCCAGGCCTCATGGCATGCATGCACTTTGGCTAATCAGTATTGTTCAGTCTCCCAAAGCTGATGTAAAGATAAAAATGCAGAGCCTCATAGGCTAAATATATGTGTAGATATAATGGGAAAATATAATTATCATTATGCTATACTATTAATATTTTAAAATTAGCTTTCCTAGCATATAAGATGTATATTGTATGTACTCAGAAATTTATCCTGGAGGCCCTGGGGATGGATGGAGCTAACTCCTGAAGACTGACACTCCTATAATTCACACTAAAATTTAAAATAGGAGAAAAATATCCCTTGCATCTCATTTATCTCAACTATATGCTTCCATTTTCTATATGGTCATCAATGCCAGTAACCTTATACTTGAATACCTGAGTACAAAGCCGGAATATAAATCAAATATAAATAAATCCACAGTAGATATTGCTGAGTTCATTGGGGCTTACTTACCAGTAAGTTTGAATAGGACTGTAGCAATGTCATATGCACATCTGATTAAAAAGAATCCAACATGCTGAAATAAGATTTAATCTCAAGTATTTATGGGCACAATTGCAGCAAATCTCTCAACTCAGCTTGGTCTCATCTTTTGTTCCTTTTGGCTTGAAATAGATCATACCCTAACTTCTGTTCCTTATAAAGAATAAATAAATGTGTTTATTCCATTATAGTTTTCTGCCCATTTTTCATAATCAAGAACAAACTGAAAGCTAAATAGAAGCCATTTTGCAAATTGATCTCTCAAACATAAAATGAAGTGGAAGGCAAGTTTAAAAATAGCTTACAAACTAAGTGGGAAAATAGGCATGTAATAAAACCTAAGTTAGAAAGGGCATATATTCCTATTACAGTATTGCATCTACCTGTTAGTTTTGGCTTTATATGTGATTGCCACTAAAATTTGGTTTCCTACACCTTGCAATTATTCCTTAGGAATGTATATCAAGATGAAGCAGGAAGCCTTCCTGAATCGTGTACAAACCAGGGCATCATGGCTTATTCATCAACCCATAATTAAAACAAACTATGAATTGGTATGATTGTGCATACAGCCATTGTCAAGTCAAGCTGAGATTTCATTGTCACCAGCTGAAAAACAGAAGTAGGGGCCTTTCAGAGGCCAAATTTCTGTATGTACTGTTTTTTTTCCTTCAAAGGCTAGAAACACCTGCACCTTCCAGAAAATTATAATCTGGACTAGTTTAAAAAAGGGAGGTGTGGCCCCTTTAAACCCAAGTTATTAGTCTCATATGAAAGCATATTACAGTATACTGTGTCTCCCTCCATTAAAAAAACAAGTTTCTGCAAATGATGAAAATTGCTTACCCTTTTTTAAAAATGTAGACAGAATTGTTTGTGTTCAGTCATAACCACTGAAACAATAAGAAAAAAGTAAAGTACTTTGCTAACTAGCTCTCCCCTCCCCAACATATGATTCATTTGTCATGTGGTTAGCCCAAAAAAATCCTTTCTGTATTTTGGGAAAGGGAGAGACAATCAATTATAAAAAATGAAAATGAATCTTCTTGAACACAGCATATCCCTCACCATGGTGATACAGCAGGAAACCTACACAGAGAAGCCTTGAGTTCCTACAATAATAAACATTTTTCTTTTTGGTTGTAACTACAGTGGCATGTTTATTGATTAAGCATATTTTTTTTGCCATCGCAATCAAAAAGATTCTAGTCAGCTTACATAGAAAAGGTACAAGCTAGTTGGTTAAATGTTAGTAAATGGGGAGGGGGGGAACAAAGGAAGATCAGTTCTTAACTGTGCCTGCACAATTACTAGGAAACTGGAAGCTGATCGCAGCATCTATATGTGCCCCAGTTTCATCTGGAAATGAAATAGTTAAACTAAGGGGAGGGAGGGAGGGGGGAGGGGCACCATGCAAATTCCCTTTAATGCTCTACAGATTACCCCTTCCCCCCTGACTGCAGAAGCATGGCTGACAGAACAATGCTGGTAAAGATAAAAGAAGCAAATATGTTACATACAGATGGAAAGCCTCCTTTTGTGAAAACTGCCAATAGGTATGACATTCTGCAGGCAAACTAATATAGGCATCTAGAAGGAGCCATGTTCAGAACCCACCCGCAGTTTAAAGTGGTATGGTCTTGATACAGAGGTTCACCAAAATGGGAACTAGGGTACATAATAGACCAGGGTTTCCCAAACCATGTGGTGTACCTCCCTTGGAGAGGTGCAGACAGAGTTCAGAGGAGGTGTGAAGAACCTTTTACTGATATTGTTACAATAAATCCACCGTTCCCAAAGTTTCATTGTATGTTTTCATTATTCATTTGTGTCTGTAGCTTGAATCATGTCAACTGGATTTCTATTTTCTTAGTAGAAACGTTTCGCTCCTTATCCAAGGAGCTTCTTCAGTCTGAGCAAAGTTGGTAAGGGAATCCTAAATATGTTCCTAGGTAGCTGTGTGACCTTACACCTGGGGCTAGGTCATGGTTATATTGAGATGTAATTTTTAAGTCTCAATATAACCATGACCTAGCCCCAGGTGTAAGGTCACACAGCTACCTAGGAACATATTTAGGATTCCCTTACCAACTTTGCTCAGACTGAAGAAGCTCCTTGGATAAGGAGCGAAACGTTTCTACTAAGAAAATAGAAATCCAGTTGACATGATTCAAGCTACAGACAATTCCACCTGGATGACTGAGAACCTTCATAGACATATTATTCATTTGTGTTCATTTTGGTGTCCGGATTTTTAGGGGAGGTGTGTACATTAAGATTACACGAAAGGGAGGCGCGATGGCAAAAATTTTAGGAACCCCCTGTAATAGACTAAAACTTTATGGATTTGAAAATTAACACATTTAAAAATTAGTATGCATGCTAGTGGAGATAATAAACAGATGGTGTATATTATCTAAGATGGTGGTGTGTTCCCCTGAAACACTGGAAATAATGCTACCTATCCCTCTTAGCCAGAATCTAGAAATGCTGTCTTGCACAGACTTGCAGATATGAAGTGCCACCAAATATGCTCTACCATATCTATATTGAAATGATCTTAAGCCCGTTCCAACATCTCCCATTAGGCCGCAAACGGTCATTGTGATCCAGAATTGTGAGGTCTCCAAAGTTTGATGTGAAGATTCAAGGTTTTCTCATTAGGCAGTTGGATTTCTGAACAGTCTGGACTTTCCTCTATTGGACATACAATACTGGAATCTTTTTCAGACTTTTGCCAATAATTGCAGAGCACACAGATTCAGGAATGAAACAGAATTATGGGTGGTGGAAAGGAAGAGCTTCCAGTCAATTTAGCTTCCTCCCTCCCAGCAGCCTTGCAGGGCCAGCAAATCGCTGGTGAAGAAGAAGAAAAAACCACCGTTTTAGGTGGCAGCAACAGCAGCAGGCAGCAATTTTTATTTTATGTTTCAGGGTAATTTGGGGGGGGGCTAGAAAATAGAGGTCATGAAAGCCGGCTGGGTGACCTTGGACCAGTCACTTTCTCTCAGCCCAATTCACCTCACAGGGTTGTTGTGGGGAAAATAGGAGGAGGAAGGAGTCTTAGGTATGTTCATCGCCTTGAGTTATTTATAAAAATAATAAAGGCGGGATAGAAAATAAATAAAATAAAATAAATAAATAAAATAAAGTGGCTGTGGGGCAAAGTCAGGCAGGTCCCCTTAGATCACTGACTGACGTCTGCTGCTCATTTGTAACTTGTAGGGGCTGTGGGGTATCACCAGTGTTTGACCTTTTCCTTCTTTGCAAAACACCGATACACTGAAAGCAAGAAAAGCCTGCAAAGCAAGAGTTTGGGTTTTCTTCTCTCTCTCTCTCTCTGCTTTGCTCCCCTCCATTTTAGTTTTGCAATTTTGTTTGCACGAAATCAGTCAGATGAAATGGATGGGCAATTTACCCAAAATAGGAGAGGGAAATGTTTGAATAAACAAATTAGGTAAATTAAAAATGCTAATGCTGGAGTGTGCCCATTTCTTTTTTGTTAGTTTGTTTCAAGTAGTTCTCAAAAGATATATGCTTGTTGTTTTCCTAATGTCTGGCTGTTTTCTATGTACCTTTGGACATTAATCAGCACTTCGTAGAATTATTTTATTGATCTCATGGTTATTTTAAAGTTCCATTTCTTATCCCATTATTTGTGAGATTCCTGGGTTTTTCCCCCCTCTTTTTGTGTTAGAGTGTTAGAGCAACTAAGTAGGCAACAAGCAAGTGTTTTCTATTTGGGAGGCCTCTTTGCCCCTTCTGATGTGTATTGAGTTGTATGAGAGCCTGCCTGTGCAGAGAAGGGATCAGCTCCCCTGTTTTTACCTCTGGATGAAAACTGAATGATAGAATAGAAGGGCTGGAAGGGAGCTTGAAGATCTTGTAGTCCAACCCTCTGTACAGTGCATAAATTAATTATTAGAGCACCCTTGATAGATGCCCTTCCATCCTCTGCTTAAGCACTTCCAGGAAAGGAGAGTCCACCAGTTCTTCAGGCAGTCTGTTGAACAGCTCTGATTTATTTATTTATTTATTTATTTATTTATTTATTTATTTATCAATCATATTTATACCCCGCCTATCCCCTCCCTATCGGAGGACTCTACGTGGCTTACAACAATTGCAAATTCATATATTATACATACATTCATATATTATTACCGCGCGCTAAGGGAGAGGGGTAAGGGAACCGACTCTTCTTCTGTAAGTATTGGACTACATGTCCCAGAATACCTCGCTTCCGAGTCGGCTGCTGACGTCCTGGATGTTGCCGATCGGGTACCGTCGTCCTCTGCCACCATTCATGGGATTCCCGGGATCTTCTTTCGCTCCAAGGTCGACCCCCGACAGGACGCCGGCAAATTCTCCCACTTTAACGTGGTACCCATTTATCTACTTGCATTTAGCTTTCGAACTGCTGATTGCTAGAATAATTTTTTTCTGATGTCGAACTAAAACCTACTTTCTTGTCGTCTAAGCCCATTGATAGATGCCTTTCCATCCTCTGCTTAAGCACTTCCAGGAAAGGAGAGTCCACCAGTTCTTCAGGCAGACTGTTGAACAGCTCTGATTGCTAGAATAATTTTTTTCTGATGTCGAACTAAAACCTACTTTCTTGTCGTCTAAGCCCATTGCTTCTTGTCTTGTCTGGAACAATTTTCAACAATTCTGCCCCATCTTCTACAGCAGTGCTTTCCAAACTCATGCCGTTGGCGACACACCAACGGCGGCGGCGGCGGGGTGGTGTGCGGGGCGGCGGCAGCCTCGTGTTTTGCACTAAAACCCGGAAGTGCTGATGGCGCACTGCTGCTGCCGACGTCGCCACACACGCCACCACCGTTGCCGCGCACACCGCCGCAGGGAACGCACCATCAGCACTTCCAGGGTTTGTCGCAACACACTAATGTGTCACGACACACAGTTTGGAAAGCTATGTTCTACAGGATAGCCCTTTGGATACTTGAAGACAGCTACCATGTCTTCCCACAGTCTTTGATCCCAGCTAAACATACCCATGCCTCCAAACATTTCTCATATTTTTTTCCCTTGCAGGCTTCTAATCCTTGGTCTCCTCTGTATATGTTCTAGTTTGTCAAAGTCCTTTCTAAAGGACTAAAGGGAAAATAAGGGGCAGTCTCAACTAGAACAGAATAGAGAGGAACAATTACTTTGCTTGATCCTGATCCTGTTGATGCAGCCTAGGATTGTTGGCTCACCTTCAGCTTGTGTTCCAACATGACCACCAGATATTTTTTGCCCAGTATGGCTTCCCCACTTCATACTATGCTATTTTCATATTCTTTACCTTCCACCTTTTTTATAGAAACAGTTGTAGGTGTTCCATTGTTTAAAGTTTGACAAACATTGATGTATGATGACCACCTAACAGAAAGTTGATTTTTGAATGCCTGCTGCTGCAACTGTGAAACCAGAACAGTATAGAAGGTTAAGATTTTCTCAGTACATTTCCTGAGGTAGCTGAAGTTTGCTCATAGGTAGTGGTAGATCCTCAAAAGTTCTGTTTCAGAAGCAGCTCAGGAGTTCATGTCTGTCATGTTAATCATGGAGCTATTCCAGTTAATGCCTTGCCTGTGAATAGATATCTGTGTCTCTCTAGATCTGGTACTTAGTTCAAGTGTACATGATCCAAAGATGGCTAACATTTTAGTAACACTATTGCCATGGGCAGGTCCTCCTCTGGGCAGCTTTAGGATGATTGTTGGTGTGATTGCAGGACTAATTGTTGAAGTAAAATAGTTGGCCTCAGCTACCGACAGATCCCTGTGTTTTCCAGAATGTGCTTAGAGATGTTCCTGTTTCCTCTTTCGGTGATGCTGTCAATGCCCTGGTTGATCTCTGGAATGTGGAAATGGTTGGGTCAGAAGATACTATTAGTCTAAAGGTTGTCATCCCTTTTGCAGAGCCAAGTAAGGCACCAATTAAAGGGGCGGCTGAAGGCTTAAGTGGAAGGAATGACAGCTTGAATATGGAGAAAATCTCAGAATGAATCTCACAAACTAAAGCCTATTTGAAGCAACATCATGGAAGTGGATGCAGTTACTTCTCTACCTCCTTTGCATCTGCACAGAAGAAGCCAACATTGCTTTTCTGTGTGCTGTTTTATAGCTGTTCCCGCAGGATGCTGGGGAAGAAGAGCTATTTGCAACATTATTTGCAGATATTTGTTCAGTTCCACCTCAACTTGGGAGTACAGTATGAGGAGATAACCATGGCAACCACTTGCGTTACTGTGTTGTGAATCTCAGGGATGTAGACAAGATGTCTGGAGAGATGGGAGCTTCTTTCACTTTGCACACATCTTGGTTGATTAAATCTGCCAGAGGAGAACTGGCCCCCATTGTTAAGGAAAGTAACGAAGGCTTCCTTATGGGGAGGAATGTGTGCCTCCCTGAGTTACCATTTAAAAAAATCTTTGATTGACCTGGCATGGTTGGGTAACCGCCATATGGTCTCAAATGAATCATTTCTACCTGAAATTATTAAGAAAGTAATAGCCTTCCAACTCTAGACATGTCTGGAGGACAGATTGTATTTGGGCCTCTAGGCAGGATATGAGACTGATACCCTTGGTGGACTGGATAAGGAGAGTGTAGGTCTGCTTGTTCTCTCGGACCTCCTTGTGGCTTTTGAATCCGTCACTCTGCTGTCCTTCTGATCTTGCATTTGATTCACTTGATAGATATCTAAGTTGGGTAATGGGATGGATGAGAGTGAATAAAATGAAATCAAATCCAGACAGGACGGTAGTGCTGTTAATCAGTGGCGAACTCGGCTTTGGGACTATGATTGAACCTTTTCTGGATGGGGCTGCACTCCCATGAAAGAGAGTCTCTCATAGTTTGGAAGCGCTTCTTGACTCTCAGCCTCACGGGATATTCGTGAGAAAGAGTAGGTTTGCATAGTCATGTCTCAGATACCAGCTGCAACCATACCTAAGCTGATCAGATTGAGGAATAGTTAACCATGCCATAGTGACTTCCTCATTTGACTATTACAGTGTGCTCCGTGTGAGGTTATCCTTGAGCAATGTCTGGAAGCTTCATTTGCTGCAAAATGTAGGAACTAAGCTGCCAACTGGTGTGTAATACACATTCTGCCCATGCAGTGGTCACTAGTTATTTTTGAGCGCAATTATGTTTTTGTTTTTGATCTTTAAAACCATAGGTGACACTGTTTATCTCAGTATGAAACTTGGTTTGCCCCTTCCCTCTGTGGAAACTTGTGATTAGTTTTCATTGGCCAAATAATTGTTTTTTTCCTGCAATGATGTGGATGTTGTTAGAAGATCTGTATAACAGAGGAGAATAAATAGCAAATATCTCAGGTATGGTAGAGATAGTTGATTTGATCCCTGTTAACTCTATTGATTCTACCCTTTGTCCCTTTGAGGTCACTGGTCACTAGCCATTCCTGGCCAAAATGTTTGCAGGATGATTTCATGTTATCCTTTTGGTCAATGTTACTAGTTTTTCCATACATTTTCTCCAGGTTCAGTTTAAGGAGTAACATAAAGAGTTTAGGAGACACAAATCATAATTTAAAACTTGGAATTATAGTCTCAGACCTTTTTTCATTTATTATTTGTGCAATATAGTTCCCCTTTCTTTCCTTTTACATCTCTGTCTGACCATAGTCTTATTTTATTACTTCTCAGTTTCTCTGTCCATCTGAGAAACATCAATGAATTCACAAATAGAATCTTTTCCCTCTGCTAAGACACCACTTTTCTACAATTGTTGAAGAAGAATTAATTCAGAAGTTCTACACAACATTAATTATGCTGTGCTACATTATCCAGCAGTAGAATGCTTTGCTTTCATAACCCTTTGATGTTGCTTCACAAAGTAATGCCCTGTTTCCAGATTAACAGTTTAATTTCAGTGAATATTTTCTCTGCAAATAGAAACAGGTGAGCTACTCAAAGATACCTTTTTTGGTCAATAAGATGCTGTCTCTGGAAACAAAGTTTTGCTACATTTGCTAATGAACCTATATACTGAGAATCCCCAGGTATATTTGGATGAAGCTCCTTCATAAAGGGGCGTGGTGGCTCAGCGGGTAAGACGCCAGGCTTGTCGATCGGAAGGTCGCAGGTTCGGAGGTTCGAATCCCTAGCCCCGCGTGACGGAGTGAGCTCCCGCACTCGCCCCAGCTCTTGCCAACCTAGCAATTCGAAAGCATGCAAATGCAACTACTGTAGATAAATAGGTACCACTTCAGTGGGAAGGTAACAGCGTTTAAAACTGAAATAAATCACCAAACATCCTTGGCTGTTACTAAACTAAACTAAAGCAGAAAACAGGTAAATCAACAAGTTAGGGCAGAGCTTTCCAAACTTTTCATGTTGGTGACACACTGTTTAGACATGC
Organism: Charina bottae; assembly: GCA_023362775.1. Lineage (NCBI taxonomy): Eukaryota > Metazoa > Chordata > Lepidosauria > Squamata > Charinaidae > Charina > Charina bottae. Next base: position 4,527,824 of record JALMGJ010000043.1, on the reverse strand, counting down.
ATCATTTCGTGACACACTCTTACAGCAGGGCACAAGGCAGGCACTAGGACCTGCATGGAATCACAGCAGGTTTGGAGGCAGCAAGGCACAAGGCAGGCACTAGGACCTGCGTGGAATCCTGGCAGGGCTTGGAGGCAGCAGCAGCCGCGACACACCCAGACACTGCAGCCGACACACTAACGTGTCCTGACACACAGTTTGGAAAGCTCTGAGTTAGGGAATAGACTTCATAGTGTCTGTTAAACCTTTCTAAGCTGTAAAAGGTAAAGGTTACCCCCGCACATTTGTGCAGTCATGTCTGACTCTAGGGGCCGGTGCTCATCTCCGTTTGTTAGCCAAAGAGCCAGCGTTGTCCGAAGACGCTTCCATGGTCATGTGGCCAGCATGACGCATGTGGAACGCTGTTACCATCCCACCGAAGTGGTACCTATTTATCTACTTGCATTTGCATGCTTTCAAATTGCTAGGTTGGCAAGAGCTATTATAATTTCCCACGCCATTTAATGATCCATGCAACATAGAAGAACCAAAGTCCACTTGGCATCTGAAGGGAAATCATTCTGGGAAGTTTAACCTTCCACTTCTTTGTGGTACGTTTTCTGGTTGCAATCTTACATTCACTTTCCTGGGCGTAAGCCCCAGCAATGTAATGCGAATTGCTTCTAAGTAGACATGTATTGTTAGTGCTTCAGCAGAGAGTTTTGCTTAAATGTATCCAAAGAGGATTACTGAACAGTTTTCAGTCTGAAAACCAAACTGAAATCTTTTGTGAAGGCACATAGTAAAACTTATGTGCAAGAATGGAAAGTACACAGTTGCAATTGATAGAGGAAACTTGCAGAAGTGATTTGTTGTTAGACTGCTTAATTGTAGAAACCTGAAATCAATAAAAAAAATTCCAAAGAAAGCAAATTCACCACACAGGATGCAGATTGAAAGCAAAATCAAAAGTCCAGTACCATGGAAATTGAAGTACTAGTTCCATGTCAGATACATATTTGACTAGAGATGTTCAGCCTCTATTCTTATTCAAGGTTTTTGGTGTTGTTGTTGTTTTTTGTGTGCAGTCAAAAAAGGTCTGACCTGTCAGTGTGGGCCTGTGACCAAATAGGAAGTGCATTGCATAAATAGTCAGTTGGATGAACCAAGGCTTTCAGATAGGGCAGATATATAAAGCTGGCAGCAGTTGTAATGGAAGGAGAGACTTTGGTGAATGATGGTGACTGCACAAAGCATGGCATCAGTTTGTATACTCAGCACCTGTACTCGTTAATCTACTAAATGGGAAGCTCACATAGACGTGGTGATACATGGGCACATTGGGAGGCACTCGTTACTGCTCATGCCGCTGCATTTTGAGCCAGTTATAGCTTCTGGGTGGTCTTCAAGGGCAGCCCCGTGTAGAGAACATTGCAATAATCCAATCATGAGATGACCAGGGCATGAGGGATTGTCTGAAAGGCCACCTGATTGAGGAAAGGGCACAACTGGTGCACAAGATGAACCCTGTGCTGCCACCCGCTCTTCAAGCACTCGCTGCAAGTCCAGAAGGACTCCCAAGTTGCGCACCAGTCTTGACTGGGGAAGTACAGCCCCACCCGAGACCAAAGATTGTGACATCCCTGACCCAGGTGATCCAAACAGCCACAGCCACTCAGTCTTGTTAGTATTGAGCCGGTCTGTTCTGCCCCATCCAGACCTGAACAGCCTCCAGACACTGGGTCAATACATTGACAGCTTCACCTGTGCTGCTCAGGGTGGAGATGTAAAGCTGGGTATCATCAGAATACTGATGATGCTACACCCCAAACTGGCAGATAACTTCACCCAGTGGTTTCTTGTAGATGTTGAACAGGAGAGGGGAACGCGTCAAGCCCTGAGGCACCCCACACATGACGGGCCGCAGACGTGATCTTCCCCCCCCCCCCTCTCAACACTGACTGAAACCAACCACTGAGAAAGGAGGTGAACCACTGAAGCACAGTGCCTCCCACTCCTAGCCCCCACAGCTGGTCCAGAAGGATACTATGGTATTCGAAGCGGCTGAGAGATCAAGGAGCACTAGGATGGATGCACCATCTCCATCCCAGCTCCGCCAAAGGTCATCAGCAAGTACAACCAACACTTGTCTCTGTACTGTACCCTGACATGAAGCCAGTCTGAAACAGGTCCAGATAATCTGTTTCCTCCAAGATCCTCTGTAGTTGTTGTCCAACCACCTTGTATTAAGCAGGTGCCCCGAACTGAACAGAATACTCAAGGTGAGATTTGATCAAAACAAAACAAATGGAAGAATTGCTTCCTGTGATTTGAAAACTATGCTTCTATAGCTGCTGCCTAAAAGTGCATTTGCCTTTTTTGTAGCTGCATCACTTTGTTGACTCTTACTCACTTGCAAACAGCTGTTTCACAAATATTGCTATTAAGCCAGAGTTTATTAGTATTATTATCATACTAGTATCAAGCTTTTCTTGATCGTATTCTTATTTCCAAATAAAGAATTTTGCACTTGCCTCTTATTACTTTTGTGCCACCTGAAAAATTTGATAAGCATTCCCTCCATTCAATTAATTAATAATTACTTTGTTGTTATATTGAAGAGTAGAGGATTCAGGACTGAATGGTGTAGCACCTTATTTGTTACTTCTCTCCAATTTGATTAAGAATGATTGATTAACACTTTTTGAACCAGCTGTATGTTCACTATGTACTCAGTTTCATACAATCTGGGCCACATTTAACTAACTTGGGAATCAGAATGTCATGGGATACTCTGCTTTGCTGAAATCAAGAGATCATACAGATAGGAAGTATCAACTGTCTTTACTATACAGATTGCATCTAAAAGGAGTTAATGCAAATGCTCCATTTTCTGATGCAAGCAGATTACTTTTCTCTTGAGCGTAGTGAACTGTCCATATCTACATCTTCACTGCATTGAGTGTTCTGAACATGACATGACAGTGTTCTGAAGACACTATGTATTTTAGGACAGACCAAATATTTTTGTTCAACATCCTTCCCCCCCCCCCCCCCCCCGTAGTTCCAGAAGATCCACTTATCTAATTTTCTATAATTTTGACACAGTTATCTCCACAGCTAAAGGTGTTTCTTAGGAAGAAATTGCTTTCCATGGGCCAGTCTAAGCAGGTGGAACCTCCAGTCATGTTCTATCAGAGTTTGGTGAATTAATGAACAGGGAATTGTCTCTAATTCGGAACCATTTCTTGTATCTTGTAGCAGCAGCGTCTTGTTGCTGCTCAACTCATACATATACTTTTCCTGACTGTTAAGGCTAGAGATTCATGATTTATTATACTTCATACATTGGCTACAAATATCCTAAGGTTAAGAGAAAATTTATTCATGTTGCTTCATGCATTTAGAAAGACAATCTCTTCTTTGATTAGTACTGTAACAGAGATAGACTAGACTGGTTGGATCAATTCATGGAAGTCATGTAGATGAATGGCTAATAGTCTTCAGGGCAGTGTGATTGCCTCTGAAGGCCATCTGCTGGAAGACTAGTAAGTTTCCTTGAGGAGTTGGTTGGCCACTGTGAGAACAGACTAGCTGGACCAGACGGGCTAGAGGTCTGATCCAGCAGGGTACCGCTTATCTTATGTCGTGTCGTGTTGTGTCATGTCGTGTCATATTATACTGGATTTTATAGATTTTTATAAAATAAAATAGATCATATATAGCTTTTTCAGCTCTTATATCATCTAAACCAGATTTCACTGTTATTTTGTTGAAATCAGAGAAAATAGATCCAGCAAAGGTAACTTCATGCTCTATCCCAGGGCTTTCCAAAGTGCCGCCGCTGGTGACACACCAGTGGTGGTGGCGGCAGCAGCGCTCGCACGGCGGCGGCACAGGGGGGCGTGCGGCGGCACGTGCGTGCACAGCGGCGGCGGCAGCCTCCGCTAAAACGCGGAAGCACTGATCCCGCGCCACTGCCGCTGCCGCCGTGCACGCACGCGCCGCCGCTTCCGGGTGGTGTGGCGACACACCGGGTGGTGTGGCGACACACCACACTGTGTGTGGCGACACACTTTTGTGTCGCAACACACAGTTTGGAAAGCTCTGCTCTATCCAGTCATAGGCAGTGGTGAATAAGAGTGTTGCTTTCAGATTCTGCCTCTCTCTGGTTGGAGAGATTGTAGAGTTCAGTCATTTTATTCCTAAGGGGATCTTTAGAGAGGATGAGGTTAGAAGCATGGGTCTAAATGCTGCCTGGCAAGGCTCCCAGTAGTTGCAGATCATGCTTGTCTCTGCTAAAAAGTACTATGAAACGAAGTCATAGAATTATGTCATAGTAGTAAAGAGTAGCTGGACTGAGAGCAGCTGCGTAGGCCAGTTTGCATTGTGCTTCATCTGAGCTGACTAGCAAACCAATGTGTGGAAGTAGATGTGAGTAATGATCATACTGTATTTGGAGATTTTAGAATCTATTGTGCCAGGAATCTGAGTTCTACCAGTGAGATGAAGATTTGGATGTTGGTACAAATTCAGTCAATTTACCATTTAAGTCCACATGAACAATCCAGCTTGAACATTAATTCTTATACAAATGGCAGCAAAGCTGAGCTGATTTGAGAGAAGGAACTTGAAAAAAAACAACAGCCTCACTTCTTGGTCTTACAATGCTGAGTGAAGGAGTTCCTGCTAAATTTGGAATTGCTAAGATTACAAGATGGACTATAGATGCCAATGATAATTGATCTTTAGTCAGTCAATATATAAAACTAACTCACTGGAAAATATAGTGGTTGGTATATTTAGAAGGATGAGCGTCCACATCGGAAAGTGACCTATTCCTTTAATGCTCATGCTTCACAGAAAATCCAGAGAATTTTCAGCTGTGATTAAGAATTTGGGAGATAAATAATTCAAAGGGTGATGAAAATGACACATTATTTAAAAAATTCATGAGAAGACCAAAGACCAAGGTTCAGCTTCCATAAGCACACCCTGAAAATTCTTAATGATTACATATCGATTAGGTTCACCTATTTACTACTACAAGGGGGTGCGATGGCTCAGCGGTTAAGACGCCAGGCTTGTTGATCAGAAGGTCGCAAGTTTGGAGGTTCGAGACCCTAGCCCCGCGTGACGGAGTGAGCTCCCGCACTCGCCCCAGCTCTTGCCAACCTAGCAGTTCGAAAGCATGTAAATGCAAGTAGATAAATAGGTACCACTTCGGTGGGAAGGTAACAGCGTTCCGCGCGCGTCATGCCGGCCACATGACCGCGGAAGCGTCTTTGGACAACGCTGGCTCTTCGGCTAACAAACGGAGATGAGCACCGGCCCCTAGAGTCAGACACGACTGTGCGGGGGAACCTTTACCTTTATTTACTACTACTATACCAGAAGTGTTCTTCTTTGTACCACAGAAAGGCTCCTCGGGGTTAGTGATGAAGATTTTGGAGGAAAGATCTCTTTCACAGTATAATGTTATAATCAACAGTTTCAGATCTGGGTTTCTACCTTTTTTCAATCCAGAGCAATATCTGTGTAATCACTCTGATCTCAATAATAACCCAACCTATTTCTCATAGCCTATATATCACAAACTTGTAACTAAGAAAAGTGCTGACAGAATGTCAGTAATTTCTGTATTTGCATTTGTCTTATCCTGATATTGGCCAAATTTCACAGCTTTTACTCTTTGGTCAAAGGCATTATAAATGGAATGTCCATTTCCTTCCATGTTTATATAATGGAGAATGAAACCATCTGTTCAGTGACTATGGACAAATTCAATAGATTCATTTCTAGATTCAGGATACTTTGTAACTCAAAAGGGGCATCAAGCCAAGAAGCCAAACTCTTTCTCAGGACAAGGAGTTTCCTTGGCCACCAATGTAACAGTGCATGTATTTTGTATAAGCTGTAACAAAGTACAGTCCTAGGCCTTTTCAAAATCTCAGCATTCCCAGGAGAAAGTCAGATCAGCCAGGCTGTTTTGGAATAAGATGCTCTTCCCAAAGGCTTAAACTGTAGTTGAAATCCTAAATCCCACTTATGTCAGCCAGAATCATTTGGATACCTAATCTAGAATATCAGCATATTCATATCTGTCCATAGTGAATAGGACAGGCTATTCCACTCTGATAGCAATCTCAGCACTTTCTACATTATTCTTTATATATTTAATCTTGAAGTGATTTAAAGATTGAAAATAAGACATCTGATATGGCTTGAAAGAAAGAAATTCCATGTAAGTGGAAAAACATTGATGCTTTCTCAACATGCTTGACTCCATAGGGTAAAACATTAATTTCCTACAGTTTTCATTGGAAGAGATATTTCTCCTTATACTCTCCTAAAGCCTGACATGACCCACTCCTCAGAAGGGAGAAACTTCAGGTTTGTGAAGCCAGCCACTAGGGGGATATTAGCAATAGGGACTCTTCCAGCCAGCTGTTTTTCCCAAGAGACAAATGAGATGAGATGTGAAATATTTTTTCTGTAAGCACTTTATGTAGTAGTGCTTTTGATTTGGATATCATGATGTTGAAAATGATGACTAGGGCTATGTCAAACAGGTTTCATATTAAGGTGGACAACTTATGAATTGAAAATACTTTTGGGGAGATTTTGTACTATATATCCCTGTAATATATTTTAAAAGAAGTAAAAAAAAAAACCCTTGTCCCCCAAAGATTTGATAAGAAGTGATGCTTTTAACTAATGGGTGCACAGGTATTAGGTTCAATGTCAACAACTGGTTCCTCTCCATAAAAGAAGTTTAGTAGTTGGGTAATTTTCCAGAACAGTTTCTAGGGTCAGTATCCTTTGGTTATTTTGAAAGCAGAACACAGAGAGAAGAAGAGATTGCTTCAACATTTGGATGCCTTATGTTGACATACGGTGTATCCATTCATACATAATACTAACCGAGGCTTAGACCTAACAGTATGTTGCAATGGACAGGTTCACACATCATGCTAAGCCAAAAACAAGCAGACCATATTTTGGTCTGTACAAAGTACTTTTCTTTTCCTTCTTGCACTACCTTTTCATAACAAATGGAAAATGAGAACATTTTGGAGCCAGATATTATCATTCTGGATAAAGAGAGTTTCTTATTTGTTCGGATGAGATGGAAGAATCTAGCGAACGTGAACAATGAGGGTTTGTACTGTTCATGCTTGCCGGATGTGCTGTTTCCTTGAGAACAAGAATCTGAGCTGCTAAACATAGCTGCCAAAACCAGTGACGAACCAGCCTGCTTCATTGGGTGCCATCTCAACTCTGTATGTTGCTGCAACTTTAAGGGTGTAGGTGGAACTGTCAGTGGTGGAAGCTATATGGAGTTATCATCTATTCAGCTGCTGATCCAGATTTTTGATGGAAGGAAGGGATCTGCTCTTTCCGCCTTGACTTTCTTCCTCCGTCATTATGGCTGTAATTCAGCTTCCCTCCCCTAATCCACCCCCTCACCTTTCTGACTAACACTGTTGTTGCAGCTAAGCAAGATCAAGAGCTACTTGTATTCATTTGGAAAGGAATACAGAGGGATTTTATTAACAGAACTCATCCAGGTCCTGGAATCTCCTGATAAATGGGATGCCACAAGAAGACTTTCTGAGATGGAGCCACAATTGTCCTGGCAACTCTCTTGCAAATGGCAAGTACTGGGCTTATTTTTATTATTCAACTGGGTGTTGATTACAGGACAGATCCGCTATTCTATTGTGGAGGAATCGAAGCTGGGGACCATGGTGGGAGAGGTGGCACATGACCTGGGCTTAACACTGGCAGACCTTTCAAGTCGTAGGCTTTGGCTGGGCTCTGAGGAAAGTAAGAGGTACTTTGCAATTAACTTGGACAGTGGTGCTCTGATGGTGAATGAAAAGATAGATCGAGAGGCTCTCTGTGGAGCAAGCTCACTGTGCATCCTGCCAGTGCAAGTGGTCATTGAAAATCCCTTGGAACTCTTCCACCTGGAGGTAGAGATTCTGGACTTGAATGACAATTCACCCAATTTCATCACTCCCTGGCTTGTGTTGAGGGTAGCAGAATCTGCTGCTACGGGATCACGCCTCCCACTGGAGAGTGCACACGATGCAGATGTTGGGACCAATGCAGTCAGTGCCTACCAGCTCAGTCCCAACCCTCATTTCATACTTGACATCAAGAACGTGAAGGATGGCAAGCTTTTACCTGAGCTGGTGCTAGACCAGCCTTTGGATAGAGAAAAACAATCAGAACACCAGCTCATACTGACTGCCTATGATGGAGGGGACCCTATCCTATCAGGAACAAGTCAGCTCACCATTGTGGTCCTTGATAATAATGATAATGAGCCTACATTTGATCTGCCTGTGTACAAGATAAGTTTTTTGGAAAATATTCCTGTAGGCTCTTTGATTTTTAAACTCAATGCAACCGACCCTGATGCAGGCTCTAATGGGGAAATACAGTATTCTTTTGGAATCCAGACATCAGATTCCATCCAGACGTTGTTTGGTTTAGATCCCCATACCGGTGAGATCTATGTCCAAGGAGTTGTGGATTTTGAAGAATCCCAATTTTATGAACTTCATATAAGAGCCAGAGACAAGGGTATTCCACAGATGGAAGGCCACTGTGTTATCCAAGTAGAAGTTGAAGATGAAAATGACCATTTCCCAGAGATTCTGCTTACCTCCTTGGTAAATCCACTGCCAGAAAATATACCTTTAGAGACAGTGGTGGGGCTTTTCAGTGTACGAGACCAAGATTCAGGTGTCAATGGAAAAGTAGGCTTGCAAATACCATCAAGCTTACCCTTTAAAATTAAATCTTTTGAAAATCATTTTTCCTTGATTACGCATGAAAAGCTGGACAGAGAAACAGTCTCTCAATATACCATCAAACTCACTGCCCAAGACTCAGGAACTCCACCTCTAACTAGAGGTTTGACTATCTTGTTGAACATTTCAGATGTCAATGATAATGCCCCATCCTTCTCTCAGCATTTCTACAACTCCTTCTTGAAAGAGAACGATCCACCTGGCTCTCTGTTGTGTACTGTATCTGCCTCTGATCCTGATGAGGGTGACAATTCCCGGCTCACTTACTCAGTGGCTGGAAATCAGATCCAAGATGCCCTTATTTCTTCCTCTGTTTACATCAACCCAGATAATGGGAATATATATGCCCAGCATTCTTTTGATTATGAAATGCTTCAAGTGCTGCAAATCCTTGTTACTGTGCAGGACGCTGGGACACCCAAACTAAGCTCCAGTGTCACTGTTTATCTCTTCATATTGGACCAGAATGATAATGCTCCTGTTGTTTTGCATCCAGTGACTGGCCAGCAATTGTCAGCACTCCAGAGAATCCCTCTGTCTGCACCAGTAGGCTATGTCGTCACGAAAGTCACAGCAGTGGATGCAGATTCTGGTCATAATGCCTGGCTCTCCTACTCCTTACTCCCCCAGTCTACGAATGCCTCCTTGTTTCGAGTGGCTCCATACACGGGGGAAATCTGGACTGTTCGAAACTTCCAAGAAGCAGATCTCCTTGCACAGAAAATCCTTGTCCTTGTAAAGGACCACGGAGAACCACCTTTGTCCACTACTGTTACGATCTTGGTCTCGCTAGAGGAAAAAGCACCTGAGGAAAGCCCACAGTCTCATGAGTTCCTAACTCATCCTAAAGAAAAATCTGACCTGACTCTCTATCTGATTATAGCTCTGGTGGCAGTTAGCATTGTCTCTCTCATTACTTTAATTGTCTTGTCTGCAAAATGCTTTTGGAATAGAAAAGGCAGAGATTCTTCTCACAGCAGGAACGATGCTCCTGTCAGGGATCTTTTCAAACACCCCAGTCCTAAACTGCAACTGAACTCAGATGGTACTCTGGAATACATGGAGGTGACACTGAGGCCTGCAGACTCCCATAGCCAGTCCCATAAATCCAGGCATTCTCCAGGGTCAGACAGAAGTGATTTCACCTTTAGGAGGCCTGTGTATCCCCAGCCAAGTACTCTAACAAGGAACGTTGACCCTTTTTTGTGTCATGTTAATACGCTGAACCATCCAAAGCAGGTGAGGTGATCTTCTGTGTTTTGTCCTGTTTCCCATCCAAGCATAATTGATATTTCCACTAACACTTTGAAATTTGACCAAGAGCTATATCCTTATGGGTCTGTATCCTCATAAATGGATTGATTGAGCTTGGCTAATCTGTACCTTGTTATCAAAATGGGGCAGGAACATTACTGCTCTGTTCATGTCAATAGAAACCATGAAGATGGGGCAAATTTCGTGGATTGATTCCCACAATGTTGTTACATGTGTTGGAAATATCTATGAGAGGAACCAGGAATTGGGGAGCAGTGGCTTGATTTGGGCAGGAATGAGAAGAAACTGCAAATGTTAGTAATTGTAAATCATTTTTCAAATGCTGTCAAAATCAGATCATCTCTCAGTCTTAACATGTTTACAATTGCAAAGCTCCACCACCTGTCAAGTGGCTTTTTATTAGAAGGATGGAATATATATTTTCTGAAAAAAATAGATGCATCTTACATTAAAAGTGTCATTAATTCAGTAGCCTACAAATAATTAGCTGGTTGAGCTGGAAGCTTAGGTTGAGATCTGGGTGGAGGGTGAAAAGGGAGCCGTTTTGCTCTTCATTAACTGTCGCTCCTGATAGAAAATGAGAAATTAGCTGTTTTATTGCACATGTAATAGGAGGAGCCAGCTGTGCTGTGAGAGCGAATATCTGTATGCGGTTAATGCTTCTGGTGGTCAGATAAGCTAGAACAAAAGCCAAAATGGGACAAGATGTTGGGCTGTGTTTTCCACAGTCTGTCTTTTTGCCTGGTGTCTCTAGGTTAAAAACAGCAGGTTACGCGGTCCTTTTTCACACAGTAGCAACTCCCAGGCATAGATTGGTGCGTGTGTTGCTGTCCTGGGAAAGACTCCGCTGATTGGATAAATGGGAAAGCAGTCTCAGCGAATGAACAGGAGGTTAACGCTGAAGACCTGCCGTGCGTACCACTCCCTCCATAGCTGTGACAATCTCTCTCAAACCAAAACAATGAATGAGGGAGGTAAACACTGACTATAGACCCTTTTTCCTTCATATAGTGCCTATTTCGTTGAGATAAGTGGTGAGTTTTTCAGGGTTTTAAAGCGATACTGTGTGCTATAAATAGCTCCTGTTTTGCAATTTTAGACCATCCTGCCGTGGATTTCTGAAAGATGCTCAGAACAGAAAAAACTGCCTGGCGTTTGGGATTCCTACATACCTTTGCTTTCTGTCTGTTTCTGAGTGGCTGTTTTGCACAGATTCGTTATTCTGTCCCAGAGGAACTCACTCGGGGAGCCTTTGTAGGAAATCTTGCTAAGGATTTAGGAATGGATGTAACAAAGCTTGCAGCTGCCAATCTGCAGGTGCTTTCTGATTCCGACTTCCAGTATTTCTCTGTGAATGTGAACACTGGAATCATAATAATCAATGACAGAATAGACAGAGAGCAGCTTTGTGGGCAGAACCTGCGGTGTTTCTTGCATCTTAAACTTGCTATTGAAAACCCGGTGGAGTTCTATCGCATCGAGGTGGAGATTCTGGATATCAACGACAATGCTCCTGAATTCTCAAGTAGCACAATCCTTCTTCAGATCTATGAACTGGCTGCCCTGGGTGCCCGTTTCCCTATCCCACACGCACAGGATCCAGACATAGGAACAAACACTTTGCAAACCTATCACCTCAGCCTCAATGAGAACTTCAGCCTCAATGTGAAGGCACGCACAGATGGCACCAAATTCCCAGAGCTGGTTCTGGAGAAAACATTGGACAGAGAGCGCGTGGCTGTCCACAATTTGATCCTGACAGCTGAAGATGGTGGCACATTCCCCAGATCTAGCACTGTACAAATTGCTGTCCACGTTCTGGATGCCAATGATAATCACCCAGTTTTTGACAAACCCACTTACAATATCCGCTTGGTAGAAAATTCTCCTCCTGGAACACTGGTGATTAAGCTGAATGCAACTGACTTTGATGAAGGGTCTAATGGACAGGTACGGTATTCCCTCAGCAGTCATAACTCTGAAGCATTGTGCAGAATATTTGCTATTGATAATATCACAGGAGAAATCCATGTTCAAGGGAGCCTTGATTTTGAAGAAGCCAGCGTATATGAAATTGAAGTGGAAGCTAAGGACATGGGCTCCCCTACCATGGAACAGCATTGCAGTGTTATTGTAGAAGTGACAGATGTCAATGATAATGCCCCTGAAGTCATTCTCACATCTTTCTCCAGTTCCATGAGTGAAGATGCACCTCCTGGCACAGTGGTTGCTGTGATACATGTCAAAGACAGAGACTCGGGGGATCAAGGGAAAGTCCAGTGTGATTTGTCAAAAAACCTTCCTTTTAAACTTCGGAAGGATTTCGAGCACCAGTATTCCTTGCTCATTGGTGAGCAACTGGATCGTGAGAACTCTTCTCAATACAATATCACTATCTGTGCCTTTGACTTAGGAAATCCACCCCTCTTGCAACAGATATCTTTCTCCATTACTCTGGCAGATGTCAATGATAATCCACCTCAGTTTGACAGGTCGTTTTATGAAGTAATCTTAGAAGAGAACAATCCAGTAGGAGTGATTCTCCTTAAAGTTTCTGCAACAGATGCAGATAAGGATCAGAATTCCCGACTATCTTACATTGTTTTGGACAGTCCAGGACAAGAACTGGTTGAAGATCTCACTTCTTTTGTCTCCATTAACCCAACAAATGGGGAAGTTTTTGCAGAGAGCTCCTTTGATTATGAGCGTACCAATCATTTTCAGTTTCAGGTGGAAGCTTGTGATGGTGGTTCTCCTTCTCTCTGCAACAGGGTTATGGTGCACATCTATCTACTAGATCAGAATGACAATGCACCAAAGATTCAGTTTCCTTTTACTGGGAAAGATTCAGTTGTACAATTCAGGATTCCTCGATCTACTGTGGCCAAAGCTTTAATCACAAAAATTATGGCAGTGGACTTGGATTCTGGGCAAAATGCTTGGCTCTCTTATCATCTAGAACAAGCCACAGATCTCAGTCTGTTTAGCATAACTCTTCACAGTGGGGAAATGAGGACTATGCGAATAATACAGGACCTAGACAATCCTACTCAGGAACTAGTCCTGGTTGTGAAAGACTCAGGAGAACCTTCCATGTCTACCTCAGTTACTGTGATCATATTCATGGAAGAGAGCACTCCTGAAGTGTTTCTAGGGTTAACTGCACACTCTCTGGAAAGTGAGAGACCGCCCACATTGACTTTGTATCTTATCATCTCTTTGGCAGCAATTTCTACCATCTTGTTGATTGTTTTGGTGGCCCTGGGAGCGAGATGTCTCCACTGTGATGCTCTTACAACACCTACCATCTTTGGATGCTGTGGAGGTAAAGCTAATGGGCTTGAAAATGTCCCAGATCACATGACGGGACATTATCATTATCAGCTGAGCCCTGGAGATGCCATGATTGGAGTACAGGTAGCCACTTCAGGACCTCCAGTCCGAGGATACAGATCTTGCTTTTCTCCTGTGTCAGATATCAGCGAGTTTGTATTTATGAAACCTAATTTGACTCTTAGGGCAGCCTCTTGCAGCAATCTAACTGAAGCCAGCTTCTTTCATAAGGTGAGAATTTTCTGCTTAAGCCCTGGGACCTGTACACATCTCATGGTTTCCTGCACACAAGAGATAAGGGTGGGGAAATCAGTGAATAATCTAATGCATAGATGGTGTTAATCTATACAAGCCCATCCCGAAGCCTTCTGAACTGTATGTCTAGCAGGCTGCGTGTAGGCTTTTTTACTTACTGATTTACTCACTCACTCACTTGCTTACTTAGGCATCTCTGTTGCTCCAGTTGTTTTGTTTCAGGGGGAAGGCTGGGAATTAAGGCTGGGAGGTTGTCGTTCTCTTTTTCCGAGGTTATGCATATTGTTAGCAGCTCTCTCTGCCTTTATTCTGCACCTTTGATTTCAGCTTTTTCAGCCAGGCAGTCTGTGCAAGCTCTTTTGGCCAACAGCACCCTTGGGACAGCTCTCTCTGCTGTGCTGGAAAAGGAGGGGGAGGAGGAGCATGGTGGCTCTGGAGACGGGCAAAGTATTTTGGGGGGTGTATTTTGAGAAAGGGGCTTCAGTGCTGTCACGGAGGAGAGAATTGCCACTACTATCCATTTCAGAGCTCTTTTTCCTCTGCTGCTCATTTTGCCAACGAGGAGCTGCTGCTGCTGCTGCTGCTGCCGCCGCTGCTGCTGCTGCTGCTGCTGCTGCTGCTTGAAAATCCATTCCCCCTCCTCTCCCTTCCCTCTCAAGCTGCAGCTCCCTTTTTGGGGGGCTGCGCTGCCCCTCTCGGGTCATCCCAGAGCCACCAGGTGGGAGGGACAGAGTGCATCTAGAAGCAACCAAAAAAAACCCAACAACAACCCAGCCCACCCACCCACCCACCTCCCCCCACCCCCGGCAAGCAGAAGCAGCAGCAGCCAGAAGCTGCAATCCTTTTGACTGAAGCAAGCCAGGCATGGACAGCAGACAGAATTTGCAATGGCAGCCGCTGTTATTTTTAGCTTCAGTGCTTTCCCTGCCAGATCTCATCTCCATGCAGATTCACTACTCCATCCCAGAGGACCAGGATCCAGGCTCTTACGTGGGGAATATTGCCAAGGATCTGGGAGTGGATGTGCGGACTCTGCGTGCTCGCCGCTTGCAGCTGGTCAGTGAGGGAATGCGCCACTACTTCCAAGTCAGCCTGGCAGACGGCATGTTACTCGTCAATGAGAGGTTAGATCGGGAAATGCTGTGCAGTTCCAGCCCCAGGTGTTCTTTCCCTTTTCAGCTGGTGCTGGAGAACCCACTGCAACTTAACCGGGTGGAGGTGGAGATACTGGATGTGAATGACAATGCCCCCCGATTCCCAAAGGACACTGTTTCTTTAGAAATCACTGAGGTTGCCAACCTAGGCACCCGATTACGGCTGGAAGTTGCAGAAGACCAAGACACCGGTTCCAATTCCATTGCAACCTATGAGCTCAGCCCAAATGAACATTTTGCTTTGAGCATCAATATCAGAGGAGATGGGGTCAAAATACCTGAAATTGTATTGGAAAAGCTCCTGGACAGGGAAAAAGCAGCTACCCATCATCTAATCCTGACTGCCCTGGATAGTGGAAATCCTGTTCAATCAGGCACTGTTCAGGTAACAGTCCATGTTCTTGATGCAAATGATAATCCCCCAGTGTGTGAACCACCTGTATCAAAGGTTTACTTGGAGGAAAACATCCAGGTGGGGACTGTTGTAACAAAACTCAATGTTACTGACTTAGATGAAGGACCTAATGGAGAAGTTGAATATTTCTTCAAATCCAGCAGCAGTATACAGCTAAAACTCCTTGACCTGTTTAGTCTGGACTCTCAAACAGGGGAAATCAAGACAAAAGTTTTATTGGATTATGAAGAAGCCAATGCATATGAAATAGCCATCTACATTAAAGACAAGGGATCCCCTGCCATGGAAGGTCACTGCAATATTAGAGTAGAACTTGTTGATGTTAATGACAACAGTCCAGAGATTATGATGACCACTCTTTCTAGCTCAGTGCAAGAAGATGCACCCATAGGGACAGTGATTGCCCTTATCCAAGCAAAGGACAATGATTCTGAGGAAAATGGGCAAGTCCACTTAGAGATTCCAAGACATGTCCCATTTAAATTGGTATCTTCATTTAAAGGGCATTATTCACTAGTGACCAATGCCCCACTTGATCGAGAGAAGACTTCTGGATACAGTATCACAATTAAAGCAACAGATTCTGGAATACCTCAAAAATCAACTGAGAAAAATATATTAATTCAAGTTTTAGACATCAATGACAATGCACCCACTTTCTCCATTCCTTCCTACACAGCCCATGTGGAGGAAAATACATCTCCTGGAACTCTAGTCTTTTCTGTGTCAGCCTGTGATCCAGATGTAGGTGTCAACTCCAAGTTGTCTTATTCCATTGTGGACACCGGAAATCATGGCTTGCCCATCTCAACCTATTTCCACATCAATCAAGAGAATGGCAGTATTTACACCTCCAGGGTTCTAGATTATGAGCAAGAAAAAGTCTTTCAAGTTTCAGTAGAGGTGAAGGACTCAGGTTTCCCACCGCTAAGCAGCACAACCACTCTTCATCTGTTCATAGTGGATCAGAATGACAATGCACCTGTAATTGTACACCCAGAAGTTCCCAAGGGTTCTGCCTTTCATCAGTCACTTCTAATCCCAGTGGAACCTGGATACCTGGTGACTAAAGTAGTGGCTGTGGATGCTGACAGTGGCCATAATGCATGGGTTTCATACCATTTGCTCCATGAGACAAATGAGGTAAACGCTTTCAAAGTAGAAGGCCACTCAGGAGAGATCCGTGTCACTCGGACACTGAGGGAGCCTGGGGTTTCTCACCGGTTGGTGGTAGAGGTGAGAGACAATGGGGTGCCGTGTCTTTCAGCATCATTGATTCTAATAATCTCCTCAGAGGATAATGCTGCACAGGACTTTACCAAGTCCTTGGACCTTCTCCCAAAGTCACCTGCCAGAGCCCAGAACTTAACTCTCTATCTTATCATCTCTCTTGTGGCTATCTCTCTGGTGTCTTGCGTAATGATGATTATTGTAGGAGCCAGGTGCTTCAAATCTGGCTTCTGTGTCCCAAGCTGGATCATGTCACGCTGCTGTAGTAGGAGGACAGACCGGAAATCTACCATAAATATCAGTGGGTATCCAAATCCAGAAGGCTTTATAAGATACCTTGAAGTGAGTGGATCTGGAGCTCAGAACTACAAGTCTTGTTTCTCTCCTATGTCTGAGCAGGGAGATTTCTTTTTTGTTAAACCTTTCAGTCATTCCACAACAGCAGAAAGCATTCTTGCCTTTGAACACACAGGCAGTGCTTTGCAGAACCCATGTGATGCGGTAAGAGACACCAAGCCAATGCTGGGAAATATATAAATATAAATATACACATATATATATATATATGTGTACTGTATATATATATTTGCAATCTATATTTAACAGAAACTCTGCCATGAACTTTCATTTGTCCTGAAGATACCATGTTCATGGGTGGGGAACAGGTTTGGACTTTTTTTGCAAGAGATTTAGGATGTTTTATTATAAATAACGTGTATTGCCATTTGTCTCCACACTGACATCTGTCTTTGCTCCTCAATGGGACGTCAGGATTAAAAGATAATGGAGTTAGATTTGTCAGTGATCCTGGTCTTGGTAGCTGTTATTTTGATTCTTTTATTCAGCGCAGCTAACAAAGTTTAAAAACAGAAACCAAATCTAGAAAGTTTAGAACGCAGATTAAAATTAACTATTAAAAAGTACTAACATAACCCAATGAATTGTTTGCCCTTTAATAGACAATGTTTGTGGTGTTGTTACTGTGTCAAGAAGGCTGTAGTGTCAATTTAGATGAGGAACAGGAAGTATGTTTAATGATGAATGAAAGTTAGCCGATGAAGTTCTGTTCAGTTATCCTCAATTTGTGCAGCAAATGGTTGGGAGAAAAGTTCTGAACAGATTTAACTGTTCACTAAAGATAGCTACTTTAACTTCATTTCAAACTCCAGCATGCAGGACATAGAAGTTTCAGGAACACTGTTTCCTGCTGGCCATTAGAAAAAACTTCCTAACCAGAAGTGCAGCTCAGTATTAGAGGCTGGGCAGCCATCGCTCAAGGTGGGTTGAATTTGGATTCCTGGACTGAACAGAGAATTGGATGCAGTGACCTAAATGACCCTTTCCCAGTTTATGGTTCCCTGAAAGGACATTGTGGGATATGTATTTGTTTCCTTGCTTCCAGTTGGAGATTTGCAAATATTATGCCTGATTAGGCTGACCATATTTCCTTGAGACGAAAACGGGACGGGACGGGGTCTTATGTAATATTCTGTATTCATGAAAAAGACAGGGGTCCCCGCCCCCCGGTCTGCCCGATTGGCTCCCGCCTGCAAACCCCACCCCTTGTCCGTACAATTGTCTCCCGCCTGCAAACCCCGCCCTCCAGTCCGCACGATTGGCTCCCACCTGCAAACCCCACCCCCGGTCCGCGCGATTGGCTCCCGCCTGCAAACCCCGCCTCCCAGTCCGCACGATTGGCTCCTGCCTGGCCAATCACCCTCCTCTCTGCCTCTCTGCCCTCCTTTGCTGTGCTCTGATAGGCGGGAGGGATTCCTCTTCCGGGCTGCCTCCACTCAGCAGCTCCAGCTCGGATCCTCCTCCTGTGCCATACCTGCCGGGTTTAGAAAACAAAATTGAGATTTTTATCAAAACGACAGGACGGTTGAAAAATGCTAAAAAAACAGGACTGTCCTGTTTAAAACAGGACGTATGGTCAGCCTGTGCCCGATGCATCATTTTTAGCACAAGTGATTGTGATTTCTAAAGATTTGCCAATTCCATAAAATGTTCTCTTGTCTTTCTCCCATTACTAGAATTCCATATGATTGTTAAGCAATATTCAGATTTACCATTGTTATAAAAATATAATGCTCACTTTTCATGTAGCAAAAATACAAAATTATTTATCCAAAGAGGTTAAAGAGCCGGGGCCTAAATGTTCAAGACAGGGCAGATATCTTTCTTTTGCTTTGGGGCTCACTTTTTTTAAATTGCCCTCTAAGGGTACAGGGACTTCACCCCATATCCAGGGCTAACAATTTTATCCTTGGGGGAAAGATGCTTCTATTTTTTTGTTGCTTTTTTGGGGGGGTAGCCATTTTCACTGTTAAAATGGCCACCCACGAGCCCCACCCGACCCTCCACTAACCATCACATTGCCATTTGCTGCTGAATTTCAGTGCTACAGAACTGGGGGCTCTGGAGTCTACAAACTTTGGCTGGGGATCTACAAGTTACATGATATTTCCTTAAAGCATAGCTTTCCAAAGTGTGTGTCACGACACACTACTGTGTCGCCTGCGGTGTCCTGGTGTGTCGCGCAAAAACCCGGAAGCGCTGGTGGGGGGAACCGAAAGAAGCAGCACCCCCGCCAATCAGTGCCGCTGTGGAGCTGATTGGCGGGGGTGCCGCTTCTTCCGGTTCCCCATCAGTGCTTCCGGGTTTTCGCGCGACACACCAGGAAACTGCAGGCCGCGTTGCCGCCGCCGCGCCACCGCTATTGGTGTGTGTCGCCAACATGAAAAGTTTGGAAAGCTCTGCCTTAAAGAAAGAATTGCAAATGCTATCAACTTTATTTTCCTGAACAGAACGCATGTAGCCTTTAAGGTTATTTTATTATTTTGTGTATTTTAATTTTGACTGTATAATGCTATAGAGGCATTTCTTTAAAAAAAAACTTTTGAAGTTCTACATGTATGAAGTAATAAATACATGATCTTAATTGCTATAGTAGCGGGGGAAATTCTTCAGGAATTCTCCTAAAAGAGTACACCCATTAGGGCTGTGCCTGCTTAGAATTGGTTAGAAATAGTGTTTTGGAACTTGTAGAAGCACAGCCACTCTCTGCCTTTCATGAAAGGAACCTGACTTTTTTAAGTGAGATGGAAAAAAAGATGCTTCTGCTGCTATCATAATTCCATTCGTTTAAGTTTTGTGTCTTCAAGTCAGTGTTGGCTCCTGGTGGCTGCCTGAACAGGTCCCTGCAGTTTCCTTGGCAAAGCTTTCGGAAGTGGTTTGCCATGGCCGCCTTCCTAGGTCACCCAGCTGGCTTTGTGCCTAAGGCAGGACTATTGCTCACAGTCTCATGGTTCCTAGCCTGGGGCCATAACCACCACACCCAACTGGCTCTCCTGTTAAAGTGAAGGTGGCTCTTAAAGCAACAGCCTGATGGAAGCCTAAAAGAGGTCTGGCCCCTTTGAAGAATAGCAGCGAGGTGCAAAGCAGTTCTGAATCATTGTCAAAGTATGCACAGCCCTACACATAATCCACTGGACTAGGGGGTTTTCTTGGCCAAGTTCTCTAAAAATGAACGAGAGCTTTAAGAAGTCTCAACAGAAGATCATGTCCTTCGTGTAGAGCAGTCACACCTGAATATTATTGAATTTGCAAGGAAGATTTCCTAATCAGTTAACTCATAGTGTGGGGCATAATGAACCATTAGTGAAGGGGACAATTAATTTAAGAAAAAACAATTCCCTCACTAATTTTAATTCAATACATTTATGATAGTTCATTTTATTTTGCTTCTGGATTTTGCTAGTAGAATGGAGATATGTATAGAAACAAATGCAATATTTTGCAATGCATTATATTCTATCCTGATTGCTCCCAAACACTCAGTTAGGATTGCCATATGTAGGCTATACAAATCCAGGTAGCCACTAGATGCAGAAATGAGATACAGAAAAATCTTTGCTGCTAGTTTGTGGTCCCCCAACTTTTTGCATCCCAGATTGATTACCCTGTTTGAAATTGTTTTTTTCATATACATACCGTCACTCCAGCTTGCTTTCCATTATTGTGGTCTTCTGAAAAAATCTAGTTAAAAGATTTTTAGGATTTGGCAGCAATCCCATACTTTTTACTCTATAAAATTAAGTAACCTGTTGAAATCTGTGGCTGCTCAAAAGATATGTGTGTCAATGACTACATTTATATGTTCATATCTCAGACTCAGTGTATAATTATTATACCTATTAGCTCTCCATACTATAGAAACAAATGAGAAAGCAAATGTAAACAATGAAAAGCTCATTGATGGAAGATTCTGTGCAAGTTTTGTCTCAGGCAGTGTATATGTATTTCTGTATGTAGACACACACAAACATACATGCTCAAACATACTCTCTGTATGAATATATTTGATCTTAGCGTTCAATCAAACTGATTAAGGGATTTTTTCCGATAATGTGGCTATGATAAGCCACATTCAGGCTATTACAGATAGTCCTCGCTTACCAACCACTTATTCAGTGACCATTTGAAGTTACAACGGCACTGAAAAAGAAGCCTTATGGCTGGTCCTCGAAGTTGTGACCATCGCAGCATCCCTGCGGTCACGTGATCAAGATTTGGGCACTTGGCAACCAGCACACATTTACAATGGTCGCAGCATCCTGCAGTCACGTGATCACCATTTGCGACCTTCACAGCTGGCTTCCAACAAGTAAAGTCAATGGGGAAACCGGCAGGAAGTCACAAGTCACGGTCACATGACATTGTGTTTAATGACCCGCAGTAATTTGCTTAACGACCGCAGCCAGAACTGACGAACTGATGTAGTAAGTTGGGCACAGTCATGTGATGTTTCACTTTACAACTTAGCGACGGAGTTGCCAGTCCCAATTGCAGTCTGTAAGTAAGTCGATGAAGGTTCTCAGTCATCCAGGTGGAATTGTCTGTAGCTTGAATCATGTCAACTGGATTTCTATTTTCTCAGTGGAAACGTTTCGATGAAGGTAAGATGTAGTGTATGCAATCCAGTGCAGTGAGGAGTGCTCTGAGCTCTACATTGGAGAAACCAAACAACCTTTGTACAGGAGGATGGCCCAACACAGGAGGAGCAACACCACAGGACCAGAGTCAGCAGTTTACCTTCATCTAAAGGAAAAAGGACACTCATTTGAGGACATTAATGTTCACATTTTAGACAGGGAAGATAAGTGGTTTGAAAGAGGGGTCAAGGAATCCATTTATGCCAACTTGGAAAATCCTTCTTTGAATAGAGGTGGGGGCCTCAGGCACAATCTTTCCCCTATTTTCCTTCCTGCTTTGTCCTCTGTGCCTAGGAAGATTAAGACCATTTCGCAATCTCAACAACAGCAAGGTAATCTTAACGATCCTCCTTTGGATGATAAAGGGACTTAGAAATAAACATCTCAAATAACCATGACCTAGCCTCAGGTGCAAGGTCACACAGCCACCCTAGAAACATATTTAAGGATTCCCTTACAAACTTTGCTCAGACTGAAGAAGCTTCTTGGATAAGGAGCGAAACGTTTCCACTGAGAAAATAGAAATCCAGTTGACATGATTCAAGCTACAGTCTGTAAGGACTACCTGTACCTAATAAGTTTCTTATCAATAAGGTATGCATAATCATTTGAATCTTCCCCCTTTTTCTCCTTTCCTTTTCTCTCCTGTAGCATTCTGAAATACACATTCTATTGGCAAAAAAAACTGTAGTAAAATAATTCTCTCTCAGGACCAACCCTCCCCTACTCATTATTTGTGATATTCAATAATCCTTTTTCAGGTTTGTTTCATATTTTATTTATTTTAATAGAGTACTTTTCTGAATGACTTCTCTGGTAGGTTAGATAATATTTCAGATTGTGGTGGTACTGAAGTGCTGTTGAATAAACAAGCAAACATTTTTAGCATACTATTTAATCATGCATTCCTGTTTGGAAGTATTTTGGAAAATGTCTTTGTATACTTGTGCATATTGTTTATAATTCAAACTTCCAAAGCATAAGCTAAGCATATATTACAGCTTATATTTAATATTCTGTAGTAATAATGAAGCTGCTGTGCTTAAATTGAAGAATAGAAATATGTTCCTCTTTATGTTTTTTTTCCAGCAAGCACAACCTAACACAGACTGGCGTTTCTCTCAGGCTCAGAGACCAGGAACTAGCGGGTAAGTTGTTTTTACACAGATAGATACTCTTTGCTTTTAACGATAGATCTTACTTTTGTACTATAAAAGTATGTGAAAATATTTATAGCTTGGGAAGTAGTAGACTTTTTCTAGATCTTTGTCAGATCATGCTGGAATATTTCCAAAGATTACAGTGTGAAGTTTGGATCTTATTAAACTCATTTTTTGGTTGCGCATGGCCCGGAAGTAGAAGATGTGTAATATTTTAATCTTTTTTTCTACTTACAGTTACCAAAATGAAGCTAAAATTGTCCGACATACTTTACTGATGAATAGTAAGACATATGCATAGGAAAGCCGGTTGGGTGAATTTGGGCCACCCCAACATACCTCACAGGGTTGTTGTTGTAGGGAAAATAGGAGGAGGAAGGAGCATTAGGTATGTTCCCCACCTTGAGTTATTTATAAAAATAATAAAGGCAGGATAAAAAAATATTCAGAACCCCCATACATTTGATTATTTGCCAGTTCAAACTGTATTAGAACATTTACAAGGAAAGTTTCAGACAGAGATTTTGTTCCTTTCACAGAGTTGTGATAGAAAAGTCTAGTCTAAAAGATGAAAACTCTAATTAAAGGTTGGAGGAGGGTCCTGAGATTTTGAATGCAAATTTTGTTGTCTTGACCACAACCCAACTTTTCCTCTCTTGCTCCTAGCTTTAATAGCCATCCTAACAAAGAACACAAAATTGACCACAGAATGAAAGGGTTGGAAGTGACCTTAGATCGAAGGTCTCCTGCCCAGTGCAGACATTCACTACTGTAGCTTCTCTGACTTCTAATGAAGGAGTGTCACCACCTCCGTAGGTTGTCTGTTCCGTTGTTGAACAACCCTAACATCTAGGATACTTTTTCTGACATCCAGCCAAAATCTTCATTGTAATTTATACCACTGTTTTGTTTCTTATCTTTTGGAACAACTCTGAACAATTCTGCTCCATCCTCTACATGACAGCCCATTTTGTATGTTTGATCTCAGTCACAATATTATCTGATAATTTATTGACAATTTTTTTCTTATGGTCCTGGAAGACTTGGTTCTCAGTTTTCCTGGTTACCAGCAGGGCTGCCACTTTTTCTGCTTTTCTACTTGCCCAATTCTAGTTCTTTTACTGGGGCCACTGGAACCATACATATTTTTGAGAGAGCTGTTGTTACATACTAGCTAATTGAGCAGCAATCTGATTTTCCTGATTCAAAATTCATCTCTGCTACTCTTGTAGGGCTCAGTCTTCTCATTTGCAGTCTGGGGATAGTAAAACCTATTTACTTTATACCAGATGGGGAATTTGTAGCTCTTTATTTCTTGCTAAGGGGCATGGTGGCTCAGCGGGTAAGACGCCAGGCTTGTCGATCGGAAGATCGCAAGTTCGGAGGTTCGAATCCCTAGCCCCGCGTGACGGAGTGAGCTCCCGCACTCGCCCCAGCTCTTGCCAACCTAGCAATTCGAAAGCATGCAAATGCAAGTAAATTAATAGGTACCACTTTGGTGGGTAGGTAACAGCATTCCGCGTGCGTCATGCCGGCCACATGACCGTGGAAGCGTCTTCGGACAGCGCTGGCTCTTCGGCTAACAAACGGAGATAAGCACCGGCCCCTAGAGTGAGACACGACTGCACAAATGTGCGGGGGGAACCTTTACCTTTACCTAGAACAAATGACAGTTGGAAAGAACAACTTTGATTTTAAAATTCCCTTCTCACCCCTATGGGTGGTATGTGTCTTCCTGGGAGTTTGAGGGTTCTGTGCAGTATCTTAGCTGTTCCTAGCATTGCGCTCTTGTGGACAGAGAGCTCTGATGTTGCTCCTGGGATCTATTGGAGCCACTCTCCCAGCTTAGGAGTCACAGCCCCGAGTGCTCCTACCACCACTGGGACCACTTTGGCCTTCACTTTCCACATCCTCTCTAGTTCCTCCTTCAGGTGCTGGTACTTCTCCAGCTTCTCATAGTCCTTCTTCCTGATGTTGCTGTCACTTGGCACCGCTACATCTATCACCACCACCGTCTTCTGGTCCTTGTCTACTACCACAACGTCTGGTTGATTGGCCAGTACCTGCCTGTCTGTCTGAATCTGGAAGTCCCACACGATCTTAGCCCTGTCGTTCTCCATGGCCTTCTATGGAACCTCCCATCTGGACTTTGGAGGGTCTAGCCCATACGCTGTGCAGATGTTCCTGTACACAATGTCAGCTACTTGGTTGTGCCGTTCAGTGTATGCTGTTCCTGCCTGCATCTTACACCCTGCCACTATGTGTTGGACTGTCTTTGAGGCCTCTCTGCCCAGTCTGCACCTTGAATCCTGTCTAGTGTGGTAGACCCCAGCTTCTGTGGATCGGGTGCTTAGTGCCTGTTCTTGTGCTGCTATGATCAGTGCCTCAGTGCTGTCTTTTAGTCCAGCCCTTTCCAGCCACTGGTAGGATTTCCCAAGGTCAGCCACCTCAGCTATCTGTCGATGGTACATCCCATGCAGAGTCTTGTCTTGCCATGGCACTTCCTCTGCTTGATCTTTCTTCCATGTCTGCTGCTGCTTCAGGCATTCTCTCAGCAGCTCATTTTTAGGTGCCATCTTACTGATGTCACCTTGACATTGTCTCATCCAGGACAGTGGCTTTGACACTCACCAGACCCCGCCCACCCTCTTTCCGGCTGGTGTACAGTCTCTGGGTGTTGGACTTGGGGTGAAACCCTCCGTGCATTGTGAGGAGCTTCCGGGTCTTCACATGAGCAACCTCCATGTCCTCCTTTGGCCAGCTCACTATACCAGCAGGGTATCTGACGACTGGCAGGGCATACATGTTAATGGCATGGATCTTGTTCTTCCCATTGAGCTGGCTCTTCAGGACCTGTCTTATCCTTTGGTGGTACTTGGATGTTGCTGTCTTTCTTGCCTCCTCATTGTGGTTCCCATGTGACTGTGGGATACCAAGGTACTTGTAGCTGATCTGTATGTCTGCTATGTGGCCTGCTGGTAGTTCCACCTCATCAGTCTCAACTACCTTCCCTCTCTTTACTACCATCCGGCCACACTTCTCTAGTCCAAATGACATCCCAATGTCCTCACTGTAGATCCGTGTCAGGTGGATCAGCGACTCGATGTCTTGTTCACTCTTAGCATACAGCTTGATGTCATCCATGTAGAGGAGGTGGCTGATGGTAGTTCCACTCTTGAACTTGTATCCATATCCAGTTCTTGTGATAATCTGGCTGAGGGGGTTCAAACCCATGCAGAACAGCAGTGGGGACAATGCATCACCTTGGTATATTGTGGAGTCCATGGTGCTCTTTGAGCCTTGTTGTTTTCTTGCAAACGTTTCATTGCCAGGCTAGGCAACATCTTCAGTGCGAAAAGGGAGTGGAACTTGCTCTCTGTTTATATACCCTGGCTTGTCCTGCCTGTGTTGGTGGGGGTGTTGTACTCTCCTTGGTAGTACCTTGATTGGGTTGTTGTTTGTTGTCAACAACCCAATCAACAACCCAATCAAGGTACTACCAAGGAGAGTACAACACCCCCACCAACACAGGCAGGACAAGCCAGGGTATATAAACAGAGAGCAAGTTCCACTCCCTTTTCGCACTGAAGATGTTGCCTACCCTGGCAATGAAATGTCTTGCAGAAAACAACAAGGCTCAAAGAGCACCATGGACTCCACAGTTTAACCCTGAGCTACAAATATTCTCTTTGATTGGTACCTTGGTATATGCCACACTTGATGGCCACTTGTGCGAGCTGTCTTGAGTTGACTTCCAGTGTTGTCTTCCACAGTCCCATTGAGTTCTTGAGGAAGGTCCTTAGTGTCCTGTTGACTTTGTATAGCGCCAGGCATTCACAGATCCATGTGTGTGGCATTGAGTCGTAGGCTTTCCTGTAATCAATCCAGGCTGTGCTCAGATTGGTCTGTCTAGACCTTGAGTCTTGGGTGACTGCTCTATCTATGAGCAACTGATTGGAGCCTCTGGTGTTGTTCCCAATGCCCTTCTGAGCTGTCCTCATGTATTGGCCCATATGGTCCTGCAGCTTGGCGGCTATGATGCCTGATAGGACTTTCCATGTTGTGGGGAGGCAGGTTATTGGCCGGTAGTTGGACAGTGTTGTTCCCTTGTTGGGGACTTTCATGATCAGCACTGTCCTACCTTGTGTTAGCCAGTCTGGGTGGGAGCCTGCTGCTAGCAGCTGGTTCATCTGTGCTGCTAGGCGTTCATGCACTGCTGTTAGTTTCTTTAGCCAGTAGGTGTGGATCATGTCTGGGCCAAGTGCTGTCCAGCTCTTCATGTGCTTGACACGCACATTGAGACTTGTTAATCAGTCTCGAGAGTTGACTGTAGCTAGTTTATCCATGATCTTTTGCCTCATATCAGCTGCTGTGCTCTGTAATGGAGGGGGTGGCAGTGACGTTCCAGCTTCAGGTGTTGGCTGCACCTCCAGTTGTTCTTCCGGGTCTTCTTGAATCTGGGATATAATGTATAGTTGGTCTATCTCAAGTTGTGAGAGCAGCTTCCTCTTCACTATGTTGAAGCGTTGGGTAACTAGCTGTTTCTCAGTTAGTGTGGATGCAGGTCTTCTGTCCATCCATAGTTCCCTCATACGTTTCATATATCCCCTCTCATTAGGTCTACTGTTGTACTAGCATTCCACCAATCCCAGGTTCTCTTGTCTCGTCCATCTATGGTTTGTTCCAGTAGCCCACTTACTGTCAGATTGCCCTGATTCCCCAACATCTCATGCGGACCCTGTTAATCCGGGCGATGTCCGAGCCGGCATGACTCTCTTAGTTCGTGTCACTCTCATATTTTGAGGTAGGCAGGTGAAGCGTTAGGGGGTCTTTGCCCAAGGACCCCTACTGGTAAGGTAGTACAGCTGGGATTTGAACCTCGGTCTCCCATTCCAAAGGCGGAGCTCTAACCACACTATATATAATCTATCTTGTCATTCAGAACTTCATCATCATCATCATCATCATCATCATCTACTTTAAAAGCAAAACTGTGCAGAATTGAATACGCAAAAGAAATGTAAATTTCTTAATATAGAAAATGCCTGCATCAGAACTGTAACATTTGTCCCCAAAATGTGTTTGTATATTTAACAGCTGCTTGGCAACCAGAAATTCACTAGTTTAACCTTTTTCCTCTCACTTCTGCACAACTGAGAAACACATTTGTGTATGGGAAAAGTGGTCAACAGATGAAGCTTTTCTCAATTATGCAGAGGCACTGATGAGAAGAAAAGGCTTTATCTGCCAATTGCTTCTTGTCCTACATCAGTTAAAGGTAGCCATCAGATTCATCAAACTCCAAGGCAGAGCAGAACAATTTGGAATAGATTTTCATTTGTCTAGGGTGGAACATATGCACTTGAACTTTCTCCTTTCCAGACTTGGGCCTTTGCGAATTTCAGGTTCTAAATTCTTCCTTTGGAGCTTTGCAACGCTGTAGATGGTGGCACTGTAACAGATGTTTAAAAGTTAAACCTCTTTTAAAAGATGCTTAAAAGTATTCACTGTTTATGTAGAATGCAATGATGAGAACTGTGATGATTCCAGTTCTTAAACTCCAAAATCCTCAATTCCTCAGTACAGGTCATTTAGGATATAGAAGGAATCTTTATTAAGAGGTAGTAACATGGAACATAGCCAAAGCTCGGAATGAGGGTTTCCCACTCATTCCATTGATTAAACATTTTCCCCTTCATGTCATCCCCTCCTCCCCCCAGTTCATTCCCACTCAGTTCTCACCCCTCCTGACCTGCATCCATCTCCCAGACATTTCCAGATGGCACCAACTGAACAACCTTGGTGCAAGTCTCTGCTGCTGTAAACACGCCCCAACTGTCTTCGTTGGAATGTTACCCATTCCTCCCCCCTGCTCCTCAGAGTTCATTGGGGCTGACGCGGATCTAGCTAACATCCCCCATCTAATCTACAGTTTGCAACTCATGGCAGGATTCGCACCAGTGCGAATCATGACAGGAACAGGAATACTTAGTGCCTGATAGGTCTGCCCTCAAAAATGATTCTTACAGTCAGGTAACAATCAGCTGATTTCCCCAGCATTACAGTGACTTGAATGAGTGAAGAGGCAGATCTTCAGTTATTTTAATTGCTTATTGACACAGTCACATTGTCACCCACCCATCCTTCTGTTAACACAATTCAAAATATGGATATCCTATGTAGATCATAGATTCATCATAATAAAAATAAACAATTAGAATACACATACTGTAAAAGCTAATATACCACACTCTTGACGGAATCAAGTTCAGAAAAGAAGAAGAAAACAAAAAAATTACCTTTTCTAAACATCCTCATTAGCAGAGAAAACAACAGCAAACTGCAGACTCAACTCCATAGGAAATCAACTCACCCAAAAATATCTTCAACTACAATAGTAACAACCCAACAGCACCCAGAACAAGTTGACTAAAACCTCTATTCATATTATCCATAACACACTGCAGCACACTAGAACTACAAAAAACAGAAATAAACTATTACAGGACATCCCTTCAACACGGTGGATTATGCTTTCATTTTGTTGCATTCTTGCTATGAGTCCTGAGATTGAGGATCCCGTCAGAATCCCTGTGATCTATTTGGATTTGAAACTGCAGTGAGGCATACAGTAGGTCACTTCGTTTTAGAAGTTTGTGTGTTTCAATTTTTGTATTTTCAGGTAGGTTGGGTGAGTTGTGGAGCAGTTTTGTCTCTAACTAATTTTGGGTCAGTTGATGTGAAGAGAGCAATGACACCACAATTTACTTCTTTTCAGCTGTTAAGTCTTTTACTTTTGTAAGATATTGTACTAGTGAGCTGATGGAGTACTTGCAGCCATATACTAGATGTTTAAGTTTCTTGATCAGTCTTTGTATAAGTTTTATATAGAGGTCCTTGTAGAGGTCCCTTCTTTTTCTTGCTCTTTCTCCTCATCCAGCATTCATAGCAATATTTTACCATTGCAAAGACCATTACTTTAACTACTCTGATCTTTCTCATTGTAATGTCTTCACAATCTTCTCTAAATTTGTCACTGCCTGCCTCTCTATGATTTATGTCTTCTTTACATCTCCAACACCCTGTCCATCTTTATCTGTTCTTGAGATGAAAAAAAAATGAAACTTGCTACTACCTTCACTTCTTCACTACTGACTGTAAGGTCACTAAGCCTGCACCTTGACATTACCTTTGCCTGCCAATTTTGCTTCCAGCCTTCATCTTTTCAAATCCTGGCATGCTTACAATAATATCACTGTAAAAGTAAAACAGGTATTATGACAGTACTGTATAATCCTTGCCTCAGTCCCCAAAGCACTCTGTTTCTCCTGATTTAGTTCCTATAGTAACTTCTTGTTCATTATAAAGTTTATTCAGAAAAAAAATAGTTTTGGCCCTCACATTAGACTTAATGTGTTCCATATTTTGACCTCATATACACAATCAAAACCTTTCTTTATATAAGATATAAAGGAGGAAGGAGTATTAGGTATGTTCGCTGCCTTCAGTTATTTATAAAAATAATAAAGGCGGGATAAAAATTAAATAAATAAATATATCTTATATTCTCTTGCTTTCTTTCCATTACTTCTCTTATCTCATGTCTCCAGGCTTTTCTAAAACCTGCCTGTTCATGTGGCATTTTTTATTTCATCTATGGCTCCATTCTTCTTTGAAAGATCTTAAGCAAATGTTAACTTGTGGGAGGATCTATTAATTGATTTTATTTAACTTGTTACACTACCAACTACTGAACTCAACAGTTTTTAGTAAAAACTGTAATGGTTCAGTAACTACTGTAGTGTAATGGTTTGATAGTTTGCACATAGGTTTATGTACCCGTCTTTTCCAATCTCTAGGCCAGAGCTTTCCAAACTGTGTGTCGGGACACGTTAGTGTGTCGGCTGCAGTGTCTGGGTGTGTCGCGGCTGCTTCTGCTTCCGAGCCCTCCCAGGATTCCACGCAGGTCCTAGTGCCTGCCTTGCGCCCTGCTGCCTCCAAACCTGCTGTGATTCTGCGCAGGTCCTAGTGCCTGCCTTGTGCCCTGCTGTAAGAGTGTGTCGCAAAATGATGCCCTGCTGTAAGAGTGTGTCACGAAATGATGCATGTCTAAAAAGTGTGTCACCAACATGAAAAGTTTGGAAAGCTCTGCTCTAGGCCATACAGCCTTGTTTCATATTTTTATTCATTTATTTATTTTTATCCCGCCTTTATTATCTTTATAAATAACTCAAGGCGGGGGACATACCTAATACTCCTTCCTCCTCCTATTTTCCCCACAACAGCAACCCTATGAGGTGAGTTGGGCTGAGAGAGAGTGACTGGCCCAAGGTCACCCAGCCGACTTTCCTGCGTAAGGCGGGACTAGAACTCTCAGTCTCCTCGTTTCTAGCCCAGCACCTTAACCACTAGACCAAACTGGCTAGAGCTTTAACTGCCCATTCTTTTTTAGCTTTAAATAGTTCAGTGTGCGTTTTATCTGCACCTGGCTGTTTTCTGCTTGACAGCTGGTCCGTTGCCTGTCCCTTCCTAGCAGAGTTGGCCTGGTATATATTCTCTCTCTACAAATGTTTCTGTCTTTTTAAAATCCTTATGTTTATTAAACACTTTTTAAGTGTTAAGGATCTAAGATCTTAATCTTAAGATCCTTATGTTTATTAAACACATGTTTATTAAACAAGTGAAGAGATGGAGGGAATTCTTGCAAATGTGTAGGTCAGGGCTTTCCCAAGTTTTCCCGCGGCGACACACCAACCGCCGTGGTGTGTCGCCGCGGGAAAACCTGGAAGTGCCGCGGTTGCGGCAGCGCGCAAAAACCCAGAAGCGCTGCTGCCGCTTTCAAGTTTTTGCACGCCGCCATTGGTGTGTCGCCACGGGAAAACCCGGAAGCGCTGATGATGATCAGCGCTTCCGGGTTCTGTGGCACACAGTTTGGAAAGCTCTGGTGTAGGTGATGCATCTGGGTGGGATAGCTAATACTCCAGAATAAAGGAACAAATTTTAAAGCAATCTTGATAGGTTAGAAAAGGGAGCTGAAAATAATAGAATGAAATTTAAATTTCTTCAGTTAAGAAAAAGAAATCAAATGCACAAGTACAGGATGGGGGATAACTAGCTTGACAATTGCACCTGTAAAAGGGTCTTGTATAGGCCTCCATCCCTTCAGCCAAAAGTGGTCTCATTGCAAAGGTCTCTTTGACTTATGGACAGACCTGTCACTTTCTGAATCTGCTCTCCCACTTACCCTGTTGCATTTCTTTATGCAAGCATGTGCCAGTGGGTTTTAAAAAGCAAATTGGCATGGCTGCCATGGCACAGCCATTTTGAGTATGATGGAACTTCATAAAAGGAAATCAAATTGGAGCTTTGAATCTGGGCAGAGCATGGTAGAACTGCCCGTCCCACATTAGTTGAGTAAAATCTGTCCTTAATTGCCCTGAACTGCAAACTCAGTGTCCTATTTTTCTTAAAATTTAGAATCAGTGTTATTTGCACAAAGATATATGCTCGTACCATTAAAAAAACAGCAGTTATGTAATAATAGTCACCAAATGCTTAGCGCCAAAGACCATGATGTACAAAATGTGTACTTTTTTCAGGAACTAATACTTGGTGAGTTAGTTTATCTAATTAATATTAATATCAGAGAAGTTAATCTCTCTTCTCCTTATTGGGGAAGGGGGTGTTTTGTTTTTATAAATACCAAGAATAAGCCTTGATACATATTATGTGAAGAAATAAAGGTAGGATATAAATCAAATCAATTAATAAAAATTTACACTATCTTTTTGTCTCTATTGTACCTTTTCAAATATTTCATTTGTTTTGTTTCCTCTTAGATCTCAGAACGGAGATGAAAATGGAACTTGGCCAAACAATCAGTTTGATACTGAAATGCTTCAGGCTATGATTTTGGCATCAGCAAATGGTTAGTGTCCACAAATAATGTAACTTATATTAGTACTGCACTCACATCCCCCCATCCCTTTAAAAATTAGTATAAAATATTTGTACTGCAAAAGATTTGTGTTTGAAAGCTAAAGTACATCTTATGTCAAACTTGTCAATAGTCACTGTATATTATATAAAATATTATATTAAAAAGGATTCATGGAATGAGATTGGATGGTTTGTAACCATATGTAGATTAGAGAGCTTTTTTGCTTAATTTTAACTGCGCTGTAAAGTGGGTAAGACTATGCATATATTGGTGTGGGATTATATTGAAATTTAAGGCTTAGAATTTATAAATTGGTATATGGTATCAGAGCTTGCTAATTGCTATATTGTGTACTATTTCCATATTTTACTTTCTTGGAGTACTTATGATTCTTTTTCTTAGGTTCTCACAAAAAAGGAAGTAAAATTTTTCCTGCTTTCTGCTAAACTTTGTCTCATGATTTTTTCTCTGTATGGATATTAACTATCCCATACATTGAAACAAGATGCTGAATGAATTTGTGACATTGATATTAAAAAATCCACTGTGCTCAAATTCTCTGTTCTCGTATATCAGTGAAAGGTTGTTTTAAAGAATGTGAAATTAGTTTATTTGATCTTAAAATGAGGTGAGTCAGGCAGCATACAAGTTTAAACAGTTATTATAATAATAACTATTATTATACTAGATACCTCAGAGAGAATTTAGTTGCATATTATAGAAGTACTTCAACAGCCAAAACATTATTTCATATGGTCTGGAGGCAATGGCAAACCACTTCTGAAATCTTGTCCAGGCAGTTGCTGAGGATCGGACACGATCGAACGGCAAAAAAAAAAATCATCACTGCATTTGGGATTGAAAGTCTAGGATTGTTAACAGAACTTCAGACCTATTGCTGTGGGTTAAGGATTCATATATTGTGCCGGGCTGTATTCCCAGTATTTCAAACTTATCAAGACATTGAGCATTGTGGATTTTTTGTGAATGTTAATGGCCGAACAAATTATTATACAACACTGGAAGGAAAAATCTGCCTCTGATGTGCAGCACAACTGTCTGTCAGTGTTTGAATTAAGAAAGGGAGAGGGAAGAGGTCTTTCAAGGTATTGGGTTAAACTTCTGGGAGTTCCCTTGTTTATAAGATTTTTCCAGGCTTCTTTTCTCCTTCCTTCCTTCCTTCCTTCCTTCCTTCCTTCCTTCCTTCCTTCCTTCCTTCCTTCCTTCCTTCCTTCCTTCCTTTTTTCTTTTCTTTTCTTTTCTTTTCTTTTCTTTTCTTTTCTTTTCTTTTCTTCTTTTTAAAAATGATCTTACAGCATATTGTCAACGTTATTATATATTTGTTAATTAGTATAATTAACTGTAAAAGAATGTGGTGAGGTTTCGTAGTGTAGGGTTGTTGGCCAAGAGAATGGGCTACAAACTCAGGAAGGCCCCAGATTCAAATCTTCCTTCCCTAAGACATTAGTACTGTAGGTGCATTTAAGCTCTCTCTTTGATTCATCCCTCATTGACACAGAAAAAAAATATTGCTTTAAAGGTTTTGAAACACAGTATCATATTAATGCTAAGTGTTGTTGTTATTATTATTAGTTTATATTTGTTTTAATTTATTAAACAGTAAATCTATATAAATCTATATGTGCAGATTACATCAACCATGCTATATGTTTGGGAAACCCAAAGAATGGAGTACCTAATTATTAGAGAGGCAACATGCGTTACTTCTCTTGCCAGAGGAACTACTAATACAGGGGTTGTTTGTTTGCTTGCTTGTTTTCAGGGAATTCAGGCAATTGTTCATGATTCAAGCAGATATTAGGAATTTATTTAGATATGCTTGTATAATCTAACATTTTCTAAAGCATATGCCTCTTGAAGAATAAGGAATTTCAGGGAAGAGAAAAGGTCTTTCTCAGTCAAGTCTGCACATACCTGACATCAGTTGAGTATTACTTTAAAACCTATTTATTTCCCTCTTCCTATCCTAATACTCCTGCAGAAGCTGCCGCTGCCGCCGCCGCCGCTAATCCAGATGGGAATTCTACTCTGGGAGGAGGCGCCACCGCGGGCACCATGGGCCTCAGCACCCGGTATGGCCCCCAGTTCACCCTTCAGCATGTCCCTGACTACAGGCAGAACGTATACATTCCTGGCAGCACGGCTACCCTCTCCAATGCCTCTGGCAAGCGTGACGGGAAACCTGCCGCCTCTGGAGGGGGAAACAAGAAGAAGTCAGGCAAGAAGGAGAAGAAGTAGAATCCACAGGATAACCCAGCCACGTCCATGTCGATCTGAAGGGCAGGCTCTTCCAGCACTCCCCCAGTTCATAGCCGAGAATGGAAGATGAATGTGAATTTGTGGTTAACCTTTTTTTTAAAAAAATATGGAACATTGTGACTGTACATTGTGGTTGTCATCTAAGTTTATGAGTAGATGTACTGCCGTTATTCATGATGAAAAATATCTGGATAGTAACAAATACAGTGTGTACTCTTTTGAGGACGATCTAATATGCAAGGGTGCCAGATCTTTGAAACATTTTCTCTCCTGAATGGTCTGCACCGCCAACAAAGTTTAGGATGGGCTCTGCTCATTGTAAATAATTATTCTGAACAGAGTTTTTTATTTATATAAGTTCCTCCATTTTTACGAAAATTCTCACTTTTCCAAATTTTGATAGAAGTTCTCGGGGGGGGGGGGGAGGGTTAGACATCATTTCAGCTGGAATCCTTGTTATGACATTGATAGGGAGTGCTTTAGTTCCTGCTTTGTTTTAAAAGAAGTGTTTATCCTGTATTATTACAAGGGAATGAGATTCAGCTACATTGTAAACATTTATCTTTTTTACAAGTTTAGCCAATGGTGGCCAGAAAAATTAAACTGATATTGTAATTTCTGAGAAGCAAGGAGCGCGTTGCAATGGGAAGCCTTCCATGCACAGAATATGCCGTGGGGATTAGCAAGACGGAGAACACTGCCACTCATGATTGATGTACAGTGATCTCTAAAGAGGCAACACATCTCATCTACAACTTGGTCCATTAATATATAGTAATATTTAATGTATAGTAAATGTTTTCTAGAAAAAGTTGAAAAAAAAGTCACTCAATTGTGAGCGTAGTGAGCTACTGCTCATATCTCTGCTTGACTCCTGAGGGAGAAGTCTTCGTTAACTGGATGAGCTCTGCTGATCTTATAGGTAGAACATTAAAAATAGAATGCTTTACATTTTTCTGCACATCAAACTGCATGCAAATCACCTCACATTTACAGGAGAGCTGACTCCACACCCAAGCTTGAATTGGGAAATTTACTGCATGACATGAACAGCATGATGTTAATATGCTCTCAAGTGCCCACATCCTGGTGGAACCTCAGCACTGTCTGTGAGTAAAGTTCACTAACAAGATGCATTGCCCTGCCTCAGAGAGAGAGGGAAGCTTGTGTATTTCATTCCTCTGTGCAGTATAGCCCCAAAATACCGTTGGTCTGCTGGTCTTCACAATCTGATATTAAATAGACAGTGGCTGATTTGAGAAAGCTAAGGGACCAGGCCCAATTAAGGTATACTGGAATTAGAAGTGGACAAATTTGCAAAGCCAGTCACTTTATTTCTGAGCTTGTTATAAATATTAAACAAGTGACAATGCATTGGTGCAATCAGGCAATTTGAGACCCTTACCACTACCTCTTCTTGGATATGAATAGATCTTAAAATATTAAAAATGCACACAAGTTGTGTTACTATGTTTTGAAATTGCTAGATTTACAGTAGCTCTTTTTAACTGCATTATTTCATAGCCTAGTATTGACAAGAAGTAAGGTTTCCTAACTCTGGACCATTATCACGTAATGGTGCTCTGAGTCAGGAGGGAAATTGTAATGTTATCTTGGCAGTGTTGATTGCCTTTCTAGATATATTGTAGGTTTCCTGTACTATCTCATGGTTTTCCTTATCACAACAGAAGAGCCACAAAGGACCAGAGAAGCATGTTTCCAACATGGAGGGCGAACCACTGGTCCAAGAACACTTTTTTTTCACTGTAATAAATGGCTTGCTTGAGATAGTCAAAACAGGTCAGACTAAACATATGACAAGTTTCCAAAGTTGCCTCCCAAACTGATTGGCTATGTCGTTGTCACTGCTAGAGCATTTTATGCACTATTTGATGCTTTCCCTGTGTCTAGAAAGTAGGACTTGTCTCCAAGAAGTTTCTGTCTACATATGGGTTTTGTAGTGATCCCAGTCACCTCTCCATCAGCTTTTTCTTTGGTGACTGCACTAGAAACAGTTTACATAGTTAGTGAAATAGACGACAAGCTAGTGGGACGTTCTGCAGCACGAGCCACATTTAAATGAATGAGAGCATGGTAGTCCTGTCATGCAGCTCCCATTTATCTCAATGCAGTTTGTGCAGGCACACTTCTGCTGGATTGTGCCTAAAGCTTCTTATGTAATCGAGTAGTTATCATGTGACCTTTCTCAAAGTACTGTAGATGAATCTTAGTTAACCTTTTTTTCTTTTTTCATCTACAAGCTGAAAGTAGTGTAGTGGTGCCTAGTGGTGTTTGTTTTTCATTTGTTTAATCTTAGTAATTGAGTTGTGGACATCAGTATTTTTTATTCCTTTGGATCTTCTTCATGTGTGTTCATTGTGCTTTTAACTGTATGTGAATTGAAACACACTTACTTGTCCTTCCAATGTGTCTAATATTGAGCTATACTTATATATTATATATATGCTTATATCCTTCTTATATTCATGTAACTGACATTGATGTGTTAACACGCAAGTTTTATACTCTAATATTTATATTGCTCTTTTTTTCTTTGGGAAAAATAATAAAATCTTTTCTTCTGACGTGCTGTGAAATATTATTGGTATGGCATGCTTCTAGTGAACAGGGTTTGAGTTTTAAAAATCTGAAAGAATATGTGGGTGCAAGCACATGCACCAAGAGAGTGTAGTCTTTTATAATACCACTCTTCTAGAAAATGTCATACTTAGAAACAGAAAAAGGAGTGAGTGTGTTCGGTAAGATAACATTCAGTTCTTTGGGCAGAAGGATCCCAGACACGCAGGACAGATGTGGACAAAGAAAGTGAAGAAATGACAAATGAAAGATGACAACTACCACATGAATGTCAAGTCAAGTATCTTTATTAAGGGCCACAGACCAGACATCATAGAACACAATATAACACATCATAAAAAAGGCCTGTGATTGTGCTTAGTCTAATTTGCTCTTGGCAATGCACAAATTCTACGGTCACAAACTTAGCAATGTCAAGACTTGTTTTAGGACCTTTATCCACCCAAAGACGTTGTACATTAAATTCTTCTGTCTGTCCAGGAAATGGACTAAAAAGAGGTGTTAGTACCTCATTAAAAATATCTTGGTATAAATTACAGTAGAGCGAAACTTGAGCCTGTGATTCAATACTCCTGTCTTCACAATCCCATTCTGCATAGAGGTTTTCTGGAATTTACCCTCCAGCATTGTTGATAGCAGGGGTGTGGTGGCTCAGTGGGTAAGACGCCAGGCTTGTTGATCGGAAGATCGCAAGTTCGGAGGTTCGAATCCCTAGCCCTGCGTGCGGAGTGAGCTCCCGCACTAGCTCCAGCTCTTGCCAACCTAGCAATTCGAAAGCATGCAAATGCAAGTAGATGAATAGGTACCACTTCGGTGGGTCGGTAACAGTGTTCCACGCGCATCATGCGGCCACATGACCATGGAAGCGTCTTCGGACGACGCTGGCTCTTCGGCTAACAAAAGGAGATGAGCACCGGCCCCTAGAGTCAGACACGACTGCACAAATGTGTGGGGGGAACCTTTACCTTTTTTATTGTTGATAGCAAGATATTGAGTTGCAATGGTGTGAAAGTTCTACAAAATTTTTAGTTTGTAGTTTGGTCAAGATACAATGCTGGTTTAAAATAAAAATGGATAAATGTCCCTGTTGTCCTTTGGGTAAGAGTTTACTGTATTTTATTTGTAATTCTGTATTGATAAACCTTTGAGAACTACCATAGCCTATTCTAGTCTCCCCAAATCCTGCAGCACAAAGTGCAGATAGAGAACCTGCTCTATTTAATGTTCCTTTAATACCTGTCATTTGAAAAAAAAATTCTCAGGAAACACTTTAGCTTTTTTTCCTCATAGTTAAAGTTTATTTGAAATTAGTGTTCCTTACAGAAATGGGTCAGTGATCTCCCAGCCCTTCTAAGGCCTGTTAGTGTCTGCAACATTGCAGCATCATCTGCATGAAGCAGTACTGTATAGATGTGATATAGATATAGATATATAGATATAGATATAGATGATATAGTAGTACTGTATAGATATTAGTCAATTTACCAATTTGGTAGTGGGTGGGGTAGAAGTCTTTCTTATTTAAATATTCTACCAATGCATTAGGTAAAAATGAACAAAAACGGGACCAAATGTCACATCTCTGTGAGTCTTCGCATTTCATCCAAGGCTGTATCACTAGTGATAATAATGCAGCCCTCTGGCAAGTATGAATAACAGGCCTTGGAAGGTTGGGTTTACTGAATCAAGGTATTTTAGTCCTGTTTATCCAATGTGTTTGGTCAGTTTGGCTGGCTGGGAAGTTGGTGTTCCAGGCCATTTTCCAAAATACACATTTAGGTAGAAGCAGGTTATGATTTCCACTGAAATTCTGAGCTCTGACTGCACCAGTCCTCTGTAGATCTGCATGGCTAAAGAATGCAATGCTTGATTCACTCAGAAGTGTCATGACAAGCTGTTTGACCCTGTCCCATTTGTTTCTGGATGTTAAGGAGTTAATAAAAGTTTAATATTGAAAAGGTCTGTTCTTAAATATTATCATGTGTCCCTAATACATCCCATTGTTTCTGGTATCAAGGTATCTACACTCAGGAAGCTTATACTACAAATTCTTGAATGTTTACTTATTTATTATTTGCCAACATTTGTATGCTGCTCATTCTCACAATTCTAGGAAGCTTGCAGTAAATACATAAAATAGTCATAAAACCAACAGATACAATTAATAAAAATATTATAAATATTTATTAAAATGTTTATTAAAAATAAAATAAATAACTGTTAATAAAAAAACTTGCTACTATCAGGCACATCTGAATGCTCTCAGGATGGTCGTCCCATTTTGCAAAATACCAACAAGGACAGAGAAAGATCTGATCTCAGGAGCGGGACAAACCAGACAAACCAGAATGTCTCTGAACCAACAGCAGCTCCATCTTGCTGGGATTCAGTTGCACTCTGTGTCACCCCATCCGGTCCCTCACCACTTCCAGGCCCCAGGTCAGGATTTCCACAGATCTTCTGTTTGGCCTGGAGTTGAGATGGTAATCTAGGAATCATATTGATGACACCTGGCCCCAAAGTGGCAAAGGGCCTCTCCCAATGTTTCCATGTAGATGTTAAATAAAGTAGGAGAGGAGGACGAACTCTGGGACGCTCCACGTTGAATTGCCGAAGGGCTCAATCTCTCCTCCCAAGAACACTGATTGCAACTGAAATGGAAACACAGCAAAACAATGCCTGCAACCCCAAACCCTCAGAGACAGTGCAAAGGGACATTGTGGCAGATGGTAGCAAACACCACTGAAATACTTAGCAGGACAAGAAGAGGTTCACCCGTCATCCACAACTGTGACCAGTGTGGTCTCCATCCCATGCTCATGCCTAAAACCATCCAGAGCCCTCAGTAGTTGAAGTCCTACAACCTTCCTAAGAATTTATATTAGTTATGAGATTAATTACATATAATTTTATATCTAGTGCTGGAGCATTAACCTTACCCTCAAGGATAATCACCTCCTGGATCTATGCCAGGGCTTTCCAAAGTTTTCCCATGGCGACACACCAACGGCAGCGCACGAGAAAACCCGGAAGCGCCGCCGCTATGGCGGTGCACAAAAAACTGGAAGTGTTGCTGCTGCGGCAGCGCGCAAAACCCCGAAAGCACCACCGCCGCTTTAGGTTTTTGCGCGCCGCCACTGCGGCACTTTCAGATTTTCGTGCGCCGCAGCGGTGGCGGTGTCCTTGTGTGCCGTGCAAAAACCTGGAAGTGCTGATGGCCCGCCGCGGCCACACGGCTTCCGGGTTTTGACGCGACACACCTGGGCCTCGCAGGCGACAGAGTTTGGAAAGCTGTGATCTATGCAATCACTGCCTCTCTAGCTGCTTGTACTAGCCAGGAGGGACAAGAGTCTAGCTTACAAATGGCTGAGCTCATTCTAGAAGACTTTATTAACTTCCTTGCAGAACAATCTCTCTATTATCTCATGAGGCACGTTTCTCCCCCCTGCCCCATCTAGTGTCCAACTCAGAGTGAATATGAGTGATTTATACTGCTTGGCAGGCTGCTCACCAAGAGGAGCAGGAGTTTCTTACACATTTATTTATTTATTTAATATTTATTTATTTATTTATTATTTCAATTTATATGACCGCCCATCTCCCCCAATTTATATCCCGCCCATCTCCCTCACAAGGAGGGACCCTGGGTGGTTTTTTAAATGTTTTTTATGTTATGTTTTTTTATGTTTGCAAAACCCTGTGCATGTCCAATATCCCTTTTTTTAATAGTCAAATTGAATGCAATTCTATATTCTAAAAAAGGAAAAGACCTTTTACTAAAAGGCAGATAGGACCACAGTGAAATAAAAAAAATTAGGGATCATCTCTAAATCACAAAAACCTCACATAAGTAAAAGCTAGCTATTTTAAAAATAACGATCAGAAAATGAAAATATTGGTTTGCACAGTGGTTTACAGAAAACGTTTAAAGAATATGTGCATTGGGGCTATGTAATGGAGACTAACCTCTGTCCCAAGAAATGCGGAGGAGGGAAACCCCTTCCGAGGGGCCATAGCAACGCATTGGACCGAAAAAGGAGCCCCACAATAAACTGCAGTAGCAGCAGTATTGTTCATGAAAAGGCCCGGAAAATCCCTCCATCCCTCAAGAGTCCCGGTATACAATGGCCTCTCCTCCTCCCAAAAGCAACCCCGCTTCGCTGTCCTTTCCGACTGACCTAAAAAGACACAGTGGAGGCAGAAAGGGCTCTAAAATGGTTCACGGATGTACCAGGGAATCTTCTCCCCATTCCCTTCTCGCAGACAAGCTATATTTGGGGAGGTGCCGGGACGGGGCACCCCTAATTAAAGGGAAGGGCGACTTTTTAACCCCCAGGTTCACATTTCAGGCATCAGCAGCCTCTGGTGCGTCCCGACGTTTTACAATTCTGTTCAGAAAGCACCTCGACGGTGGGAAGAGGCGGATCTCGCTCCATCCAAGGAAGAACATCTCCCTCCCGACAAGGAAGCGCGCGCGGCTTCCCCACCTCCCAGCTGGGAGGAATGCCCCCTTCAGCATGCAGCGGATCTAGCTCTCAATGTGGAGAGCTTGGAGGTCACTCCTACTTTATCAGGAACGCCTTGTGAAAGCAACCCCTTCCGAGACTGCAATCTTGAGAGAGATCCCTTCCCCCCTTTCCCAAGCCTTGCTTGTCTGCAGGAGCGGAATGGGGAGAAGATCCCTTCTCCCAAATGGAAACCATCACCACCTCCGGCAGCACCCTTGCACATGCGCGGAAGAGCGTGCCAAAAGTGACTT
Source organism: Charina bottae (assembly GCA_023362775.1). NCBI lineage: Eukaryota > Metazoa > Chordata > Lepidosauria > Squamata > Charinaidae > Charina > Charina bottae. The sequence goes on along the minus strand of JALMGJ010000043.1, from coordinate 4,485,627 downwards.
GCCATTAACGCCCCCATCAAAGGAGCAAGGGAAAAGCCCCCTCCCCACCAGCTCCCTCCTTCCTCAGCTCATGGCAAGCTTTCCTATTGGATGTTGCGATTGTTGTGTTCCGGGCGAGGAGCTGAAGGGGGGGGGGGTTGGGTGAAGATGTGGGAGCTTTGAAAGAAACGACCTCGAACGTCGATTAAAATGCTTGTGGCAGTAAGAACGCACAGAGAAGGTTATCGGTCAGCTCAATCGCGGTATTCGTCATAAATGATGAAAAAATAATTGCGTTCCCCCGCAGGCAGTCGCCAGGAGTCAATACTGACTCGAAGGCACCAAAAAAAAAATCAACAGCACGCATGTAACAAAAATTGACACGTGAGCGGCGCGTGCTAGGCACACAAACTGCAATCAATCATGTTGTCTAAGACAGCGTTCCAACTATTGGAAGAATTCTTGCGCATGACCTTGCCCCTCCCCAACAGCAAGCTTAGTGCCAGTCTGATCCGTAAGATTTATATCCACTCTTCCTTAAGGGAAAACAGCTCTGCTGCTAATCTCTTCCACATACCGGAAGAACAAAGGTAGGGGTATGGCACCTCCGTCGGCAGGCTTCCTGTGTATAACACTAAACTGTGTGTCGCGACACACTATAGCAGAGCTTTCCAAACTTTTCATGTTGGTGACACACTTTTTAGACATGCATCATTTCGCGACACACTCTTACAGCAGGGCACAAGGCAGGCACTAGGACCTGCGTGGAATCCTGGCAAGGCTCGGGGGCAGCAGCAGCCGCGACACACCCAGACACTGCAGCCGACACACTAATGTGTCGCGACACACAGTTTGGAAAGCTCTGCACTAAAGTGTCACGACACAAAGTTTGGAAAGCTATGCTTTAAAAGAAGAGAAGATCCGAAAAGATCTACACATGCTTAAACAGAGGGCCAAAACATACTGGATGAAATTTAACAGAGAGAAATGTACAGACCTGTATCTGGGGTGAAATAAAAGCAAAAGACACAAGTATAGATGGGGGCAACCTCACATGGCAGTAATGCATGTGAGAAGCATCCTAAGTGACTAAGAATGAGATGCAGCTGCTAAAAAGGGAAACTTCGGGTCATATTAGTAACAGTATAGAGTCCAGGTCCTGGAAAGTGATTGTCCCACCCCGCTTTGGCTGGTCAGGCCCCCCCTGGGATACCATGTCCAATTCTGTCAAAAGGAACAATGAGAAATTGGACGAAGTCCAGAAGGGGCTACCAAGATGGCCAGGGGACTGGAATCAACTCCTCGGAGAAACTGTTAAACAAAGTGGGTATGATTTTATTTCCTTCAATTTATTAACATCTGCTTTCCAAACTGTGTGTCGTGACACTTTAGCATGTCGCAACACACAGTCTGGTGTGTCACCATACAACCCGGAAGCGGCAGCGGGGGTATGTATGGCGGCGGCGGCAGCGGCGCGCCATCAGCGCTGTCGCATTTTAGCGGAGGCCGCCGCCGCCGTGCACACCCCCACCCCCGCGCGCACTCCCGCACCGCCGCCGTGCACGCTGCTGCCACTGCCGCCGTTGGTATGTCGCCAACGGCGGCACTTTAGAAAGCACTGTTTTAGACCCTCAATATTAGTTTGGATATTAGTATTATTAATAATAATATTAGTAATATTAGTATTTCTATAATAAGCAATTATTTTTATTGGCTTTTATTTCTGGTATTTTAGGGTAGCAGATTTTCTTTAAGTGTCCATAGATCAACATTACAAGATTCTACATATTGTGTTCAGTTTACACATATGTAATGCACATTTTTTAAAATCCGTTCAATCGTGTCTGATTATCGGAGACTGCCTGGACAAGTCCCTGCAGTTTTCTTGGCAAGGTTTTTCAGAAGTGTTTTGACATTGACCCCTTCCTAGGACTAAGAGAAAGCGACTGGCCCAAGGTCACCCAGCTGGCTTCATGCCTAAGGCAGGACTAGAACTCACAGTCTCCCGGTTTCTAGCCTGGTGCCTTGACCATTACACCAAACTGGCTATCTGTAATGCACATACATGTATGTAAATGAGCAGTTAAGAAAGTAGGAAGATACACTAGTCATAGTTTTCCTCAACAGCAAGAAACAGCCAACCAGCATTTTAAAAATGAAAAATTTTAGAGAAAAATGAAATCATTTTAGAGAATATATATATATATTAACCTCATAGATGCATCTATTTAATTGTTATCTAATATTACTCGCCCTATGAATCTAGGCCTTCCGCTACCCTCATTCCCAGTTCCAAATTCTTTTTCTCAGAACTCCTTTTTCAATGGTGGTATGTTTTTCCCAAATCGCTTTTGTTTCCTAAATCATTTTCCACAACTCTGTGTTCCAGACTCCTAGCAAGACACACCCCAGACCATAGTACACAGCACTGTGGCCTCACCATAGTACAAAAACATGTATCCAAAGCAGAGATTGTGATTATAAGAAGCACCCAAAATCACCACCTGTCAAAACTTGCATCAGTGATCAGAAATTTCACCTATAAACATAGATCAATTTTTGTAAAATGATTATTGAAATTTGGATCAGTAATGGGATTATCTGACAGAGGCAAAAGTCTATAACCTCCCTCAAAATGAGTGGAGTCTTTGTGGACAATTTAATTGTTTTGCTTTTCTAGGGGAAGATGTTTAATGAATAAAAAATGTTTTTCTTGAGATCAGTGTCACAAATATCTGTGTCACATGATGAGAAATCAGTGAATCCTACTGGGTACTACTACTAACTCCCCCATTTTTATCAAGGTAGCAACAGCTTGAACTATAGTCCTACATCCTAATATTTCGTGTGATAAAACATCTAGCCTGTTAAGGAAGGGGTTCATTTGTTTGACAAGAATGAAAACATTGATCCCTCAACTGTGTGTGAATCTGAACTCCTTTGGGAAGCCAAGCTGGGTTCAAATACTGAATCAATGTTTTTTAAGACTAATAATTCATCTTTATATATCTATCCACTTTATTATGCCTGCAGGGCTCAACTGATATGAAGAAGTAAGTACAAGTGACAGTGTTTTGGGGGCTGATCACTTTTTTACTGTTTTGAAATGAGTACAGGCGTAGACAAGCCGTGAGTCATAATCAGAAGGCAGATGATGAATCCTGCCACATGTACAATGATCAAGCACTGGTTGGCCAGGCCTCAGACCATCACATGCCATTGGCTGCAGTCTGGCTGGGGTGGGTTTCAAACAGGAAAAAATTCCGTTATCTCAGCTCTCAGAGAAACTGGTGTTTTGCCTTCCCCTGCTCAGAGGCACATGGTGCACAATGCCATCTTGACCTTTGTTTTTTTATCAGAGGACACAACTACATCCTAGCCTCAGTACTGAGTGTAGCTTCAGACAGAATAAAAATGAGCAGACACAATGTTAGACTTTATAAGTCCCATCCTGTGCAGCAAATGGTTGTGGCTTTTCCCACAGTTGGTGATGTTCAAAGTTCACCCAGAGAGAACCTCCAGTCACTACCCTTACATTGTTGTGTGAAAATGCTCTATGGACAGCAGTCGTACGGCCCTTTCTAGTTCTGTGTTAAGAACACACGGGGTGGGCAATGTAATTTCCTTCTGATTCTGGGATGGGAAGGAAGCATGACAGAGCAGCTGTGGATAAGACCTTGTGAGGATAAACTGAGGAATGTTCCCAATGTTTCCTCTTCCAAGGTAAGCAACAAGGTGACTCCAGGTGAGCACTTGCAAACAGTAAATGCCTACTGATGTCCTGTTGTAGGCAGCTGTTGACAAAGGAAGAAGAGTCTTGAGATTCAGTGCCACCTGATGGTGGGATTCTTCCCCATGTGCTCCCTTTTTCTGCCACGACAATGGCCAACTCATTAAAATTGCAACATGTCTCATTTTAGAAATTAAAACAATAGCCATGATCTCCACTTAGTCTTTGAATCTGAACAGTTTTATATCAGGAAAAGATATCGTCACTACCCCTTTATCTTTCTGCTTCCAAACCCTTTCTTGACACAGCCTTCAATAACAGTGGCTATTTACCCAGCTGGACCATCTGCATGACTCAGTTGTATATGATAAATTGGATAATAAGGGCCAGCTTACTGTCCCAGAACTATAGCTGAGGAAATACCAGGAATTTCTGCCAACAGCATGTCTGTTTTTTGGTAAGAGAGTTGGCTGCGTTTACAACATGATTCAGCTGGCCTTGTAGAACAGACAGAAGTGATTTTTATTTGTTTTGCAGCCAAACTTTTTGTTACTATTTTCTGAGCCTCCTAGATGATAGTGAAAACATAGTAATACCAATCAAAGAGAATATTTGTAGCTCAGGGTTGAACTGTGGAGTCCTTCAAGGACTCCACAAAACATAGTAATATCAGATGGCAGGGGCAAAATTTTGTCTCTGATAGATATATATGAATGCATGGTTCTTGTTTGTCACCATACTGCTGTTGCTGTCAGTCCACATAGATTTTATTCAGCCATCTTTGAACTCTCTTTGCATCCGTAAGGTATTTGAAAATGTATATATTGGGGTTCCACTTTAAAGATTCCATTTCAAACAAGTTACTAGTGTCAGAAATATTGGGCAACTCCTTGACCTTACCATTAATATGGGAAAGTGGCTTAAGTATTGTGGTCTCAGAAAAAGACTGGAATGCCATCTGGTTTGTGTCAAATTTTAAAACAATAGAGAAATTACAGTTAATCTGAATTTATATGAATTTATATGGAATTGCTTACTTGCATCACACTAATTAGAATTGTTTAGCAATGCTTTGGATAATTTTTACCATAATAAACTCATATTATCACATGTGGCAATCCTGTTAATAAAGCTGTAGTACAGTATCTTTAATGAAATAACAAAAACAACAGCTAACCTGTATTTAAATCTTCTCATCGCTTGATTTAATTTACCCAAACTGACCTAAAAATCTGTTACAATAGGACTGGCTTGTGGGCAGTAAACCTGAACTTTTTTGCCACTTGAGTTCTAAATATAATTTCTCCCTCTACAGCTGCATGAATAGGTTTTGAGATATAACGCCTGTATAAAATTTGACTCACCAATCCAGCATGATTCATGGAATTATTACAGTCAGACCAATCTGAATATGGTCATGGTAACAATTTTTCAGGGAAATTAAGGAATCTTTATCAGTTACTCATTCTCTAGCAATAAATGTCCCCTTTGAAATACATACAAAAGAATAGTGTGAAAAGTATTCTTAGCTACATAAGTGTTACTTAATTTTAATATTCTACTTATTTTTTTTAAATAAAAAGAGTGCCTGAAAGAAGACTGCAATGAAAGTATTGTTAGGTTTTGAAAGTAGTTGCAACAGCTTCTCTTCATTTTACAAATGCACAATTATTCTAATAATAATATTCAGTTCTCTGGGGGTGCCCCGAGGGCCTCACGGTAGACATGCCCACCTCACTGATAGAGCTCCACTTCATTATGCAGCAGCGCTTCCAATGCCATCTGAGGTTGGAATGCTGCTTAAAATTGGTATAGCTGTCTTAAGAGCTAAACTGGAATTTCGTTTGGTTTGTTTCTAGTAATAGCACTATTGATTTTTTGTTCCTCTCAGACAATGAACATGAAAAGAAACCAAAGGGAAATATTTAAAATATAATTTTAAAGAGAAAATAATAACTATCCAAAACTGCCTGAATAAGGACTTTCCACTGAAAATTGTTCTTTGTTTTTATGACCATCGAGCACTATTCCTTTAAGGTAACTGAAGAGGAGTGACTGGAAAACTGAAAGAATCTATCTTGGTGAAGAGGGTTATAGGAAATATTCAGAACAGCTTCTCATTGTCTCAAGAAGTAGTTGAAAATTAAAGGACTCCAGGAGCCACAGTGTTATTTCTTTGTTTTCTTTCTTTCTTTCATAGTTCCAAGGAATTGGGTTTCAAAATATTTTTCCTTAGTGACAAATGCTATTTCCCTTTTCCTGATGAGAAAACATGACAAGACACATCCAGATCAGAACACACATTACCAACCATCCAGGCTTACCACCTTTCCTGCCCCTCCCCCATGGTTCATGTTGCAGTAAACAGGTACCTGCAAATCCCCAATAGGATACATGGCCAGGCCATTTCAGGTACCAATTAGTGAGTTTGAATTCCCCTCTCTGGAAGTTACCTAACCCCACCCCCCCTAGAAATTACATTCGTTTTGTAAAATTTTCCTTTGTCTCCAACAACTGGCAAAAGAATCAAGCCTGGGCATGCTGTGAAAATTGAAAGATCATTGGGCTAACTTGGATGCATGCCTTAGTAAAGAAACCATAGAAACTACTTAGACGTCCAAGTTAGAGGGCTAAATGAATGGTCAAGAGAACTTACTTAGAAACAAAGAAATACTTCCTTTGAAGTTTTTGGAAATGCTCTTCACAGGCCTTCAGGAATAAATGTTGACGAATCTACTGAGTGCTCAATAATACAGGGTATATTTTTATTATTACTGTATATAGTATTATTATTAATAATAATCCTGCATTTTCATTTTTAACAATAATAACCAAAGAGACAGCAGTCATGGTAGTTAATAGTGGAATATGCTTTTAGTAAGAACATTCTAATTAGGGGAGGAAAGTAAGGTGGTGGTTTTTCATTTTCATTTGTTGTAAAGAACATTCATGATAGATGTGTTCAACTGATTGAGAATAATTTAAAATGCTTGTGTATTTACTCTCCTGTCAGGTTCTAAATAGAAGTCTGTCTGAGCCAATCCTATTCAAGAATCAAATTCAAATTCCTTCTTATAGGTTCTGCATTATTATGCAAGATAGATTGTTCTCCCTATTCTAGCAACTTTGATGCCTCCTTGTGGAGTGAGTGAAATGTCTTTCATCCTAATATTGATAGAAATGGATACAGTAGAAACATTTGACAATTTTATATTGCCCCTTGGTATCTTCTTGGAAGTGAACCCTTGTTAGCTGAGTAGCTTGAATTTCTAGGCCATTGGTACTTCTTATCTGTTCCTGATGGCTCCATCTATCATGGATCCTGGAGATAGGCTTCTCAACTGAATAAGATAGCATTTTGGTAATTGCGATCCAGGTCATCCTTTTGACAGTCAGGTCAGATGTATCCACCATGCCTGATTCTTCCTGATTTGTGGAGGTAGCTGGATGAACAAGAGAGGTATTTGCAATCTGAGCTTTAGATAGATAGATGGATAGATATATATTCATATATATGTTTTATATATGAATAAAAAGGTAAAGGTTCCCCCCGCACATTTGTGCAGTCGTGTCCGACTCTAGGGGCCGGTGCTCATCTCTGTTTGTTAGCCGAAGAGCCAGCGTTGTCTGAAGACGCTTCCACAGTCATGTGGTCACCTATATATATATATATATATATATATATATATATATATATATATATCGTCCAAAAGGTTGTGTGTATTGCATATTTCTAATTTCCTAATTATAACATGTTGAGAATCACTCTCAGGTGACATCCAGACATTAGGTGAGCCAGAGAATATTATTTCACTTGTGGTCAGGGAAGCCATGAACTGCAGGTGTTCAACATAGTCTGCATTCTGAGGAGACATTGCTGCTCTGTAAGGCTGCATGGTGTATCATCCAGGATAACTCCCTGAAATCAAAGAGAGACAAGGCTACCAGGACTTTTGTGAAGATCCAAGGCGTCAAGGACAGACAAAAGGGAATGTCCTATACTGGTAAAGCTGATCATGGTATCCCAACCAAAGGAATTTTAATGCTTTTGTCTGATGGAACATGACATCTTCTTCTTTAAAATATGCATATATGTTTTATATAAAGATATAGATTACCTCCTTCAGTGCCTTCGTACCTTGCTATAGCTGCTTGGTAGTTCCTACTGCCACCATGTACTGTATCTTCCAGGAGGAAGCTTTATTTGGCATCTTCCCCACTAAGCCCAGAGAGAGAGAGAGATAGGAACCCCACAGCCTGTGCAACTTCAGGACAACTAGAAATGAAAAAAAAAGGATAAAAATGACATTGCACTACTGTACCTCTTGGCCCTTATAGCTTTTAGATCAGGGCTTTCCAAAGTTTTCCCGCGGCGACACACCAACCGCTGAAAACCCGGAAGTGCCGCCGTTGCGGCAGCGCGCAAAAACCCGGAAGCGCTGCTGCCGCTTTCGGTTTTTGCGCGCCGCCGTTGGTGTGTCGCCGCGGGAAAACCCAGAAGCGCTGATGGTGACACTTTTGTGTCACGACACACAGTTTGGAAAGCTCTGTTTTAGATGCATAACCAGGGAAATCAGCTCTCCTTCTTTGAGAGGTTAGTCAATATCACAAGGTATATTTTAAAAGCAACTTTCTTAAGAAAAGGGGAAAAATGAATGTAAAAATTACTTTTTAACTTTAAGGAGTCATAATTAAAAATAATCACTGATGGAGGATTATTTATCTACTTACCCAACACAGGAGAAGTAACACCACAGGACCAGAGTCAGCAGTTTATCTTCATCTAAAGGAAAAAGGACACTCATTTGAAGACATTAATGTTCACATTTTAGACAGAGAAGATAGGTGGTTTGAGAGAGGGGTCAAGGAATCCATTTATGCCAACTTGGAAAATCCTTCCTTGAATAGAGGTGGGGGCCTCAGGCACAATCTTTCCCCTATTTTCCTCCCTGCTTTGTCTTCTGTGCCTAGGAAGATTAAGACCATTTCGCAAGCTCAACAGCAGCATGGTGATCTTAACGATCCTCCTTTAGATGATAAAGGGACTTAGAAATAACATCTCAAAATAACCATGACCTAGCCCCAGGTGTAAGGTCACACAGCTACCTAGAAACATATTTAGGATTCCCTTACTAACTTTGCTCAGACTGAAGAAGCTCCTTGGATAAGGAGCGAAACGTTTCCACTGAGAAAATAGAAATCCAGTTGACATGATTCAAGCTACAGCCTTTGAAGAAGCCTTCTATAAAAAATTACGAAGAGGACATAAGCTTGGGACAGATCACAAGATGTGATGCTCAGAGATCTGAAGAGGCATCAGATTATAATAACTACAGTAAGCTTGCATAGATATCATAATCATCAGAGAAAATATTTCAGCCTTAACACCACATAGAAAAAATATTTTGCAATATAGCTATCTAGACTTTTTTACTTACCTTTTCTGAGGTAACTGTTGCTGGAAACAGATTTTCCTCCACCTGGTCTTTTTGCAACCAGCAGCTTTTTCCACTAGACCAGAGCTTTCCAAACTGTGTGTCGCGACACAAAAGTGTGTTGCCACACACAGCGTGGTGTGTCGCCACACCACCCGGAAGCAGCGGTGCACGCGCGGCGGCCACCACGCGCGCGCCGCCGCACGCCCCCCTATGCCGCCACCGCGCGCGCACCGCCACACGCCCCCCCCGCGCCGTCGCCGTGCGCGCGCACGCGCCGCCGCTGGTGTGTCGCCAGCGGCAGCACTTTGGAAAGCCCTGCACTAGACATAGCTTTCCAAACTGTGTGTCGTGACACTTTAGTGTGTCACAAAGCACCGCACGGGTGTGTGTGTGGTGGCGGTGGCAGCGGCGCGCCATCAGCGCTTCCGCGTTTTAGCGAGGCCGCCGCCGCCGTGCACGCCACCGCGCACCCCCCTGCGCCGCCGCCGTGCACACCCCCACACCGCCGCCGCTGCCGCCGTTGGTGTGTTGCCAACGGCGGCAGTTTGGAAAGCACTGCACTAGGAGATCTCCAGTACGGGCTGACAAGCACAACATGCCTGAGTACCTTGCTGTGTTACGCATACACCTGAGCATGAGATAAGTGGAATTCCACTGGTGGAGACATCCTGGTGTTCACGATGGGTGGCGCTCTGGTGGAAATAACCAGCATCCTGATATAAGAATGCTGGGGGGGACCAAGCTGCACCTGCTGGTTGCCTTCACACGTTGGGCCCACTGTCCATGGCCATGAAGCAAGCCAGCAAACCCTCAGGCATGTGATTCATGGCTTTGCTTTTACCTCATCTGCCATGTGAACTACGTCCAGCAGCTTGGCTTGAAGCAGCACTTCCCTGTGCCCAATTTCTGCATTGGAGGTATTCCCTTATTCTCATTCCACCCTCACAACTTTGCAGTGAGGGGTAAGAAATGCACATTCAAGCTTTACTAGATCAAATGTCTGAGGTGAAGTGGATAGTGGTATCAGGACTGCTATTTGCCGCCTCCTGGATTAATGATACATAATGGGCAGCCATTGCCAGCTGAGGGTTCCAGCGGGGAGCTGATATTCATGGACAATCAAACGCAGGAGGCAACAGGGTCCAGCATTCTCCACCATGCTAAATGGCTGGTCACCCAAAGCACTTAGACCATCCTGCTGTTCGTCCCCTAACAGCTGCTTCAACCTTCATGCAGGCTTCTTGTTCTGCTTATGGCTTGATGGCAACATAGGCTGCCTGGTGCTATCAGAAGTAGGAAGGATACCTGGATGATGCCTAAACGGGTGTTTAAGCACCCCTTAGATTGAAAGATGCCCGAGGTCCTTTTCCCTGCTGAGCTGTACTGCAGAAAGCTTAGCATGGGTGTTTGCATACCACGGTGCCCTTTGGCCTGCAGCGTATTTGCTGTGCGAGTGGCGAGCTGTCTGCTGGTGCCTCTAGATCAGTGTTTCTCAACCTCAGTAACTTTAAGCTGTGTGTGCTGGCTGGGGAATTCTGGGAGTTGGAGTCTACACAGTTTAAAGTCGCTGGGGTTGAGAAACACTGATCTACACCACCACCACCACCACATGTCGAAGACTCGGATCTAGGAGGGGACCGCTCTTCCTCCTCCTGACCTTTCCCCTCAACCCCAAGTCTGGTAACAGTGGGGAGGGGGGCTGACTGCCTGAAGTGTCAGCACCGCCACCCCCTCCGCTGCTTGTGCCCAGGGCCAGCTGGGGGCACCCCAGGTGGAGCGGACGTCCTCAGCAGTTGCCCTCCCCCTCCCTCGACCAGCAGACCTCAGCCTTTCCCTCTGGTTAGCCCTCTAGCCGGGCCAGCTCTGCCAGGCATGGCCTTTTCAGTGGGGAACTTATGGGGGAGGCTTAGTTTGGAGAAGGTACCCAGCTAGTCCCAATCGGGCTGGGTGGGAGGAGGAAGAGTCTTTTCCGAATAGAAAAAGAGCTCTATTATTTTATCAAGCAAACAACTGTGCTCTCAGTGCTGCTATGCAAACAGAAATCTTAATTGGAAGAATTAATATCCACCAGCAGCCTTATTTGGGGGGAAGTGGAAATATTCTTAAGTCAACAAAAGGCTGTTTTGAAAAACAAGAGAATGAGAGATCTCTCTTCTATCTCCCTAAAACCTACCCCCTACCCCACAGCACTGAATCGTTACTAAAACTAAACAAGTACTGGAGCTGTGGATTGCCTCAGATATTTACCACCAGTCGCCACCAGCAGAAATATCAGTCGGGCATTGCGTGAGCCCAGGTCTTTTGCAGCTCACACTCCATTTTTCGGTCTGTCCATCCATCCGTCAGTCTCTCACAGCAGTTAGACCTAGAATGGCTCCCTGGCTCCTTAAATGCCTGCTGCTGCACTCCAAAACTCCACCAAGATCACCCCCTTAGGCCTGACCGGCCCTTTAGTAGATAACACCCCAATTCAAAGAGCCAGTATCCCAATTACAGCAGCTAAAACAGAGTGAAGCATTCAAAACCTTTTTTTTCCTGTCAGAATATCCCACTTCCAGCTTTCATATGCGTTTTGTTCCATGCATGCTTCACCTGAAAATGGTTGTTTCATGTCTGGAACTGTTTGTGCACAGAACTGTTTTGCACAAATGGCTCTTGCATTGAACTCTGCCTTCTGTTAGAAGACAAAGCCCGACTCTGCTCCTGTGTAAGTCTGTGGGTCTTCTGGTGGCTCCTAGACCATTGTTACGGGCTCAGTGGCTCCTTCCCATGAACAGATTTGCTTTGACTTCTTAAAAGACAAAATGCTTTGTGCAAAATATTTTACAGTAGAAAGCTTTGTCTAGCCCAGAGCCTGGGGATGTCTGGTGCTCTCCCATCTGCATACTAACCAGCCTGATACCGCTTAGCTTTTTTCAGTATCAGCCAAGGTTGGCTAGGGGCTGTCCTGTATAACGTTTATAAGAAAACCGTAGCCCAACCTTTTGGTCTTAGCAGGAACGAGTGCTTTTGCAAATCTATTTGCTCCTTCTAAATGATATTATATAATCATGCAAGAAGCAGAAGCCTCGGATGGCAGAGCATCATTTTGGGGGTGTTCTTTTGTGCCTAATAACACTGAATGTTAAAGGAAGCTTCTGCGACACTAGCCAAAAAGAGGACTGCTGAACATGCCCTGTGTGATTTCACACTGAGATTCATTTCACTGTCAGCCTCTCACCCGAAACACAGACCGTGTCATTCATCCGGCTGGTGTAAAAGAGCCAAAAATATCCCAGAGGAAAATGAAAGCTGCCTGTTAGCCACAGGCCTCTTATTGTTTGCTACAAATCCACTCCTGCCAAGGCTGTTTCCTCAGGATACGCTCCAGTTTATTCTTACTGACAAAACATTAATTATCTCAGAATTCTCTGAATGAAGATGAGGACTGCCATTTCCTGGTGCACTTACTGTATTTTCGTGAAACTCATCCTGACTGTAAGTGAGGCCGAGACAGAACTGCACCAAGGTTTCCTGAGTGGAACCCAGAGAGTTCATCCACCTCTCTTCAGAGGAAGCAGAAATTGCATTTCAAACATGTCGGAGAAGGAGGAACGCGCGCACGCACACAGCAAGTAGTCCGCCAAGGAGAAATGCTGCCCCCGTGACCGTTGGGTATCTGCGTGTCTATGGTTAACAGCCTGGGCATTCCTCTAATTGTGTATGGATTGTGAACCTACAGAACTCCTGCCTGCACAACTACTAGAGTAGGTGGAAATTTGCAGTATACCTTGTATAGATCAGGCATACATGATGGTAATTTAGCCATTTGTTGATTAGGGAGCTGAACCTGTTCAGGGTCACGGAAATAATAATGTTCGTTGCCCAGAGGCTGTCCCGATTAACCAGAGAATGGTAGGAAAACAACCAATATTTATTCTGCAACTGCAAACCATAAACATTTGATCAGATGTGGCCCCTCCCCAGCAAACGGGCTGAGTGAAGGACCCCTAATGCAAAGCAACCTGAAGTCTTATGCCAAAGAAGATGCAAATGCAATTGCATTATGCTTTCCATGGTGAAATCAGGCTACCAGCAAAAGTAACAGTTCTCACTACTGACCTTGAAGTTTCAAGGCTCCCCCTAACTGTCATGAACTTACTTGTACATCTTCCAGAACTTACTTAATTCTCCTATTTTTAGTGAATGGCCTAACTAAGGCCATATTTAAATTCTCTAACAATTTCCACTTATTTTTTTTTAATTTATTTCCAAGATATAATTAATACAAAAAAATGTGTGGGACGCGGTGGCTCAGCGGGTTAAACCGCTGAGCTGTAGACTGCCAATCAGAAGGTCGGCAGTTCAAATCCCCGCGCAATGAGGTGAGCTCTCATTGCTAGTCCCAGCTCCTGTCAACCCAACAGTTCGAAAGCTTAGCAAGTAGATAAATGGGTACCACCTTAAGTGGGAAAAATTGCTGGCGTACTGTTGGGGGTCGCCCACCAAACGAAGAAGATCTAGTGAATGGTGGTGGAGACGACGGATCCCGAAACAGCAACATCCAGGACGTCAGCAGCCTGCTCCGACGCAAGTCCAGTACCGGTTCCCTTACCCCTTCCCTTAGCGTGCGGTTTAAAATGTTGTATTATATGAAATGTATAAATATGAAATACAATGTATGCAAGCCGCCTAGAGTCCTCCGTTAGGGAGGGGATAGGTGGGGTATAAATACAATAAATAAATAAATAAATAAATAAATAAATAAATAAATAAAAAAGACTATAGATAGAAGAAAAAAGAACTAACTATAAAACAGAACTAAAGAAAAAAGAACTAACTATAAAAAGTGTCAATAGAAAGAAAAGAAACGGAAAGCGACTTCCGACTTTCTCCGATACAGATATAAGTAAATTTACAAATCTAATCTCTTACAATTAATCCATCATAACATTATTTCTATTACAACAAACCATTTAATCTCTAAAACCCAAAATCAAAACCTCATTTTTTCTATTACAAGCAAGTACTCTAAAAGTAGTTGCCAGGTTAATATAAATGCAGAAATAGAATGCTCTCTTATTAGAGCTATTAATTTAGCCATCTGAGCCAAGTCAGACCATAGGTATGGTCTGAAGACCATATCTTCAACCATAGGTATTTGTGGTCTAACAATTTCCACTTAGATGCATTCCTTCCCAGCCCACTATCAAGTTGAAAGTCCAAAGCTACCTGTAGTGCAGAGCTTTCCAAACTTTTCATGTTGGTGACACACTTTTTAGACATGCATCATTTCACGACACACTCTTACAGCAGGGCATCATTTCGTGACGCACTCTTACAGCAAGGCACAAGGCAGGCACTAGGACCTGCGTGGAATCCTGGCAGGGCTCGGAGGCAGCAGCAGCCGTGACATACCCAGACACTGCAGCTGACACACTAACGTGTCCCGACACACAGTTTGGAAAGCTCTGCTGTAGTGCATGGACTATAATTTGTAATATTATTTATGTGAGGTGGAAAAACAAAGTTTAATTTAAATAGCTATCTTGAAATTGCAATTTCCTTGTATTTTGAAGAACAGAACATTGAAAGCATTTTTAACTAAGATGGTCTTGTTATTAAATCTCCACATACCATTCTATATATAAATACAGCAGGAGTGTTTTCATAAAAGACAAGACACAGGGGCAGAAATTTATTCAGTATAAAAATCAGGAGGCTGATACGCCTCTTATTTCTGTTCCTTAGCTCTTTTTTCAATACCTATAGAGAACATTTATAGACCAAAGCTATACATATCTTCTAAAAGTTATGTTTTCTTTTTATGTAAAAAAGAACAGGAAATAGAAAACAATCAAAAGAAGAAAAAAAGAAAATGTTTTATTCATTCACATAAGCCAAATTTCATAGTAGATCATTAAACCTGGACCATATTAAATAATATTCATCAGCCTTTCCACTCTATTCATAGGGTATCCTTTCATATGTGCACACATATCTATAATTCAAAATTGTAAATCCAAAATAACTCTTTCTAGCATTAAATAATTATCTTTTTTGTTATCCTTCATGCATGATGCATCCCTAATTCTTAATATCAAGACAGATTCTATTTTTTTGGTATATAATTCAAAGGCACAATTACAACAATGATCTTTGTAACATCTTATTAACAATATTGTGAATATCAAACCAAAATGGAACATTAATTGAACAAGCCCATATCATACAACTGTTCCTTATCCACATTATACATCTCACATAATAGACTTGGTCAACAGTCCTTTTTAAACATTGTCTAAGGAGTTTAAAAAAATGAAAAAGCTTTTGTTAAATTAGTTCAATCTTAAAATCATGAGACATAATCCTTTGTCACTGACTCAATAGTATAAGTATTCTAGCTGCTTATTCGAGTTCTCAAAGATGACTAATAACCCACCTTAGTAATAACCATGTACATTTTTATATAAGTCTGTATGTAATTAAAGCATATTCCAATAATAATAATAATTCAGTGCGTCCGAGCTAATTGCAAATGCAGAAGATGCTTTAACTGGGTATATGTCATTCCACAATCTTAGATAGTTTAAGTTCCTCTTATTTTACCTCATATGGCTTAAAAACCTGATTTGCAATAAGATGATTTAAATTGTTACTATAATTAGTAGTCCAAATCTTTAAAAAAGGTTTACCAGATATTTTCAAATTGAGGTTATCCTAGAGTGTAAATTGGTCATAAAAATAGGGATCAAAATTATACCTCCAATCTAACATATGCCATTATGTCTTGCACCCTTTAATGCAGGAAATACAATACAACTAGAGAGTGTCTGCCATGATATAAAAGGTGTTAAATATTAACTTTCTAATAGTGGCCATAATAGATTTTTATGTTCATAATTCACATTCCAAAGTCAAATCAAGGATAAAATATTGGCCCAGTGGTAGAGCTTTGAAAATCTGGAAAATTAAATCTCTCATCTTTCTACGATTATTGTATAACTGTGATAATGAAATCTAGGGGGTTGTCCTTGCCATTAAAAGTTCTTAATATCCATTGTGAATGTAAACTCCATGCCAGGCTGGAGACTTAGATTCACAGTCCACATCCCCACTAGTGATGGCTCTTCTACAGTCAGATTCCCTCAGTCCCTCCCTCTGCTGGAGATAGAAAAGGTTTTATCTTTCTTAAAACAGGGGTATTAATCCATGGAAAGATGCTGGATGAAGAACAGAATTTCCCTGCTTCTCCAATTGTTGAAAATTTCCAAAAAGCTGGAGACCACCAGGAAATTGAATCAGGGGACCATTTGCTTCAGAAAATCTATTTCTGTAAAATGGGTAAATAATTTACACTACAGGAATTTACACTAGTTTTTTTATCTCTCTTTTCCATCTTGTGTTAAGTTTAATTTTCTTTAGCTCTCTGTACAAGTTACGGAACTGGATGTTTGATTTCAGCCTACATGCATATCTCAGGCTATGTTCACGAAGAAATATTTTATTTAGAATCTTCAGATGTGTAATATTTTTAACTGCTTCCTTTTGATCTGTAGCATTTTGGCCAGTGGGGTCTGTAAAGGTAATTGCATTTTCCTTTGTGCTTTCCTTTTTTAACTAATTTGTAAGCTGCTATATTATTATGATCTGGGCAGCTGTGTAATGTATTCTTTCACATTGAATGTCTGCATTTTAATACTTAAGATTGAAAAATGGTTACATATTTAAACATTAAAATGTTTGATTTTATTTCCTGTGAGATTGATGGGTTGAAATCTCTAGTCACACATCCATACTGTAACGGATATGGCTCCATCATCATCATCATTTAAATTTTTGCATTTGCATGTTTTACTTGTCAGAAAGGTTGTTGATTGAAAACTGAAAATAAGCCAGCAGTGGCTGCAAAAAAGGGGAAATTGTTTTAGACTGCATAAACATGAGTGTAATTTCCAGATCATTGGAAGTGATTGTTCTACAGTACTCTGTTCTGCATTGGCTAGATCAGGGCTTTCCAAAGTTTTCCCGTGGGAAAACCCGGAAGTGCCGCTGTTGCGGCAGCGTGCAAAAACCCGGAAGCGCTGCTGCCACTTTCAGGTTTTGCGCGCCGCCGTTGGTGTGTCGCCGCGGGAAAACCCGGAAGCGCTGATGATGATCAGCGCTTCTGGGTTGTGTGGCGACACACCAGACTCTGTGTGGCGACACACTTTTGTGTCGCGACACAGAGTTTGGAAAGCTCTGGGCTAGATCTTGCTGAACACTGCATTCAGTTCTGGGTACCACCTTTTAAGAAGAATGTAGAGAAACTGAAACAAGTTCAGAGGAAAGCAGCAAGGATGATCAGGGGACTAGAAACAAAATCTCCTGAAGGAGCTGGATGGTAAAATTAACCAGAAAAACAAACAACTGAGCAGGGATATGATAGCATACTTCAAATAACGGAAAGGATGAGATCAAGACTCGTTCCAGAGTGTGGGATTTAATGGGTTTAAGTTAAAGGAAGTCAGAATCTGATTTAAAGTTAAGAATTTTTTTTACAGAAAGAGCAGTGCAAAGGGAAACCGATTCCCAGCAAGGTGGTGGGCTCCCCTTCAGTGGGCATGTTTGTGAAGACCAGGGAGACATCTGCCAGGAATGCTTCAGCCCAGCGGTCCACAGGGCCTCTCCAACTCCGTAATTCCCTCAAAGTGGGCAGTGCTAACTCAGCTAGCATGTGAAGGGAACAAGGAGAGATGAATGTCCCTGGGGATGCTAAGTTGAATAGATGTTCCCTCAGAGTATGCAGTGCATTGCTTTGCTTCAAGCTCTTCCTCAGCACAGCTTCTCCAGCAGCACTTCTCCAACAGGCCCTGGCAAGTGTCGTGGAAGAAAATGCTACTCGGCCTCTTTTGGCTCTGCTTGGCAAGTGCTATAGGAGGGCACACCATTAATTTTTCTTTAGCAAACCCTTATTCAAGCCAGAAAGGCATTTACTCAGACGCTTGTGCAGAAAGTTCTTCTAGTTTTGCCATGTGACAGGGAGGACACGGAGGAGCTTTGAAAGAAGGTGAAATGGTTATCGAAGGCCTCGCAGAAACTGACAGCTCCAATGCTGTTGCTGCACCGCTAGCTGCCAAACACCTGATTGGCACGCCAGGGATTCCTTTGTGGCCAATTATTTTTAAGGGTTTCAATCTGGCCTTTTCCCCTCTATGAGCTGTGCATGGAGTGTATAAACAGTGCTTAACAGGGCTTAGTGCAAAATGACTCAGCAGATTTCCTCTCTCAGACATACACACATACATGTATCCATGTCTATTGAGGGTAGCTGTTTCTCCTTCTTTACCATTGTTCCTTTCTCCCCCCCCCCCCTTTCCTGTAATATTATCCTACAATATTTGGATTGTCCTGTGGCTTCCTGCTGAGAGACACGACAGCGCAGGCCTAGCTTAGAGTTTGAGAAATAAATGTATATGTCCTTGACGGAAATATCCAAGAACCGTTATCTAGGCAAATGGGGCTGAAACATTTTTTTAAGTCCGGAGAAACAAGATACAGGTAGTCCTCATTTAACGATTGCAATTGGGACTGGCAACTCCATCGCTAAGTGACGTGGTTGTTAAGCATGACATCACGTGACTGTGACTTGCGACTTACTGCTGGCTTCTCCATTGACTTTGCTTGTCAGAAGCTGGCTACGAAGCTCGCAAATGGCAATCACATGACCGCGGGGACACTGCAATGGTCGTTAAGTACATGGACTGGTCGTAAAGGTACTTTTTTCAGCACCATTGTAAGTTTGGATGGTCACTAAATAGGGCAGTCATTAAGCGAAGACTACCAGTAACATTTGGAAGCATCTCAAGCAGATGCCTCCCTAAATTCACTGGAATATAAGAAAAAGGAAGAGATACAGCACGATTAAGACCTGCAGGATCCCGTTATTATATACAATCTCAATAAAAGTAGTTTTACCCTTCCTGAGGAATTGATTTCCTGGTCCGGTCTACTAGTGGGGCTGACAATAAACAAGATGATTTCAAAGTCTTAGTGCAGAAAGGCAACTGAGACTTGATAACTCCTATTACTGGACTACAATAATTGAAGGACAAGATTTATTCAGAATGATCCAAAGCAATAGAAAAGGAGGAATAGCCACATTACCTGTTAAAATATCAACACCAATATTGAATAGACATGCCTTGTTGAAAATCTCTGGGGTGAAATAAGTGAAGCAATATTATAGTTGGCATCTTCTTATGTCCTTCCAAGTAAGAAAAGTTTGTTTTAAAACTCTTCGGTCAGTTGAACTCCTGAAGACTAATTCAGCATTTTTACCATTTGGCTAAGACCAAATAACAACCAAAGTAACTAGGTCAGGAGCAGTTATTGCTTCCTTACCTATTATGGTGCAGTTGTGTTTTATTTTAGCTGCCTGTTTATCACTGATTGCTGTATGTCTTGTTTGATATATGAATTTTAATACTTTAATACCTGTGGGCAGTCTTGCTGTTTATTGAGAGAGTCTCAAAAATGTATGAAAAGCATTGATATAAGACACTTCAAAGAGGCTTTTTTCAGAGCCTTTCCTCTTCTAAGTATTACTGACGTGAATTCATGGAATTCAAAGACTGCAGCTGTGTTAATGCTACATTAACTTTTGACTAGCTTTTATATAAAGATAACCAAACAGATACAATTTTTGGGGGTGGGGGGATCAAAAACACTTAGAAATGAATTCCCTTTAAAAGCTGATTCTGAACTTTATTTGTACACATCAAATGGGCTGATGTTTAAAATCAGGGTGAGAAATTAGAGTTTACAGACAGTGTGGAAAAAAACAATAATAAACTATAACTCTGGTAATAGAAAGATGTAGCAAAATAAAACTCTAAAATAAAATGACTGCGGACACGATTTTTAAAATTCTTTTTGTGGGGCTCTCAGGCATTTGTGGGCCCCATTGGCAGAAATCCAACCCTGAATATTCCTTTTCAGGTGAAATCTAAACTGAAAACTCAAAACCAATTTTAACTTGGAATGGACAGCTTCCTGGTGTGAAGTGTTCAATTATAATTCCTTTGATTATAGTATTCACAAACGTACCACAAATGGTAGTAGATTGGAGTAGTTTTGTGTGACGCGAAGCGGCGGTGCGGGGGTGCGTGCAGCGGTGCTTCCGCGTTTTAGCGAGGCCGCTGTCGCTGCCGCCAAACACCCTACGCTGCCACCGTGCACGCGCCCCCCGCGCGCCACCGCCGCTGCTGCCGTTGGTGTGTCGCCAACGGCGGCACTTTGGAAAGCACTGTATTAGAGGGAGGAAGTGGCCTACATTTGGTTCAAATGCCTCAGGCAATACGCACAATACTCACACCAGGGCTCCTTGTATTCTAGCAATGCACCTACAGTTGTAATCAAAATTATTCAACCCCCATTGCAAATCAGGTTGTCAAAACTTACAGACTTTCAGCTGTTTGCAATGAACAAATCAAACAAAAGCAATTGAAATAGCTCAACACAACAAATGCTTCAAGTGGTGTCCCCAAATTCAACTGAAAATGCAACTGATAATGACTTCTCCAGTCTCAAAATTATTCAACCCCCTGAATAGAATCCATCACAACAGCACACATACAGTATGCAAAACAGGTGTTGTCTCAAGCACACCTGATGCAACTAATCAAGGGCCTCATTAGTTGCACCAGGTGTGCTTAAGCTGGAACACATGAAATACCTGAACTGGCTAGCGGTTTGTTGAGTGTCACATTTGACTGCATGTTAGAAATTGCAGTCAAAAGAATGGTCCAAAGAGGTAAGAGAAGAGATCATCGCCCTTCACAAACAAGGAACAGGATACAAAAAGATAGTGAAGGTGCTGAATATACATAGACACCCTGTTGGAAGTATAGTTCGCAAGTTCAAAGTTAAAAGAACAGTGGTTACACTACCTGGACGGGGCAAAAAAAGGAAGCTGTCAATGGCTGCAACCAGATTTCTGAGAAGGCAGGTTGAGAGAAACCCTCAAGTGACTGCAAAAGACCTGCAGCAAGACTTGGTGGCAACAGGCACTGAGGTTTCAGTGAGCACAGTTAAGGCGCTTACTAAACACAGAAGGTTGCTATGCCAGAACTCCAAGACGTACACCACTACTGACCCAAAAGCACAAGAAAAGTCGGCTCCAATATGCTCACAATCATATAAATAAGCCACAGAAGTTTTGGGATTCTGTTCTGTGGAGCAATGAAACAAAACTGGAACTTTTCAGCCCAATGGATCAGCGGTATGTCTGGAGGAAGAATGAAGCATACGCTGAAAAGAACACTCTGCCTACAGTTAAGCATGGTGGTGGCTCGGTGATGCTCTGGGGCTGCTTTGCATCCTCTGGCACTGGAAACCTGCAGCGTGTGGAAGGCAAGATGGATCCATTGAAGTATCAGGAAATCCTAGGAGAAAACGTCATGCTGTCTGTAAGGAAGCTGAAGCTTGGGCATCATTGGACCTTCCAACAGGACAATGATCCCGAGCATACCTCAAATTCCACTAAGGCTTGGATGCAGAAGAAGTCCTGGAAGATTCTACAGTGGCCATCACAGTCACCTGACTTGAACCCCATAGGAAATCTCTGGTGGGATTTGAAGAAGACGGTTGCAGCACGCAAACCCAAGAGTATTACTGAACTGGAGGCCATTGCTCATGAGGAATGGGCTAAGATTCCTCAGGAACGCTGCCAGAAGCTGGTGTCTGGCTATGCATCTCGTTTGCAGCAGGTCGTAACAGCAAAAGGGTGCTCTACTGAGTACTGAAGATGCTTGCCATGAAGGGGTTGAATAATTTTGAGACTGGAGAAGTCATTATAAGTTGCATTTTCAGTTGAATTTGGGGAAACCACTTGAAGCATTTGTTGTGTTGAGCTATTTCAATTGCTTTTGTTTGATTTGTTCATTGCAAACAGCTGAAAGTCTGTAAGTTTTGACAATCAACCTGATTTGCAATGGGGGTTGAATGATTTTGATTGCAACTGTATGTACTGAGCCCCTCCTCACAAATACCAAGTGTGAAAAAATGGGGTTGTGACTTCTTTGCCTCTTGACAGCAGTGCTGGCCTATGGTCTCCAATGGCAATCAGTGAATGTGTACAGTAGTTCAGCTGTGTCTACTTCTTATAATTTTATATACAAAATATGTTTTTCTCTAAAATGATATGGATATCTAAACCTGCCAAATTACTAAATGAAATGAAAAGAATATGGGAAGCAAATGTTTTTATTAACAATTTTGAACAAAATAGCTAGGAAAGACTATTCCTCCTACAACCTCCGTTAGCTATTATAATTTTTACTCTTATGAAATATAACAAAAAAAAATCCACTTAAAATAAACGTAAGATTCCAGTGTCACAAATACACTTTGAGAGAACAATACATTAAGAATGATATATTTTTCTTATGAAAGATAATAAAAATAAAAAAAATAAAATTTGCAAACTTCCCAGTGGCACATTATAACCTTTTGGAAGTAAGATGTATGACACTCCCCCACCCTTACTGAAATTATTTAAAGAGCTTAAATCTACTCTCCAATCTGTAGCAGAAAATATTTTATCAAATCCCCATTCTGATTGGCGATCTGCAACAAATTACTTTTTCATACTGGAAAATATCTTATTGCTTTGCTTTTCCCTGAGTAGCATCAGAAAGCAGAGTTTAATAATCTTAACCCTTTGAAAAGGGTGGGGAATTAAGTCCATGGGGAAATGCGACAAAGTGGTTAACTGACAGAGATCCCCCCCCAGCCCGAAATCACTAAATGGTAGGTCTCACAATATGATTCTGCATTTACAAGATTAACTCCAGGAAGCAGAACAGCTGCCATGCAGACCGATAAAGCTTTTGGTGCAACCAATCAAACTGCTTGAATCCCACCCATTTAGTTGTCATCTTATTGCAGGTGAAAGGCCCTCACTATACCAATTCAGGGTGAAATGTCATTGTCAAATGCTTGTATATCAGGAGGGCAGGCTTGCGGGGGGGTGTGGCTGGGACCATTGAATATGATGTACCTTCTGAAATAAAATGAACAATTAAATCTTAGGCCAGCAAAATAAGATTATATGCAGGAAGATCAAATGCCTCAAATGTGATAAAACATTTATGTCTAGGCTATGAAGGAATTTTGATTGCTCAATATGTGATCCCTAATACATTCTTCCACAGAAGTGAATGCATCCTTTTACTCTCCAAGAAGAAAATGGAAGGCAACATGGAAACACACCGTGTGAACCCACCCTTCTGGCTTCCCAGATAGCTGCGACACCGACATCAGAAGCATCTCTAGAAATTTATCTTCTTCTGGAAGAAGCTGCATACTTTCCCATGGAAAAAAAAATGATAGTGGCATATGGAAGTTCTGGTAGGGAGCAAAACATGCACCCTCCAATCCTCAGTGTTGGGGCAGGGATAACGTTTTTGCCTCTCAAGTGCCTCTCAGCAGAGTTATGGAAACTAAAGAATATACCATTTGCAACCCCTGGTAAAACAAAGCACAGCCAAGTATCCCAAAGTAAGGCCACCTATTGTTTTACAGGAATAAATTCAGCCATTCAATTATTTGGAGAAAACAAAGACTGCACAAAGCAGTACCAGGATAAAAGTTAAATCCTGGTAACTTCAGATTTGATTTCAAAAAAAGTGTTTTCGATCATACTTGGGCTTTAACACCTATCTGCCACTCCTTATAACAGCGACATCTTTCCCCAGATTATGCAACAACTCCCAACAATCCCAGGAGAAGAAAAGCTGCTTTAAAGAGTTGCAGCCAGGTGCTATCTGTGCACTCTCACATGCTCTGAAGCATCTCTGGGAATCAACCCTGAAGCAATGCATAGCTGTACACTATTCAACATATGAAAAACAAGCTTGTTAGTAATGAGGGGGTGGGGGATGGAAGCAACCTGTAGCCTGATTCAACCAGGGGTGCTACACTCCTCCTACACACAAGGATTTTAAATGCAGCTATTATGTGTTCATGCGTAATCAGCATTACTTATTTCTATGGAAGAAAAAACTGTCTGATGACTTTCCACCAACTATCTTATGCAGTGGTCCAATTTTACTGAGCGAGGATTCCTCAAATATAGCACATATTCTTTTCACAGGAGTAACAATAGCAATTCCCTAGCAATTATCTAGGGAAGAACATGAAGACTGCATTTGAGGAACAAGGTACAAATTTGGTGTTTGCCAAAGGGAGTTCAGTAGCAATATGTTGTTCTACCAGTCATATCCCTAAATGCTGTCACTCATTTTCTTTCATGAGATGGCATATTAACTCCGAGAAAAAAATTCACATTTTATTACCACCATCCTTACTCTCCAAACCAAGAGACTTGACAATGCCATTAAAGATTTAGCTGCTCTGTGTTGAACAGAGAGCTGGGTATCTGTGAAAAGGAAATATGTTTATGTGCTTCATGGGGTGAAGGAAAAGACCATGGCCATTCTAAAGCAAGCAACATATTCTTGGAAGATGAGAGAAGGAAGAGGTGACACTTTAGTGATACTTCCTGATGAAGAGATAGGAACGTGTACATTTGCTTTTTCTTCTTGCAGAATCCTTTAGTTATGCTGTTTAGTACCAATATGGCACTTTACTTTCCTCTATACTGAACTTTCCATGCAAACTCCCATTAGCTTTAAATGCTATGTAAAAATATTGAGGAATAGTTATTAAAAAAATACAGTAAGTTCTCATTCAGTGAGCTTTCCAGATTTATCAAAAAAGATGACAATATAAGAATATGCATTATATCTATGGGGGTAAAGCAAAGATTAGTAGAGAAAGTATTCACGTGATTGTTGGCAATCCCAGATGAATTGTATGAAAATACATTTCCTCAATTTTTGGATATAAGGAATGGTATTAATCACATTAAACAGCTGCCAGCATCCAATGATTTGTCCTGCAAGTTTTCAGATGTTCATAACACGTATCTGAGACCCATCATATTCATTCCAACATGAATGCTGACAATCAGCCAATGTTAAAGTTTGTCTTTCTGCCACACACACGCTATGGGAGAAAGTCTATTGGGAGATAGTGATTGGTTGCCCTGACCTACTCCCTGAAAGAATACTGGAGAATACATGAATAATTTTAGCAGTATGCATATATTCGTTTTTTTTTCCTTTTATCTTCACTGAAGTTCCTTGTAAAACAAATTTCATAGAAAGATAGTTGTATGGCAAAGTGGCCTTACAGGACAGGGGGCTCCAGCCCTCTTCTGCCATTGTATAGCAATTAAGATACATTGATTTACATATCAGCCTCCAAAGCAAGCCAGCTTTAATTTATGTGAAGCTTATGTGGCATATTCCAAACCATGTGCTATATTATACAAAGGACTTTGCCACAAAAGATTAAATGTATGCATACTTCTACTAGTCAGTCCTCCATGAAGAGTATTCAGTGAAGAAACACAATTCCAGCTTCATTCCTTTGGAGTTGCGGTGAGCATTTTCACTCAACTAAAGAGGGCTTAACATCCCTCTCTGAGGCTGAGTAAATCACTTTATTAATCTTAGTTCAAAAGCATGCAGGGATAGATGCAGCAGCAGCAGCAAACTATCCATACTTTCTTTTTTGATGAGTCATTGATATTACTTCAATAGTAAGAGTTTGTATTAAAAAAGGGGAATAGCAGCAGAGCAGAGCAGAGCAGAGCAGCAAAATGATCTCAATTCAAGGAGAAAATTCTCCACAATGCTTGCACAGAACCCTGTCACCACAGTGATATAATGACCTCGGAGTCATTTTCTTCTCCAGCGTTAGATGGCAAGTGAGAAAAGAAGATGCACAGCACTTGGGAGAAAGACAAATCTAGTTAAGATATCCAATAATCCTCCCTTCTATAGTTGAAGGGATCAGTTCGTTCTGTTAGCACTAATGAAGAGGCGGCTTTTGAGGAAAAAAACCCTCTTGGGATGTGGACCAGTTTGCCCAATCAAAGAGTTATTTTAAAAAGTCATATTAATTAAGGCAGCTTGTTGCATTCCTGCTTTGGCAACATCAATACAGCGGGATGTATGGGCAGATCAGGTTCTGGCCTTCAGCCTCTCATCTGTGCTGTATCTTTCTTCTTGGGAAGGTGTTCCCCTCCTGCCTGCAGGGAAGTAGATAAATACAGCACAAACTCCCCGCTTTGCTCCAAGCACGTTACTAAGTCAGCAAAAAGCTTTGCATTTCTGATTCTGAGACGAGGAGGAGGCAGGTGGCAAATTCAAGATTAAAAGAATATGATCACAGCAGATTCAAAGATCTTGCAAAACAGCCCTAGAAGGGGACAGACTGAAGTGATCAAATCAGTTGCCTCTTCCTCCCATGTATAGAAGTGTGAAAGGGAAAACTGCAAAGTGACTCAGTGTTGGTTCAACTCCTTTGTAAAGCAGGTTTCATGCCAAGGGCACTGGTCCTAACTGTCACCCAGCTCTAGTTTTGACGACTGCTTGGCCCCTTAGTGGTTTCATCAAGAGTTTCCTCAGTGCCTTCGACATCCTCATCCTTTTTCAGCCCTCTGCGTGACTTTTTTGCACCAAGAGCATCTTCCTTGATCAGCTCTGAAGCTAGTAATGACGTGACTGCACAGCCAGCATTTCTGTTTCCTGGAATGACAGAGGAACAAAAAAGAGATAGAATATTAAAAAACAAAAAAGCAAGTCTACACTGAAGGTCATGCGGCATAATATACCAGCCAATTTCTCTCAAATACCAGTTTCAATTTATACTTGCTCATAGGAGGCCTAAAGAACTCCAAAGGATTGGGGCAGCTATGTAATCATGACTTAAATTTTGCAAAGGAAAACCTTAAAATTGGTACTAGGAAAAAAATCATTTTTTGTTTGCGTTGTCACCATTTTCTAAAGGCTCCACACATTCCAGGTCATAACCCCACTGTAGTGAGAAACAGAAACATTTATGACCTGGAAGGGAATTTTAAGGTTTTCCTTTGCAAAATTTAAAGTCATGGTTACACATGTAATTAAGTGAAATTAAGTAATTTTGGTATACTATTTACAGTAGTTTTGGTCACAAAAATATACAAAAAGAGGAGATCATTAGTATTGTATGAGGGTCTCTGGAAAAAAAAAGATTTTATGAGGACTTTATATTACATATAAATATATCTCTTGGTAAACATTATTTGAGATGTCCAATACTCACGAAACAAAATAATTTAAAGATCATAAGATACTACTTTCATTTTATTCACAGCAATACTCTATTGATTTAGCAGGACTAAATCTTCAGGCTCGTTATTCTAGAAGTTACGGAAATAACTAACAATTATATCAACCAATTTCTTATAGTTGGTTTAGGAGGCATGTTAAGTTTCTCCAAAATCTCCAACCACGGTGGATCTGGATCAAATAGGTTAAATAACAAATGTTTAAGTTCATAAACTGCCAAGAAGCACTCTTGAGGTAAATCAAATTTAAATTCTGTTCAAGATTTTAAAATAGCTTTCACAAGACATAATCCAAAATGCCCAGTTTATTCACGTTGAATTTATTCCCTCTTTCTCTTTCTTAGCAATGAAACTGATTACTTGCCAGATTTCCAAGATATAAAGTAATAACTTTGTAAGCAGTGCCTTATTCTAACCAGTGAGCTTCCTGGAAATTCTTATGTTAAGCAAAGGAATCACAACATAACCTAACCCCCCCAATCTTAAACTTATCAGAATTATTCTTATGTCCCAGTGGCATTAAGTCTGATGTACTCTCATTTATGGTATAAGCAGACAGGATACCAAATTTCTGTACTGATATAATTACATTAGGAGCATGATCTGCTGTAATTCCAATCATGTTTTCAGAATTTTTAAATATAGGCAAAAGGTTCTAAAGACAGATTTAAAAGAAAGGGAGCAAACTGCTGTAAGAATTTCTTGAAACTAAAGAGACAAAATAAGATCACTGATCTGATCCAATGATGTGGTAATCTCTAAAATTACACAGCTGAGAATATTTTTTAAAAAAATTGTTGATTTATAGGTTTTGAATCTGCATCCATTTTCCTTCCTATATATAGCCCATTAATAATATAATATAATATAATATAATATAATATAATATAATATAATATAATATAATATAATTAATATAATATAATTAATATAATATTATAATATAATATAATAATATAATATTATATTATAATATATTATTATATATATAATGTAATATATAATATAAATCTGTATTTGTTAGAGCCTGAAGGTGAGTAACTTCTAGACTTCTGATCTTCCCACTTTTATTACCTAGAGCAGGGCTTTCCAAAGTTTTCCCGCGGCGACACACCAACCGCCGTTGGTGTGTCGCCGCGGGAAAACCCAGAAGTGCTGCGGTTGCGGCAGCGCGCAAAAACCCGGAAGCACTGCTGCCGCTTTCAGATTTTTGCGCGCCGCCACGGGAAAACCCAGAAGCGCTGATGATCAGCGCTTCCGGGTTGTGTGGCGACACACCAGACTGTGTGTGGCGACACACTTTTGTGTCGCGACACACAGTTTGGAAAGCTCTGACCTAAAGTTTTGTTCCATTTCCCAAAATCTTTGCCAGATGCAATGTAATTAAAATTTTGTTTTGGAAAAATAAAGCTTGTTAATTTCATATTTATCAGAGACCAGAAACCTGTTTTGCTTAGGAGAGGGATGGAATACATAAAGAGTTGATAATTCTTTAATTCACCCCCTAGGACTTTTTTTTAATCTGTTCAATAGTGTCCGATTCTCAGAGACTGCCTGGACAAGTCCCTGCAATTTTCTTGGCAAGGTGTGACGTCCCTGATCCGTTGACTATTAAATCAGAGTTCCTGACACAAGCCACTTAGGGATATGAAGGAATCTTTATTAAAGCCAGTGATCCATTGCACATTAAAGATTCGAGTGAATCAAGCTCCCACAACCAACAGTTTAATAATCTCCAAGTTTCTGCCCCTCATCGGGATTCACTGCTTTATCGCCCTTCCCGTCTGTTTTTTTCTCTTTCTAGGTCCGACTCAACTAACATGGCGATATCGCCCTTTGATCTGTCTTGGGTGCTGAATCGCTCACCTCAATACTTTGATTAACATAGTTTGCAGTTCTGTGAATACACCAAGTCTCCGCTTACATGTCTGGCGGTTTTACTGAAAAGCAACCCCCAACCGACCCTGTGAGTTTTAACAGACTGGCGGGATGCTTCCTGGCGCCATGGCAGGATGGCATGGATGACATCCTGAAACAAGGTTTTTCAGAAGTGGTTTGCCATTGCCTCCTTCCTAGGGCTGAGAGTGAGTGACTGGCCCAAGGTCACCCAGCTGGTTTGTGCCTAAGGCGGGACTAGAACTCACGGTCTCCCAGTTTCTAGCCTGGTGCCTTAACCACACCACCAAAATCCCCTAAAACTTTATGTCTAGCTAATTGTTGCTTCTTTTATAAGACTCATATGGAATAATTCAAACTTGAATTAATGGTTTAGCAGTATCCCACACCAAGGCAGTGATATAACTAAATCCCTGTTAATACAAAAAAAACACCCTCTACTATTTCCCATTCCATCTGCTTAATGACATCTTTATCTGCCTTGCCAGCTTCAGCCCTTACAGAGGGTCAGGCATCCCATACACTTACCCTCAGCATACGCTAGTGCAGGGCTTTCCAAAGTGCTGCCGCTGGCGACACACCAGCGGCGGCGGCGCGGGGGGGCGTGCGGCGGCGTGCGCGTGCACGGCGGCGGCGGCAGCCTCCGCTAAAACATGGAAGTACTGATCCCGCGCCGCTGCCGCCGTGCACGCGCGCACCGCCGCTTCCAGGTGGTGTGGCGACACACCACGCTGTGTGTGGCGACACACTTTTGTGTTGCGACACACAGTTTGGAAAGCTCTGCGCTAGTGTTTTATGAGCGGCAGGAGTCAGCAATATAGAAGGAAATCAGGGGCACACTTGGAATACATTGATGTGCAAGCTCAATAAACTGTCTGTTATTACTGTCATTCAAAATCAAGACTATTCTTTTATTTGCATAGCCCCTATTCTGGCCTTACTTCTTGGTTTCTATAAAGTCTGTATGTATAGCCTGTTCTTCTACAAAGGAGTTCAAAATAATGTACATGGGCTTTCCCCATTTTATCCTTACAGCCACCATCTATGGGCCAATGATTGACACTGAATTTCATGGATAAACAAGATTTGAATAACTTGATCCAATAACTATATTCTACATTATATTGGTCTCTCTTATATTATGTATGAACTACATGGTAGAGACATCAAAGCCTTGTTATCTTCACAATGCAAACAGAAATCTCTTTCTATTTAATTCTGTCTTCTACTTCCCAAAACATAGAGTTGGTAAAAGTGGTTATTTGACAGTTGAAGACATTTGAGCAAAACCATACCTTGGCGTGCTCCCCTTTTCCTACGGAAGGCTGCACCTGATTGTAAGGCTTCTAGTAGACTGTCCATAACTCCTGTTTCATCACCTTCTGAAAGAACAAAAAATTGAGACTTTTTGTTATTTTCACTGCCACCTTCACCTATAGAGTAGCATTATGAACTCAAGACTATGGGTGTTCTAGAGTGTGTATAAAGAGAATAAAATTGTCAATTAAAACACTCCTTGAGAAAAACAAAAAAGAGCTGATCATGTGTGGAAATTTACCAGATGAAGACACAGACTACACAAAAATGCTTCTCAAGGTACTTTCCTTTGTCTTAAATTGGGAGACACTTTTTATAAAATGAGAATGTGCAAGGGAGGATTTCAAAAAGAATCAATTTTTAAAAATTTCTTCCTTGAAAAAGTTTCTGATGCACATGTCCTTCAGTCAACATGTATCTGTTTTATAAACATGCATTTGTTGATTTGGATCTAAAGCAAGAAAAATTCCTTATAACCTCTTCCCCACCTCTTCCTTTATATGTCACAGACATTCTACTGAGTTCCAGTAGCCTTTAATAGCCCGGCTATGGCATTACTCTGCTGCCTTGGAATGATTAGCACCCTGAGGGTTTTAGTGCTATGCATTTTCCACTGATCTACTTTTCACTCTCCACAGCAGTCTGAGTATTAAGAAGACTGGCTGAAGCAGGCCAGTTAATGTTGTTTCCCTAGCAACAAGCAGATTCCTGGTCCAAAAACCAGGAACAGGAACAGCACCTGCATTGCTCCTGTGATAAAGACTATGTTTTGCCAGTACCTTCTTTGGCTAGACAAGTAGCTGAGCCTCTCTGGGGACAACCATAAAAATACTTAAATACAGGCTTAAGAAAAAGAACAAATGGATTAAACAGTAATTTGGCATCTCTTTCAATAGGAGCAGGAAAGCCAGCACTATCCTAGAGGGAAGGGAAGCACAATAGGTTAAGAACTATTGGGGTTTTTTTCAAACTTTTGAAAGTAAAATCATGCATGGTCTAACACAGACTCTACAAACTATACATTTAAAAGAGAAGCCCCCAAGGACTACAATACTTCCTATTCCATTTACATGTGTCCCTCCCCCAACTCTCATCAGCCTGGCACTGAATGTGTTAACTGCAACTTCATGAGCAGCCTGCAAAATCTGGTTTCCATAGTAACAGCTCCTGACAAAACATAAACCTATAAAAATCACATTAGAACATCTGCTCCGTTTTTTTAGGTAGACTGAATCGATTGTTTGTACTGCCACCTGCTGGCAAACATAAACTGCTGAGTGTTACCAATCCATTCTGGAAGCCTTCATTATTAACGCCTTCAAGAACAGCAAATGAAAACTGAAGAGAAATTGCCACAGAAATCCCCTTTTCCAACTCCACTAGAAAGACTCCATGGCATGGTTAGGAAAAAGAGAGAGAGACCCTGGTTACAGATGGCTCCAACACTTCAGCTGATTACGAAACACAGCTTTATAGAACTTGAATTAAAAAGCATACAATGCAGCTGCTTGTTTCCAGATTACTTAAGCAAAGGAAGTACACTTTCAGCGTATGTAAGGTAGACATTTTGAAAGCCATGTTCCGCTCCACATATGTGTGCGCATACTCACACTCAGTATTTTTACTGATTCAACTTCATGTGGAATGTCACATAAATGATGCAATTGTACAAGGGATGATAGACCAGCTGCTCCTTTGTGACCACAATTACTGTCTTTTTAGTAAAAGGGACAAGGTGACAATGAGTTGGCAACATTTTTGTGCACCTTCCCTTCCACCAATCTTATCTCAAGCTGACACTGCTTTTAGAAACATACTGTTCAGGGAATACAGCTTAGCCATCCCCTGAAAGAAACAGATACAAAGGAGTTTGGAGCCATCTGGCAATCAAAAACAGCCACATGATAGATGATGGAAAAAACAAGGCAGCTAAATAGGCATTCCATCTGCCTGCTGACACATTTGAGGAAAAGTCGGTCACCAAAGGCAAAACTTACTGTAAATCCCTTATTTTTTCCTCTTGCTCCTCCATCTTGATTATCTAAACCTGCATAATGTTTTGGGGCTTCCCAAAGAATTACACAAAAACATTAGTAGCACTAAGAGATGTACATTGTTTTAGACAGGGATATTTTTGATAAAGAGATATTAAATAATGAATTTGGGTCCTAATGGATCAGGGTAAAAAAAGCAGAAAACCATTGTTACAATACAGGGTTCCCTTGATTTGGAAAGGACTTTAAGGCCTTGTCCCTAAAGTTAAAAGAAATGGGGGGGGGGGGAAGCAGGCAAAGGGCCCCTCCCCAGAGAAATGAAGAGGTGTCACTACAAGCAGTGAGAAATAATTGTGCTGGAATGGGAATGGTTCTGTGAGAATTATGGAGTCCTTTAAAGTCCCTTTTAGCCTTCTTTCACCCTGCCAAATGTGGATTCTCTGCAGATATATTAAACATCGCAGTGTTTCACCACAGTAACTCAAGACAAAGTTGTGGGGGAAGGGGAAAAGAATGTGAGGAAAACCAAATGGCATGTCATTTAGCACAACTTCAAGCAACTCAAAAGGAGAGAGAACTGGCAGGAAATTGTGGGAGTCAGGAAACAGAGAGGGATGGTAATTGAGTCCATATGTTCCAAGAAAGGGGTAGCCGGATTTTTTGTTGCAGCAAAAAAAGAAGAGAAAAGCCAAGAGTCATATGACATCTTAAACACTAATAAATGTATCATCACATAAGCTTTTGTGGCTTCTAGGCCACTTCATCAGATGTATGAAGAAAGATCTTGAGAGAGGGACTGCCTGTGTACGCACAGTTAATTATTAGGGGAGGGGAAGAGTGGGGAGATGGTGGGAAAAGGCAGAATTGTTTCAGAAGATGGGAGACAGAGAAACAAAGCAGCTTTAGTTGTTAATAATGAATAACAGTAAAAATAGCACAGACTCTTCTTTCCAGCTGTCAAATCTTTGCAGCAAAAACTACAGATCTTTATCATCCCAAAGACCATTAAATCTAGTAGTAAAAGAATGCATTCCGCAGCAAAGAGAAGATTATCCCTTTGTACAAGAAAGTAGCATAAATGGGAGTACTGTAGTCCAGAAGATTTAACTTCTGAAGAGGGTCACTTGACTTATCAGAATGAGAATCTCAAAAATTTGCAGTGGACTATTAGAAATATAAACTGGCCAATGTTAATATAAGCCAATAGATCCATAGCCTTCATTAATGCCTTCAAGAAACAAGAGCAAGGGAATGCTTGCTACAATATGAAAGTAAGATTTATGAAAACATCTGATTAAGTAATCTGTTTTTTATCAATTAGAGAAAGGTTGTGCAATGTGCTTGTATTTGTCCTGCACAATGTATTTATACAATGTGCTAAGAGTCATACTCTAAGAAATGAACAGGGGGAAATTTCATAATAATTACATTAAATACAGGAATTAACTATATTTAATAGATAAACACTTTTACTGCATATGAACATGGTAAATATGTACCAAAAAGCTGCTTTCAAATAGCTCCTTCCCCATACGTGTGACTTATACTAATTTCTGCCTCAAATTTCTATGTAGAATTGTATAATGTACAGTATGTATCAAGGATGCTTCAAGAGGTGGTTTTTATTATGCAATTTTCATCTTTCAAACATGGATTTCCCCCCCAAACATGAATTAATGGATGGATGTGTGTGTCTCTGTGTGTACATATATATATATATATATATAAAGGTAAAGGTTCCCCCCGCACATTTGTGCAGTCGTATCCGACTCTAGGGGCCGGTGCTCATCTCCATTTCTTAGCCGAAGAGCCAGCGTTGTCCGAAGACGCTTCCGCGGTCACGTGGCCGGCATGACATGCGCGGAACACTGTTACAATCCCACTGAAGTGGTACCTGTTCATCTACTTGCATTTGCATGCTTTCGAATTGCTAGGTTGGCAAGAGCTGGGGCGAGTGCATGCGGGGCTAGGGATCCGAACCTCCGATCTTCCGATTGACAAGCCTGGCGTCTTACCCGCTGAGCCACCACGCCCCCATACATATTTATATAGCTTTCCATAAAATAGGGAGATATTTTTATTTACAAATATTTGTCCATCCGGAAACATCTTTAAACACTACATAGTAAAAGGTAAAAGTTTTCCCTGCACAGTCGTGTCCGACTCTAGGGGGCGGTGCTCATCTCCGTTTCTTATACACAGATATATGGCTGTCAATCTGAGGGGCTAAATTTATGTAGCACTTCCATGTAGAGAATTACTGTACTTCTGAAAACCAACTGCGGCAAAGAATACAGGAATTGCTATGGCCTTCATATCGTTTTGAGTACTTTCTGGAGCGCTCTGGCTGCAATTGTGGGGAATTTATTTTGGGCCCTGCAGCCATATGGTCTACAATTTTGTCCACATTATATTCACATACTGTATGCTACATTAATGCACTCTTTCTCTCCAATTCCCTAACGTCCCCCACCAAAAGCAGACTATAATAATAATAGTAGTAGTAGTAGTAGTAGTAGTAATAATAATAATAATAATAATAATAATAATAATAATAATTTATTATGACTCGCAACAATTCCAGGCAGCTCACAACAAAGAAATTATAATAAAATCAATAAAAGATGTCAAGAGCAACAGACCAGATGGAAAGAAGCAAGGGGTCTCACTCCCTTGCCAAAGGCCTGGGTGAAGAGCCAGGTCTTCATGGTCCTTCTGTACAACAGCAGAGTGGGGACCATCCAGATCTGGGGGAGGAACCTCATTCCAGAGGGCAGGCACTACTACAGAGAAGGCACATTTCCAGGGTCCTAATATATGACAGCCGTTAATTGAAGGAACCAAGAGCACACAAACCCTGCAAGATCAAATTGGCCAGGCAGATACTATGGGAGACAGGTGGTTGCTCAAGTAAATGTCCACTAATAAGTCCAATGCAGGCTGTTTTAAATCTATTACGTACAGACAGTAATTCTCACAGTCAAGCAGCTGCTGACCAGAAATGATCACTTTTTCCCTTTTGCTGGCAAAAGTTTGGACAGGGGAATGGGACTGGGAGACTGAGACCTTAGTAAAGAGCTTGCAGACCAGATGTGAAATCCCTATAGACTTTATTTGGCCCACAGTGAAGACTAGATAGACCCTGAGTCACATTCAAGTAGTGCCCTTGATATTGCCAAGGAAGAGGAAGCACTCTTCCTCTTCCTTGTTTTCCACTGAGATTGTTTTCCACTGAGACAAAGAATTCATACAAGCCACAATATTCATTGTACAGTACCTGCATTCATATCAATCAGTTGTTCTCTCTTCTTTTGCTTCTCTTGACGCTCCTTCTCTGCTTTTTCTTTTGCTAGTTTAGCTCTGCGCATCTTCTCCTCCATCTCACGCCTTTTCTGGTTCTCCTTCACAGCTTGCTGAAAATAAGACACAGTTGGGTGATAAGATAAACAAGTGGAGAGTCATAACAATGAAATGCATATCACATTTTTCATTCAGCAGAATAAAAGAATGCAATGCTGGCTATCATGTAAGACAAGGTAAGTAAAGAGTAATGGATTTATGAATAACAGGTTTATTTACTGCTTTTATCCATAAAAATTAATGGAATCAAAAATAAATAGGTAATGTATCCCTGAACACCAGATACTGGAGGACATACAACAGCATATTTACTCACATTTCAC
This sequence comes from Charina bottae, assembly GCA_023362775.1. Classification (NCBI taxonomy): domain Eukaryota; kingdom Metazoa; phylum Chordata; class Lepidosauria; order Squamata; family Charinaidae; genus Charina; species Charina bottae. The sequence continues at coordinate 4,449,388 of JALMGJ010000043.1, read as the reverse complement.
AGATAAAAATAGGAACATTACTTTCACTACAAATATCACTGTTTAAATACAACCTTGCCCCAGTAAGACTTCACCTATATACTATACTTCTCCTCTGGCTTCTATTGTTTTAGTAAACTAATGAACACAATTTAAAAAAAAAACCTTTTGAGTGTTTGGATTTATAATGGATGTTGACATACAAAACAGTTTCCATTCCATTTATGGAACAGTTGCAACTTGAACACATTTAGCAATATTTGTTATCCGAATAAGTATTGACCTATTTTTTGAGATTTTGTTTCTAGGTAGTCTTCTGCAATCCAGAAAACACACTGCACCACAATTCCTATCAATCTCAACTAGCTTACCCATTATGGGTAATGTTGACAATTATAATTAATAATAGTTCCCTGTTGGGGGAGATGGGCGGTGATATAAATTCAAATAATAAATAAATAAATAAATAAATAAATAAATAAATAATCCTATGAGTCCTTGGGAAATATGGTGATATAAAAATATAGGAATGAAGTAAAGCAAGCAAATAAATAAATAAATCAAGTGTGGAAGGTCAAGGTGAAAGACCAAAAATCCAAGAACAGAGAAAAAGACAACATAATGCACAATAGTAGCAAAATATGCAGCATATGCAACAGAAAATAGCCACCTCCTCCTCCTGTCATGCAATTTGAGATTGTTTCAAAGTATTTTGCTTGTTGCTTTGTCTGATATCAAAAACACAGCCCATATAAACAGAGGCTTATATTGTAATTAAAAGATAGATGGATGCTCACCACAAACATATTTTTGAAATTGCGCAGATTTGTGAAGAACTCCTCAACGGATATCTTATTGGTGTCAAAGAGGAAGTATTGTCCTAATTCCTTATAAAGGTTTTCCATATTTGCATGCATCATTCGTAGCTTCTCATACTGTTCTTGGGCTTCTTTAACAAAGCTGTAAGACTTGAGTTAAAGACTTCCAACAGTTGTAAATATACTTTCTGAGCATAAGTTGATTATTTTAAAGTTGCTAAGAGTTTGGCATTTTGTACTTTTAGTATGTTTCAGATTCTTTTTTTTAATAATAATGTTATTAGAGTTTATAAATACAAAGATAAAAGACTAATACAAACTAAGAAAATATAAAGAATAAAGAAAAGAAAAAGGTAAGTGCAAAGAGATAGAAAAAAGAAAAAAAGAAAAGAAAAAGAGGATATATAAAAGATGAACCCCCCCTTCCTCCAGACAAGTGTAAACAATTTCAATGACTTAACACCTTCTCTAGTAGGAAAAAAAATCTCTTCTTCCCATATCAAATCTCTTCTCAATAATCAAAGTATAAAAAATCATCATATAGTCCTAATTAGCAAAAGTCTGTTAAGAGCTACCAGAAATAACATACTGTACGTATTTTAACCTTAATATAAAAACCCAATTTGTAATCCACTTGTCACTTCCTCTAATAAGTAAAGCAAAAGAAATCTCTCCCCACTTATAAACAGATTCTTAAAACCTCATCATACAGTCCTGGTCAAAAAAATCCCATTAATAACTACCAGAAACCACAATATATGGTATGTTTAAACCCTGATCAAATAGATTCACTTTGTAGAGCTTCTGTTTACTTTTTAAAAGCTTGATCTTCAACCCTGTCAAATGATGTCCCCCAAGTTCATTTCTTATCACGTCTTTGTCTCCTTTCAGGAACAGCTTCAATAATTTCTGTCTGTCTCCTCCCAGAAACAGCTTCATTGGATTAACACACTCCTTTTGTAAATCCAAGGTAGAAAGTCTTTGCAAGTCACTCTTCTGAGTTATTATTTGTATGTTCCCTTTAATTATTGAGACATCGGCTAGCTTCATTTGGCTGTCCATTTTAACATCTTTTTCCATATCACTCTTATGCTCTGGCATTTCTAAATCCGTTTTCATATCAACAGCATCTTTTTCCATATCACTTTTGCGATCCAGCATTTTTTAAAAATCCAAATCCGCATTCAAATCAGCCTCAGTCTCTGTTTTATCCAATAAAATCTGTTGTTCTTCTATATTCTCTGTTATAAGACAGTTTTGTAAGTAATTCCTGAGTATATTGTTCCCAAACAGCCTTAATTTCTTCTAGTCAAGTAGTATGCTCCATCTTATTAAGTCTCTTCTCTTTTAATTATAATCTTTTGTTCTCTCTGGTTCCCTCTAGTTAACCTTCAAGTGTCCTCTTATCATCTATTTATTTTCCAGTCAACAAAACTTTCCCACAGGAGGATTTCTTACAATTAATTTCAAAATCTTCATATATTCTTTAAAAAAAATTTAAACACCCCACAGGAAATATTTTTTCAAGTACATCAACCCCTTAACTTTCCAAAATCCACATTCTAGTCTCCCTTTTGCTGTTTTCCAAATTTAATTTACTTCCATGACTGCAACTCTTTTCATAGGTCACAAAGGGAGGACTAAGTTAGTGCTTGACCCCAGGGGCCTTTTAAGCAATCATAGCTATTTTAAAGTTTTAATTTACTGATATGGTGTGATTTTTAAAAATTAATTTTAAATATACTGAGAGTTATGAATTCATAATTTATGTATTTTAAAGAATATAAGCATATTGATAGCCTCAGGGAACTTGCTCTTTCTGACAGCTGATCTTTGCAACCACCCATCTGTTTTCCTCATTCTGAAACCCCAGTGAGAAATAGATTTTGTCCCTCAGTATCATAAATAAGATTCTTTCTTTCATAGGTTATTCTCAACATTTCTCAGTGCACATTTTTTGAAGGATATGGTCATTTTCTCCACAAATTTGTCCTTCTCTTCTGTACTACTGGGGAAATTGTTAACATCACGCTGTATATCTGAAATCTGTTTATTCATCTGGTCCAGATTTTTCCGCAAAATTTCAGCAGAAACTTGGGGAAGAAAAAAAGATGACACAGCAGAATAGCAGAAACAATTAATGTCAGCTAAAAGAGCAGTTTTTACTTACTATAGTCATGTTCTCTAGGAAGCCAGGCAAGTATTCCAATATTCTTTGGACTACCCTCTTCCATCAAATGAGAAGGGTCAGTCTGATTAACATTACTTCATAGGACAGTTTCTACTGCACTCAGGTTGAACAGGAAAGAAAACTCAGGAATGCTAAAATAACTCACAGTAGTAAGTAAAAATTAGAGGCTTGCTCCATCTTGGTATAAACCCTGAATCTGATGTAAAATGGGGAAATATAAAGTGTCTCTGAACTTATTTGAAGTGTGCATTTCTAACTTGCCTTATTTCCAATTCAAAATTTTCCTTAGAACTCCACCTATGATATATAGACTGGAACTCCAGCATGCAATGGAAAGGGCAGGATGTTGTGCTGCAGTAGAAGTGTCTTTTGCCACTCACTCAAGTAACTGCTTGGTGAGGAAGGAGAAGTATTGAATTCATTGATTTGAAGGGCAAATTTCAAAGTCATTGGGAATCAGGCAGCATACAAATTTAATAATAAATAAAAATAAGTGATGGGGTGAAAAGAGTGCAGGAAGTGAAAAGTTCTTTTTGAAATGACAAGAGATCCCAGCTACACTATTTGTATGCATTGCAAAAATCACAAGCCGAGGAAGCAGGCAATGTCTAGTATCAGCAATCTGCTGATTCACTGAAGAGGCATAATCAGTCTGCTTTTTTGCAGCAAAGATGAGAAAGCCTGGCAGCAAAGGCAAGAGTCAGGTTGCAGCACAATAAAGACAGTGCATGTGATCCCTTCTTTTCAGCCCATTCTCTAGCAAACTATGCAGGCTCCCTTGTATAACCAGGGGCGGGACAAATAGGAATTCACAAGATTGTGTTTTTCAGAACCAGCCTGCATCATCCTCACTGATTAGCTAGGACATGTGAAGAACTGCCTTTTAAGTGATGGATTCTTTTTTATTAACTGCATATTTTTTAAAAAAGTCCCCTTAGTATACTGTGTATGCTCAAAAATGGCAAAAAATTATAAATGTTGGCTTCATGCGTGACTCTTGGCTTAAGGGCAGCGTCTGTAGGGGAGACAGTGCAATTAAATGATGGACTATATGAGCAAAGGAGAAGGCCTGGAATTAGAGACAGGAGCATATAAGGAAGTTATGTAATTCTACATACACTGGATTCTTTCAGTGATAAGCACTGATCATTTCCAAAGCTATTTAAATAATGCTATTTAACATTTGGATATTGCTTTCAAAGCATTCAAGACACTAAAAAACATACCTGTAATCCTAATAACAAGCCTGTATATATTGCAAACAGATAAAAAAGAAAAAGGGAGACAAAAACTGATTTGGCTAAGAACATCTAAGTTCCTGAGAAGACAAACATTGTCATCTGTATTACAGCCCTGTGTTATATGCCATTCTCAGGATAATACGTGACTGAGATTTAGGAATAAGCTTATTTCATTGGGCTGATCATAAGCACTTCACTAGGTAGTCAGACAAACATCTGGACCAGGTGGGATTATTGCAGGAAAAATGCACGGTTATAAGTAAACAGATCAAAACAGAAATTCCCTTCCTTGTATTACAATTGTAAAGTACTGAACATAACAAACATCTGCAGCAAGCATTTTAATATTTTCCTCTCCATACTTCCTGCTATGACAGACACTAAATCCAAACATAGATCTAACATTTCTTTTAGGAAAGACAACAAAGATGGAGACAGGAAGATGCAATATCCTGCAAACCTGCAAAGATGATTTTATTCCTGTTCATCCCATATTAGCCATATTAAGAAAGCAGAAGCCCAGATTCTCTGTTTCCATAGACAACAAACCATGACCCAGGCTGACTTACACTGCAAATATCTTCCTAAAAATAATTCCCAAATCATCTATTTAATGAGTATCATTTGCTTCCCCCACACCCCAAAAAGGAAAGAAACTGAAGCTGGGCTGGGCTGGGCTGCACTTGCCCTTGTGATGGAGTGGTGACTAAGAATCTTCATAGTATTATGGCACACATTTTTTTCTTTGCCTTTTAAGAGTATTTTTGTACTCTTTGACTGGTATAGCTGCAATGAATTGAACATCCAACTGCCAGTTGTGGAGCTCTGTTGAATCTGGCTGAGGCAATCAGCAATATTATTTTAAGAACAACAAAGTGTATAGCAAAGAGATGTCTCTATCAATACACCAGTCTAAGAAATCTTGGATTCGTAAGATGCTAGAGGCTTATTATTATTATTATTATTATTATTATTATTATTATTATTCAAATTTATTCCCCGCCCATCTCCCATGCAAGGGACTCTGGGCGGGTTACAATAAATAAAAAATTTAAAAACTATACAAAATATCTAAAAACACAAGCATAACATAATAAAATAAAATCCAAGATGGATTTGGACCTGCAGAATAGATCGTGGAGCTACGGGGCCAGCCAACCCCAGGAGGCACTACCACCTCCGTCGTCCCAGGCCAGGTGGCAGAGCCAGGTCTTAAGGGCCTTCCGAAAGGCCAGGAGGGAGGGGGCCAGTCTCACCTCCGGGGGCAGGATATTCCACAAGGCAGGCGCTATCGCAGAGAAGGCACGCCTCCTGGACCCCGCTAGATGGAATTCTCTTGTTGAGGGGGTCCGAAGCATGCCCTCTCTGTCCCTTGTCTCATGTCCCTTGTCTATTGATTTAAGAGGAGAGCCACTATATTGCATTGACACACCAACTTCATTCTTCATAACTTTCAAAGATCCTCAATTTGATTTGGCACAGTTTTCCCAAAAGTTTCTGAGAAACTGAGGAAGAAACAAGATTGGTGGCAGCTGAAAATAAATGTTCTGATTCCCCATTAAGAACACGACACAGTCCTCATCCTGAAAAAAAATTAAACTTGAAGCCTCCTTTTCTAAATTGCAAGGTTGTGGTAACAAAAGTGCTAAGCACTCACTCACAACACCTAACTTACTTAGTAAAATCCTGATAATAGGTGCAAGTCTTCTAAATATCCCCCTCCCTCAAGCACAAGAGACACTGAAAAGTGTCTGTAAAAGAGTATAGGAGTAAATTGATACTCCTATAATTCACACACTTTCAAAAAGATACTTCATAATACAAATGCAGAGGTGCTACTTCAGCGAGGTAAAATGGGACAAAGACATTCCAAAAGAAAATAATGAATAATAAAATAAAATAAAACAAAGATAAAAGGAAACAAAATACACATAAAGAAGATATCTCAAGATTAGTTCCATAACCAAAGTAAAAATACTACTATGCTGAAATGTTCAGCAAAAACATTCCACATGCAAAACATTTCACGGCAAAAATACATACACATGCCCAACACTACCTTGACAAGCTTTCTCCACATGGGTGAGTTCATCAGGAAAATTCAGGATATCAGGATATTGCAATTCACATGTTTCTGCCAAGAAGTGAAGCAAGGTCAACTTCTGATCAGCTGACTTTGTGTCACGAAGCTAGAAGATATGAAGAAAGACGGCTACTGTGAGCACTGCACAAGATGATGATTACTATTTTTTATCCCTCCCCAGCCTTTCCTCATACTTACCTTGCAAAGGAAACTAATGTTAAATCCAAAGGCACCAGCATTCATGGAGCCAGAATTCATATAGTTGCCCACAAGGAGGATAATGGAGAGAAGACCGCCGAAGTTCTCACTATTGCGAAGCTCCTCACAGGCTGCTGTAACAGCAACGATCTCTGGCTTTATGTTTTCCACCTGTTCATTAAACTGAAGCTTGAAGAGGATAGCATTGAGTCGGGATGGTAGACGGGAAACTGAACTAATCTGCAAAGAAAAAGGGACAGAGAATCACTGTCACACAAAGAGGAATAGGAGTGAGGATGACAGCTAAAGGAAGGAACAAAGGTGATCTGAACAAGAGAACGAAACCACAGAAAGATGAATTAATGCTGCTCAACCATGTAGTAATGTACATATTGGAAGCAACATAAAGTTGAAAAACTTTATGAGATATGTATATTGTGATTCCCAAGAAATATTAGATGACTTTAAGGAATTTGCAAAACCTGGAGCTACAAAACTTCAGACAACTGCTAGACAGCAGAAAAACCTAGAGAAAACTCTAAGTCCATGTTGTCATCTAGTCATTGTCTAGATTTTGCCCTGGTAAAACATATATATATATATATATATAAACCTATACATAGCTTTTCCCAGTCATAATTACAAGAGAAAGGAGTGGGTAAGAATGGGAAGCATCAATTTGTTGTTATACTTGGAAAGAAAGTGTGGAAGATAAATGAAAATACTGTTTCCTCCTCCAAATCCATGGCAACCAGAAGTCTTAAGAATCTAATTTGCAGTACCTACTCAATGAATTTGAGATAGATAGATAGATAGATAGATAGATAGATAGATAGATAGATTAGTATTATTCAGAATAGAAAAAAACAAATAGCATATGGGATGACTGGGAAGGCCTTGACTGACTTTAGAGGAGCTTGAACTCTTAGTAGATGTAAACAAAAATTATTTAATGGCTGTTGTGGGTCTTCCGGGCTGTGTGGCCGTGTTCTGGAAGTTGTGGTTCCTAACGTTTAAAAATTATTTAATAGACATAGGGGACATGTGGTGGGACATGTGCTCTGAATGGCAGCTCCTCGCGAGGAGACCATAAAAGAGCGGTCTCCCATGGGTTTGAGCGCCAGAAGCTGAGGGAGACATCTTTGCTCTCAGCAGCAGTGGAGCCTTTCATAAGGACACTAAGCCAGCTGAACTTACTTTCTAATCATATTCAGAAATGTTAAATTTAACTTTATTGATATTAGGGACCTTCAAAACAGCGAGCTTAATTTGACACTTTCCTTCTTCCTTTTCCTCTAGACTTTTGTGTTTTAGCTTTTTATATCAGATTTTAATGTATTTCTGTGTTTTAGCTTTTTATATTAGATTTTAATGTACCTTCTATGCTTTTAACTGACTGTACCCCACCCTCCTTATGCTGGTCTTTGACCATAATAAAGATTTGTTTGTTTGTTTGACACCTGGTGGATTTTACCTTCTTCGGATTTAAGAAATTTTAAACATAGACCTAAGAATTTAAAATCATATATACAATTGGCAAAAAGCAAAAACAAAAAACAAAAGGATTTTGATTTAAGGAAGTTAAATGGATTGGGAGACCAGAGAGATTTGGAATATTGGTTATTTTTGCTGTAAGATTTGAAAAACAAGTATATAATTAAATAATATACTCATGGAAAACTAAATCCATATTAGGACTGAGGCTTGATGAAGGTTGCAAATGGACACTAGAGGGGACTAAAGGACCAGGCAGAAAAGAGTTAAAATGGCTATAACATTTTCTTATCTTAAAGAGTTTTTTGAAACATGGACTGAAATATTAATAACTCTCGCCCCAGCTCTTGCCAACCTAGCAATTCAAAAACATGCAAATGCAAGTAGATAAATAGGTACCACTTTGGTGGGATGGTAACAGCATTCTGCACGCGTCATGCCAGCCACATGACCGCAGAAGCGTCTTCGGACAATGCTGGCTCTTCAGCTAACAAACGGAGATGAGCACCGGCCCCTAGAGTCGGACACGACTGTGTGGGGGAACCTTTACCTTTACTTTTTCTCAGAAAGGATACAGATTTCAATGGATAAACTTTTAGAAGATGAGAAAAACTTTGAAAAACTTTGACCTGACACAGACCTTATAGAGTTTGAAGGCATGGAAGACAACAGAATTGAGCTAACCAAAATGGGAATACAAAAGACAAATCCAGAAAAGGATCTGGACATGGAACAGCTGCAACAAGAAATCCTGGACGATGCCTCTTTATGGGATTTACAAAGTAGACTGGTGAAAGCTTTGAGGACTCCTTTTAAATGCCAAAGAGTGATGAAAGATCAAAGCCTGTGATGCTATAAGAATTATTTAAAGGTCAAGATTGTGCAGAGCAAAAAGAAGGAATATAAAGTTAGACTATTTGACCAGGGATTAACTATTCGTTTGATATTTCTGGTAATTCCTAATGGACATTTTTCCTGAACTAGGATTGAAAAGATTATGATTTCTGGATTGCGTATAGATAAAAGTTAGGCTGTGGGGAGAAGTGTTTTTTTTTTATTTGTAACTTAAAAGAGGGTGAAAAGTTATATTAGCTTATGCTCCGTGTGATGAAGGTTGGAAGCCACTTCTTTATTATTATCTTTGTTTCTTTGTTTTTCTTTTTTCTTTTCTCTTCTACTTTTCTCTTTTTCTTTCCCTTTTTTCTGCACCTTCTGAACTTTTATTTTTCTTTTTTCTTCTAGTTTAGTTTCTATTAGTGATACTATAATACTAATATAAAATTATTAACAAAAAAGGAATATAAGAACTGATCAATATACACAAGCAATACAAAAGGAAAAGAAGTTGTACTGCAATGTTAAAAGTATCTACTGCTGGCTCAGAATCCTAAATAAATAAACTTGGCAAGACTGTTGAGAAAATCAGGGTTAAAATAAGTGGAGGCATAAATAAAAGATATACTATTATTGGTGTCTAATACTGCCTATCCAAAAAGATGTTGATGATGCTTCCAAAAGCAAACTGTGTATCTTTTACAGAGATATGTAGTAACAATGATAGGGGTCTTTAATTCCCCTGACAACTGTTTGGAAGACAATCGTGCCACACGTGGCCCTTCCAGGAATTTCCGGACTTGTCTTGCTGATAACTTGCTTCTTTAAAGAGTGAAAGAACACACAAGAGGATCAGCTATCCTTAAATTAATACTAACCAAAAGAGATGACTTAGTTAAGAAGATGGAAGTAGTAAGAACACTGGCTGGAAGTGACCATATCATACTGGAGTTACTGATTTGAAAGGAAATTAAAGCCCAGTACCAAAAAAGTGGATTTAAAATTATAAGTAGGATTCAAAAGCTGGAGAAAAGGAGCCTAGGTGCTGGGAATTCCTAAAAATACAATGAAAGCACAACGGCAAACAATCCAGAGAAGGAGGCAGAGTACACTAATATGTTAGCAGAAAAAACTTTAGAGAAAATCTGAAAATGAAAAATGACATGAGCAAAGGGTAAAAAACAAGACAGGTTACCAAAGAAGTAAATATAGGTAGTTTGGAATTGTAGAGATGCAGTCAGAAAAAATAAAACTCAGTTTGACTTGAGTTTGGCAAAGCATGCAAAGGACAAGAAAAATGCTTCCTCATATATGTTCAAAATAATCAGAAAATAATTTGTGTATGGATGGCAAAATACTAACAGGAAACAAAGAAATTTTGCTTTGCTTTTCTCCAAGAAGAGGACGTATATTCCTCAAGGCAGAATGAAAGGGCAAGATTGAAGCTTGACATTGATAGAAAAAATGTCAGGGAATAATAATTCACTTTTAATGTTTAAAACTAGGGCACTAAAAGAATTTGCTTATGGACCTTTATATATATATTATTTGAGAAATCCAGGATAACTGGTGAAGTGCCAGATGACAGGATAAAGGCAAATATTGCACCTATCTATATAAAGAGAATCTAGAGAACTCCACACCAGTCAGTCTGACATCAATAGCTGGGAGGTTTTGTAAAGCAGATCATAAAGTGATCTGTAAGCATCTTGAAAACAATATTGTGATCACCAGAAGTCAGCATGGATTTATCAAGAACAAGGCTTACTAGACTAACCTTATCTCATATTTGATGGGCTGGATGTCATGACAATTAAGCAGAAACATAGCTGACTTGAAAACTGTACTCAAAGAATGCTCATCAATGGTTCTTCCTCAAGCTGGAGTACGTATCGAATGGGACACCACAATATTCAGTCCTGGGCTCTGCACTCTTCACCATTTTTATTGTAACAATTTGCACTTGACACAAAATTGGATGGGATAGCTAACACCCTAAAAGATAGAAATAATACTGAAAGTAAGTAAGATAAAGGAATGCAACTTTAGAGAAAGAAATGCAAAATTAAACATGAAGGAAAAAATCAAATGCACAAGCACTGAATGCATGATAGGTGGCTTGGAATTTGGGATTTGGTTTGTTACTTGTGAAAAAGTTCTTCGATTATACACTGAATTATGCAGCTGTATGATATAGTTCCAAAAAACAGAAATGCAATTTTTGGCTGCATCAGTAGAAACTTAGTTTCTAAATCATTCCACTTTATTCTGCAGTGGTCTGACCCCACCTTGATTACCATGTTTAGTTCTGGGCACTACACTTTAAGAAGTATTCGGCAAAATTGGAACTGGTTCAGAAAAGAGCAATGAGGATGATCTGGAACCAAACACTAAGTCCTATGAAGAGAAACTAAAAGAAATGAAGTTGTATATCCAGAGATATGATACTCTTAATATATCTGAAAGAATATTGCAAAGAAAAATATTAAGACAGAACAATGGATTTAACCAACAGACGATTCCAAGTGAATGTTTAAAAAAGCTTAATAAGACTAGGCGCAAGTTGATAGTAGAATCAACCCAATGATACGATGTCACCTTGTCTGATGTAGTCAAGCAAAGGTTGTGGGTGCTTTCATTTGGATTCCTGATCTAAATGGTTCCATTCAATGCTATGATTCTATTACAATTTTTGTGGTATTTAGCCCGACACTGAACTATAGAAGGCAATATTTTATTAGAAGATGTTACATTAACTAAACGGAACCTGATTCTGGATTCAGTTTCCCTTAAAACATACAGCAACTTCAGAAACTGCTTATCTGTTTTCATCCTCATATTGGAGGGATGCACTGCATGTAACCTTTTAATTATCTTTTTAAAAACTCCTGTATTACTGAGCCTCGTGTGTTTTCCCTAGTACTTTCAATTAACCAGTTCCAATCAACTCTAACTCAACTTCAAAAGAAGAGGTGCTTCCTGGCAAAGTCTCCCCTTGAATGGCAGCATTCTTCTCCCCTCAGAGTCATAGACCCTCATAGAGGTCTGAAGGGCAAAAAACAACAATATTTCTGAAGCCTTAATCTTTTTTGTTGGGGAAGATGGAATCAAGTATCAGAAATTTAGAGGCAAGGTCTGTTTAGCACTTTGAAAATTTTAGAATTTCAAATAGTTCAGGAAATACGAGACATATAGGGCTGGAAGTTGGTGACTATGCTCAAATCAAAGAAAAAAAAACAAAGCACTTAGGACAACGTACATGGCAGACGTTACAGTGGGACATCCTAACGAAAGATGTGACAGACTAAGTCTGAGAAATAAAGGGGACAAACTTACAATCTATTATTGTGTGTTAGTTATCTATTTCTTTTCAGAAAGAGATATGATTCCTCTTCTGCAAAGGACAATCACTTACCACAATTCCAAATTGCTCAGGCTCAGCTAGTTCATTATATTCTTCTTTCAGTCCTGCTATCATCTTCAATTTGTCTGGTTCAGGCATTAACTTAATCAGATTCTGAGAAAGAAGTTAAAAGGATACAGTTGCTTGCAAGAGCTTCTGATAAATATAATATTGACCTAGAAAATAACTAGTCTAAGGATGGGTCTTTTAAACTATGGAATCCTTTTGACATAATTTGATAGGGCTCTGCATAGCAACAATTCAAATACAAGGGATCCAATGACAGCATAATCTCCTGATTATTATATACCAAGCCTGAATAATATACAGTATGACCCATCAAGCAAAAACCTTGGGGCCGCCAGTTCTTGACAATCTCTCTGTTCTTGCAATCCTAGATAGCAAAAGAGGAGGCTTTCTTGGTTGCTAGAACTACTGGGGTTCAACTTGGTGGATACAGGCTGTGCAGTCTTACTGTCTACAGAGAAAATATGATCATGCACCCTAGTCTTTCTCACCTGCACCATGGATTCGTTCAACACAGCTTCATTCACCTCCAAGATGGCATTCTTGATTTCCTCATAAGGCATGCGGAAGGAGCCCAAAAAAATTGCTGCCACATTTAAAGAGAAGCACAAATAAACCAAATTATTGGTGTATCCAAATATTCAAATCAGAGAAATCCACATTTCCTGACTTTACCCTCACTCTTTCAAATAAACATTTAAATAAATTCTGAGTGTTGTCACAGCATCATAGGCAAACTTCCCCACCAACTCATACTCACAAAGGTTCTGAGCATTCTTTGAATCTAGCACTCTCAGCTCCTTGACTTTCTTCTTAGACTGGCCCTTTTCCTCTCCACTCTCCTGTTGTTTTTTTGCTGTGAAGAATGAAAGACCTTAGCAACCCAAGACAATTTCACCAGAACTGTCCATAGCTACTAATCTCTCAAAACAAATACAGAGCATCCCGACCACTGAAAGGATTTTTAAAAGGGGGGGGGGGGAGAAGATAAGGCAAGCCTGCTATGGTAGATGCAGCCAGTATTAGCTATCTTTCAAATCAGGGGTCGGCAACCTTTTTGACACCAGGGACCACTTCCCTCGGAAATTTTTTTCTAAGGACCGGGGGGCGGGGTTTGTGGGTGGCAGCCAATCAGATGGACAGGGGCGGGGTTTGCAGGCCTTTTCGCCTCGATCACCGCAAAAAAGTGACGGCGGGGCATCCCGGTGTGGAATATCTCTGTGCCGATCAGCTGTGCGGTGGGGAAGCGGAGGTGTGCCGGAGCTACCCAGTAGGGGCCGAAAAAACCATGGGGAGCAAAAGTGGGGGGGGGAGGAAAAGTCCACCCCGCGACCCGCCGGGGTGCCCCTTCGAAAGGGCAGGCTCCGGGGACCCCGAAAATGCCCTCAGTGCCGCAAAAAAAAAAAACATGGCACTGAGCTGCAGGGAGGCGAAAAGCCAGTGGGCCTCGTGTTGCATATATTTTTTATGTCTGTAGAATATGGGGCTGAGTTTTTAAAAAAGCCAAGCCTTGAAGTTTCTTTCTGGGCTCTGAGAGCACATGTTCACCCTCCTTCTTCAGGAATGTTAATTTACTTGGAACCAGCTAGTCTGGGAGTTTTTAGCCAATCAGAATTACCTGTTTGAGCTTTGCCCATATTGGGAATCTGTTGCCTAGGTGTTTGGTCACATGCCAGATCCTGTCCACTCAGATATGGCCAGGTTGCAATTGTAAAAAGCTTTAAAAGTGTTATCTCTGCTTTTGTCTTGGTCTCTCTACTCTGCTCTGCTATCTCATTGTGTTTCTAAAATGTGAGTAGCTTATGTTAATCAGCGATGTGGCTTACTGGCTGAATCTTTTCTGTTCTTTTGTTTTAAATAAAGCAACGTTTTACTACAAGCTTGTCTCTCAATATTTTTTCCATAACTCTGATCACAAATTTTATAAAACAACAAAAGGTTATGGGCCCAGCAAATGCCTTCTGGATCAAAGACAAAACTTATGGAAATATGAAAAGAGGACAGCTGAACTGATTCATCTGCAAATGAAGAGGCTTCTTTTGTTTTTTGAAACTTGCTGGCAGTTACAAGAAGTTTCACTTGGAGGCGGAGTCTAGCCTCGTGTTTTCAGCCTCGTGGATTAATCCAAGAGGGGAGGAAGGAAGAAGCAATGGCGGCTGCTGGATCTTCAAGTTTTCAAGGTATGCCCCTGGAAAAGCTTTCTAATACTAATTATTTGAACTGGTCTTTGAAAATGGAGAGTTTCTTGAGGAGAGAAAATTTGTGGTCTGCAATTTCTGACCAAATTCCTCAGAATCCAGATCAAGCCTGGATGAGGAAAGATGAGAAATGCAAAGCCTCCATTATTTTGGCTGTGGAAGACTCTCAGCTTATACATGTAAGAGGCAAAGAAACTTCCAAAGACTTATGGGACTATTTGCGTGATTTATATGTGAAAACTACTCCAGGCAGCAAGGTTATTTTAACCAAAAAGCTGTGGAAGACTCTCAGCTTATACATGTAAGAGGCAAAGAAACTTCCAAAGACTTATGGGACTATTTGCGTGATTTATATGTGAAAACTACTCCAGGCAGCAAGGTTATTTTAACCAAAAAGCTGTACAAGGCTTACTTGCCTGAGAATGGAAATTTGCCAGAGCATCTTCATAAACTGCAAAACTATTTTGTGGAGCTTCAAGAGCGTGGGATGGAATTTACCCCTCTAATGAAAGCCTATATAATGCTGTCTTCGTTGAATGAGTCCTGGGACACTTTAATTTGCTCCATGGAGGGAATCCCAGAAGCTGATCTAACTCCCTCGTTTGTGACTACTCAGCTTCTTGCTGAGTGGGAGAAGAGACAAGAAAAAGCTGTCTCCATTTCTACAATAAAGTCTTCTCGTGGCCAGCAGAGGGAGTGGAAGAGCTTTGAATTCCAAGCTTCTGCTTTTTCCAGCCAGCGATGCTTTTCATGTGGATCCTGCACATCTGCAGAAGGACTGTGTCCAGTTTAAAAGCAAGAAGATTTCTCAGAAGAAAGAAGAAACTTCTAGAAAGAAAATTCTTCATACAAAAGTTGTAGAGAACTGTGATGATAAAGACTTGTGGGTTCTTGACAGTGGCTCAAATGCCCACATCTGTAACAATAAAAATGCTTTTCTGTCTCTGTCTAAAACTAACAAAGAGTTTCCTTAGCACAGGGCTTTCCAAAGTGCCGCCGCTGGCGACACACAAGTGGCGGCGGCGCACGTGCACGGCAGCGGCGCGGGGAGGCGTGCGGCGGCGCGGGGGGGTGCGGCAGCGCGCACGTGCACGGCGGCGGCCTCCGCTAAAACACGTAAGTACTGATCCCACGCCGCTGCCACCGTGCACGCACGCGCCGCCGCTTCCGGGTGGTGTGGCGACACACCACGCTGTGTGTGGCGACACTTTTGTGTCGCGACACACAGTTTGGAAAGCTCTGCCTTAGCAGATGGATCTGTATCCAAGATCGTGGGTGAAGGTGAGATTAATCTTCCATGTTTGGGGGAAACTGTTCAAAATGTTTTGTTTGTGCCTAATTTTCAAAGTAATCTCTTGTCTGTGGGACAGCTAGTTGCCTCAGGTTATGTAATAACTTTTAAGAAAGAGGGTTGTGAAATTAGGAAGGATGGTAAAGTAATGGCAAAATGTTTGCAGAAAGATTCTCTTTACATTGTACAGAAGGCTGAAAAGCAAACTGCTAAAGCTGTGTTTGAGAATACGCCCATACACGATCAGTGCACCTATTTATTACATAGGAGGTTTGCTCATGCTAATTTTAAGTACATATCTCAAATGCCTAGTTTTTCTGCTGATTTAAAATTGAAACCTTGTGATAAGTATCTGGATTGTGCAGTTTGCAAGGAGAATAAAACCACAAGGGCTCCTGTGAAGAAGTTTTCTGATAGGTCCACCTCTAGGCCTCTAGAGATTATTCATTCTGATGTTATAGGCCCCTTTTCTCCTAGTCTTGGGGGAGCAAGGTACATTTTGACCTTCATAGATGATTTTTCCAGGTACACATTCATTTATTTGTTGAAACACAAAGATGAGGTCTTTGATAAATTTAAGGATTTTGTATCTTGGGCAAATGGAAAATTCCCAAGGCCAGTGTCTGCCTTGCAATCAGACAGAGGTGGAGAGTATCTATCCTCAAAGTTTAAAAGCTTTTTGTTAGAAAAAGGGATAGAACACATTTTAGCTAACCCTTACACGCCAGAACAGAATTCTGTTGCAGAGCGAAAAGGAAGAACACTGCAGGAAGCAATGATGTGTTTGCTGAAGGATGCCAGTTTACCTTTTAGGTTTTGGGGAGAAGCTGTTTCTACAGCGTGTTATGTTCAGAACAGGCTGTTTAGCAGTGCAATTCAGGATGTGCCATTTCATTTGTTCTATGGTGTGAAGCCTAAAGTAAACCACCTCAGAGTTTTTGGTAGCACAGCTTGGGTGCACATTCCAAAACAGCTGAGGCGCAAGGGGGCTTCCAGAACAAAGAAAGCAATCTTTGTAGGGTATGAACAAAGTCAGAGGAGCTACAGGTTCATACTGGATAATCAATTGATAATTAGTAAAAGTGCTGCTTTTGCTGAGCAGAATTGGGATAAAATAAACTCTAGTTCTTCAGTTGATTTATCCATGGGGGAACAGCAAAGTCTTGCTGATGGTGATTTGCAGGAATCACCTAGTGAAAGCAATGAGCAGGAAGCTGACTTGTCTGAGAAGTCAGAGGTTTCTGAGAGCAATGGTGGAATTCAGAGTGTAAGTCCTGTCCTACCTCGCAGGTCTGAAAGGATTAATAAGGGGGTTCCACCTGATCGTTATCAAGTAGATGTTGTGAAGGCTTTTCACATTCACACAGAGCCTGAGTCTTTAGAGGAAATTAAAGAGATGCCATCTGAAATAGCTAAGTGCTGGCATGAAGCCATGCAGCAGGAATTGGATTCCTTAAAGGAAAATAAACCTTGGAAATTAGTAAGTTTGCCTCCCAATCAGAAGGCTTTAGGTTGTAGGTGGGTGTTTAAACTGAAAAAAGATTCTGATGGTAAAATTCAGAAGTACAAAGCAAGGTTGGTAGCAAAAGGTTTTGCTCAAAGAAAAAATGTGGATTATGACAAAACTTTTGCTCCAGTGACAAAAGCTGAATCTATCAGGTTGCTTTTAAAGGTTGCTGCCATTAAGAAAATGTCTGTTTATCACTATGATATTCAAACTGCTTTTCTGTATGGTGATTTGGAGGAAAAATTGTTTATGCAACAACCTCCTGGTTATGAAAAAGAAAAACATCTTGTGTGTGAATTGCAGAAATCCATCTATGGATTAAAGCAGGCAGCGCGTTGTTGGAATATTAAGTTAGATAATATTTTGGAAAATTTTGGGTTTCAGAAGGGAATTGCTGATCCATGTGTGTATGTAAAAAATGATAAGCAAGGTGTAATGTACTTGTGCTTGTATGTTGATGATTGGTTGCTGCTCACTTCATCTGATGAACAAAAGCGTGCTTTTGAGGTTTGTATGAAAAACAATTTCACATTGAAATGTCTTGGAGCAGTTAACAATTACTTAGGATTAGAAATTCAGAGGGAAAAAGATGGCAGTTTTCTCATAAGTCAGAGTAGTAAAATTAAGAAACTGCTGGAGGATTTTAAAATGCAACACTGTAAGTCTGTCTCCTCCCCCATGCTTCCCGAGTTTCTCAAAGAGGAGGGGGAGAAGGGGGATGGTGAGTTATCTGAAGGAGATAGTTTCAGATCAGCCATTGGTAGTCTTCTTTACATTGCAAATAGCCGTCCGGACATTTCTAACAGTGTGTCCATTTTGAGCAGGTTTGTGGAAAATCCCACATCTGCTGCAAAGTCTGGGTTAAAAAGGCTGTTTCGTTATTTACAAAGCACCAAAGATTTTTGCTTAAGATTGTCTGCTACAGACACAGAGGAAAAGTTAGAATGCTGGTGTGATTCAGATTGGGCTGGAGATCTCAGTGATAGAAAGTCTACTTCTGGAAGTGTAATTCAATTTGCAAAGTCCACTATTGCTTGGTTCTCCAGAAAACAGACAGTAGTAGCCATTAGCACAGCTGAAGCCGAATTTTATGCTTTAGCACAACTGTGCAATGAGGTAATTTGGTTTACACAATTGTTGCAAGACATTGGAGTCATTTTAAGCCAGCCTGTAACAATTCATGAAGACAACCAAGCCTGTATTCATTTGGATTTATCTGAAGGAACCAGAAACCACACTAAGCACATTGATGTGCGTTTTCATCTTGTTAAAGATTTTCTAGCCAAGAAAAAGGTTATTTTGAAATACTGTGATACTAAATTAATGTTGGCTGATATCTTCACCAAGCCTCTAGTTGCCAGTAGGCACTGTGAGTTGGTTACTAGACTGGGTTTGCTTCCATATTCTTTCTAGTCATAAAAAAGGGGAGTGTTGCATATATTTTTTATGTCTGTAGAATATGGGGCTGGGTTTTTGAAAAAGCCAAGCCTTGAAGTTTCTTTCTGGGCTCTGAGAGCACATGTTCACCCCCCTTCCTCAGGAATGTTAATTTACTTGGAACCAGCTAGTCTGGAGTTTTTAGCCAATCAGAATTACCTGTTTGAGCTGTGCCCATATATTTTTGTTGCCTAGGTGTTTGGTCACATGCCAGTCTTGGTCACCTGTTGCCTAGGTGTTTGGTCACATGCCAGATCCTGTCCACTCAGATATGGCCAAGTTGCAATTGTAAAAAGCTTTAAAAGTGTTATCTCTGCTTTTGTTTTGGTCTCTCTACTCTGCTCTGCTATCTCATTGTGTTTCTAAAATGTGAGTAGCTTATGTTAATCAGCCATGTGGCTTACTGGCTGAATCTTTTCTGTTCTTTTGTTTTAAATAAAGCAACGTTTTACTACAAGCTTGTCTCTCAATATTTTTTCCATAACTCTGATCACAAATTTTATAAAAAAACAAAACAACAAAAAGTTTGCTATGACTGGGCTCAGGGGAGAATGAGTTCTACGAACAGATGGATGGCGTTGCCATGGGAAGCCCCCTGAGCCCAGTCATAGCAAACTTTTACATGGAACACTTTGAAAAACAGGCTTTGGAATCGGCACCCATTACACCAACAGTCTGGTTCCGGTTCGTGGATGACACCTTCGCAATTTGGAGTCATACTGAAGAAGAACTGGAGAAATTTCTGGACCACCTAAATGGCATCCACCCCAATATACAATTCACCATGGAAAAAGAAACTGATGGCAAACTTCCATTTTTAGATACGCTGGTCATACGCAATCCGGACCTCAAACTAGGACACAAAGTATACAGAAAACCCACCCATACGGACCGATATCTACACAAAAATTCCAATCACCACCCACGACAAAAGAGAGGCATGATCAAAACCTTGGTGGATCGTGCTAATCGAAACTGTGAAACCCAATTTCTCAACAATGACCTTAACCATCTGAATTGGGTCCTACAGGCAAATGGCTATTCCAAGAATGAAATAAAAAGAGCCATCAAACCAAGAAAACAACATCCAACTGAAGAAAAACAGCCCCCCACAAACAAAGTATTCCTGCCCTACATCAAAGGAGTCACTGACCGCATGGGAAAACTGATGGAAAAACACAACTTTCAAACAGTCTTCAGACCCACCAGAAAAATACAACAAATGCTAAAATCAGCAAAAGACAAAAGGGACCCCCACACCGCTGCAGGAGTATACCGCATACCATGCAGCTGTGGACAAGTATACATCGGAACCACAAAACGAAGCATTCACACCAGGATAAAAGAACATGAAAGACACTGCAGACTACAGCAACCAGAAAAATCTTCAGTAGCTGAACATGCTCTCAAGCAAACGGGACACAAAATCCTATTTGAAAACACAGAAATACTGGACAACACCAAAAGCCACTACACCAGATTATACAGAGAAGCCATTGAAATTCACAAACACCAGCACAGTTACAATAAAAAAGAAGAAAGTTTAAAAATTAGCAAAACCTGGCTACCAGTCCTGAAAAACACAGCCTGCAAAAGGTCAACGAACTCAGTCCAACCACCAGGACATGGGAATACTTCTCACAATGAACATGCTAATCACGCTCATCAGCCACTCGTTAACATTTCAACACAACAAAAAACCCCACCTAATCTCCTATAATTTAGCTCTATAAATAGAACATTGCCACTCTACCTGGGCACAGAGATTTTGCTTCTATCTGTGCTCCTGCCCTCTGAAGATGCTGGCCACAGATGCTGGCGAAACGTTAGGAACCACAACTTCCAGAACACGGCCACACAGCCCGGAAGACCCACAACAGCCATTGAACTCCGGCCGTGAAAGCCTTCGACAATACATAGTAACTGATCCATTTATGTTCCCATATAAAAAGGACCACTCTGCAACCCTTTCACAAAGGGGTACAAAAATTTTAGGTAAGAAAAGGCCTTATACCCCCCCCCCAAAAAAAAAGAAGCACAGCATAATTAGAAAACAGAATCTTGCTCTAAGGTACAAAATGGGAGATACTCCTACTTGGGGCATCAGAATCACAAATGATTACCAAGATGAGCTGCAACAGTGGTATGAAGCTGGGAATACATGAAGTGGAATGCCCCTATAGATGAGAATATTCCCCTCATGGAGAAAACTAGATGGGGGGAATCACTCCCTTGTGAATAGCATAATTTTCCATGTACAGGAAATATATGATAAAACATATTAATATTTGATTATCTGAGCTTGCACCTACACTGGGAAATGGTGGAGCAAGGCCAAAGATTCACCAGCTCATTAAGAATGACACAGTGATGAACTCAGTTATTAGAAATAGCCCTGTGACACTCTGAAGAACAATAAATACATTATCACATAAACTTTTATGGATCACAATCCACCACATCAAGTGCATGGAAGATAATCCTATAAGGGTATATTATCACAGCTGTTGTTGGGGAAAGGAGGGGAAAAGAGGAATGATACCACAAAAAGAATTGCTTTAGGGGTGGCCAATCCTAAATTAGCAGTTAGATGTGAGTACATAGTCTTTATTATATTGGTAAGAAAAGGAATTACAGACTGATTTCTGTAAGCAGGAATTCATGAATTCATTAGATTTTACACCATTTCTCATGGATTAAATAAGGATTTTTTTTCTTATCGTATTACCTACGCCAACCAGCTACTTAATGTAATAATGTCTGTGTCACATCTAACTTGCTGCTTTATGTTCAGTCATTTCTAAAGAAGTAATTACGTTCTGCCTTGTCCCCCCCCCCTTCAAAAGATAGGGTTACCCCTCTGAAATCAATTAATGAAGGCAAAAGGAAAACAACTTGGTTCACTAACAGGCAAAGAGGTATTTTTCCTGAATTTGGAGAGAGGCAGAAATAGACTTGAGAAACCAGATACGGCTCTTCTGAAAATAATGTTTGAGGTCCATGTCACAGTAATCACCTGAAGTTAAGATCACTGATGAAGAAACAATAGTTTGACAACTCAGCTCTCTGGGTTTTTGGCTATTACTACAAGCTCACCAGTCTCATGTATTGCAGTAGTCAATTTTGATTCAGCACCGACAGTTTTTCTAGCAATAAAAAAAAAAAGGTAAAGGTTCCCCCCGCACATTTGTGCAGTCATGTCTGACTCTAGGGGCCGGTGCTCATCTCCGTTTGTTAGCCGAAGAGCCAGCGTTGTCCGAAGACGTTTCCACGGTCATGTGGCCGGCATGACAAGCACAGAACGCTGTTACCATCCCACCAAAGTGGTACCTATTCATCTTCTTGCATTTGCATGCTTTCGAATTGCTAGGTTGGCAAGAGCTGGGGCGAGTGCGGGAGCTCACTCCGCACGCAGGGCTAGGGATTTGAACTTCCCAACTTGCGATCTTCCGATCGACAAGCCTGGCGTCTTACCCGCTGAGCCACCACGCCCCTTATTTTCTAGCAATAAGAGGGGACTAAAAGTCCCTACATCCTCTACTGACAGCAAATCTTGAAATATGAATCAGTGTCATGGGGAGGGGAGCTCACATGCTACATATCAAAATAGAATTGCTAGAGAACACAGTAAGTCTGAAATTTATAAAATGTCAGCTGTTCATGGGAAAGCATATTTCCCTTTCCAAAACTTGTCAATAATTTGTTTTTGGTAATTACTGCTTTCTATTCATTGCTTCCTTACATTTTCCCCATGATTCATACCTTTCCAGCTTAGCTAAATATAGCTACAAGTTTTGTCTGACATGTAAGCATTTCCCTGAAAGACAACTGAGAGTTATGAATGAAAAGAAAGCAAACCAATTGCCTGGATTGTCAGCATTTACTTGAATAGACAGGAAAAGTGGCTCAGTGTGGCTAAATGTAATTTTTAACTGCTATTGATAACACACATACCACTTTTCATGAAATAAAGCTTGCTTGCTGGCCTGTGTCTGCTGAGTGAGCATCAGAAAAGGCAGAAAGCAGAGCCATCAAATAGCAGCAGCCTTTGACTCAGCACGCCTCATTCTTCCTGCAGACTCCTCCCTTGCTCAATTTTATTTTTTTCTGCGCCATCAACACAAAATGGAGTCTAGAAGGAAGGCAAACATCCTCCCTAAAATGGCTGAATGCGGCAAAGGAAGACAAAGAAGAGTAAAATAAGGCAACAGCACCATCTGGTGCTTAAAAAACCCTGGTTTGGTGCCGAGATGCCTTAGGATTGAGAAAGCAGGCATTACAATGGAACTAAGGCGGCCTGCTAGCAACCAAGAAATCTGTGGAATTACCACCTCTCAGTCAGATTCCTATCTATTCCACTTTTGAGTGACAATTCTTCTGTAATTATAGTTCACAAAGGTCCACATTCGGACAATACTCTGCCAGATTAAATCTTCCACAATAATACTGCAGAGACCTATTGGTATATCCTACACAAATGCACTATTTATGTATCATGAATTTGAAAAAGGAAATCATTATTTCAACTGTGTGTGAAGGGCCCCGTTACATGGTTGTGCTAACACCAATGGTTTTTAAAATCTCTCAGCTATATTTATATTTATTTTTTTGTATTGCTTTATTGTTTGATTGTTTTTATTATTGTAAGCTGCCCAGAGTCACTGGTTTGAGATATATATAGGCTATATAAATTGAATGAACAAACAAACAAACAAACAAACAAACTTCCAAATGTTGGCTTTCTGTCATTCTTATATTTCAAGAGCAGTTTCAGAAAGTGATACAAGCACATGGAAACTCTTGCTAAGAACTGTGGGTCAAGCAGAAAAAGTTTAAGACCCTTAAGAAGCAACATGACAACATTAAATGGCTCTATGGAAGACTTAGGACTTACAGAAATAGTTTTAAATTTATTTTTCCAACTTAGCCTGCATGAATTAGCCCAGGAAGATTGCAAAATTACAGCTTTCATATTGTGGGGTGGGCTTGGGACGTCCTAAACCTAAACCATTATATAGAGGCGCAGGGTACAAGTAAAATACAACTATATGTATAAAAAGCAAAATGTAACAGAACATTCAAAGGGAAGTATTACAGTATCAGAGAAAATATATATATATATATATATATATATATATATATATATATATATATATATATATATATATACACATACACACACACACACACTCACTCACTCACTCACTCACTCACTCACTCACTCATTCATTCATTCATTCATTCATTCATTCATTCATATTCAGAATATATTGCCTAGCATGTATTGCAATTAAGTATCCCCAAAACATTCCATAATGGAATAGGGAAGAGTTAAATAGTTTACAATTGTTCAGATAAAAGATGGAAGCCCTACATAAGTATTTTAAGCTCTGGCTAGGTCTCCCTCCCTGCTTTCCACAGCCACTACCCCGCCCCATACACCACAGATAAAGCTGATAAATCTCTTTGAACACAAAGACTCTCTAAAATACTGCCTGGGCTGCTGTTAAAGCTTCCTGGAATGGGAGATGTACTATAAAAAGAAAGAAACAGATGGGAGAAAACAAGATGCTCTGGCAGCCAAGCAGAATCCTTTATCTGAGGAAAAGGAACACCCTGCCCTTTGTTTTCTTTGTTCCTGAGAAATGAGGCCAGCAAAAAAGGAGGGGGCAGCAGGAAGGGGAAAGGAGGAGGGGGAGGGAGGGGGAGGAAGGAGGGGGAAGGAGGGGAGGAAATGGCCACCGCCCTGATGACACAATGTCAGGCGACCTCATCCTCCAATCCGGTGGCTCTGACATCACCACCATGAAAACTGAGCCAAAATTACTCAACTGCGCACATCTGGTGGATGAAAGAAGCAGTGCAAGAAATTCAAGAAAAGTTGGGGGAAACTTAACTCTCACTTGAATTATGCCTTATCAGTGTGGGAGAGGCACAGAACTGGGAAATAAATAAGAGCCTACCTGAAAGAGTTTATTAAGGATACCTCTGAGCATTCTAAAGCTGTATTTCAAAAACAAAACAACTCACATACTAATTATAAACCACTTATCAACCATGGATACCCTTGATTACTCATGGATAGGGCAAATGTATACATCTGCAATATACTCAAACTTTCAATTACACAAATAGGTTGGGTTCACACAACATACTTATACTTTGCAGACAGAACTAATCAAATTCCACTTATTGGACAAACAGGGCCCACTAATTCTTCAGTGAGCTGGTTAAATGAGTTGTATGAACCCAGTCATATAGTTGTTGACTGGTTTGTCACACTTGCAGCAAATAATGGCAACTGAGCCAATTGTTTATAATAGCATAAATCAAGTTATATCAACATTTGTATGCTTGTTTTGACCCTCATGTTACTGATAAAACGATTAGATTATATTAGAAAGGGAAAAGATTAGATTAGATTAGATTAGATTAGATTAGATTAGATTAGATTAGATTGGGAAAAAAGGAATGAAGTTAATTATGTATATATGGGTCTCTGTTGTAATTCTGTATTTCACTGCCTCACCTTTTATGTTACAAAGAAATTCCAACAATGGCATAGGAACAATTTCATCTGCAGCTTCTTTCTTGGCAAATCTGCTGACACATGCATGAGGGCTGTGCAAAGCATCCAGAAGAGGTGCGAACAAAGCTCCTCTCTTCAAAGTATTAAAGCAGCTGCATCTTTGCAAGCTTACGAGACCCCTCTGAAAGCTGTTTCAAACTATCTGTGCCTGCATGTGCTGCACCAGCAACAGCAATAAAACGAAGTGGCTGTGTTGCTCACATATGCACAAACAATTGAAGCAGCTTCATGAGCCTTACAAGGGACACAGCTATTTTAATGATTTGAAGAGGTGCTTCACCTGTATGAAAGCAAATTGGAAAGTACCTCTTTCAAATGTTTTGCCCAGCCCTTACATCAGAGTTTTCCAAACTGTGTGTTGCGACACAAAAGTGTGTCGCCACACAACCCAGAAGCGCTGATCATCATCAGCGCTTCCGGGTTTTCGCGCGGCAACACACCAACGGCGGCGCGCAAAAACCCGAAAGCGGCAGCAGCGCTTCCGGGTTTTTGCGCGCTGCCGCAACGGCAGCACTTCCGGGTTTTCCCGCGGCGACACACCAACAGCGGTTGGTGTGTCGCCGCGGGAAAACTTTGGAAAGCCCTGCCTTACATACTCACTTTCAGTGACTGATTTCCTTCAGGCAAAGTCTACCATGGAAACGTTTTTGTTTCCAAATGCACAGGAAAATACTTGTCAAAGTAAGGCATGCTATTGTGGGATAACTACACTATCAAACTATCCATGTGATGCCTTTGCTTCCAATCTTAATAGGAATCTTTCATTTTTTTATATATATACTTTGTTTTATATCTTTTAGTTTTTATTATTATATTTTTTAGACTCTGATGTATCTTCTATGCTTTTTAATTGACTGTACCCCACCCTCCTTATGCTGGACTCTGACTGTAATAAAGATTTGATTAGCTATTACTATGGTCTTAAGGAAATTTTAAAGAAACTGCTACAAAATGAAAGGACACACAATAATCCCAGCCAGTCCCAGTCCCAGCCAAACCTGAATCCTTCTGTATTACTACTGGGTTGAAAATGCATTTTGCACCCATCAATTTCAATCAAGTACACAAGGGGAAGAAATGGCACAATTGAGACCTACACACACACACACACACACACACAAAGAAATGTTTTAGTGCAAATAATGGAGCAGAAAGCTATAGCAGTTCAAGGACACAATTTATGCATCTGCAATTAAATCTATCCCATTCAAAATGGGCATGAATGAGCCATTAGGTTTTACAGTAAGAGAACAGATAATTTTTTAAGTTATATTTCAGTAATGCATATCTTACTGAAATATCATATCATATTTGGCCTTGCATACAGGATTACAGTAATTCCTTAAGCAGTCATGGAGTGCACTGTGGCATATGTCCTTCCTACTTACAAGATATACCATAATATGTATGCTATGCTATCTTCTAAAGACAAGGCTTTAAATGATACTCAGTCCTATATTTTACGTACTGTACATTATATTGTATCTGCCCCTTCTTCAGGTGGAGAACATAGATAATATATAAATAAAAAACCTAATTAATTGTAAATTCATACTGTTAGTTATGATGCTAACCTGGCCAATTATAGCTCCTTTTTGGGTGTCCAGATAGTTCCATCAAATGGAGGCTACGGAAGTGAAATCCTCCTCAAATGGACCCAGAACAAAAAAAAACAAAAAAAAACCCTCTCTATAACAGAACTGCATTTTACCGCTGATGCTATCTTTTTACAAGAAGTAACCTTCCAATCTAAGCATTATTGTACATATTACAGAAGTTATTTTCCAATTTGCATTTTTAGTGACCATTTAGGGAACTGACCAGAAGGATACATCGTTATGGTATGAGAATGGTGGAAGAAGTAAATGTATTCTATTTTTGACTAAGAGTCTATAAATGTTTTAATACTGTAGTGGAATTAGTGGAAAATAAAACATCTTCCCAGAGCAGCAAAACAATAATTACTCTCCATGTGCTCATGGCAGCATGCTACTTTTCCTGTTTCGGTATCTAAACGACTTTCAGAAGCAGAAGGATATGGGCAGGCATCTTCTTCCTGGCTTTTCTAAAATAATATATGTCTAAGAGTAGCTTCTCATCTTTTTCATGCATATATGACAAGGTCAAAGAAAAAGGCTAGGCGGAAGTAAGTTTTTAAAAGGGTGAAGGGAAACAGGCATTTTTCCCGCCAGTAGATGGCACCCAAAGCACATATTTGAAAGATTCTTACTCAGATTAGGAATGATAGAAATTTCATTAACTGTATTTTGAAAGCTTGTGAAAACTTTTACAATTATAAAAGAAACATTCCATATTATTTAGCATCCAAAAAAGAAACACCTACATTACACTTTTAAATAGTTACTAAATTAACAATTTGTGTTTAGTTTCTTTTTCTTCATCAGCCTTTTAGGACAAATACACATACTGTATCTCCTGTATTATAACACTTCCCCTTTTTAAGCTATCAGCAGCAGCAGCATATAATGGGTAACGTTTTCCTTATTATGAGGAAAGAAAAGGGAGGGGTTGAAGAGAGAAATGGCTAGTTTTAAATTATAACAGAAGCAAAACTGTTCCATCACAAGCAACTAAAGCTAAACGTGGGCACCTTAAGACAGTGTGAAAAGGAAGATCAGAAATCAAAAAGACAATAAATGAGTTTCAGAGCGTTCTAGGCTAAAGAGATGATTAGAAAGCAAAGTGATGGCCTTAGAGAGCAATAGGATAAAAAATAGAAAAGCAGGTAACTGGAGAATGGCAAATTTAAGTCTAAACTGTCTGAACTCCAATTTAATTAGAATTAGTTAAATTTTATGGAACTTGTGGGGAATATATGAAACTTACAAAACTGAACTAGTTCAGTTACATATTATTTTTTGTAATATTCACTTCTGCCCACTAGAGGAATAATTTTCCAATTTATTTTCTACCTGAAAAATTAGGGCCCTAATTTTCCAATGAGAAATTAGTATATATACCACTGAATTAAGAAAAGATATGCAGAGGGTGATAATATGAGCCAGCTAGTATATGTTGATTTGTTTTGTATGAATAGAAGCTATTATTTACAAATATTTTGTACATTTTACAGAACAGAAACTGCAGAGATAGTAAAGCACTGATTAAGACTCAGCTACAAACAAGAAGGAACTGAAGACCAAATTATATGAACATATGCAAAAGCTACTGGCTATGTTCAGCTTGAAGAAAACTGCGGCAAAATTGTAAATTGCCATTCAAATATCTGAAAATAGATATAAAATACAACAAATTTGTCTTCTGTTATTTCGGCGAGAAGAATCAAAATACGTGGGTTCAATTTAATTAAAAAATATTAAGAGAAAGAATTTAGAGATGAAATATTAGGAAAATTTCCTGATAGTACAGACTATTCTGTATTGGATTCTTGAATGCCAAATAGGTTCTTTTAGGTGAAATATGTTGGATATGTAAAGAATGTATATTTTATAGTAATTATGGATTTTTATTAGTATTTTAATGTTTGACTGAAATTGTGAGTTAAAGAATGTATATTTTATAAGAATGGGTATTTTATAGTAATTATGGTTTTTTATTATTATCATTAGTATTTTATTGCTTGAGTGAAATTGTGAGCCAACTGCAACGAAATTTCATTCTATTGTGCACTTGTATAGTGTATAGTGGGATGACAATAAAGTTATTATTCTATTCTACACTCCAAGCCTGGCTGGCAGCTCGACAAGTCAGAGTTTCTCAGAGCTCTGAGCTCTGAGACCTGGCTAACTTTCTATCTTGTTTGCAGGGGTCTACAGACCACTGAAGTTTCCCCCTGGAGAAGGGGGAACCAGAAGATTGCTCACAGAGCCATTGTAATTGCCCACTCCTGTTTTTCTTTGTTGTTTCCACCGCGGAGAGGAACGGGGGTGAATGCAGTGAAATGGCCGAAGGAGGATCCTAGCTCTGCAGAGAACGTAAGTCTCTTGGGAGACACAAGAGTGACAGCCAGCTTTTAGACCACTTTATATTAGTTTTCTTTTTTAGATTAGTACATTTTTATTATCTAAAATTTATCTTTGGACTTCGTTCAAAATGTTGGCTAATTTTGTGTTTTCTTTGCTATAATTAATTTTGGTGGAAGTTTGATAGATTTTATTTTGGCAACATAGTGAACAAGTTTGTATTTTTCTGCCTTTCTTTTGTATCAGAGAAATTGGGACTTAAGAGACTTTGTTGGTATTTCTCACTCGACAAACTAACTGACTTTAGAGAAATTGTTTGTTTGGGTTAAGCAGCTTGCAGCCTGAAGAATAAAGAAGAATAAAGAATAAAGTATAGAGAATGTGTGCCTCTTTACCTTTTTTTTTTCTTTTTCTACTTTTTTTTAGAAAGGACTATCTTTCATTTGGAATATATTTTCATCTTTCCTTTTCAAACTGTTTGAAATACTGCTCTGTGGAATTTTTTCATCTTTTACTTTAAAAGCTTTTCTCACTTAAAGAAATAGACATTATTGATAAATAATAGAACAGCTGTTCCCTGCTCCCTGAGAAAAATTTTTGTTTTGGCTACGGCAGCTGATTACGGTTTGAACAACAAATAATGGCATTTCTCACAGCACTTCAGGATTTTAAGGAAGAAACCAGCAAAAATTTTTTGCAAATTAAGAAATCCATAGAACGTATATTAATAGTTTTGGTGGCTCAGGAACAGAAGATACAAGGGACAGATTTAGAAACAGAGGAAAGACCTTTCGAACCAGTAGAGAAACAGGGAAAGAGGACTTTGAATGTATTGGTACAGAAGAAGATTATGATATTTTACAGGAAGTGGTCTATTAAATGTTTGGGCATAAATACATTGTGGCAGCTGAGACAGGAAGATTTTAATATGCAAATTGATAGATATGGCAAAATAAACATTTTGACATCCCACATGAGTTACAGAAATAAACAAGTTGCATATTGTGATATTGGCATAACCTAAACAGGAGATTTATTGATATTGATTTGGAATGCAAGGTTAATGAAAATGAGGATTTGGTATTGTACACAGAGTAAGCACAGATATGAGAAACTGTACAGATGCATAAAAACATGATATTTTAAGTGTAAGATACAAGATTATAAATAAATATGTTGATATTATATATTACTCTTTCTGGAGACACATTTATGAGAAGACAATGAGATGATGAGATGGAATTAGAATGTAGGTTATTACAAGAATATGTTGTATGTATTAGGTTATATGTTATGTTAGGTTTTGTATTTTTGCTATATTATGTATTATGTTATGTAATATGTTAGATTATGTATTAATGGAATATATAGTCATAACATGAACAGAATATACTGTATTTTATTAGACGTAGATAAGGCCTTTATTCGTTATACTAATTGGACTTTATTGAAGATATAAATATAGATATAAAAATGGAAAGAGCAAATGGAAAACATTTAATTGATGCAACAATGAACATTTGATTACTATTCTAAGGAGTAGAAACCAGAGATGGATTGTTGGAAGATATCAAGAAAGGCGAAACCTATATGAAGAACAGAAGATTGGATTATAGAAATCATAGGGTATATGACAAAGAAAAGTTTCTGTGTATTGTATGAAGGACTAACATTTAAAGTTAATTGTTGTACTTAAAGTTCAAGGATAAATTGGAGGACATCTATTTTCTATATTTTCTTTGTTTGTTATTTTTTGACTTCACTTTTTCTTTTCCTTTTTCTTACTTTGTATTTCTATTTCTTTTCTTTTGTATTAGCTCTTAATATGTATTTTAAAATTTAATAAAACTTATGGAAAAAAAAAGTTATTATTCTATTCTATTCTATTCTATTCTATTCTAGAGAGTGGGATAGGCTGTGAATGAAAGTCACAGATGATGGTCTAGCTGCTCTGCCAAGTGCTAGTCTGCAGTGTATTTCTTGACTGCTGGTTCCTTTACTGTTGATGGTTGATCCTAAAATCTACTTTGATATCCTCATTGTCAATTCATGCCACCGCAGTGTTTCTGATTTACCATTTACATAATTTAATCCTTTTAATCAATTATACTGCAACTACCTCATTTAGTATGCTTTAAATAGATGGATTTAATTTTTTATATAATATCTTCCTACTGTTTTCCTATGACTTGTCCCCAGTGCGCCTATTATTCCAATAAATTTTAAACTGATATTCTTTTTGGTTCCAATCTCGATTCACTTCTTACCTTCCATCGGCTTACTTGAGCAACTCAAGATAAAGGGATAAAAGAGATCACTTTTTCATAGAATCTGTTATAGGTGGATGGTTATTAATAGTGACGGATGGCTATCGGGGCGTGTGTGTGTGGGTGCCAGGTAGTCAATTTCCTTCACTGGCTGAGAGTAACACAGCTTTATCTGATGTCAGCTCCTCAAAGGAAGGTCAAGCTGTCCCACCACGTCTTCTGCTACAACTGAGCTAGTTTCTACTCCAGGAGCTGAGATTGACAGTGGCAGGTTAAAGGGTTGGACTAGGACCAGAGAGATCCAGGTTCAAGTCTACCTTTAGCCATGGAAACTCCAAGTGACTGTGGATTGGTCACTCTCTCTCAGTCTAACCTACCTCACAGTTGCGGTTGTGAGGATAAAATGAAGGGAGATCACAATGGAAGCTGCCCTGAGCACTTGGAAGAAAGGTGGGACATAAACCTAATAAATGAAAAAAATAATTCCCTACTAGTCCAGAGCCCTAAGCCCACTACGAATGAGTGACAGCACTACCAGCTGAGTATCAGAAGCAGGGAGGCACTGAAGTGCCTACATGTCAGGAAAAGATCTTTAAGAATAAATTTTTCCTCAAAACAATCTACAATGCCTGGGCAACCTTGCAGCTATATTTGACTAGATCTGTACCAGTTGAGTTAAAACCATTAATACCCCTGGAATGTCCTGTATGCCTGGCAGACATCTGCTTTATAAAGTAAATATAAATAATGTAATATTTGTCATTTGTGAGAACTGTGACGGCCTGACTACCCACCTTGGTGTATCAATCCTTTGCTATCTGGACTTGGACCTTTGTCCTTGCTTTGCTTTCTGGAAGCTTGTCTAGAACTTGGAGTGGTTTGGCTTGTGCCTTAAGGATGACCTTAACAGCAGCTGCTTAGAATTAACTAGGTGACCAAGACAGCATACAAATTGATAAAGAAATAAGTAAAATGTGTTTAAATACATTTATTTTTCTGTTTGTCTTTTTGGTTGCGAGTAACCCTTTGGGAATTTGGCCATGGATTGTATGACTGTTCTTTTGTTACTTCCAAACCAACAACTCCAATAAATTACAGGATAATAGTTTGGACTGGATGAACTTAAAAACCTCTCCTAATTCTATGATTTAAAGTTCTCATTTTAAATGCCATTTGTCATATTCTTAGGTGCTTTTCAGAGGCATTTGCAGACTCTGATCTTTTTGTCAGAATTATGAAACATTTTTTGTCAAAATGACAAAATGAGCATTGCAAAGTTGCGATGTAAGGTCTGTCCCTTATGTATGTGCATGCAACATGACACAAGTACAAAAACAGAAGAGTTTGTGTCACAATGATGCAACTATCATTTTGTCAACCCTAACCCTCCATACTTGTCCCCCACCAGGACTTATTTCTGATACTATATACCAGAAATGCTTTATCTAACTTCAGCTTCTCTGGTATATGTATGAGAAATAAGAGATATAGGGTTATTGCAAACATTACAATAGTAAATATAATGTTATATAAATATACCATTACATAGGTATAAGTGCTGCAAATTAAGTATTATTTACTTGATTGTACTTGCTTACATAATATCTAGTACAGAAGAAAAGACACATGTTAAACAAACACAAACAAAATAAGACATGAATAGACGAAGCATGAAATATTTATATTTGTAGATGATAAATTTGGAATAACCATATACTTTCTACAGATGAAAATATTAATCTAGAAAGCTGAAAGCTGGGCAGACACCAACAAAATTAAAGCAAGGACAAGATGGTACAAATTATTTTGAATGAGCCAATGTACAGTTATGGAAATGCAGTTATGGAAATAATAATGACATGATACATGTATGACCCTAACCCTAAACTACAGTGTGTGTATTATTGAAAAAAACTGGTAAATTTCTGCATCTGAATTAATTTTAATATTTATAAATCATCTGAATTTAGGATTGTGCAGTAAGGTAGCCTAGTTTGCAAATGATGTATGTGGTTTCCAGGAATATCTAGGAGGCCCGTGATGAAGAAAAGATGAACCAAATGGAGGAGATTATACTGAAGGTAACAAACAAGTTTACTTCTCAACAGACAATAAGCAAGAACACCTGCGCATCCAAGAAATGTGAATATATTATAGGGGCTTTATGGATCTGGGTTTTCCCTTAATACTATGGAGTGGGAACTTCATTGATTGCAAAGCATGAGCCATCCTTAACATGTTTCTGTCTCTCGTGTACATCCATGGACCTATCACCTTATTTATTTATTTGGTAAATTTATATAGCTGCCCATCTCACATACTATTCTTGCTCAAAGTACATTACTTACATTTGGTCTGTGCAGTTGAGAAACTTAGAGTTAGCTTGGCAAAAAGATCATCATTCTCATAACGATCCTCCTTAGCTTTCACCCAGAAACAGCCTTCAGATAGTTCCTGCGCTGTAATCTGTAAAGGTTATGCATAACATGATACAATGCACATAAACACCATTGCACATTCCTATTGCAGTTTAATTGTCCTGTACCTATCTGAAAGCAAAAAAGCCTTGTGCCCTTTGGAAAACAAAGTATTTATTTTTTCATAAGCTTTTATGAAACAGGAACCATTTCATCGAAAGTAAATGGTGTTAGTTTGGGGATAATATTGCTGAACTACATTCATCAATTTGGGATTAATTTGATTATGCATTTTTCATTTCATCATGAAATGCAAGAGGTGGCTACTTTTCTACCCATAAGAGATCAGGAAAGCGCACAAAGGGCACAAAAAAAAGGAATGTAATTACATGCTTAATGCCTGCTCTTTATTTCACTACTAATAAATAGAATAATTAAGCAGCAGAAAAACAAGAACAAGATTAGTTCTGATCAGCAGAGACAAATGTACAAGAAAAGGCATCTCAAAAACTGGCAGGCATCAAAACATTTTAAACAGAGAAGCCAATAGAGATAATTCCAGGGTCTGTGTATAGCTAAGGCGGCCTTATCCCATGTTCCACCAATGTTAATGATTTTTATACTTCTGCAAGCCATAAATAAGGTTCCATTCAATAGCAGGTGAGCCTTAAAATATTCTGGCCCTAAATGATATTGGCTTAGGGTATGTACAAGTATCTTTTCCAATTGAGGACATCTGATAAAGGCTTATACCACAATAATTGTGCTATCTAAAATTCCTTAGGATTCCTACATACTTACAATTTCACTCTGTAATCCATCATTTTTAAATGATTGCTATTATAATTATTTCTAAGATCTCTAAGATACTGCCTTTAATTTCAGAAGAAACATTTTTGCCACTTAAGAAAAATTACTCATAGTGATAAACTGACACATTTATTAAGGATAGAGAATCCATTCAACTTTATGTGTCAGAAAACTTTGCAAAATGAAAAATAGTTCTGCAACTACCAATAAACCTCTCTCCGGTCCTCAACACTCTTGAAATCTTGAACACAGAATAATTAAGGGGGCAAAAGCACTGGTAGACTGAGGAGCTTAGTTGGAAAAGAGGAAAGAGACACTGACAATGGGAAAAATATATCTAATTATCAATTAGTAGAAGTCACCTTGGACCAGTTAGTTCTCCTAAGTTGAACTTCTGGTTTATAAAACTTCTTAGGAGCCAATCCAAATGGAAGAGCTGGGGCTGCCATACTTCCAAAGCCAGATAGACTGGGAGGTGGTGGTGGTCCTGATACCCCAAACAGAGGAGGAGGGGGCGGGGGCATCCCCGACATCCCGGGCAGAGGGGGAGGGGGAGGGGGCATCCCTGACATCCCGGGCAGAGGTGGAGGTGGAGGGGGCATCCCTGACATCCCGGGCAGAGGTGGAGGGGGCATCCCCGACATCCCGGGCAGAGGGGGAGGAGGGGGCGGCCCCGACATCCCGGGCAGAGGGGGAGGCGGGGGGAGGGGGCGGCCCCGACATCCCGGGCAGAGGGGGAGGGGGAGGAGGAGGGGGCGGTCCCGACATCCCCGGCAGAGGGGGAGGGGGAGGAGGAGGGGGCGGCCCCGACATCCCTGGCAGAGGGGGAGGGGGAGGAGGAGGGGGCAGCCCCGACATCCCCGGCAGAGGGGGAGGAGGAGGAGGGGGCGGCCCCGACATCCCCGGCAGAGGGGGACGGGGAAAAACAGTTTGTGGAGAAAGAGATGAAGTGGTCTGTTGACTTTCTGCCCCACTAGGTAATGGTTGCTGTGGTGAGAATCCCATAGATGAAGTGACTTGCTTCATTTTCTTCTTAATATCTTCAAGTTCTTTGGTCAGTAGAGCAATCTTTAGAGAAAGGAGAGATAGAAAAAGTCAGACCAGCAGTTTCATATTTCTAAGCCAGAAAAATAAACAGATTGCCCATCTCTGAGCCATCACTACCCTGTTAATACTTCCTTTACTCCTGTGGCATTATTTGAAGATTTCTTTTTGTGTAACCTTGCTGACTTTGCCTAATGAGACAGATGCAAGAATAGGCAGATCACACTGGGTTAGTAGTCTTGTTCTGATTTAGGGCTATGCAAGTCCTTCAGAAGAGACACTTTGGAACACAGGTTTTTGAATGGTTGAAGCAGGCACTTTTTTTTCCAGGCTTGCATAACTACTTTGGAAGCTGACCCTGGTTGTCTTTGAATGCATGCAGGCATGCATAATACATGCCTGCAATACAAGTGGCTGTGCATGCAACATGCATGAGACGACAGCTGAGAGCAGCCACACAATGGAAAAAGACATACCTGTTATATGATTCAATATGATTCAAAAAGTACTTCATTAATGTTCCCAGAGCACCTTTTGAAGGATCTGCACAGCACTATTTTACATATTGCATATATGCATCACACCAGACTGCAACATGTTGCACATCTGATTTAACATTTCAACCTAACCTTGTTCTAGATGGTTAGTATGTGGGGTCCCCAACATTTCTGCGCTAATAGGCACAATTGGAATTTTCAAAGTAGATTATAGGTATTCTCACAAAATGGCTGCCATGATGGGAGTAGAAGATCAATTGGAGAGATTGCTTCCCACCACCACTTTACCTTTTGCCATCTCAGCTTACTTTCCAATTTTTTTAAGGGTGTGCAAACTTCCAGAAAAAGCACATAGTAATGGACAGCTATCACTTCATTTTCTAAAAATGATTCTGGAGGTCACATGGGGACCAAATCATTGTTGGCAACTCAAATTAGGCTAGGAAAAAAGCTTGGCAGAGAGCCTGACTAGCACCACGGGAGATGCATCAGGCACGCTGGACCATACTGGGGACCCAGGGTCTACCATAGGACACTCACAGTTCTCCACTAGCAACTTGTTGTATTTGCTGTAAGCCACCAAAAGTCAATTGAATATGGTGGGGTATAAATCCAGAAATAACTAAATAACTAAACAAATAAATGACCTGCTTCAATCCTGGAGCTCATATCCAATTGATTTTGTCCACAAAGAACGAAACAAGTATTTCGCAGCACGCCACCAACTATTCTGACTCCAACATCTTAGTGAAGGGGAGGCGGCCATTATAGTATGGAACCACAACATTTACACGCACCCATTAATATCCCAGTTACTATCTTACAGTGCAGCTTTTCATTCATCTCCTGTCCCATCACCCAATCCTTTCTCCAAGACAATAGCAACCTTTCTCCTTCCATTTTTATGATTCTTGGGACCGAGGGCTTAAACGGCAAAACGGCATGCCTCTCTAATGTAATCAGCTTATTTATATTACTGATCATTACCTCATCACTCAGCAAAGAGCTATTAATTTCTAGGTTTTGCTTCTCTGAGGTAATACGCTGTTTCTCAGCTGCCATTGTTTCTTTCTCCTGAAGTAAATTCTGAATTTTTTCCTCTAAATCGCTTTCCTTCTTCTTCATTTCAACTTGTAATTCATGACGTGCAGTCAACTCAGATTCCAGCTGAAAAGAAGGATTATACACAAGATCATCCCAATGTACTCCATACTGGTTAAACCTCAAGTTAGAGTAATGTGTGCCTTCTTGGGCAATACAACATGGATGATGCTGATTAGAGGACACTGAGAAAAAATGTATTACTGTTGAGTATGAAAACACTTCAATAGAGTGTGTGTTAATTAGTTTCTGTTATAATGCAGGACAAAAGGGTAATGTGAGTTGAAGAAAGTTTTACATGCAATAAGAAAAAAATACAAAAGTCTGAAAAATGCAAGAATCTTTCAAGAAAGACAGTTAAGAAAAACAGAGCATGTTTATCTTACATGCAATTCTTTTTCTCTGTTTCATTTTACATTTTAAAGATACTAGTAATCCTACTGAAATTGACTTTGTAAAAAAAAAGCAGAATATAGCTTTTAATATGGATGGATGGATGGAAGAAATTTTCAGGATACTAGCAATTCTACATCCTGGGCATGAGGCAACTTGTATTATTTTAAGTACAATATGCTAGGAAAGCAAATGAAATGACTATATGAAGCTGACATGTCAGGTCATTGTTCTATCTAGCTTGGTTTTGTCTTGGTCAGAGTCTAAGGCAGAAATCTTTCCCTCTTCTGCTACTCAAAATCCTTTTACTTGAGGTTACAGGGACTGAATCAGAACCTTTTCCAAATCTCTCTTGCTTGTAATATTTATTTTTTCTTTTTAGTTGATACCTCTGAAATTACATTTCTTTAATAAATTAATATATCTTCTTGATCACTTATACAACTTTTTGCAAGACAACACATTCACAATGACATGTGAACAATTCCCACTGTTCTATAAACTCTACATTTAATGGTAGTCTTCCACTCTATCACTGAGGAACAGCATGGATGTTGTCTGCTTCTGTCAACTAGAAGTAGTTGACTAGAACTAGTAGTAGTAAGGGGACGCGGTGGCGCAGCGGCTTAATGACGCTGGAGTTTGCCGGCCAGAAATGGTCGACACTCCAACGGTTCGAGCCCAGCTCCGCATGACGGAAGTGAGCTCCCGTCATTTCGTCCCTAGCTCCTGCCCACCTAGCAGTTCTAAAGCATACCATCTGCGAGTAGATAAATAGGTACCCCCATTTCGGTGGGGGGGAACGCTGACGGCGCGCTATGCAGGGAGCAGGAACCGGTGCTGGATCTGCCTGGATGCGATTGGTGGAGGATTGGTGGAGAAAAAAGCCCGGATGAGTCGACTTCCCTAGGAACGCTGCTGGCTAGCTCATGCAAAGCTAGTTCGCCCTCTTATGGTGCACCAGTGCAACAAAGAACTAGCAACTGCTGGCGCCAGAACATCTATCGTGTGTAAAAACATTGTAGACTCCCTGGCAATGTATACCATATGCTAAATAATAAATAACAACTAGAAGTAAGTAATCCACAGGCTGCATGCAGCTCCTCTGCAATTCTGGTGCCATCTACAGAGCCCCCTGCTTTATCTGGCAATAAATGTGCAACTAAAATCTGGTAGGGAATACTTGGTCTATATACTGAAGTGTTTGCTAGCATTAGGAAAAATAGTCTGACAAATGAAAAATATATAGCATGGCACGTATTTAAGATTTATACAGGAATTATACATATGAATGTAACCTTCACAAATACTTTAGAATGAAGATGGTACCTTTTAATGTATTGTCGAAGGCTTTCACGGCCGGAGTTCAATGGCTGTTGTGGGTCTTCCGGGCTGTGTGGCCATGTTCTGGAAGTTGTGGTTCCTAACGTTTCGCCAGCATCTGTGGCCAGCATCTAGATGCTGGCCACAGATGCTGGCGAAACGTTAGGAACCACAACTTCCAGAACACGGCCACACAGCCCGGAAGACCCACAACAGCCATGGTACCTTTTAAATTACACATTTTTTTTCTCAACCCTAACCCTAAACTAAAACTAACTAAAACTAAGCCTATTTTTAAATATATATAGTTATTTCAGAAGTGTTAAAAATAAAGGGCAATGAGGACAAAAGTTTATGACAGCATGCTACTCACTGAAAACTTTGGCCTACAATTCCCTATTTTAGGGGTGACTTTTGTGAGTCCCTATGAAAAGACAGTACTGCAGCCATGTTCTAACTGCTGTTATTGCTGCAGAACTCAAAAACAAGAATGTACTTCTGAAAATGAAACCAAGATCAATATGGACCTGATTTTTTATTGTTCGGGAGAAAGCCAGGGGAATATCCTCCTGTACTTACCACAGCCTCTGCACAGTTATACATAGTAGGCCATGAGTACCAGAGAAAAGAGGTACCAAGAAAAAGGAATTAAACAGAAAGAGTGAACAACTATCAGCACCGCAAACTGAATAAAAAGTAAGGAGTTTCTAAAAATGAAGATATTTAAAAAACAAAACAAAAAAGTAGTAACTTAAACTGTTCTTAGTAAGGAAAAAAAGCCAGTGAAACAAAGGAGAAATAAAAGCTAGAGAGAAAAAATATGATTGTAACCTTCTTCTCCAATTCCAGGGTTTTAGCTTCACTTTTTGCCACCTTAGTTTGATCAATCAAGTTATCTACAGAAAAAAAGAACAAGCTAGATAAGAACACTGTAAGTGAGGAAAATTTCCTTCTACACTATCAACTCTACAGAGTAGAGGTGGACATCTTTTGGGGAGCAGTGGGCTTCCTCATTCTTTGAGTGGCATCCTCAGGGTTGCAGAAAAACTAGTTTGTAGGGCCAGGACAAAAACTGAACTGGATTTTATTTTATTTATATTTAATTTAAATTTAGAGAATGTGGTTAGTTTCTGGTCATGTATTTAATCATTAATTGCATCACATTTATACAGCACTTAGCTACAAGTGTAAATACTACTGCTATTACCAAACTATAATTTATAATTTGCTATTGATTTTTTTAAATCTTTGAAAGCCACACTGAAAACTTTCAGGAGGCAAAAGCAGCCTGGAGCACACCTCTTTGGTAGGGCCTTATTCAATTTCTAGATTATGCATTGCTTTGTTACATCCTTGATTTACTAGACATAGCTAAATCAATTAAATGTGTGCATATCTGTCTTTCACTCACACATCTTTAACAGACCAGAAATAGATCTTTTCTTGTGCCTCAATATATCTGAAAAAGCAAGAAGTTTCCTGCAAGAGAGGTTTTCATCATGAACTAAAAGCACAACTGCCCTGACATTACAACTGTGGCAATGCTTTCAACAGACTCCAGGGACTTTGCACAGACCGTAAGAAATATTCTGCAATCTTTATTCTTGAAACAAATAATCTCCTTTACATCTAATATGCTTAAACTGGGTGATTTATTTTTATAACGGGGAAAAAACAATACAAATATATTAACTTCCCATCACCTCATAACATAGTAGCAAATGGAAAAATACATTTTGGACAATTATCGAAAAAAAATACAGTTTTCAGTAGCACCTGACTCACCTATTAAGGCCTCAACATTAAAGTCAAGGTGTTTGCACTTGAAGTCTGGGTCAGCCCCATTCCTGTACAGGACTATCTGTGAAATGCACTCATCAATTAGTTTAAAATATTGAGGCCTAAAGCAAGAACAGAAAAAAAAAGATATTAGTGCTGACAATCAGGTTCCTAGATGGAATAAAAATATTCCATCATTCAAAAAGTGATGAGTATACATCCACACATCTGTATACTTTCACAATATTATAAAAAGAGTTTCCTTCTCTACCTGGCCTCATAGTCATTGCGGATTAGCAGGAAGTGCTGCAAAATTGAGAGGAAATGTTGCTCTGCCTTAGAATCCTTTACTGTATTGAGGAGAATCTGGAAGACTTCATTGAAATCAGTAAAAAAAAGAATTAAGGATTAAAAACCATTCAAAAGAAGTACAGATGCACAGCCCTAATTCACAGAAGAGAGTTAGCCTGCCACTTGATTTCTGTATCTGTGGTAAAAGAATTCAAATAAATCTATATAAGCCACTTTCCCCAATGATTGTTTGCTAATTTAAAGCATTTACACTTCACACTTCAGCTGGAATGTTCAGGGTGACTTACAATTAATAAAATATAGCTGCTGTCTTCAGTTTTATAATTTAAGGAGGTGTACCAGAAAAAGAAAAAAAATGGGTCAGGAAAACAAAAGCAAGAAAATGCATTTTATAATGATTGTTACCCAGAGGTTATATTACAATATCTGTAATACAACTCCAAAACTACTGCTGTCTGGGGTAAGAACAGCTCAGAGACGAGCAACACAACATTTGTGATCAGTCATGTGGGTATTCCAAGAGGAGAGATCACATTTGTGATCTCTCAGCTCTCTTTCAAGCTGGCTCTCATTTGGATCTGAGGGCATTTATAAGAGATATCTATTTTCACTGTCCAGGGTCAAAAATATATTTCCATATATTTCCAGAGAGCCAGTTTGGTGTAACAGTTAAGGCACCAGGCTAGAAACTGGGAGACCCTGAGTTCTAGCCCCACCTTAGGCAGAAAGCCAGCTGGGTGACTTTGGGCCAATCACTCTCTCTCAGCCCTAGGAAGCAGTCAATGGCAAACCACTTCTGAAATCTTGCCAAGAAAACTGCAGAGACTTACCCAGGCAGTCACCAGGAGTCAACACTGACCCAAAGGCATCCCCCCCAAAAAAAATTTTTCACTATCCAGGATCAAAAATATATTTCCATATGCTCTCCATGGCCAAACTTACAAAGATTACAATCAAATCAAACCACTATTCTTTAGTACAGAACCTATTGTTCAGATCAATTTCATCAAGCTTCGCACACTGCATGTATTTTGAGTCCTAGGGCGAGAGAATGAGTGTGCTGAGAATAAGTAAACATGAGTGTGCTGAGAATAACTAAACATCTATAAACTCCAGTGTTTTATTATGCATTTTAGTGTAGTTAAAGGTCGTCTATACTGATGGTTTTTGTTAACAAAAATCATAGAAAGAACTGCTGGACAAGTTGAGGGACGATACTTGCCTTATGATATTTAGGTAGGTTTTAATCTTTTTCCTTTTTTTTTTAAACATGAGTAACACCAAAGCTCCCTTTGCAGTGCTTCTGGGAATACCCACATGACTGTGAAACATCATAGGTCACATGAGCATTACAGAAGTCAGTACAGCTGAAGAACCAATGTGGTGTAGCAATTAAGCTGTTGGACAAGACTGGGGACACCCAGGTTCAAGTCCACCTGTAGCCGTAAAAACTCACTTGGTGACTTCGGGCCAATTCAACCTGCTTCACATGTTGCTATTGTGAGGAGATCCTCATGTAGGTCAGGCTGAACAGGATATAAATCTGACAAATAATAATCCTAATATAACAAGAGAATCCTGGAGGGAAAAGAGGCAATAAGTGATCCTGTCTGCCGAGTTATTGGATGAGTGAGTCATATATTTTGAAATAAAAGGATATTCCATTTCTATGCGAATGTCCTCCAAGCGGCCTCTGAGTTCTGCAGAATCTTCTTCAACATATTCTTCAAATACCTGCAGCTGCAGTTTCAGCTCTTCGTTGTCCTGAGCATGCAGTTCCTATGGAGGGCACTATCACATCAGAGGATGTCCACTAGGCATCACCACCCTCCTTTATTCCAAGAAAACATCTGATTGTTTGGTAAAGTACTGTTTTGTTACCTCTCTCCCCTTTGCTTTCTCCCCTCCCCCCAAATAACAGAACTTGAGATAAGAGACAAGCCAATTAACAGAAAACTGCTGACAGTGTCCCTGCCCAAACACCCAGGACATAGCAAGAGAAGCTGTTTATTATTTATATATAGGCAACTCACATGACTGAAACACAAAGTGCTTATGGACACAACTGGATATATACAGTTGCTCTTTCACACATCCGAATTAATTAAAAAGGTATGAAGGTGAGGTCACCCGGCACAGTTCTACCCTTTCCATACAATGGGTAGATATCTGAAGGCTTCTATGAAAAGGGCTAGCAGCAGAGTTCTCATATTCATTCAAGAATCTATTGTATTTCCAACCGCTGAGACTAAAACCTATTATTTTATTTCTCTACCATTCTTCCTTTTGAGGATCCCACGTAAATAAGAGTTATTCTTTTGAAACGTGACCAGTTAAGAAAGAGTACCCCAAAAATAATGTTGAAGTGTTCTTAACCCCACCACAAATCGCTTACCCTTTAAATGGAGTCGTAAGATGGTATTCTCTCTCCCAATACAGAAAAATTATGACAGTAGAGAGGTATTTCTCACCTTGAGGATTTGCTGTAATCCAGAACGCATCAATTCACTGCGGATGTGAACCCTGAAGTCAAGTTCATCTGATGGAATGATTAGAGCATTGATCAACTGCAGACAAGCTACCTAAGAAAGTCAAAGAAAAATTCCATGTTGGATCAATCAGTCCTTCTCCCTCATCCATTATGAGCTAGCTAATTTCTCAGAACTGTGAAAAACTGCCAGTCAAAACAAAGAAAAATTTTCTACCAAGCTTTATCATAGCAAAGCAGCATAAAAGTCAAATTCAGATATGCAGTACAAATAGTGTTGAGAAAAAAAAACAGTAAGGAATCAACATTGATAGTTGGAACTCTGAGGTCTGAAAATGCACAAAAATAATTTACAGAATAAAAGTCCATTGAGAAATCAAGTGTACTCAGTAATGGTGGAATAAGAGAGAAAGTGGAAGGGGTCAGAGTATTCTGAAAGAGATAAGGAGGATAGACTGTGACATTCTTTTTCAGGTTCCTCCTATTACCTTTAATGCCACCGAAGTGCCACTTTTCAGGCCATCCACAATGGGTTTAAATCGTTCTACTTCATCCATTTCTGCTCGTTCTGTCAATGCCCCCA
Organism: Charina bottae; assembly: GCA_023362775.1. Classification (NCBI taxonomy): domain Eukaryota; kingdom Metazoa; phylum Chordata; class Lepidosauria; order Squamata; family Charinaidae; genus Charina; species Charina bottae. The sequence goes on along the minus strand of JALMGJ010000043.1, from coordinate 4,405,140 downwards.
AAACTTGCTCATGCCTAACCAAAAGTAAAGAAAGAAAAAAATAATAAAAGGAAAAGGAAAAAAAATTAAAAATCAGCTTTTGTAGTTCTTAGATACCCAGCCTGAATTTTAACAAGTCTTATTTTGACAGTTCATGGGATTTTAAAGATCCTGTATTAAAATTTAGGAATGCCAATCAAATCCTTCTGGATTTGTATGTACTAAATTTAGACTCAATTGTATAACTGAGATATACTCACAGACTATATCTGGCCCTTGATGTTTTTGTAAAATGTACAAATTACTAATCATTAACATTATTAATTTCAAAGTTTGCTCCCAGCTGCTAGTGTTTTTATTCGGCTCCTAAATGTTTATTTATTTATTATTTGAATTTATCACCGCCCATCTCAATTTTCTTGAAGGGGGAAAAATATTACCTTCCTAACTACATCTACCTATTTTATTTCTGTTCACATATCAGAAATGTTTTGAAGAAAATGGTGCAAAAATGATGGAAAGGAAGCTTATAAAATAATTGCTGTTACATAATTATTTGTAAATTCTAACTGCTGTATTATAACCATTCACAGTAAGTAAAATTTAGGAAGAACAAATGCATTGGCTTGTGTCTTAAGATGTGCAAACAGAAGTAAATTTGTGAAACGGTTTTTCTAATTCCTCACCTTCTCCCATAGCCTCCACATATGCTCTGAACAGCTACTCTAGAGGAGCAAAACTTCCCTAAGCCACATGGGATGAGGGCGATGGCTTCAGTGTGAAGGAAGAACGTGTTGCATCAACTTCTTTCTACATGACCTCGGCTACTGTACCAATTACATGCTTATTAAGACATATAATTGATACATAATCCATCTTTTAACATATTTTGCAAAAAGTTTAAAATGTTCAACTGTCCCATTCTCCTACACAATACAACTGAACCAAAAGATAAACTACTCATTGTCACATACATATCCACAGGCTGAGGTAGGATGCAGAGTGCAGAGAGTAGCTTGATAGCATCGATCATCATCGTAGGGACTTTAGGGTCAACTGCTTTTGCCAAAAGTAGAATCCCCTCATCTGTTTCAAGCATTGTCTTAATCCCAAACTAAAAAGTAAAAAAAACAATACACACTGGGGTGAATAACTTATATTATAGGCAGAAATAAGATCTATGGCACAAAATAGTGCAAATCTCAAAGAAAATCATTACAAAATACGTTCAGAAAACAAGAGAAAGGGAAGATGGTCTAGGGAAGACCTTGGAAGGTGATTTAGGGAAGAACTTAAGGGCACTTTCACTCAACAGAGTTTCCATTCCCCAATGTGTTAAAAGTGTTTTCAAGCCTCCCAAGCAATTAACTCCCTGAACACTGAGAACAGGCAGGGAACATCATGAGTAGGAGACTGCAAATAGGCGGTACAAGAATCCAGACACTTTTGAGAAGTCAAATTTACTCTAGAATAACTAAGAAGCCAATATAAAAGAATTCCAGCAACTGCTGTATGTGAAGTACAAGTCCTATTTATAGTGAAATCAATGTTCAAATTCTTGCACCTTTTTCTACTGCCAGAACTATACAACTGTGATGGTTCCGATACTTTAGTCCAGGGCTTTCCAAAGTTTTTCCCGCGGCGACACACCAACCGGCGTTGGTGTGTCACCGCGGGAAAACCCGGAAGCGCTGATGATGATCAGCGCTTCCGGGTTGTGTGGCGACACACCAGACTGTGTGTGGCGACACACTTTTGTGTCGCGACACACAGTTTGGAAAGCTCTGCTTTAGTCATTAAAACATAGACTCTTATTATAAGCCATTAACGGATATAAAAGAATCCTTTATTAATGCAGGTTATCAATTCCAAGACAAAAACATGCGCAAAACCAACCTAAAATCCCTACAGTACTCACCCCTCCCAAAGGCTTCAACCACTCCCATAACATCAAACAGCTAAAAAAAACCCTTTCTCGCTTAACTAACAAATAGTAAAATTCCATTCCACCTCCTGGCAGCTCTCCCCCCTTCTCACATACCAGACTAATGAGCACAGTTGACCTTGCAGATGCTCAGCTCTTCACCCTCCTTTCGTTCCCAAGCCCAATTGCTTACTACTACTATAACTACTACAAATCCCATTGCTAAATCTCTACCACTCTAACCCTCTAAAGCTCTAACCCTTATGCTGGCAGGATATCATGTCACATCCTGACAACAACAGGCTGGATAGTCTTGTTTAGGGAAGGGGGGCCAGTTCCAATCTGTCTCTTATTTTGGTAATGGACAGATCTGATATCAGGTTGATTTCCTCTGATCATGTGGGAACTAAAAGAATTAATGCTTACACCATCCATGCCTGTCGCATCATTCCCTGCTAATGGTTAAGGTTAATACCAGTCATTTTTTATATATTTTACAGTACAGGTGGTCCTCGGGTTCAAACTTGCAACGGTGCTGAACGAGGGAGACTTACGATGGGTCCTCAGAGTTCCACCTGTTGCAGCGTTCCCGCAGCCACGATTGTGATTTCTGACATTCCCTGCCAGCTTCCCACAAGCAAATTCAATGGGGAAGCTGGCAGGAAGTCAGAAGCAGTGTTCACGTGAGGTTCTCGCTTAATGACCCATACGGTCCTTGCTTAATGACGGCAACTGGAACTGCCATCATTAAGCAACATTGTCACGTGATGTCACACTTTATGACCATGTTGCTTAGCGACAGCAGTTTTGGTCCCAATTGCCGTCATAACCCAAGGACTACCTGGGTGGTCCTCAGTTAACGACCACTCATTCAGTGACTGTTTGAAGTTATGATGGCGCTGAATGAGGAGACTTACGACTGGTTCTCATAGTTGCAGCGCCCCCATGGTCACATGATCGCGATTTGGGTGCTTGGCAACTGGCTCACAATTACAACAATCTCAGTGTCCCACAGTCATGGAATTGCCATTTGCGACCTTCACTGCTGGCTTCCAACAAGCAAAATCAATGGGGAAGCCAGCAGGAGGTTGCAAATGGCGATCACATGACATTATGCTTTACGATCATGTCGTTTAGCAACAGAGTTGCCTGGTCCCAATTGCCATCATTAAGCGAGTACTACCTATATGTCATAAGTTACAACTAAAGCCCAGTTTGACTGCAAACATGCTCATGATATTCTATGCAAACTAGAATGTCTACATAGAACCTACTTTGTCTCCCAACATACTGATGCTCACATTCCACCAACTGGGACGTACATGAGCAGCTGAGGTCAATATTCATGGGCCCATCTGTTGATGACTGTGGCATATACAACATGGAGTGTAAGAGGAGTGTATGACAAAGAGCTTGAATTAACAAAAGAAATGGAAGGAAAAAACTGTGTTTGTGAAACTAAGAGGGAAAAGATGCAACAGATTTTAAAGAACATGGTCTGATCATGTGGAGTTGACAAATACATTCCTTAAAGTCAAAGTATGGGTTTAATTATGAATGAAAGGGTCAAAATATATGTCAGAAATTATGAATTAAGGTCACCAAAATGTTGTATGAAAACAATAATTCATGGGTTGATGATGGTTAGTCCAGGTTACGCTATAGGGAATTGTTATAATGAAAGAACCAGAATAGTTTTGTGAAAAACAGTGCAACACTTAGTTTACTGTAAAGTTTGATTATGATAACATGCTTGAATGAAATTTCTCACAGAATATGGAGTTGAAAGGTGGCTACTGAATGTGGTGAGAGTATATGATAGAAGTAAGAATGAGAATGAGAGAATAAATGGAATGCTTAGCAAATGGTTGAAAACTGAGCATGAAGCAATACAAGAATGTCATGTTCTCTTGATTGATTATGTATTTAAGGATAAACGTAAAAGGAATTCTTGTGGTGGTGTTACAGTGTGTGTTGATTCAGCACATGAGTAGGTGTGCACTTTTAGTATGCAGATGATGCCATGTTTTTGGCTGAGTCCAAAACTGAGAGTGACTTGCAGTGAAAATGAGACAAATTACATGATGCAACAAATGGGTTTGAAGATTAATATATCAAATCCAGTTGCGCACTGAACGGTAGAATGGAATGAATGATTACAAGTTATATATAAATGGTCAAAAATTTGATCAAATAGTTGACTTGGTTGAACATTTTTGAATTGCTTTGTTTCTACTTGAATTATTTTTCTGCTTCTATTTAATTCAATATTTTTTTTTAGATTTGTATTTCAGGTGGCTCTTATTAACCATGGTTTTAAGTGTCCACAGCCTGAAAATACAAATCAGATCACGTTGTCTGTGGTAAAGGGTTTCATGTACTGGCAGCTTTGAAAGTGTTTTTCCTGTATTTTATGAAGATGCAAAATTGTGGACAGACTTTTGTTCAAGTAAAGTACACTTTTTTTCACAATATCATTCTTCAATATCTTGTTATCCACAGCTGTTCAGCTGGAATGGAGCCCCTGTGAATCAAGAGAGCCACCTGTACTTTTCCTCCTTCCCCTCCTCAGGTTTCTCTAAGTTTTTCTTCTAATAGAAGCTTATTTTCAAAGGCATTGCTTACCTTCTTACTGCTCTGTAATTGTTGTCTCAATCTCTCTACTTTCCTGATACCAGTTTTTTCCCCTAACTCAATATTCCATGTTTCTTCATATTAAATAAACTTATGTTTGTACTATTGACATTCTAAACTGCAATGAATACTGATAGAATTTTTACTTTTCTCTTTTTATTTTCAATACTTTAAGGTTTCTAAATAATAGAATGTTCACAATTTAATCATATTAAATAAATATTACTGCACTGAAATCTGCATTGAAATAATACAATGTATCAAGTTTTATAACATTACAATAAAAGGGGGAAAAATCCTTATTCCTGTGGCCTCTCTTCACCTTTTTGTCTGTTTGTGTTCTCACATGTAACAATGTCTTTTGGGATTCTCTTGCACAGTATGTGTATTTAGTTTCCTCTCTCTCTCAACTAAAAAGGGACTATACTCAGACTGTTTCTCCAACAGCTTCTCCAACTAAGTCTCCTTTCTGTCCTCCTCCTTTTTTATGTTTTAGCATACAAGGTGAGAAAGGGATTAGTTTTTTATTCTGCTGTTATATAATACTGCTGAGCAAGAACACATCTTTATTCCCTTCCCATTTCTTTCTTCTTTTTGCTTTCTAAAATGTGCCTACTAATTAAATATAAGGAATGATATTCACAAGTTTCTAAATGCAGAAAACAGGGGACTCACTTTGTTGTTCATAAAAGCTTTTAAGCACCTAATAATCTCATGTTGGATCCTGAAGTCATATGACCTGGAAAAAAAACAAGAAACAAAACTGAAATATTGCCAATTCTATACGCAAAATTATCTTTCTATTTGTGTTTCTAGCACACAAATATTTATCTATCTATCTTTCTTTTTCTCTTTCTTTCATTCATTCATTCATTCTATCTACCTACCTACCTAAACCAGAGTATTTAAGGTGCCAGACTAGGAGCGGGAAGAACCAGGTTCTAGACCTCCCTCCTTTAGGCACAGAAGCTGGCTAGGTGATTTTGGGCCAGTAACACTCTCTCAGCCCTACACTGGGAAGTCAAAAAAACATCAATCTACTGACCAGCACTGGACCAACATAGTAGATTACACTCTACAGATACACACACTTATACACATATGAGGCAGCATGTGTGTGCATATACACAAATTATCTAGATGTGTATGTGTGTGCAAGCATTGTATCTAGGGTGATCATTGTATCTAGGGTGATTCAAGCATATTTTATAAAGTAAAACAGAACAAGTTTACTGTCTATACTTATACACTGAAAACACACAAATGTCTATATATGAAAAATTTTATTTAATTCAAGTGGTCCTTACCCAGAAAATTCATCCTTCTCATCATGAAGACCTTTCAGTATGTCCAGCAGGCAATTCAGTCCCTCAGCTCCAAAATTTTGCACCCAGCTGCAATGTTAGCAAAATAAAAAACATTATCATCTAAATAAAATAACCACCACTCCATCTTCTCATTGCACTGTCAATTGCATTCAACTTTGCTTCCAGATATGCATCACGCCCATATATTTTAAACATGGTATTATTCAGCAATCAACAAAGGTCTATCGGAACCATTACCTGACAGGATTGTTATTGAGTGACACGCGCAGAGACTCCAAACATCCAAGGAGCTGTGCATCTTTAAGACCAGACTTTAGTTCCTGAATGTACATAATAGGAGATTTTGAGCTCTCCTTTTGACTCATGCCCTGCAAAAGAGAAAAAAACAATGATAAATATATACCCACTCTTTCTAAATTAAATACAGCACAGAATAAAACTCGAGTTGAACTTTTCCCTTAACACTGAACAGATCAATACAACAGTTTTCAGTTTTAAAAAAAATGGTCCAAGGGTTGAGGTTTATCCAATTACATTCCAGAATTGTATTCCTTTTCTATTTGCTATAATGGCAATTTAGAGCTACTTGTTATTCAGTATTTAGATACTGACTTTCTTACTATTTTCTCCATCATAGTGTTTAATAATCCACTATATTCATTTAACAAATGTATTAGAATACACATGGCAATAAATTACATGTTTACCTCATGATCCACAATGGAAATTTGTACTAACTTGATTTTCTGTAAAAAATCTGTCTGAGGTTGATTTCAGGAATGTGGAATCAGTTATTATTACTATTTGATTTGTACTCTACATTTCTTGTCCAGCAAGTACTCGAGAAGACTAAAACAAGTTTTAAAAAATGGAATATAAAATTAAAATTATAAATTATATTTAATACTATAATATTAAAATCAATTAACAATTAAAAGCCTGGCAAAAGAGATGGGCTTTACAGATTTTCTAAATATGAAGATAGTAGGGTCCAAACATGTATCTTAACAGGAAAGGGTGTTACTTAGGTAGTCAGCCCCAAGCCACTTAAGACTTTAAAAATCAGTATCACTTAAATTATGCCCAATAAACAACTGGCATCCAATAAAACTCTTTCAGTAGAAGCACTGCATAGCTTCTGCACCTTGTACTTGTTAGAGCGTAGCTGCCGCATTATACACCAGCTGCCACTTCCAGAAACGTACAGGTATAAGGGTACTCACACAAAGCATACCGCAGTAAACAAGAACAGACAACCATCACCAAATCTGGCCAGTTCAGGAAAAACTATAGCTATTGGCATGAATTATAATTCTGCAGAAGCACCCTTTGCCACATAAACAACCTACAAATCCTACGACAGTTGAGAATTAAATGCTGTGGTGCCTGCCCTTTAGAACATCATTCTCCCAGAGCTTAGCTTGGCCCTGACCCTGCTGGTTTTTTGCAAGACCTTAAAACATGGTTTTGTCACCAGGCTTGGAGATCTCGATGTGTGACAGAGCCCATGCAATGGTTAGGTTGATTTGTTGGTGGTGGTTGTTTTTTTATATCGGCTGCTGATTATGTGTCTGTTTTTTATAGTTATCTGCTTTTTGTTTTTAACTATTGTTAGCTGCCCAGAGTCATGATAGATAGATAGATAGATAGATAGATAGATAGATAGATAGATGAAGGTGCATTCTCTCAGATTGCAAACCTCCTCTTTTCTACATCTCCATCCCCATCCCAAACTTGACTGTTGCCTTGGTAGTGGCTTTTTATCCTGTCCTTCATGGCCATTTGCTATGTCTCCTACACAGAGCTAGGTGTTTGTTGTTGTTGTTGTTGTTGTTCAGTCGTTTAGTCGTGTCCGACTCTTCGTGACCTCATGGACCATAGCACGCCAGGCCTTCCTGTCCTCCACCGTCTCCCGGAGTTTACTCAAATTCATGTTCATTACATCAGTGATGCTATCTAACCATCTCATCCTCTGCCGTCCCCTTCTCCTTTTGCCTTCAGTCTTTCCCAGCATCAGGGTCTTTTCCAGTGAGTCCTCTCTTCGCATTAGGTGGCCAAAGTATTTGAGCTTCAGCTTCAGCATCTGTCCTTCCAATGAGCAGTCAGGGTTGATTTCCTTTAGGATTGACTAGTTTGACCTCCTTGCAGTCCAAGGGACTCTCAAGAGTCTTCTCCAGCACCACAGTTTGAAAGCATCAATTCTTTGGCGCTCAGCCTTCCTTATGGTCCAACTCTCACAGCCATACATTACTACTGGAAAAACCATAGCTTTAACTATACGGACCTTTGTCGGCAAGGTGATGTCTCTGCTTTTTAATATGCTGTCTAGGTTTGCCATAGCTTTCCTCCCAAGGAGCAAGCGTCTTTTAATTTCATGGCTGCAGTCACCGTCTGCGGTGATCTTGGAGCCCAAGAAAATAAAATCTGTCACTGCTTCCATTTCTTCCCCTTCTATTTGCCAGGAAGTGATGGGACCAGATGCCATGATCTGGGTTTTTTTAATGTTGAGTTTCAAGCCAGCTTTTGCACTCTCTCCTTTCACCCTCATCAAGAGGCTCTTTAGTTCCTCTTCACTTTCTGCCATTAGGGTGGTATCGTCTGCATATCTGAGGTTGTTGATATTTCTCCCGGCAATCTTAACTCCGGCTTGTGATTCATCCAGCCCGGCATTTCTCATGATGTACTCTGCATATAAGTTAAATAAGCAGGATGATAATATACAGCCTCGTCGTACTCCTTTCCCAATTTTGAACCAGTCGGTTGTTCCATGTCCGGTTCTAACTGTTGCTTCTTGACCCGCATACAGGTTTCTCAGGAGACAGGTAAGGTGGTCTGGTACTCCCATCTCTTTAAGACTTTGCTACAGTTTGTTGTGATCCACACAATCAAAGGCTTTAGCGTAGTCAATGAAGCAGAAGTAGATGTTTTTCTGGAACTCTCTTGCTTTTTCCATGATCCAGCGAATGTTGGCAATCTGATCTCTAGTTTCTCTGCCTCTTCGAAACCCAGCTTGCACTTCTGGTAGTTCTCGGTTCACATACTGCTGAAGCCTAGCTTGTAGGATTTTGAGCATAACCTTGCTAGCATGTGAAATGAGCGCAATTGTACGGTAGTTTGAACATTCTTTGGCATTGCCTTTCTTTGGAATTGGAACGTAAACTGACCTTTTCCAATCCTGTGGCCACTGCTGAGTTTTCCAAATTTGTTGGCATATTGAGTGCAGCACTTTAACAGCATCATCTTTTAGGATTTTAAATAGCTCAGCTGGGATACTGTCTTCTCCGCTAGCTTTGTTGTTAGTAATGCTTCCTAGGTGTTTACCAGCATTCAAATTATACCCCATTTAAAATTCTGCTAGCATGGGGGAAAAGATTAAACCCTGTGGGACATCTTAAGTTAATGGTTCAGGTGTCAAAACACTACCTTCTCTAAGGATCAGAACTACAGTAAAACTGCCCCCAAAACCCAAATCTATCTAGTCAGGAGAAGAATATCATGTCTGACAGTAATAAGAGCCACTGAGAGTTCAGGCACACTAGTAGGATTGCACTTCTATTCAGTCTCAACACTGGTCATGCTGTAATGTGGTCACAGTATTATATACCATATTTAGGTCTGGATTTTTACTCAGCCATTCTAATACACTGTACATGTTTTTCATCCATTTTCTTTTAGGCAAAAATATGCAAAAATTCAGAAGATTTTATAAGGAGCTAATACTTTTCATAGAACTGTACATCCAAAGAGAACATTAAAATCTAGAGTGGATCTGCTGCATACAAGGAGCCAAATACTAATTGGGAAAGTTCCATGTCATGATATATATGAAATCTTGAGCTACTGGGTAATCTCAGCATAAATATTTACAATGAAACACTTAGCCTTACTAAATTTCCTCTCTCATTTTATGAGGCCTTTATTACACTAATATTAAACCCAGAGAAAGATCCTACTAGATGTACAAGTTATAGACCAATATTACTGCTTGATGATATAAAATATTAACAGCAACATGAGATAGGATTTCAAGAAGCATAATACCATATATAATTTATCCAAATTAGCCTGCATTTATAACAAAAATAGACAAATCATCTGAAAATATCTGTTTGGTGATTTATATTTTGGACACAAAGACAGATAAATTAGTATCATCTGTTTTAATTTTGTTGGATGCAGAAAAGTCCTCTGACGTGGTTCAGATTAAATTTTTGAAGGGTGTCTTAAAAAGAGTTGGTTTCCCATCATCAGAGCAGCAGGTCCTGTACAGTTGTTAAAGCTAATGCAGTAATCTAAAGTGCAATGGTCCTTAAGTTCAATTCCCAGTAGAGGGATTAAACCATACAGAGTGATATCTGGCTATATATGTCTGATGATTCCTCCTAAATGAGAAGGCCTTCTCCTGAGGGTCAATATAACTGAAAAGAACCGCACAGGATGCACACCATGTAAAAACAGAAAAATGTAAAACCTTGTATACATGGCAGCATGACATAATGTAACATCTGTATATCTCTCTCTCTCCGAGAGCTTAAGAAAAGGTGGACTGAATTATCTGAATTACACAAATTATAGAATTTGACATTGTATGAAGAACACTGGTTTATCAAGCCTGAGGTTCAGCAAAGAAAATTATGTTACATAGTAAAAAGTTTTTCATGTTGAACAGTAGATTCAAGAGATGAGTTTTTATCAGTTTTTAAAATGTATTTATATTCCAAAAATATGAGAAGATGGAACATTGTTTTTGTATAGATTAATCATATGTTAAAGGGTTAAACTAGTATGTATTTATATGGATCATTTTTCCTTCCCTCCCCGATGTTTTAGCTTATTTTAATCACTGTTATGTATATTTTATTGTAATACCACTGCTGTGTTATTTATTTAGGTTTGTTTTATTTCACCAATAAAATGATTTTAAAAAAACACAAAAACTTGAAATTACTTAATGACTAACTCCAAGATTGTCCTAAGTGGAGATAAACTCTCTAATCTACCAACTTGAATGGTAGTGTTCATTGACTTGATTTACCAATATGTCTGCCACAATGGGCCAGTCACTCTTAGAATAGAGCTCAACTCGCCTCACACGGTTGTTGTTGTGGGGAAAATAGGCGGAGGAAGGAGTATTAGGTATGTTCGCTGCCTTGAGTTATTTATAAAAATAATAAACGTGGGATAAAAAAAATTCTAAAAAAAAGCAATTATCATAGAAAAGAGCTACGAAGTAATAACAGACATTGATCCCAATTGTTTAGAAACTAACTGATCCAGAATCAAAAGACTCTGGAAGCAAGTTAATTTTGATACCTTGATACCACTTTTGATTCCATGACCTCAACCATAATTTCTAGACCAAAAAACCTGGTCTTGGCGTTGGAAAAACTACAAAACTGTATACTAGGGAATTAAACGGAGAGATTATGATATGAGTCATGAGAAATCTTGTCAGGAGTTCTACTGATCAAGGGAATCAGGACAGCATAGAATAGAGCTCTCAGACACCTCTGAAGGAAGGCATCTCCCTTACACGAGGTCCAGTAAAAACTGGCTATAGTACTGGATGCACTAGTGATTGGTGGCATCTGCAAAAAGGTTAATTTGGGGATGGTCCCAGAGATGAAAGAGGTGGTGGTGAACTTGTGGCTTCAACATTAATTTGTGGGCAACCATTTTGGTCTGTTTGAGGGCATCTGACAGTGTGTTGCTTTCTCAGATCTCTCAGAAGCATGGTGAGAGATGCTGGGAGTTGTAGTTCAACATCAGGAGTGCCAAAAGTTGCCTAGGCTGAACCATAGTTTATTATGACACAATTTAGTCAAGTTTTTTTTATGGAGTTCCATATTCTGGTTCTCCTCTTCTTGTACAGCTATGAGTGATTGCAACTTTCCACTTACTTTTAGATTCACAGCAGTTAAATGATGTTCAAAGTGTAAAGTAACTATAATGAACAACATTATGCTCAATTAATGGCTGAAACTACCATGGGTATAGCCTTAAGCCACTAAAGTTTTGCCAGCTCTTCCTTTATTCGGAGAAGCCAGTAAATAAACAATCACATTAAACAACACTGCTCTATAATCAGAGAGCAGTATAAGTGACTATAGACAGTGACATACAGAATGCCTGATTTCCACCCATCCTTGACAGTTGCCTCTTACATATAACTTTCAGACAGCTGCCACTTATCCTGCAACATGAAACAAGCAAGCTCCAGAAGTATTCTCTGAATTGTGACCACTCCACAACCCAAGAACTCACAGCTTTGGAAGTATGCAGGTACTGGGACACCATTTCTCTCTTGATACTAATGTCCTTCTCCCTTAGAGGCTGCTGCTTTTCCTCATTGAGATTCATATCCACCTAGTGAAGAAAGCACAAAAAATAGTCATAGAGTTGGAAGGGACCTAAGAGGTCATCAAGTCCAACCCCACGCACATTGCAGGATTCACTAAACCATCCCTGTTAGATGACTATCATGAGGCTCTCTTCTTTTGACAAAACTATGAGTAAACAATACTTGCCTTCTCCCAAATGAATTCTGGTTTTAGCAGTTTTGTTTGTTTGCTGTGATAGAAAAATGAATCAGGAATCTTCTTTCCCAGAGTAGAAAGAGAATGTTTCACATCCCAGAAATCACACACATTTCATTTCAGCGTAACTCCAAGCAAAGTGAACTTTTAGTTTTGTTATTCTCAAGATGTAATTGTAAAGATACTTACCAGCATCTGCTCAAAGAGAGCCAGCACATCTTCATCAGGAATAGCCTGCAATGTCTGACCTGACCCAGAAATATCTGAGTATGAACCAGATGAATTCCTATATGTTGTACTGGGTTTTTCTTTCTCCTTCTTCATCCTCATACTGGTGAATCTCTCCAGCTGATTAATAAAATATAAAGTTAGCATTGCTGTTCTTTTTCTATTCTTCTCTTCCATTCAATTTACAGAGCGTGCTACTTTCTTAACTATAATATATGAGTACTTTGGCACTGTATTGGAAAAATCAAAATCAATGTTCTTTTAAATCTCTTTATGTAATTCTGCTAATTACTAGGGCTGTGCAAAGCTTCTAATAGTGCTTTGATTCAGTGAAGCTTCTATTGAATCATTCCATCAAAAGAGATCACAGACCAAAACAGAGATTCACTTTGAAGTACTGAATCAAGTGTCTGCAAAAAGCTTTACAAAATTGATTGCTTTTCTGCTGCTCTATACTACACACATACACACACACACTGTTGGAGGTTCAATTCCAAACAGAGAAAACAGTGAGAGAAGTAAATGCATTGAGTGGCTAATGGGCTCTGTGTCACTGAAATTATGCCCAGCTAAGGAGCTCTGTTACTTTATTAAACTATCAAACTCTTTTGGGGTGGCAAGGCTAAAAATTACTTTGAACTATATTCACTTTCTCACCTCTCAGTGTCTTTGCTGTGGCCACTTAAGCCTTAACTCTATTGTCTCTTGTGCCAATAATGTTACAATTCTATGCTGGCCCTCCCAAAACTATTAGGAATATAGGCTCAAGATGGAATATTGACTCACGGAAACGCAATATGCAATCTTGGGTCAAACTCTACTTTGGAGCAGGTTTAAACTTTTTGACAATGACTGAACGGGTGCCTGACTAACATAGGAACTGTCCCAAACATTTACTGTATGAGTCTCAAAGAAGAGACTTATGACTGAAGTATTGTCTCTTGCATTGGTCTTTTGCTAAAACTGTTTGGTTGCTATAATATATTTAAAACAAATAAAATAACTGTTTTTTAGGATAGGGCGAGGCTGTAAATGGCACTTTTCTGTGCTGGTCTGTTCCTCTGTTGTTTATCTCTATGGCTGTGTATCTCACTGTTCCAGCCCACTACTATTGCTTCTATGAACGAACATAGTATATTGCCACAAGCCACTATACTATGAATCCTGACACTGATAACCCCTTCCCAGCTTGCCAACTTGCTTGCTAAGCAGCCACCCCTCTTGTTATCCCACAAAACCCCAAAAAACAGAGATCCACCATTCTATAAGGGCAACTAAAATTCTTCAGTTTCATACCAAGCCTGGCACCTCAGAAACATGGGTGGAAAAGAAAAGGATTGCCCTTATTGTTCAAAGGGCAATCCTTTTCTTTTCCACCCATGTTTCTGAAAAGTCTTTTTCTAAAGTTGGGATAAGTAAAACTTCCACCCAAGTTTTTGAAAAGTCTTATTCTAAAGTTGGGATAGGACACTTGCAGTTTTTTAGTACCCATAATTTCATTGCCACTCAACTACCTAAAAGCTAACAACTCTCCCAATTTCTATCTTAAGGAGGCCTGCAACTTTATCCAAAGCAGATAATATAGTATCCTTGAATAGGCTGATTCCATAACCATCAGAGCTTCCCTCTCATCTAAATTAAATTTCAGTTTGTTTATAGCTGGACAATCCATCACCGCCACCTTTGGGATATAAATCCCAAATTTATTTGGGATTCCTATCTTCTCACTAGAGGCATCATTTGGGTACTAACAATACTTCAAACTAAGTATCAAGATATTGTGTGCATTTTAAAGAAGAGAGAAAACAATGGGAACTCTTGTGGCTGCCCATCATCCCAATGCCTATTATGCACGGGAATATTTCACAGTATCAGTTTTTTATAAAGAAGGGAACTACAGAAACAAACAATGTAACATAATATGCTATCTTCCAGGCCCATTCTAAAAAAACAACCAAGGAGGATAGCATAGTCTGTGATAATAAACAGCTCTGACAGGTTGAGAGTTACACTGTCCTTTCAATCTCTTGGTGCAGACCACAGTTTTATCCATTGAACAAACTAGAAACCAGAGTCAAAGTGACTCTGTAAAAGATGTCATTAAATACCTACACAAATTCCTTGCAAAAAGAGTAGCATGAGGGAATAACATAGACAAGGATACTATACAATCTTGAAAAGTGGTTAACATATTCTATTGAGGCAAACACTTAATAAAAGAGAAGAGGTAGCATAGTCATAAAGCTAGTAATAAAAACCCAGAGAAGAGAGTACACAGAATCTATTTTAGGATTTAGTGATAACAAAAAGAGTTAATACCAAAAATAAATAACATGATCACTCTTACCTCATCTGCCATTACACGCTTCAAATTCTACAATTGGGGGGGGGGGGAAAGGAGGAAGAGACAGAAAAAAATGAATCAATACATTAAGAAAAATCCAATACCAAAAAAGAAATGGATAGGAATACACATAAAGTGGACATTAATTATTTAATGTCCACAAATATTTTCTTCTTAGCTATACAAAACACAATTAAACTTTCTAAATGTTCTTTAGATCTTATTAATAGCAGTTCTTAAGTCCCCTGGGTATTTCATCCAATTCTGAAAATACTTTACATCAGTTTACAATCTAAAAAGAGCTTGAAATGTACAGTGGGGCAAAAAAGTATTTAGTCAGCCACCAATTGTGCAAGTTCTCCCACTTAAAAAGATGAGAGAGGCCTGTAATTGACATCATAGGTAGACCTCAACTATGAGAGACAAAATGAGAAAACAAATCCAGACAATCACATTGTCTGATTTGGAAAGAATTTATTTGCAAATTATGGTGGAAAATAAGTATTTGGTCAATATCAAAAGTTCATCTCAATACTTTCTTATATATCCCTTGTTGGCAATGACAGAGGTCAAACGTTTTCTGTAAGTCTTCACAAGGTTGGCACACACTGTTGCTGGTATGTTGGCCCATTCCTCCATGCAGATCTCCTCTAGAGCAGTGATGTTTTGGGGCTGTCGCTGGGCAACACGGACTTTCAACTCCCTCCAAAGGTTTTCTATGGGGTTGAGATCTGGAGACTGGCTAGGCCACTCCAGGACCTTGAAATGCTTCTTACGAAGCCACTCCTTCGTTGCCCGGGCGGTGTGTTTGGGATCATTGTCATGCTGAAAGACCCAGCCACGTTTCATCTTCAATGCCCTTGCTGATGGAAAGAGGTTTGCACTCAAAATCTCACAATACATGGCCCCATTCATTCTTTCCTGTACACGGAACAGTCGTCCTGGTCCCTTTGCAGAGAAACAGCCCCAAAGCATGATGTTGCCACCCCCATGCTTCACAGTAGGTATGGTGTTCTTTGGATGCAACTCAGCATTCTCTCTCCTCCAAACACGACGAGTTGTGTTTCTACCAAACAGTTCTACTTGGGTTTCATCTGACCATATGACATTCTCCCAATCCTCTCCTGGATCATCCAAATGCTCTCTAGCAAACTTCAGACAGGCCTGGACATGTACTGGCTTAAGCAGGGGGACACGTCTGGCACTGCAGGATCCGAGTCCCTGGCGGCGTAGTGTGTTACTGATGGTAGCCTTTGTTACGTTGGTCCCAGCTCTCTGCAGGTCATTCACTAGGTCCCCCCGTGTGGTTCTGGGATTTTTGCTCACCGTTCTTGTGATCATTTTGACCCCACGGGGTGAGATCTTGCGTGGAGCCCCAGATTGAGGGAGATTATCAGTGGTCTTGTATGTCTTCCATTTTCTAATTATTGCTCCCACAGTTGATTTCTTCACACCAAGCTGCTTGCCTATTGCAGATTCAGTCTTCCCAGCCTGGTGCAGGTCTACAATTTTGTTTCTGGTGTCCTTCGACAGCTCTTTGGTCTTCACCATAGTGGAGTTTGGAGTGTGACTGTTTGAGGTTGTGGACAGGTGTCTTTTATACTGATAACAAGTTCAAACAGGTGCCATTCATACAGGTAATGAGTGGAGGACAGAAGAGCCTCTTAAAGAAGAAGTTACAGGTCTGTGAGAGCCAGAAATCTTGCTTGTTTGTAGGTGACCAAATACTTATTTTCCACCATAATTTGCAAATAAATTCTTTCCGAATCAGACAATGTGATTGTCTGGATTTGTTTTCTCATTTTGTCTCTCATAGTTGAGGTCTACCTATGATGTCAATTACAGGCCTCTCTCATCTTTTTAAGTGGGAGAACTTGCACAATTGGTGGCTGACTAAATACTTTTTTGCCCCACTGTACTAGCAAGCTTTGTGTGAAACCGTATTTCAGATAGTATTCTATGCGTATAGGAATCTAAGCTGGCTGTAAATTCAATAACCAAGATATTCTAAACCACCTTCTTAAAATATGAAGACAACAAAGGGCAGTTTTCTGAGGAACAGTTCCAAACTATATGTGAGGAATAAAAGAGAAAATAGAGGATGCTGGGTGGAAAATCATTGGAAAAAGAACTGTTTAACTGATAGAATGTCCACCTGAACTGACTGCATTTTTGCATTTAACCTCAATAATGCAAAGAGCATCAGCAAACGGGCAGACCTTCTCAAAGGAGAGAGATAAAATGTAATTCTTTCCTCCGGTTACAATTCAGAGGAAAGTTCTTCCACTGAATGTATGGTTTGAAATACAGGAAACTGCTGTGCTATACTGAGAAATACCCCCTCAATGAACTAGTGGTCCTATATAACAGACATAGGGAACGTTTGGCCCATGGAGTTTTCCAATTCAGCTTACCGTCCCTGATAGACCCCTCAAATATCTCCTTTGCTCTGGCTAAGATGTCTTCTCCACAATCCTGCCATTTTTTTACTCACAGGGAACATAGAAAACTTCTCATTTCCAATTAGCAGCTGATCAAACATGAAAACTCTTTTCCAATCCTGCAAAAGTTTTCCCTCCAATGTGGCATCACCTATTGTGTGTTTATGTTCTAGCAAACCTAGATATCACCAGAAGCACCTAAACTTAATTACAAGTTGCCTTGTAAAGTTTGGTCTAGTGGTTAAGGCAACGGGCTAGAAACCAGGAGACCCTCAGTTCTAGTCCCGCCTTAGGCATGAAAGCCGGCTGGGTGACCTTGGGCCAGTCACTCTCTCTCAGCCCAACTCGCCTCACAGGGTAGTTGTTGTGGGGAAAACAGGAGGAGGAAGGAGTATTAGGTATGTTCGCCGCCTTGAGTTATTTATAAAAATAATAAAGGCAGGATAAAAATTAAATAAATAAAGGCAGATATCCTGAATAGCAAAATAAAAACCTAAGTATGAATTGTAGGAATGTCTGTTTTAGACACTGTTTTGAAAGGTTGCTTTTAAATCACAAACTTTTCCATCAGTCACATATGGACATCTTTTGGTGTGGTCAAGCTAATACAAATGAGGAACTTTATATTTTCCATCATCTGTACCTTAGAAAACTTAGTTATGCAAGCTGGGGAGATAACTTTTCCTTCAAAATGAGAGATGTTCTAATATTTTATATTCATTCAGCCCCAGTAATCTCTACAACCAGACTAGGCCACAGCCTTCCAGAATGCAGATATTAATTTATACACTAAGATATTGGGAAGCATATTGTATGTAAATAGGGCTAAAATGGGCATGGGACAGATGGAGACCACAGCCAGGCATGCAAGCTGCAATTCCCATGTCACTGCTGCTGACAGCAATCTTTGCACACATCTGAAAGGTAGCTGCTTACAGAGATCTAATGCATACAGTACATCTAGAAAGATTGGCAAGGTAGCTATAAGGTATAAGTCTATTTGACTGAGGACACCTGACATACAGCACAATGCCTTATCAGGATCACAAATAGAGTTGTGAGCACCATTCAGTTCGCATCCTTACACTAAACACGATTCATAGAATCATAGAATGTAAGGATTAAAAGGTCCCGTGGAGATCATCTAGTCCAACCCACTGCCCAGTGCGGGAATCCATTACTACATGATGATCTCTACAAGCAGCCCACATTACAGTGCC
Source organism: Charina bottae (assembly GCA_023362775.1). NCBI lineage: Eukaryota > Metazoa > Chordata > Lepidosauria > Squamata > Charinaidae > Charina > Charina bottae. Next base: position 4,386,506 of record JALMGJ010000043.1, on the reverse strand, counting down.
AAAGCAGACACAGAGAAAAATGCAAATGATCCCTTTATTAAAAGAAACAAGTTATAAACACAGAATGAGTAAAGGCTAAGCTAATCTCCTTAAAGCAGAAGCGTAAAAAGTGAAGTCCTTGTGTGGCATATGACTTAGAAGGACAACCAACGTGGACTATAAAACTCCCTTGATTCTTCTATGTCCCTTAACCCTTACCCCTCTCTTCCTGCTTGCTGCATTAGCCACTGGGCTCACAGTCTCTTTTTCTCCTCCTCCTGGGTTTTCTCAAAGATCCCCCTCACAAACTCAGGAAGAAGTGCCGCCTTAGGCATGCATGTAACTTGGCTCTTTCTGTGTGGTGTAACTGCTCCCCCTCTATGACCAGTGGGCCTTAAAAATGTTAAGTGTGGCTCCAGTCAGTAAAAGATTGCTTACCCATGGTTTAGGACTACTGTATTTAGACTCTACAAAGTTATAAATGATCTACAATTAATCTTTTCTTTCTGTATTCTATCTAATCCTCGCTTTCTTTAATTCCCATATGTGTAATTGTATTCTTTAGGCTCTTTGATTTTAGTATCTGTTTTTAGGCTAATGCACTTGAAAACTCAGGAGTTTTGTTTCCTATCAGTTTAGCTGTAAATTCGGGGTACACAATTATGGGTCTGTGGAGAAAGGAACCAGCATTTTTGGCAAGTGGCAATCATAACAGCAATTTATGAGATCTCTCTATAAAGGAACAAGAAATCAAGGGAGCTGATCAGAACTTCAGTGAATGCTAAGCTAGATCTTCCATGTTTCTATACACTGCTGTCTAAATTGCTCATTTTTACTTCACTTCGTTTTGCAGCATCAAGCTTAAAATTCTACTTGAGCAAAATGCAACACTTCTCATACATACTTCTCATTTGGGTGAAACAACTCAGCCTCCCTTGCCTTAGCATTTCATATCTGACTAAGACATTCTCTCTCTCCCCTTGTGGTTTGAAATACAGGAAACAAGCTACCCACCCAAAGGCCTACAGCTAACGGAACAGGCTGCAGTGATGAAACAAGTTAGCAAGCAAGCACTTTTGAAACTGTTACACCCAGAAGAGCACCCAGCATGCTTTAATATTACATCAAAAGTAGAAATCATTCACTGACAGCTGACTAAAAGCGCCCTGTCTGCCTAAAGTGTACTTCTGCCCTGTCTAAAATGAGCACTGTTCTAACACATCAAAACTTTAACCGTTTGACACATGCACAATAAACAGTCAAAAGCTCCAACAGTAACAACAGAGGAAAAAATGCAAATCAGATCTAGATTGAGAGGCAGTCATTACTATGCAACTACTCAAAGAACAGGAATTCCAGGCTGTCTTGCTGACCCTCATGCTGAATTACTAGATAAGCAGCATCAACTAAATAACTGCTCCTTTCAAATACAGGAGAAGTTTAATCAAGAAATCCGTATCACAAAGCCAAAAAATAAACTTTGGAGAGTATCATTAGAAGACTCAATTGCCAACTAGAATCCAGTGTCAGCTGAATGACTCCTGCCCTGCCAATAATAGTTAAATAGGTATTTTATTGCTTCAGAAATATAAAAGCCATGGGTAGTGGTTTGGTTGGGAGAATTCTGAAAATGAGCTTTGCCCACCCCCCTTTTCCTAGAAAAGGAACCAGGCAAGTTCTAAGAAAAATGGAAGTGAGAATAAGGCAAATGACATAGATCTCATCCTACCTGAATCTTTTGGATGATGTGCCAGTCTATGAACTGGCTAACCTGTGTGACTAAGGACATGACATTAGCAATCTCCAAAGGAGAGACGACCACCTGGTTGCAGAAATGGCCCAGCAAAAGTATAGCCCCAGCCACGAGTGGAGATTGGACTATTGAGCACATGTTCTACCCAGTAGTATCAGCCAGAGCCTCAGTTTCAGGAGTAGATTCTCCTTAGTAAGATCATGTTTAGTGACCATATCTTATGGAGGTGTTCTTAGTGCCTTTGTCTCAAGGAGACAAAAGGCATAATCTGTTGGCTCAGTAATAGTACAGAAAGCAGCATGCTGCACTACCTCAGTAAGCCAGAGGAAGGAGATAAGATGAATCTGCTCCAGAATCAGTGAACTGTCACTTGCCACCTCCCCCTCAGCCAACATCCCAAGAGAAAAATTGTTCTTAAGCACAGATGACACCCCATCGCTCACACCTGGATGCTGTCCTGGGTGGAGCAACTAATCTTCCTCAATAAAAACCTTCTCTTACTAAACTTTCAAGCCCTACTAATGGAGGGTTACTGAGATTTATTTTATTTATTTAATTTTTATCCCTTACTTTACCTTCTAGACTACTGCCACAAGGCATCTATCATGCAAATGTGGCCCATGATAATGGATGTGCTGGGCTTCAGTCACTGACTCACCTGGCACATACTGGGACTAAATTACCATCACCCTATGCACATACAGTACTACAGTCTCACCTACCCCCAAATATTCACATATAGCCAATGACCATGGTTGCTAGGCCTTAGTCACGGACTCTCATTTTAATTGTGCAAAAGAGAAAAGTCAAAGGTCATATGGTAACCAACAGCTACAAATAGTCTGAAATGTACAATAAAAAGTGTAGTTATGTTCTCTGTTGACAAGAACCAGCAGATTAACATTAATAGAAAGGAGATTTGGGCTGAATTTTAAGATAATTTCTAATGGTAAGAACTATTGAGCAATGGAACTGTCTGCCTAGATGAGTGGTGAGCTTCGCCTTGTCAGAGATTTTCACATGGGGACTTGATGGCTACTTGTTGGAGATAGTTTAGTGTACGGGTTCTCAAACTGTGATCCTTAAAATTATAAATTAATTTGTGTGACACACCCCCTCTAGGAATTACATTAATGATTTCTTTGGGGTAGGGATGGGCAATAAATAAATATACCACTTATTTTTAGTAATTAAATGTTAATTTATATATCAAAAAATGATAATTAAACCTTGATAAGTTATAAAATAAAACCTCAGGAAGATGAATCCAAACAGTATTTTATTACTATTAATGACATTCAGCATATTAAACACAAACAGTTCATGATACGGTACTGAAAGTTTCTTAATTCAACAACCAAAAGGGAGAAAATATTTTTATAGGCATCAGCATTTCACTATTATAGAAGAAATACAGAGCAACTTTTGCCCCCCTCATTTGGACAGTAGCACTCATCCACCCACCTCTCCTATAGTGAGCCAGCAAAGTTATGGAGTGGCAATGGCTGATGGGTGCTGTGCTCCAACACACTAGAAGCTGCCAGATAGGAGAAGTCTGCTAAAAGTAAGTTCTTTAAACTTTCATAATCAGCACTGAAAAAGTTATTTCTGCCTCCTAAAGCCTGGGTTTCAGGAAAACCTGGGGTGGAGGTGCACTACCAGTCTCCTCCTACACAAAGGAATCAACTTCTCCCACATTCATTTTTGGTTGCTTTTTCAGAAAGCATCCCCAACAGCCACAGCAGGCCCCTATTTCTTTCACTTCACCTATATGTGGCTTTGCTTTGCTCTCTCTCCTCCCTCTGCGAAAAGGGTTCACCCAAACACATTGGCAGCTCATGCACACTGCACTTTACCCAACAGGTTTTTCCACGAAGCAGCAGCAGCTGCTGCAACATTTTTCCCCCTGCACACTTGCTCAGGCAAAGGTGGAACATCGACTTTCCTGTCTGCTTTGAATGAACTGGCTTGTCCAGGCAGTGTGGGAAGCTTTACATGAGACCCTCCACAAAAAATGCAAACTCCCTTAATTTGCTTGCAATATTCACAGTTCAAGAATTGCTGGTTTAGTGGTTTAGTGCATTAAAAAAGGGATTGGAACAGAAAACCTACAAGGCCCCCTCCAGCTCAGATAATCTATGATTCTCGGAGAAGGGTAATGAAAATGGACATTGAAGTGTTTTATCTTTTAACTTAAATTAGATTTTAACATTTCTTAAAGCATTGTGTAAAAAATTATACCCAACTCAAAGATATCAAAATAATCAATTATGATAACTCCCAATTATATTCTATAAATGTGCATATGGAAAGCAATATATGAGCTGATATTATTCTGCAGGTGGCCTTCTAAAACAGCAGACACAACCAAGTTCTTACCTCTCACTAAAAGTGCAAAGAAAAATAAAATACTGTATATAGGACTGGAACCAAATTAACTCTATTGCAAGGTTATCTAATCAACCTAATTAGCAATATCTTTTGAGCACTGTATCTAAAACCGATTTAATCTGATGGCAGCTTGTGAACAAATGGGCACAGAGGAACAAATAAACAAGTCCCATCCCAAAATCCAGGGAGGAATTAAAAACTCAGAAAATCCAGATAATTTTGAATCATCATCTATCCTACTTTGGCCTTTGCCTTACCATGAAATCCAGTAACTCTAGCTACTGCCAGGCTGACCACCTCAAGGCTCACAGAATAAAGAGTCTTTGAAACTTATGAACTAAGTACTCTCAACTAAGACAGACTCCAGCTAACCTAATACCAAGCCATGCTGCACACATTTGCCAATATGATTAAATATGGGCAGTAATATTCAAAATTTTTGAGAGGTTCAGAGAAATAAGTTTGCACTCCCCACATGCAGTCTCTGGAGCAAGTCACCCAACACAGCGATCAAGACTGTTTTTATTCCATGACCAAGCCAAAAGCCCAGAACCGCCCAGTGTCTACTTTTGTAGAGATGGGCGGTGATAAATTTGACAAAATAAATAAATAAAAGCCAGACTGGAATGGATATACATCACCTTCATTGGCTAACACAGCCCGGATTTTACAGGGCCTTGCTTAAGTATGAAGTTCTACACAGAGAGCAATAATTAACTTTAGGGTCAGATAATTTCCTCTCAATTGAGGAAATTATTATAGCTTCTTCCAAGGAAATATCCATTATTTCCAAGCTACTAGTTCAGATCTAGGAAAGCAAGTACCAAATAGCAAATGTAGACTTCAGTTCTCCAAACAGATTAACATCTTTAGATTAAATATTTTTTTATTTGTTCAGCAGAACATGATTAGGCATTAGGCCATAGCTTTCCAAACTGTGTGTCGCAACACATTAGTGTGTCGCGACAAAACCCGGAAGTGCTGATGACGTGTCGCTGCTGCCCCTGCGGTGGCATGCGCAGCGGCAGCAGCGCACCATCAGCGCTTCCGGGTTTTAGCGCGACACGAGGCCGCCGCCGCACCGCTGCCGGTGTGTCACCAACGGCAGGACTTTGGAAAGCACTGCATTAGGCTCTCTATATCGCTGATTCTTGACAAAACTACAACATACCAGTTCACTGATCCAGGGGTACTCCTTGGCACTGAGCAGCTCTGGGTGAACCAGGAAAGGCCTTGGAAGACAAAGACTGAATCACACCAAACATGGCTAAGAGCTCATAGCAATAAGAGCAGCAAAACATCAACATTTCTCCACTCTTGTTGTATTCTCAGAATTTATTTATTTATTTATTTATATTTCAAATTTTGCCACCGCCCACCTCCCCCAGAAAAGGGGGACTCTGCCGGCCAGCAGTGCTTTTTAAAGTCACCCAGACTTTATTAAGTAAGGATAGGCTGGAAGATCATCTGTTGGATTGCTGTGAGGAATTCTCTAGGTATCTGGTGAATAAAATCATTTAGATCAGCTTGGCGTTGGACCAAGACCACGTCTTACCAGGTTTCCAGAGATAAGTTTGAATATGTCCTGAAAAAGTGGACAGGATTCTTTATGACATCAGCTTTGCCCTGCATAGTCTGGATTCCTTTCCTTCATGGTTGGTGAAAGCTCCAGAGAAGCGACTAGGGGCAAGGTCAGGATGGTGGTAAAAGCATCCTTAAGAGAGGAAGTGATGCTGCCTGACTTGAAGGAACAGTGGTATGCCCCCTCCTCAAGAAGCTATCAACCTAGGAATCCTGGATAATTATCAGCTGGCCTCTAGCCTTTCCCTTCTTAGGAAAGTTGTTGAAAAGGTGGTGGGCTTGCAGCTGCAGAGAGCCCAGGGAAAAAAATGGATTATCTGGACTCATTTCAGTTGGGTTTCAGGCCTAGGTATGGCACTGAGATGACTTGATTGCACTTGTGAATGGCCTCTGAAGAGACCAGGATAGGGGGAATACAAGATTCCTGGTGTTGTCCAATCTCTAGTGGCCTTCATACCATTGAGCACTGTATCCTTCTGGACAGCCTCTGAGGACAGGGAAGGGGTAATGGGGTCAATGATCTCCCAGCTCCTATTTAAGCTGGACAGAGCATGCATCAACACAGGATCAGGTAAGCGAGCGTAAAATGATGCACAAAAAAGTAACTGCACATATACGCTGATACAGTCTGAGCTGTCTGGAATTAACTGGGATAAAGATCTGGAAATCAGAGTGATAGCTCAATGAAAGTGTCAGCTTGGTGTGCAGCAGCTGTGAAAAAAACAAACATATCCCATGCTAAAGAACCTTAGAAATGCATTGAAAAATAAAGCATCTTATACAAATCTATGGTATGTCTCATCTCTATACAGTTCTGGTTACATTTGAAAAAAAATATATAATACAGCTGGAAAACGTGCAGAAGAAGAAAAATGATCAGAGGACTCCAAATGTCCCTACAAGAAAAGGCTAGAAATTTGGGGACTTGAACTGTGGAAAAAAAAGCAACTGAGGACAGACATGAATGAGATATATTAAACATGGCATGAGAAAGTGGGCATGAAGAAGTTTTTTTCCCAAGAGCCAGCTTGGTGTAATGGTTAAGGTGTTGGCCTAGAAACTGAGAGACTATGAGTTCCAGTACTCCCTTACGCACAGAATCCAGTTATGGACACTACCTCGAGTTGCACAAAATAAAGGCAGGATACAAATCTAATAAATAATAAACACTAGGACTAGAAGTTGTCCAGTGAAGCTAATTGGAAGACGTGGAACAGACAAAATAAAGTATTAATGCATATAGCTGTGAAATTCATTTCCTCAAGATCTATGATGGCCCCTAACTTGGACAGCTTTTAAGAGGGATTGGATTATTCAAGGCGGCCAGCTCTATCGAAGGCTAATAATCTTGAAGAATCAATGTTATCTCCAGGTTGGGGATAGCTTGCTTCCAAATATATGTTGCAAGGGAACAAGTGGTGAAAGATATTTTCCCACCTCTTGCTTGGAACAACTCAAGAGGCTGGCCACTGCTGGAAACCAAATGTTGAACTAAGCCGGATCTTGCCTGACCCAACTCTTACTGTATATTCTAATCTGCCCTGATCCCTTCAAAAGTACTCTAAGAACAGCTTCAGAGGACTCTAGAAGGAGACTTTGCTGCTGGCTAAAAAATCTCAGCCTGCTCTTCTCTGCTATGTATGTTTACTTTTTCAGTGGACCTTAATCCAGGTACGATTTAGAAACTCTGAGCTTTAAAACAGAATAGAAAGGTGAACGGTGCAGACTGCAGATGTTACATGCCATTAAAGAAAATTAAGTGAAGATTAGGGTTAAGGTTAATCAAGATACAGCCCAGGAATCCTGCAAACGCGGAGAACTAACTAAATCTATAGGAAAAACTTTCCAGCAGAGTTGGTGAGGCAAGAAGTGAATCGAGGCCTGAATCATACCCAGACAGACAGGATTCAGACTCTGCTATTGGACGGACCCAGGAGGAAAGGAAACTTCCTGCCTCACCCCGTCCTATCGCCCAGCCCAGAACCTGATGGGACCCTGCCTGCACCCGTAAGCAAGGCCGAGCCGGCTCTACCAGCCCAGGGAGCCAAAGAAAAGGCGGGTACGGCAGCTCCGCCAGAGAGCTCAATCCCTTTGCTGTAAGGCAGGTGGCCTCCCTCTCTCTCAAGACTACTTACGAATTTCCGCGGTTTTCCGCCGCCGCCGCCGCCTCCTCCTCCACCTGGTTCTCCTGCTACCGCAGCTACCGAGGACTCGTCAGTGCTCTTGCCCTTCTTCTTCTCTCGGCCGGCTCCGCGCGCGGACCCGGACCCGGCTCCGCTCCCGCCGCTCTCCATTGCGCTCGACTGGGCAAGGCCCGCGCCCGTAGACTTCAACTTCAGCGAGCAGAACCAGCAGCGCAGCAGCGGCTACAGCAGAAGGTGCCGCGCTACTTCGGACACCGGCGCCCGCAGCAGGACTTGCTCATCAACGGTTGGCTCCACTATGAACCGCTGCGCCGGCCCAGCGGAGCCGCTGTTTCCTTGTCGTTCGGAATGTACGGCACGCCCACTGTGTCGTCACCGCGCTCCTCAAAGTAAGCTGCTCAAAAATGAGAAAGCGGGAAGCCGCCTATCTGTGGTTGAACAGGTACGGTTGTTATAGAGATACGTCTAGAAACGCTGGGGACGAAACTTCCAAGTTCCCTTTGTTTTTTCTTTCCAGGATCGAAATTGAAGCTGCTTATCAACGCAACCATTGGAAACCGATTTTTTTTTCCTCATTCATTTTTTTAGCTGGTATGAAAAATATGAATTTAAATCCAGTTTTAAAACCCTGTAAACAATTTTTGGCCCGTTTCCAGCAAAATCTCTCAAATAATATTTTAGGTTGTAGCAGGAGTCAAATGCATCTCCCAGTCCAGTTGGAGCGCTCGGTTGGTTTCAAAAGTCTTGGATCAATTGACTTGCGTGCCAACATTACTCAGACTCAAAATATGTTTCATAACAAGACACGATTTTAAAATGTAGGAAGACCCAGTTTTTCTGCTAGTTTTACCATGACCCTTTTGAGCCATGCTGAAATCCAGGATTTATTTGTTTGTTTGTTCAATTTATCCCCCACCCATCTCCCATACAAGGGACTCTGGGCAGGTTACAACAAATAAAATTTAAAAACTATACAAAATATCTAAAAACACAACAAGCATAAAATAAATAAAGTCCAAGATGGATTAAGGACCACAGAGTAGATCATGGTGCTACGGGGCCAGCCAACCCCACGAGGCACTACCACCTCCGTCGTCCCAGGCCAGGCGGCAGAGCCAGGTCTTAAGGGCCTTCCGAAAGGCCAGGAGGGAGGGGGCCAGTCTCACCTCCGGGGGCAAGATATTCCATAGGGCGGGTGCTATTGCAGAGAAGGCACGCCTCCTGGACCCCGCTAGATGGAATTCTCTTGTTGAGGGGGTCCGAAGCATGCCCTCCCTGCATGCACGGGTGGGGCGGGCCGACGTTGTCAGGACGAGACGGTCCCTCAGGTACCCTGGCCCTATGCCATGTAGGGCTTTAAAGGTAATCACCAACACCTTGAATTGGACCCGGAAGCAAACTGGCACCCAATGCAGCTCGCGTAGCAGAGGTGTCACATGTGCCGATCTCCTAGCACCCATAACTGCTCGCGCCGCCGCATTCTGCACCAGCTGAAGCTTACGGATACTCCTCAAGGGTAGGCCCATGTAGAGCGCATTACAGTAGTCTATACGGGAGATGACAAGGGCATGAGTGACTGTTCGGAGGGCATTATTGTTTTTCGGAGGGAGTATTGTTTTTGTATCAGCAGAAGTCATTTACACCCCAAGCAGCCAATTCTCAACGATAAGTCTATGGCCACAATATGACTGAATATTATAGATCTATAATATCTATAAGGGGGCGTGGTGGCTCAATGGTTAAGACGACAGGCTTGTCGTTAGGAGGTTCGAATCCCTAGCCCCACGTGACGGAGTGAGCTCCCACACTCGCCCTTACTTTTGCCAACCTAGCAATTCGAAAGCATGCAAATGCAAGTAGATTAAAAGGTACCACTTCAGTGGGTAGGTAACAGCGTTCCGCATGCGTCATGCCGGCCACATGACCGCGGAAGCGTCTTCGGACAGCGCTAGCTCTTCGGCTAAGAAACAGAGATGAGCACCGGCCCCTAGAGTCAGACACACCTGCACAAAAATGTGAGGGGGGAACCTTTACCTTTTTATAATATCTATACAGTAGATTATAGAACTTTTTTCTCTCTATTGCCAAAAGTTACACAAGTCTAAAACATCTCTGTATGTGAAGCCTAGTTTTCCTAATTTTGAAGCTTGTCAGATGAGAATAGCCAACATGAACAATATAGTCTGAGACTGTAATAAAATGTAATAGGCATGTGGCGTAAAAGTTAGCTCTGTTAATTCAAGATACTTTTTGTGACAAAGGTGTTTTTGTTGAAGCTTTAAAAATATTTTTAAAATATCCGGTTTCAGTCTTACTTACTAATTCTGTATTACAGTTTGGGATGGGTTGTGTTTACTTGAAAATGGATTATAAAAGTCCTGGAATTTTCATTGAACACATTCCCATATTGTGGACAGCAAATATACTGCATTGAGCAGAATAAAGAATGAGGCTTCAGTTTATGATCATTCTGCAATTCTGTTCAGCTGCTGGCCTTTGGACTCCTACAGTGGTGGATTGTTAAGTTGTGCTTTAAAGCTTCTGACAGAAGTTGTAGCATAGCAGGAATCCTCTGGCCTTTTAGATCAGAGCTTTCCAAACTGTGTGTCGCGACACAAAAGCGTGTCGCCACACAGTCTGGTGTGTCGCCACACAACCCGGAAGCGCTGATCATCAGCGCTTCCGGGTTTTCCCACGGCGACACACCAACTGCAGCGCGCAAAACCCGAAAGCAGCAGCAGCGCTTCCGGGTTTTTGCGCACTGCCGCACTTCCGGGTTTTCCCGTGGTGACACACCAACACCGGTTGGTGTGTCGCTGCGGGAAAAACTTTGGAAAGCCCTGTTTTAGATACTGCTGAATTGCAACTTCCAGCATTCCTTCCCATTGGCCATGTTGGGGAGGGTGGATTGGACTGACACTTGAAGAATCCCTGAAAACCTGCTCCCCAAGGAAAAAATGTGTTCTCTTGATTGCAGATGGGTTTTTTTGCCCCAGTCACCCTTTTCACATATAAAATGGAAAGTCTAATGATGGTGGAAATAAAGGAGATTAATGTCTCTTCTACGTATTAATACACATCTTAATTCTAAGATAAATCTACACATTTGGGGCTTTTCTTTGACTGCAGCCTTCAGCTGTTTATCTCCCATGCAGCTAAAAAGGAAACTGGTTTAAGAAATCTTTTTCTGGATTTCAACCCCTTCCTACATTTATTATAAGATATCTATTATGCTTTCTGTAGTGCAAACAAGTCCCAACAACTATAGTGGTGTAGAACTCCATCACCAAATTTAAAAAGGTAAAGGTTCCCCCTGCACATTTGTGCAGTCGTGTCCGACTCTAGGGGCCAGTGCTCATCTCCATTTCTTAGCCGAAGAGCCAGCGTTGTCCGAAGACGCTTCCGCAGTCATGTGGCCGGCATGACGCAAGCGGAACGCTGTTACCTACCTGCCGAAGTGGTACCTATTCATCTACTTGCATTTGCATGCTTTTGAATTGCTAGGTTGGCAAGAGCTGGGGCGAGTGTGGGAGCTCACTCCGTCACGTGGGGCTAGGGATTGAACCGCCGAACTTGTGATCTTCCGATCAACAAGCCTGGCGTCTTACCCGCTGAGCCACCACGCCCCTATAACCAAATTTGCACCACCCTAAATCATAAACCCACACATCCAAATTGCCAGTCGGCACACTGTTGCCCAAAGTAGATCCTCTACCCCTCTCTCCACTTTTATGAACCCCAGGATTCCCATATTGCATCTCCAAATTGGTGGCAATTCAACAAACATCTGCAGCAACATCTTGCCAATTCCCACTGGAAAACCTAACAAATAAGGATATTAAGTCTTCTGATTGGCTTAATGCTGTTTGGACTACAAAAATACCTCCTATCCCCCAAAAGGAACATTTTCAGCCCCACCCAATTCATGACATGAAGATGTCATTACACTACCACATAGCTTTCCAAAGTGTGTGTCGCGACACACTAGTGTGTCGCCTGCGGTGTCCTGGTGTTGCGCAAAAACCCAGAAGCGCTGATGGAACTGGAAGAAACGGCACCCCTGCCAATCAGCACCGCCACTGCGTTGTGTTCATACACACTTCATGAAGTATGTTATACCTAGGGAGCATAAACGTTTTTTGTCTGTGCCACATTGTGGACTTCCGAATAAAAGCATCAAACTTGCCATTTTTAAAGATAATACATAATACTGTGGGGGTTTTTTTGTATGAATCCTCCTCCTTTTTGCTTCTTAAATTGCTCTGAAAGTTTATTTTGAGAGCTTGCTTAGTGTAGTGGTTAAGGTACCAAGCTAGAAACCAGTAGACAGTGCATTCTAGTCCTGCTTAGGTACAAATCCAGCTAAGTGACTTGGGCCAGTCACTTTCTCTCTGTCCTAGGAAGAAGGCAATGCAAGCCACTTCCAAAATTCTGCCAACAAAAATTACAGGGATTAAAAAAAGGTACAAAAAAAAGGTATTTTAAGGTCCCAACAGAGAAGAGTGGCATTTATTTATTTATTTATTTATTTATTTCATTTGTTTATTTATTTATTTATTTATTTATTTATTTATTACATTTGTTTATTGCCAGATCAACTATAGTACAGACTCTTGGCAGTTTACAGTAAAACTTCCACTAAAATGTCCAAGGTAAGAATTAAAAAAAAGATAAGAAAACCAGATGCATATCACAAAGAGAGCCACTTTGGTGTAGTGGTGAAGGTGCTGGCCTAGAAACCAGGAGTCTGCAAGTTCTAGGCCACCCTTAGGCATGAAAGCCGGCTGGGTGACTTTGGGCCTTTCACTCTTTCTCAGCCCAACTCACCTCACAGGGTTGTCATTGTGGGGAAAATAGGAGAAAGGAGTAATAGGTATGTTCAGTGCCTTGAGATAGCTAGCTAGCTATAAATATATAGGTCGCAAATGGCGATCGCGTGACCACGGGACGCTGCAGCTGTCGTAATTGCGAGCTGGTTGCCAAGTGCCTGAATTGCAATTATGTGACTGTGGGACGCTGCAACTATCATAATTGCGAGCCGGTTTCCAAGCACCCAAATTGTGATCAGGTGACTGCAGGGACGCTGCGACAGCCACAACTTGCAGGACCAGCTGTAAGTCTCCTTGTTCAGCGCCATCATAACTTCAAATGGTCATTGAACAAACAGTCATTAACCAAGGACTACCTGTAATAATAATTTAATAATAGTAATAATACTAGGAAATCCTGTATTACTTATTTAAACATATATATCTCCAAGAGAGTTAAAATATTTTACATAAAAATACAATTTATGAAATTATTTTTATCCAGCACTCAACTAATGTTAACACCAAAGTAATGCACAAATACATTTGAAATCCTTTTGGTTGTAAATGCAAATTGATGTTGTATGAATGACCATTTACTTTTGCAAAAGCATTTTGTCCCACTCTTTAATCTAAATGTTTCCTAGAGCAGCTCAGAAGGATCTGCAACATGACCATCTTGTCCTCAAGTATGCAGTTTAAAAGACTTGACTTGCAAAGAGGTGGTAGAAAAAAACAAAGACACTTGGGCATTCATTTTTTCTGTTATAGTTCTTTTAACTATTAGTAATGTGCATTCTTCAAAAATGATATGAAAGAAGTGTCAGGGATTTATCCTGGAGTAAAATTTGGCTGAATGGATATGGGGAAGTAATAGCACACAGCTGAGCTGTGGATGACTCAGGATGACTCATGGCAATTGGACCACGCCTGCCTGTAGGCTGTGGCAGCAGAGCAACTCCCATTTCACTGCATATAAGCAGAAGCAATTTGTATTGTGGTGTTGGGCTGATGGTTGGAGTTATATCTGGTTGGAGTTGTGAGTAGAGTGGTTACTAGTGTTACTTATGTGTATATAGCGTACAGTAAAGTGTGTAGTTTTGCTACAAACTGTGGACGGTCTTTCTTTGCTATACTCTTGAGGTGTGCAACTGCACAATATATGCTGCACCCTGACAAGAAGTGCTTTGGACCTCATGTGGGGCACAACATCTCCCTACTATTCATTAAAGTTGCCCCTTTTTTCAGAATTTCTTTGCAAATCTGAAAAAATGTGACTGTTTTAAAAGGTAAATTAATTGAATTAATACCGCTGTACTTTTTTGAAGCTTGCAGTGAAACCTGAAAAACAGAGTGCTTTAAGGAATAGCAGAAAGTTGCTACGCTCATGCAAGAGCCAAAGACTTGTGAATCATTTTTGAAGGGACCAGAGCCCTAATAAAAAAGATCAGAAAAAGATCAGGTAGCCTGATCAGGGTGCTGCTGTTAGGTGATAACGGAAGACAGTCAAAAGTGTTGGGCTCTGGGATCATCCACACAGACTGCTTCCCACTGTGCAAAACTGCCACACTTAACACCTGTTGAAGATATAGGGCCCATTGCTGAGGCAGAAGGAAGCTGGTCCAAATTGTACTAGCATAAAAATAGTATTTTCCCAGCTACTGTGGCAGAAGACTTCCCATTTCAACAGGCCACTTCACATAGAGGGGGAGCCCCCAAGAGGTCAGCAATCTGCCGGGCTCCACTTAGCCTGGCAGGCCAACTGTATGACCAACCCCTCATTTCCAGCCACAGGGCTCTGTGAATCCATGTCAGTTGTGCTGGGGCTGCCAGCAAAATTAAAGAGCCTTTTGGTACAGCTATTCTTTATGCAGATGATACCACTTTGATGGCTGAAAGCGAGGAGGAGCTGAGGAGCCTTATGACGAAGGTGAAAGAAGAAAGTGCAAAAGCTGGGCTGCAGTTAAACCTCAAAAAAACCAAGATTATGGCAACCAGCTTGATCGATCACTGGCAAACAGAGGGAGAAAAAGTGGAGGCAGTGACAGACTTTGTATTTCTAGGCGCAAAGATTACTGCAGATGCTGACTGCAGCCAGGAAATCAGAAGACGTCTACTTCTTGGGAGGAGAGCAATGGCAAATCTTGATAAAATAGTTAAGAGCAGAGACATCACACTGACAACAAAGGTCCGCATAGTTAAAGCAATGGTATTCCCCGTAGTAACCTATGGCTGCGAGAGCTGGACCATAAGGAAGGCTGAGCGAAGGAAGATAGATGCTTTTGAACTGTGGTGTTGGAGGAAAATTCTGAGAGTGCCTTGGACTGCAAGAAGATCAAACCAGTCCATACTCCGGGAAATAAAGCCAGACTGCTCACTTGAGGGAATATTAAAGTAGAACCGCCCAGAGTCTGCCATGGTAGAGATGGGCGGGGATAAATCCAATCAATCAATCAATCAATCAAGGCAAAACTGAAGTACTTTGGCCACATAATGAGAAGACAGGATACCCTGGAGAAGATGCTGATGCTAGGGAAAGTGGAAGGCAAAAGGAAGAGGGGCCGACCAAGGGCAAGATGGATGGATGATATTCTGGAGGTGACGGACTCAACCGTGGGGGAGCCGGGGGTGGTGATGGCCGACAGGAAGCTCTGGCGTGGGCTGGTCCATGAAGTCATGAAGAGTTGGAAGTGACTGAACAAATAAACAACAAAATTTCCTTCTTTATGCACATGTACATAGTTTGGTCAGAGGAATATCAGTCTCATGGAAGACGAATTAGGTTTTCCACAAGGTTAATATTTCCATTGGTAATCAGAAAGCTGAAACTTGCTCAGCAACATTTTTTCCCAGTGGGGAGGAGTGCATGCTTACTTTTGGGCGTCACCCTGTTCATTGATTCTGGCTTTTATTTTTAAAATAAACAGATAGATTTCTAATTACTATAATTTGCAATACGCAAGATGCTGAAGCATCACATTCTTTCTAGTAAAAGAAGGGAGGGAGGGAATTCATTTTTGATGCTTTCTAGAACATACAAAGAAAACCTATAAACTCCTTGCAAAATAGTAGGGAGGAGGAGTAGCAAGGGTGACAAGGGGCGAGTGGGAAAAATTAGGTGGCTACGATCTGGAATGATTCAAGCAAACAAGGGTCTTCCACAAGTTCTCTCCATTCCCCTTCAGTTCTGCTCCCTGGAACTTACCTTCTCCTCTCCCCAAGTGTTGTTTCCTGTCAATGCCAGGCGTGTGAGGAGAGGACCCACCACTACTGCTACCAGCTTTCCATACCTGCCTCTCTGCTGTTTCTAGCTGATTGTCGGCAAAGTCTGGGCAGCAGACCACTCACCCTCTGACAGGAACATGGAGTTTCATCACCACTAGTAGAGCTGGCAAATTGCAGTTAGACCTAGACCACAGAAATGGACATGGCACAGCACCAGAGAAGCTGTGGGACAGTGGCAAATGTACGGTTTGTTTGGGTTCAGAAGATAATCAAGGGTGTATGTTTGAAAGCTCTCACTAAAATCAAAGGATGGTCATAAATCTAAAATTCTGGCTGGATCATGATCTTAAGGTCTGAGCATATTTATTTACTCACGGATAGCTTTTTCTCACTTTCTTTTCCCCCACACTTGTATTTCCTGCTTGAAGCCTATTCAAACTGGAGATAGTGCAGTACATTAATATATTTGTGGCGGTTTTTTCTCTCCCAAAATAAGCAGAACCAACTGCTGTCCTGAAAGTGACCTGCATTACTTTCTATGAGGGCAATACATTACTTTTGTTGTGTGGGTGAGCCCATAATCAGGTTAATACCTTTATTAGGCCAACTCAAAGACCACAAATATAGTGCAAGTTTCTGATATCTCCCTTTGTCTAGTAAAATGTCACAAAAGGAAGGTCTTGAGGAGGTAAAAAGGGCTGACTTGACATTTGATATTTAAGGCCAGAAAGTGCGCAATTGCAGACATTGAAGTTAAGCTCAACCTGGTGCTGATGGCTGAAGGAAAGAAGCAAGGAAAAGTACCTCCCCCCGACCCCCGCTGTTGTTATAGAATCCAGGAGTTACATCTGTCTCCATTTTTAAGTGAAAATATGCAGATTCTTGTGGGTAGAGTTCAGTTTGTCTCCTCCTAATTTTTTTAACATAATATGCTACCTAAAATTACCTCATCTTAGAAATATAATTTTCATCTAACAAGGAATGTTTCACCTATGAAAGAAAGGATTGTGGATATTTTAAATATTTTACATTTCATTATTTTTAATTATTTACTTGTATTTTATGGAAAGCTAGGATTTAATTTTACACTTAATAGCAAAAAATTTTTTGGCATTCCCCCTTCCTGTGCCATGCCTATCACTACCAGTTCTCTCAAACTTCCCAGGACCACCATATTTTTCAAAGTGTAATCCCTACAGCAAAAACCTTCCTCAAAAAATCCCATGTCTAAGGCACCTGAAACTGAAAGTTACTTTGAGCTGTATGAGAAACCACAAGCAGCCTCGAGGTTGTACGTTAGGCTGGGAAGCCAGAAAAACATCCTAGAAGCAAGCAGTGCCAAACCTCTTCCCTATTACTGCCAAGAAAACTACATGGATGTATCCACACAGTCATCTAGGACTGCCTCCTCGAACATAGCTGATCTACCAACTGGTACCTCCCAGGAGAAAATGTTGGTTATTTCCCCATTTAACCATGATGTAGGCAATGGAGGCTCATGGGCTCTGCTTGTTTTATGGAACCCTCACTGTCCTGGCCTTCAGGAAATTCTGAAAACTCAAATTAATTTTGAAGGCCTGTGGTAAGTGATAGTATTCTCCGTTTGTTTCATAATGTTTGAGGTTTATGACTTTAGAATGTTATATATTTTAGTTCCTTCCATGGACATTTCATTTCAATGCTTGTGTTTCTTGTAACTGAAAGGGGGTTAACTAGAAAGCCATTGTTGTGTAGTGGTTAAGGTGCTGGATTAGAAACCAGGAAACCATGAATTCTAGTCCTTCTATAGGTATCAAAGCCAGTTGGGTGACAGTTTCAGTCCAACTCAACTCACAGAGTTGGTGTGGGGAAAAGAGGAGTAGAAGCATTATGTATACCACATTGAGTTGTTCAAAACAAAGGTGGGATATAAATCAAATAATCCTTTAATACTTAGTTCTACAGCTCTGCACTAAGCTAGAGAAACATGCCTTTTATCAGCTTGTATTGGAGTACTTGGGTACTAGATTTCCTTGGAAGGGCTTCAGATAGATCCAGCTACAGTCTTGAGCATGCACATATCACTTCACTATTAAGGACATACAGCACTTTCTGAGGTTTGCCCATTTTCATAATAAATCTGGTATTTCATTTTTCACCCCTCCCCCCAAAATCAATTTGATCTTAATTAGTTTTCACTTTGATTTCATGGTCTATAACTGAATTGTTATAATGCCTTTAATCACTCTTTGTGGTTTTATTTAAGATACTGGAGTCTTAGATTACGTATAGAGTTATTGTTTTAGTTTCTACATCTGTGTTTAGTTCCTGCATCTGTGCTGTTGTGTCTGGAAAAGGGAAAGAAAAAGAAGCAATTACAAACAAGCTCCAGACAGCAGAGCCTACAGAAAGCTCCTAAACAATGGACAGAATAGCATGTCCTAGCAGTGAGTTTATAAAAGTGAGGGGACCTCTCTTTTTTTGATATATGAAATTGGCTTAGATTTTCCAGAATACCCCTTTATTAGTCAGGCTTGCCAATACAAAAATGTAACTTCACTGATGGAGTCACAAAAGAAGGCATATTTGTTAATAAATGTTCCCGAACAGCCCACGATACAGGCAATCTCAGTAATTTAATGGCAAAACAATATCTACTGGCAGCAGAAACATGACTGCAATTTTCCAAAAATTACCTTATATCACAGAGAAACTGGATCAGCTTCATATCTTCCTAAGCTGTCTCTCAGAAAACTGGATGGGGGGGGGGTTAATACCTGAGCCCATCAGAAAGGTTTCTAAGCTATTAACCAACATCTGTGGGTACTTAGACAAAGGATGGCGTAGAGAAAGGCTAGTTTACTTTGGTGCCTCCAAAAAGTGATAAATCTCAAGTTTTACTACCTGCAGAAATAAGGCTATTTTTAAAAGTAGAATAATATTAACGGGGGCAGGTATACCTCCTGGAAAACAGTCATGTATTCTCAAAGTCAACTTCTTCACTGTCAACATCTCAAGTAATCTTAAAAATAGTAGACCTGCTTCTAAGAAGACAGGTGCACAATTATACTGAAGTTTAATTGTCCAATTAGTCCTCTAATGCTTTTTTAAAATGACATTCCCCGTTTTTGACAATACTGACATTAGACCATTGACGACATGAGATGTCAACCAAGGCCAGACCTATTTCTCACAAAGAACCCTAAGCTCTGAGACAGATAACACAGCTTTGAAGCACAGAAGCAAGGACTGTGCTAAATATCCTTTAGAAACAACTTACCCGCTTCAAGTCCAGTTAAAGGACTCCTTTAAACTATTTCCAAATGAGGAAATTGAAATTATTACCCATTGGAAGACCTAAAACAAATTTTAACATATACCCACTTAAACATGGCCTCACTTAAAAACCAGCTCTCAAGTTGTGATATGGGGAGTATGGAGGCAAGTGGCTCCAGACTTGCTAGTAGAGGTTTCTATGTTCTATTCCAGGGTTTTGTCCGAGGAAAAAGTGCTTGGCTTAGATCAGGGTTTCTCAACCAGGGTTCCGTGAGAGGTCACTAGGGGTTCCCTGGGAGATCACGATTTATTTAAAAAATTATTTCAAATTCAGGAAAATTCACATTAAAGAGGTAAGTTTCATTATTTATTTTTAGTTTTAAGAACATTGTTAAGGCATATATACAGGCCTATACAGGAAACAAATATAATTATTTTGTAACTTCTGGCCTATATTTGAGCCTGAATGTGCAGGGGTTCCCCGAGGCCTGAAAAATATTTCAAAGGGGTTCCTCCAGGGTCAAAAGGTTGAGAAAGGCTGGCTTAGATCAAGGGTCGGAATTGGCGGCTCGCGAGCCAGATCTGGCTCTTTGGCCTCCTGACGCTGGCTCTTTTTCCATCTTTGCCGACCGACATCAGAAAGCCGGTCTCCGGAAGCGGCGCGAACCCTGGAGAAGACGCTGAGACAGAGACGCTGATTGGTGGAGGCTCAGAAGGAAGGGCGCCCCCACCAATCAGCGTCCCTGTTTCTTCTCCAGGAGAAGAACCCTGGAGAAGAAACGGAGACGCTGATTGGTGGCAGCGCCCTTCCTTCTGAGCCTCCACCAATCAGCGTCCCTGTTTCTTCTACAGGAGAAGAACCCTGGAGAAGAAACGGAGATGCTGATTGGTGGCAGCGCCCTTCCTTCTGAGCCTCCACCAATCAGCGTCCCTGTTTCTTCTACAGGAGAAGAACCCTGGAGAAGAAACGGAGATGCTGATTGGTGGCAGCGCCCTTCCTTCTGAGCCTCCACCAATCAGCGCGCGCCAAAGCGCCCCCTTCCACGCGATTGGCTCCCGCCCGCAAACCCCGCCCCCTGGCTCTCGAGTACTTCAAAATGTGCACGAGCATACCAAAATGGCTCTCGGCTCAAAAAGTTTGCCGACCCTTGGCTTAGATGATACACCCCCTTCTTCTGCCTCAACAGAAGGACTCGGAGGTGAAGGGAATAAATGGCCTCCAAAGCTGCTCAATTATCAAGACGTTAGCCTGGATATCAAGTCTGTGGCTTTGTGTTTGCTGCCCACCATCTTGCATGAAGCAGTGATCAAGATTCTTAAGTAGGTTGCTTATATTCCTGATTACATGAGGATCCTTGAAAAGATGTAATCATATCCCAAGTTCATAGTACTCAGCAGAACCCCTAACCGCTTTGTCAGATCACCTATCGGAGATTCCCAAAACAACATCAGCAAATTTACCACTAGGGGATCAGCAAGAGATCTTGCTGATTTTCTGGAATATAGCTGGGTGGTGGTAAAAAATGAATGACCTTTTCTGAATGTAGTTGAAAAGTGTGATTTTATCCTCCTATAAGATACATGGAGCTTGAGTTTTTAAAATGAAAGGATTTTGTAAGACATTCCCTCTGGGCTACTCCAAACCTAAAAGGAAGTCATGCTCCTGGTGTTTAATCGTTTTGCCATTCTACATGCCCATCATTAGCTGTGGTCGTAAGTTTTAAAGTAAGTGTAAAGTAAGTGTGTGGTCACAATTTTTCCAAATCAAATAAAATTTTTATTGCCGTCTTTGAGGGTTTCAACAGAGAAATTAGAAATGATTATTGTTGTTGTTCAGTCGTTTAGTCGTGTCCGACTCTTTGTGACCTCATGGACCATAGCACGCCAGGCCTTCCTGTCCTCCACCGTCTCCCGGAGTTTACTCAAATTCATGTTCGTTACATCGGTGATGCTATCTAACCATCTCATCCTCTGCCGTCCCCTTCTCCTTTTGCCTTCAGTCTTTCCCAGCATCAGGGTCTTTTCCAGTGAGTCCTCTCTTCACATTAGGTGGCCAAAGTATTTGAGCTTCAGCTTCAGTATCTGTCCTTCCAATGAGCAGTCAGGGTTGATTTCCTTTAGGATTGACTGATTTGACCTCCTTAATAATCATAGAAATGATAATACTAAAATCCAATTAAAAACTTTGAAATTAAAATTAATTACATGAATGTTGGGACCATACATAGTATAAAGGTAAAGGTGAACATTTGTGCAGTCGTGTCCGACTCTAGGGGCCGGTGCTCATCTCCGTTTGTTAGCCGAAGAGGTGTTGTCCGAAGATGCTTCCACGGTCACGTGGCTGGCATGACGCATGTGGAACGCTGTTACCTACCTGCCGAAGTGGTACCTATTAATCTACTTGCATTTGCATGCTTTCGAATTGCTAGGTTGGCAAGAGCTGGAGCTAGTGCGGGACACACGGGGCTAGGGATTCGAACCTCCGAACTTGCGATCTTCCGATCGACAAGCCTGGTGTCTTACCCGCTGAGCCACCATGCCCTTTTAATCCACTGTGTGGTATTAATCCACTTCTAAAGTAATTTTGTTAACATTTCACAAAGTCTAATACATTAAAGAGAAAAAGGATGTTAAAAATAATACAGATACATGGATATAGCCTTTATCTAAACTACTTAATGAATCAGATCTTAAATTATTTAGAGAAGAGCAAAAGAAGGGACAAAAATTGTGACAGTTTTGTTAATCATTTGTATCTTATCTGTGTCTTAACTAAATGGGTCCATAGTTTAAATGTTAGTAATGCAAATTTAGCAACCACATAGGTTATTTTGGGTTCTTTATCTAATAGGAGTATGTGTGCCTCATTTTGCCAAAGGGCTAAAGAACCAAGTCCAGATATTTGAAAAAGTTTATTTGCTCAATACGATGACAAAAGACCAGGGCAGCTTTTTTGGTCATTTAGCAAAATGCCTTTTATTTTTTTCAAGGTTTATTTAAAGTGCGTGGTCTTTACTGAAGAGAGATAGTGACTTCATGGCTCTCCTTAGGCCCGCTGGGGTCTAGGATGAGATTACTACATCATAGCCATAAAGAAAAGAGGCTACTTGTCTATTAGCCAATTTTGGTGAGTGATGCTCATCTTAATTAAGATATTAATTATATATAAATTAAATAAATAAATAAATAAATTCCACTATTATATTGATGTAGTAATTAAATAAAAGTGGTGCCTGAACACATCCTTGTTTCAATTTTTTTTTTTTGAGGGGACCAGATAGGAGTCAAGGCCTGCAGCATTGCACCCTACCTTCAGGCGTATATTACTATAAGGTGCTCATATAAGAGTGAACAGCCAACGATCAATGGCAGAGGCCTTTAATTTGTGCTATATTGTCTCTCTTGATATTGAATCAAGGGCCTGCTTAAAATCTACAAACACCACATATAAAGCTGTTTGTCTACCAGTCTTGTATGGGTTGACTGGTAGACAAACTTCATAAAGGAAATCCAAGTTGGCGACCGCAAGCAGACGCCGGCTGCTGCTGCTCCGGGAGAATTAAGAACTGAGCTGTAAGCCCCCAAGTCCCCCCCACCAAAACCTTCTTATACCCCAAAATTCCATCGTGAGGTCTTGAGAGGCTGTATCGGGATCTGGGGTGAGCGGACGTCTCCGGAGGGAGCGGTGAGCGGCGAACGGAGTTCGGCGGTTGGGGCTGCAGCTGCAGCGGAGTTGCTGGAGCTATCGGCCTGGTGAGAGGCCGGTGGAGGCCGGGCGGAGCCTGGAGGTGTGACGGACCAAGGCTTTTTTGGGCCCGGTGGAGTCGCCGAGTCGTGGCTCAGCAGAACCGAGTGGAACTGGCAGGCCCAATAGAGCTGGGAGGGGCGGCCCAGCGGCCCAGCAGAGTTGCCAGAGTCGCGGCCCAGCGGGGCTTGACGGAGCTTGAAGCCTCGTAGCCTTCACGCCTTCAGGCCTTCCCGGACGGAGCGATACAGCGTGGCAGAGTCCGACGGGTCCGGCAGATTTGGGGCCCCCCAGCGAGGAATGGGTGGCTGCGGAGACTGTGGCCTAGCAGTCAGAGAAGTGATGCTTATGGTGGCCGGCGGGGGCCAGTTAAAATCGGCACCGGCACCGAGACAACTGCGGAGGCTGTGGAGTGACTGTGGTCGGTGGAACGCGCCTCACCAAGATTGATGAACTGGAACTGGGATGCTCCCAAGATTGGACGGATTTGTATATTTGTATATATTTTATATCTGGACTCCACTATTGGGATTCATGAAGATCTTCTCAATAGTGTTAGCTTGCTGGTTACCTGAAGGACAACCACCCCCACTGCCAGGGCGGCAGGAAATTGCGGGGTCTCGTGTGAGTGGTTCCCCCCCATGAGAGTGGCGGGAGGGGGTCCAGAATTGTATGTGATTGATAGAGTACCTAACCCTGAGTGAGAGACAGGGTAGGTAAGAGTGATTGTTTGCCCCTCTGTGGCTAGTGAGAGAGGCCACAGGCGTGAGTGATTGGAGGGTGAATGAAGGGGGTGGTCGAGGCTTTCCAGCGCCGAGAGCTTTAGCTGGTTGCGCTGGTGGCCTATGACTCCCCAGGAAGATTGAGAGTGAAAGGATGGATGGATGGAAGAGATCCCCGCTTACATCCAGGTTTTCGAGGGTTCCGGGAGTGGAGGCGACCGGGCCAGAGAACTCTGGGGACTGTAATGTGGGCAATCCCATCAAGGTGGTGACGGGCAGGAGATATTATGACGGGAACCAGAGGACAGGCCATCTTCGGGGAAGGCGCCCCTGATGTTTAGTATCGGTGGTGCATTCTGGTCCTCCGAGTTCAACCCCAGGTTCTGGACAGCAGATCCTCGATGGCGCCGGTTTTCGGCTGCTGCTGCTCAACGCCAGGTCAGTAAACAATAAAGCCCCTCTCATAAGTGAATTAATCACGGAGAGAGGGGCAGACCTGGCATGTGTTACTGAGACCTGGCTGGGCCCAGAGGGAGGGGTAGCCCTCTCGGAAATGTGCCCAGCCGGACTTCAGGTGTGGCACCAGCCAAGAGACCGGGGTAGGGGAGGAGGGGTGGCAGTTATCATCAGAGAGTCTTTGATGGCTTTCAGGGGCCTTGCTCCACAAGTATCCGGATGTGAGACCCTGTTTTTCAAGTTGGGTGCCCGAGAACAGTTGGGAGTCTTGCTATTGTACCAGCCTCCCTGCTGCGTAGCAACCTCCCTGCCTGAGCTGCTGGAGGCCGTCTCGGGGCTGGCAGTGGAGTTCCCCAAGCTTATGGTCCTGGGGGATTTTAATTTGCCGTCCCTGGGGCGTGCCTCGGAAGCGGCCCGGGAGTTCATGACTACCATGGCAGCCATGGGCCTGTCTCAGATTATTCGGGACCCAACTCGAGACAGTGGACTCACTCCGGATTTGGTTTTCTTGTCAGAGCAATGGCAAAGTGACCTGAGGGGAAAGTTAGAACTATCCCCGTTGTCATGGTCAGATCACGTCCTGATATCCCTAAGATTCTCTTATGCCGCCCTGCTCCGCAGGGAGGCAGGACCTATTCGATTGGTCCGCCCCCGGTGACTTATGGACCCAATGAGGTTTCAGAGGGAGCTGGGGGTAATACCCGAGGATCTGCTGCACGGTCCAGCGGAGGCATTGGCCGCAGCCTGGAATAGGGAGGCAGCCGGTGTCTTGGACAGGACCGCGCCGATGCGACCTCTCCAACCCCATTCGACCCGTCACTCCCTGTGGTTCACGGAAGAGTTGAGGGTCTTGAAGAGGGTGAAGAGACGTCTAGAGCGCCACTGGAGAGAAATGAAGGCAGAATCGGACCGAACACAATCTAGAGCCGCTATTAAGGCCTACCTTGTGGCGGTAAGAGCGGCAAAACATGAATATTTCTCCGCACTTATTGCATCTGCAGAATGCCATCCGACGGCCTTGTTCAAGATTACTCAATCTCTCTTGGGTAGGGTGGTATCGACCACCCACCTGCAGGGCCGTGCAGAAGAATTTGCTGAGCATCTGCAGGATAAAATCGCTCGGATTCGGTCTAAGTTGGACTCAATGCGTGAAATGCAGTCTGGGGAGATGCCGGGAGAATGGTCTTGCCCTATTATCTGGGAACGATTTGATCCTGTTGGACCTGAGGAAGTGGACAGGATCCTCCGAATTGTTAATTCCACCACATGTTATTTAGATCCCTGCCCTTCCTGGCTGGTAAAATTGGCCAGAAAGGTGACAGGTGGATGGGTCCAGGCTATGATTAATACATCCTTCACGGAGGGGGTGGTTCCAACTGCCTTCAAGGAGGCATTGGTACACCCCCTCCTCAAGAAGCCAGCCCTGGACAATTTTCTTCCAGTCTCCCACCTTCCCTTTTTGGGAAAGGTGGTTGAGAAAGTGGTGGCGTTGCAACTTCAAAGGACCCTGGAGGAAGCGGATTATCTAGACCCTTTCCAGTCAGGTTTCAGGCCAGGACATGGGACGGAGACTGCATTGGTTGCGCTTACGGATGATCTCTGGCGGGAGCGGGATGGTGGTAGTGCATCTATCCTTGCTCTCTTGGATCTCTCAGCGGCATTCGATACCATCGACCATGGTATCCTGTTGGGGCGGCTTAGGGAGTTGAGGGTGGGCGGCGTAGTTTTACGCTGGTTCACCTCCTTCCTCCAAGGCCGCTCCCAGTCGGTGGTAATAGGAGAGGAGAGATCTGACCCTCGGCCCCTCTTGTGTGGGGTGCCGCAGGGTTCGGTTCTCTCTCCTCTCCTATTTAACATCTACATGAAACTGCTGGGCGAGGTCATCCGACACCATGGGATGAGGTATCATCAGTATGCTGATGATACCCAATTATATATCTCCATCCCTGGTGAAGTAAGTGATGCAGTGACCACCCTATCCCAGTGCCTGGGGGCTGTGAGGGCCTGGATGGGGAACAACAGGCTTCAACTGAACCCTAGCAAGACCGAGTGGCTGTGGATTGATGGCCTAGCGTCTTCTGGGAAATTATCATCTTTGGTTCTGGATGGGGTAGCACTGCCCCACTCGGAACCGGTGCGGAACTTGGGGGTCCTTCTAGACTCACGACTCCTGCTCGAAGAGCAGGTGGCAGTCGTGGCTAGGAGGGCTTTTGCACAACTTCGGTTGGTGCGCCAGTTACGCCCATTCCTGGATCGCGATGCCCTCTGAACAGTCATTCATGCTCTCGTCATCTCCCATGTAGATTATTGCAACGCGCTCTACATGGGGCTACCCTTGAAGACTATCCGGAAGCTTCAGCTGGTGCAGAATGCGGCCGCGCGAGCAATTTTGGGTGCACCAAAATCTGCACATATAACACCTTTGCTCCGCGAGCTGCACTGGGTGCCGGTTTGCTTCCGGGTACAATTCAAGGTGTTGGTTATCACCTTTAAAGCCCTACATGGCATGGGGCCAGAATACCTGAAGGACCGTCTTATCCCCATTTTATCGACCCGCCCCACCAGGTCATTCAGAGAGGGCCTGCTAAAAACCCCATCAATCAAAGAATGTCATCTGATGGGGTCTAGGAGGCGGGCCTTCTCTGTGGTGGCACCCACACTGTGGAACATCTTGCCCCCAGAGTTGAGACAGATCTCCTCCCTCCCAACCTTTAGGAAAGAGCTGAAGACCTGGTTTTGCCGCCTGGCATGGGATCGAGGGAAGGATAGTTCCTCATGGGGGTGGCTAACTCCTTAATTTTATAATGTCCTTCGTTTTAATTCCATCGTCCATCTGGATTCATAATTATTTATTATTTTTACATTTATTGTATATTGATGTTTTATATTTTAACTATTTTATTGTAAACCGCCCAGAGTTCCTCATTGGGGGAGATGGGCAGTTATATAAATTAAATTAAATAAATAATAATTAAATAATAAATAATAATAAATAATACTAAGCCCTGATCTTAAGATGAACATCCTGTTCTAAAGCCTTACCTGGCAGGGGAAATACCTTGATCACTCAGATTTTCCCAGAGTGAGGTTAATTCACTGCACAAATTTTTAATATCTAATATCTATCTCCGCCACCAGCACTTATTATGCCAAATTAATGATAAGGTTAAGAGAGAGGGCTGTATATAGGAATTAATTTTATTGGGGATGAGGAGTGATCTGAATCCGTCTTGGCTTCCTTATTTACACACACAAACTCTTCTTTTCATATCCCCAAGGATAGGACTAGATCTGTTACAGTTCCAATATACAAAAACAGTGATCAGACGAATCCAGCAAATTACCACCCAATTAGTTTGTTAAGGGTAGTAAGCAAGTTGTATGCCAGGTATCTTCATGGGAAATTAATTGACAAGATGGTACAGGGGAGTGTTCTGACAGAAGAAGCAAGTCAGATTTAAGGAAGGGTGGTCAATGGTTGTTGTGGATCTTCTGGGCTGTGTGGCCGTGTTCTGGAAGTTGTGGTTCCTAACGTTTCGCCAGCATCTGTGGCCAGCATCTTCAGAGGGCAGGAGCACAGACAGAAGCGCTCTTTCTGTGCTCAGGTAGAATGGCTGGCCACAGATGCTGGCGAAACGTTAGGAACCACAACTTCCAGAACACGGCCACACAGCCCGGAAGACCCACAACCATCGAACTCCGGCTGTGAAAGCCTTCGACAATACAAGGGTGGTCAATGCTTGACGAGTGCCCTGTCCTGCATTACTTAGTAGAAAAATACATCAACCAACCCTGGGTTTCTTTCTGTGTCATCTTTGCTGACTAGAACAGGGCATTTGTTATGATTTACAGAGACAGGATTTGTATAAGACTGGCTCCCTCCTCTATTGATCAGCATCTTTTCTTGATTATGAGACTACGTTGTATTATTTTCATATACGTAGGTCCATTATAGGGGCGTGATGGCTCAGCGGGTAAGACGCCAGGCTTGTCGATCAGAAGATTGCAAGTTCAGAGGTTCGAATCCCTAGCCCCACGTGACGGAGTGAGCTCCCACACTCGCCCCAGCTCTTGCCAACCTAGCAATTCGAAAGCATGCAAATGCAAGTAGATGAATAGGTACCACTTCGGTGGGTAGGTAACAGTGTTCTGCGTGTCATGCGGCCACATGACCGCAGAAGCCTCTTCGGACAACGCTGGCTGTTCAGCTAACAAACAGAGATGAGCACTGGCCCCTAGAGTCGGACACGACTGCACAAATGTGCGGGGGGAACCTTTACCTAGGTCCATTATGGCATTTCTAGTTGGTTTCATTTTCCCCTCCAATTCCCATCCAAAAAAAGGAGAAGCAAGAATGCATTTTGACTCCCCCACTTTTTCATTTCTACAGTTGCAATCAAAATTATTCAACCCCCATTGCAAATCAGGTTTATTGTCAAAATTTACAGACTTTCAGCTGTTTGCAATGAGCAAATCAAACAAAAGCAATTAAAATAGCTCAACACAACAAATGCTTCAAGTGGTTTCCCCAAATTCAACTGGAAATGCAACTTCCGGTGGAGGGAGATGGGCGGTGATAGAAGTTTGATTAACTTATAATGACTTCTCCAGTCTCAAAGTTATTCAACACCTTCATGGCAAGCATCTTCAGTACTTAGTAGAGCACCCTTTTGCTGTTATGACCTGCTGCAAACAAGATGCATAGCCAGACACCAGCTTCTGGCAGTGTTCCTGAGGAATCTTAGCCCATTCCTCATGAGCAATGGCCTCCAGTTCAGTAATATTCTTGGGTTTGCGTGCTCCAACCGCCTTCTTCAAATCCCACCAGAGATTTTCTATGGGGTTCAAGTCAGGTGACTGTGATGGCCACTGCAGAATCTTCCAGGACTTTTTCTGCATCCAAGCCTTAGTGGAATTTGAGGTATGCTTGGGATCATTGTCCTGTTGGAAGGTCCAATGACGCCCAAGCTTCAGCTTCCTTACAGACGGCATGACGTTTTCTCCTAGGATTTCCTGATACTTCAATGAATCCATCTTGCCTTCCACACACTGCAGGTTTCCAGTGCCAAAGGATGCTAAGCAGCCCCAGAGCATCACCGAGCCACCACCATGCGTAACTGTAGGCAGAGTGTTCTTTTTCTTGGGAATATCAGGAATCAACTCAGCATTGTCTCACAAGCATAAAGGAGGGGCTTTTCTAGTAAAACGTATCTCTACTGTTTTTGTGGGATGTTCTTGAGTCACCTGATTTCTGCTTCCTGCTTCTTCTCCGTCTTGGACATTCAGTCTCCATCTTTTTCTTCTTCCAACACACGTGCATGCAGGAGGGCCGCTAAAATGCGGGTCTCATCGCTTGCACGCACCAGAGATGATTAAGTGGTTTTCTACAATGAATCTACTTGTAACCAGACCTACAGAATAAATGTAAGCTATCTTTATCTATCTTCATCTAACTAATGTGTGAAGACTGGATTTATTTCTGAACGCAATTAAGCTTTATGTGCAAGTCTTCCTTGGGTACACACTTTTTACTCTGCAAGATAGTTGTTTGCTGCTTGGAGTTCTTTTACTAACCTTTAAGACTCCAACACTTTTCAGCGTATGCTTCATTCTTCCTCCTCCAGACATACCGCTGATCCATCGGGCCGAAAAGGCCCAGACTCTACCTGGGCACAGAGATTTCGCTTCTGTCTGTGCTCCTGCCCTCTGAAGATGCTCGCCACAGATGCTGGCGAAACGTTAGGAACCACAACTTCCAGAACACGGCCACACAGCCCGGAAGACCCACAACAGCCAAGGTCCAGTTTTGTTTCATCGCTCCACAGAACAGAATCCCAAAACTTCTGTGGCTTATTTATATGATTGTGAGCATATTGGAGCCGACTGTTCTTGTGCTTTTGGGTCGGTAGTGGTGTACGTCTTGGAGTTCTGGCATGGAAACCTGCTGTGTTTAGTACGTGCCTTACTATGCTCACTGAAACCTTAGTGCCTGTTGCCACCAAGTCTTGCTGCAGGTATTTTGCGGTCACTTGAGGGTTTCTCTCAACCTGCCTTCTCAGAAATCTGGTTGCAGCCATTGACAGCTTCCTTTTTCTGCCCCGTCCAGGTACCACTGTTCCTGTAACTTTGAACTTGCGAACTATGCTTCCAACAGTGTCTCTAGGAACATTCAGTGCCTTAGCTATCTTTTTGTATCCTGTTCCTTGTTTGTGAAGGGCAATGATCTCTTCTCTTACCTTTTTGGACCATTCTTTTGACTTGGCCATATTTCTAACATGCAGTCAAATGTGACACTCAACAAACCCCTAGCCAGTCCAAGTATTTCATGTGTTCCAGCTCAAGCACACCTGGTGCAACTAATGAAGCCCTTGATTAGTTGCATAAGGTGTGCTTGAGACAACACCTGTTTTGCATACTGTACAGTATGTGTGCTGTTGTGACGGATTCTATTCAGGGGGTTGAATCATTTTGAGACTGGAGAAGTCATAAGTTGTATTTCCAGTTGAATTTGGGGAAACCACTTGAAGCATTTGTTGGGTTGAGCTATTTCAATTACTTTTGTTTGATATGTTCATTGCAAACAGCTGGAAGTCTGTAATTTTTGACAATAAACCTGATTTGCAATGGGGGTTGAATAATTTCGATTGCAACTGTATATTAATACCTTAGTTTTAGCATTGATAAAATCTGAGTTTCATCCAGAGTTAGTCAATAAATTTGTTTCAGTTCTCTTTTATACTGACAGTGTACCCATCGTCTCTATAATTCTGTTTCTGTTTATTTATTCTGTTTATCTCTTTGACCATAGGTGATAACAAACAACACAAAGCCTAAGTAGGGTTGTAGCCACCCATTATTAAAATACATATAAATCTTAATATAACTCGGGTGGGTTTGAGACCAAGTCTCTGAGCTCCTGCCTCTTAAAGAGGAAAGATTGACCGTCAGCTCTGAAAAAACAAAAGTAGCTGTTTTCTCAGAAAGCTCTGCCATCTACCATCACTGTTAGAAAAAACGAATGGATTCTCTATTGAACACATTAAGGTATTCAAATATCTAGGACAGGGCTTTCCAAAGTTTTCCCGCAGCGACACACCAACCGCCGTTGGCGGGTCGCCACAGGAAAACCCGGAAGTGCCAACATTGCGGCAGCGTGCAAAAACCCGGAAGCGCTGCTGCCGCTTTCAGGTTTCTGCACGCCGCCGTTGGTGTGTCGCCGTGAGAAAACCCGGAAGCGCTGATCATGATCAGCGCTTCCGGGTTGTGTGGCGACACACCAGACTGTGTGTGGCGACACACTTTTGTGTCGCAACACAGTTTGGAAAGCTCTGATCTAGGCATTTCATTTTAATCCTAGACAATATGAAAAGAATACCTGAGAATCATTTCTGTCTTGTTCCACAGACTTGCAAATATCACTTTGCATTATTCCAAAAACAATTATGCTCCTGCCAAAATAAAAACCTTCAGAACAAAAGGAATTACAGTAGTCACCTGCTGTATGAATCACAATATTCAAGCCTTGAAATAGTCCAATCTAAATTTTTCAGAGCCTTGCTGCAAGTCCCTAGATGTCTTACCAATTCTTTATTACATCTGGAGAGCAGACTAATCTGTATAGAGGTTCATCTAACACTCTGCCGCCTCAACTTCCGGTTTAAGTTAGTTCTTATCAATAGCTCCTTAGCTTCCTTGACCTCATAGATAGTTGCAGTTCAATACGGAAAAAAGGCATACATTTGGACTTATCTGGTCAATATTTGACCTTGGCCTTGCCGGAGCTGAAGCAACAGGTCCTCCGTAATGACCTCTAAAGAAATCTGAAGGCAAGTCCCTGTTTGTACAGGATGGCCTTGATTAGAAAACTGATCTCCAATGCTAATTATTTAGCCAACATCTTAAGACATTCTCACAGAACAGTGTTCCCATTTGACAGACTTGGTACAACTGCAAGCAGATTTCATAACACACTTTCACTGGAAAATTTCATAACTCTTATTTGTCATGTTATTTCTGTAGCTATCTTGTTGATATTTTATTCATGGTTGTACTTAAATTCAGTTCTGTTCTATTTTTATGTATGTGTATTCTGAGGAGGAGGAGGAGGAAGAGGATTATTTGTTCCTAATTCTACTGCTCTAATTGCTTGCCTTATAAAGAAATGAATCCCCTTTAGACTCAAAGGGTCTAAAGCCTTTCTCATGCTCAAACAGGCTTTCATTTCTCAACCCATCCTCTATCCCACATGGTCTTTGTAGTTCAAGCTGAAGTTTGATTTCATCCTGGGTACTGCACTTTAGAATATGTCCAGAGTTTGATGACAGCTTGTTTACCTGAACATTGTTCTTGATTAGCTACTTCCGTGTGAATAAAATTATGATTCTTTTAACAAAATTCTTTTGGCCCGTGTCAATCAGACTTGCAAGTCTGATTGTGTTGTACCTCCTCCTCCTCCTTACAGTTCAGTGAATTAGGGAGGCGTCTTCCTGAGATGCTTCCAACTATTATCTCATGCTGGACTTAAACAATGCTTCAGCTCCTTTTGCCTAGGCAATGGCCCTTGCTTATCTCAGTCAAGGTCATCTTTATTCTCTATTGAGATATGAAAGTTAAAATGGGGGAAAAGAAGGTGCCCACTTGACCAGGCACTGCAAAATCTGGGGATAACTCTGTAACTGTTCCACATTCCTGTGGTCTGCTTGGACCTCAAAAGGTATTCTACACCTTTGAGATGTAACCAATATTAAAACATGTATTTGCAGGCTGTAGAGAATAAGGAAGATGACCTTGACAAAATCATGTCAGCTCCATTGCCAAGGCGACAAGGGGCTGAAGCATTTTTTAAGTCCAGAACAAGATAGCAAGTGCCATCAGTTCAGTAGCCTGTCATCTGCAGCTTCCATCCATGTTGAATATACAGTACATCCTGTTTTCCACCATCCCCTCTTGGAATGCCTCCCTTTCCCCTTGTAAACCTCTGTCCTACCACCTCCGTCTTTGTTGCTGGGGAAGGAAGGATTTGTGGTGGGACATATTTTTGATTCCTAGTACAGGAGGGACAATTTGGAATTTTTGAAATTCTCCCTTCTGAGATCCCCTGCCAAGAGGAGGAAGGAGTTGGGAGAGTTAAGGGGAGGAGGGGGAGAAACTCTGTCAGCTCCAGTTGATGAAACAATAGAAATTGAAGGAAGCCTCTCATCTTATCCAACCTTCTTGAGTCCACTTAGGAACACGGAGTGGAGACAGAATCGAATCACCGTACCTGGGACAAAGCCTCGATACTTTAATCCATGGTGACATATGGGTCAACATACAGGTGGCCTCAGCACCCAGAAAGGCTTTTAGTTGGAATTTCAGTCCAACTTTCCTAGATATCACCAAGATCTTTTCTAAGAAAATGGCTATGGGGAGTACCTCTCTCAGCTTGGCCTTCTCTGATCTCAAAAAGCTAATAGAGACACATTGGAGGTGAGCTTCCACTCTTGCTGGAATAACATTTCAGAGTCATGTCATGAACTAAGATCTACTGTTCAAGCCACTTCACCCAAAGGTAGGTGGAGTTCTAACACATTCCAATGCCCTGTGGAATCAGTGTTGGTTTCCTGTCATCCTGTGGTGGAAGTATTGCTTGCACCACAGGATGAAGGAATTTCTCTGGTTGCAGGTAGGAAGAACAATACCTACAGAGATGCCTCATATGCCTCACAATGAGGTACAGCTTGTGAAACAGAAACAGAAGAAACAGCTTTTTTTCAGTCAATGCCCACGAATAGCAAAAAAATATATATATATAGTAGGATACAATAAGGCATCCATACAACTATATATACAGTAATAAAATATAACAGAATTACAAGCATTTTAAAATCAATAAGACTAATCTAAGTAACTAGAAGAAATCTATTATCCTAATATGTTAAAACTAATGTTTATACTAAGATGCAATAAAAATACTATCAAATATGAATAGTTTGTTACAGTTAGCAACCAACTAATTATCTAAAACACAGAATAATAAAACAATATAAAATGCTAGGGTACTATGCTCTTGCAAATAGTCATGCAATTACTCCCTTTCTGTATCTGCAGGCAATATAATAGTATAGCAACATTCAGAGAGACTCTCAATTCTGTCAGATAACTACTACTATTACTTCTTCTTCTTCTTCTTCTTTTTGAGATAAAATAAATTTGTGGACATTAAACGAGGATTACCTGTACTGGAAAAATTGGCATCTACCATACAGTTCTAAATCTCACTTACCCATATTCTGGTAACATTTGTGACTACAATCATTGTATAATCAGTAACATGCTGCATGTATTTGTTGCAATTATTTATATTCTTGCTCCTGAAACATAAATAGAAATACAATTAATTTTAATTAATTCAAATAAATGAAAAAATAATTAGGGTCCTTCTGTAGTGGTTGCCAGCTCATTCTGCAGATCCACAGAATATTTCTCAGGATATTCCTACTTCAAGAGCAATAAAAGGAGGCTGCACTCCTCCTGAAAGTTGCATTTTCAGTTGAATTTGGGGAAACCACTTGAAGCATTCGTTGTGTTGAGCTATTTCAATTGCTTTTGTTTGATTTGCTCAATTTACTTGGGAGTAAGTCTTACTGAATTCAATGTGGCTGACATCAGAATAGATACAGGATGTTTCCAATGGAGGGAAGGTTCTGGACACACCTGAAACCTCAGCATTTCTTGTATATAAACAATGGCCAGTAACATTCCCTATCTGTGGGAATTTTTGAGAGCATGCAAATCTCAGTATTCAGCACATCATTAGTCATCAGTGCAATTCCCTCCTCCTTGCCCCCACCTTTCCTCCTGAAACAGCCAATGGTCTGTTCTTCCTCCCTCTTCTCTTCAGCTCAGCACCTTGTTTGCTCAGTGCTAGAATGCAAAATAAGAAGCAAACAGAAAGCAACGATATCTCCTCCCAGAAACCACTATTAAAGTCAGGCTACAGAATTTTGTGAGAGCATTCATTGGGGAATAAGCGAAACAAAAACATGCCTTGTCTTAAGAGATCCAGTACGAAAGTCAGCATCTAAGAAACTGGGTGGCCTGTGGATGTGAGCAGCAGTTCCACTGAATACAGCTGGACAAGTTTCCTGTTTGGCTTGTGACATGGGGAGCCTCCCAGTACCCTGGAAAGGAAACAGGAAGCTGCTGCTCTACTGCAGATTAGCCAGAGACATGTACCACTCATTTCAATTTAATTACCAGTGAGGAGACAGTTCCTGCACTTTCAAATTCAGATCCAGTTTCATTCTAGACCTCCTTTAAAGCTGCTGATAGTGCAGTCTGCTGCTTCTGAGCATTCCTGCCTTCCCCCACCCCCTGCCCCACCCTGACTCTCAAGGAGGAAAAACTTAAAAATAGAGTTGATTCCTCAGCTCAAGGAATAGTAAAATGCCCGGCCTGGATGTGTTCCCTATAGAATGGCATAAAAATCATGATATTTTGTTTCTAAACTTTTTCACTTTTATCTGAATGTATTTGAATATGGTGTTTACCAGTTTGCTTTAATTAAATTTCTAAAATCCCCAAACCAGATAAAGATTATATATATTGTATAAACCAGAGAACTAACTTTTAATTTTATCTTTATCTTTTACCTTTATTTTTATTTTTTTGATTGTTGTGAGCTGCCCAGGGTCATTGAGAGTTGGGCAGCATGCATGTTTTTATTTATTTATTTATTATTACTATTATTATTATCATCATCATCATCATCATCTTTGTATATGAAAGTTCGGTTAGGCACCTGGCATGCTTGCTAACTACAAGA
This sequence comes from Charina bottae, assembly GCA_023362775.1. NCBI lineage: Eukaryota > Metazoa > Chordata > Lepidosauria > Squamata > Charinaidae > Charina > Charina bottae. The sequence continues at coordinate 4,350,641 of JALMGJ010000043.1, read as the reverse complement.
AGAAAGTAGCAAAATTGATCCACTCTCAGGAAGCAGGATTAATTTAAGGGCCCAATAATATCAAGATACTATTAAATCTTGTCTCTTTAAGTAGCATTAAAATAGATTGTTATTATTGTTGTTGTTGTTGTTATTTCCCACCTTTTTATATATATAACTCAAGGCGTACGTAATACTCCTGCCTCCTATTTTTTCCCACCCCCCCGTGAGGTGGATCATGTTATAATTATTTCATTGAATTCAGAGACCTTTGATAAAAGATATTGGCCTTGCCTATATTTTTATTCTTTCCTGTAGAATTTTTGAAATAGATCATAACTTTTCTCCTCCAAAAACATACGTAAGGTCTCATAGAATCTTTGCCAATCTCTTTTTATTGGAGAGGGCGTATGGCAGGGTTCTCCATTATTATTTTATTTATGTTTGGAAGCCATGAACACATTAGGCAGAGTAGTGATATTCATTATTTAACACATACAGGAAAACAGTATCTGAAGTATTCTTGTTTGTAGATGAGATATTGATATTTATTAAAAAACTTAAATACTCTACATTAAAAAATTAAAAAACAGCAATGGAGGCCACTCTAGGTACAATATAAATCTGAACTAATGATTTTCAGGGCTTCTGTGTTGTATAAATCTACTGTGGCGCTCTCCATAACTTATCTTAGACTGAGGGTTTCTGGAAATATATCGCAGATGATTAGACTAAATTGAAATATATGGTTATTAGAATAGCAACAAATTTGAATAGGCCTAATTTAAATTGAATACTGCAGGCAAAATAATACTTTAATAATGAATGTTTTGCTGTAAATATTTTTACAGTGTGGGGCATTCCTTTCCATATTATTTAAATATATTTTCAGAAATGAATGCATCTTCAGAGATTTATTTGGAGAAACCTTTGCCATAATTTTTATTCAAGAAATTTCAACTATTCAGTCTGTGATGCCACAGAGTTAATTTTTATCAAAGCATATTTTCTTTTTTTCGGTTAATGAAATTTGATTTGCCTGTGGAAATTAGTGCCTGTGAAAGAGTGAACTCACCACCCTGAGCGAGCAGGCAGTTCTTTTCCCTCCTAGGATCCAGAATTTTGGTGCTGCCTGGGAAGGAGGGTTAAAACAGCCCCATCCTCTCCTTAATTGGAGAGTTTGTCACATAAAATGGAACAGAAAGCAAGCTTGGGTGTGGGTGGGGCAAGAAAGGAGTCAAGCCTGGAAAAGCGGGAAAGAGAAACCTCCAATACAGAGGCAAGCTCCTCAGCGGAGGGAAGGTGCAATTTCTGGCGCTGCAAGACTGGCTGAGAGGCAGAGCTGAGAGACGGGGGAGGAAAAGAGCCCATCAGAATTTGCAAACCCAAGCAAGTCCATTGCCTACAGCAGCCCTGGTGCAGAGCTCCACAAACGAGCTCCAGAAAGAGCGGCCTGTGTGTGCTGGGGGGTGGGGGGCGAGAAAAGCCCATTCGTAAGTCTACGGAGGAGTGAAAAGGGTTTCCACATGCAAATGAGTGGAGACTGGCTACAAGAGCGGAAGACCTGCGGGAAAAAGAAAAGATTTAAAGAGCTAAGAAATACTGTAGTTAGTATAAGAAAACACAGCGCTACAACATAAAGATAGGAACATAGACATAGAATATAGAGATTAAATAAATTAGAAATAGTAGTAATAGAAAGACAGTAGAATAAGATAGGTAGTGTTAATAAAATAGGAAAATAAAAGCAAGCACAAAATTAGCATTACGTTTAGAAGTAAGAAATAGGATTTTAATTTTGTACAATAAAACAGTTTTTGTGGAAAAAACAAATGGAGTCTTTATGCCTGTGATCTGTACTATATTAGGAAAAACCCTAACAGTGCCCATTATACATTGGAGGGTGATAAAATCTGATTATTTTTGTAAGTATGAAATCCCTATTTCTACTATATTAGCTAATTATTTTTATTTATTTTATTTATTTTCTATCCAACCTTTATTACTTTTTTTATAAATAGCTCAAGGCGGCGAACATACCTAATACTAATACCTTCTCCTATTTTCCCCACAACAACAACCCTGTGAGATGAGTTAGGCCAGGGTCCCCAACCTGTGGGCCACAGCCCTGGGAACTGGGCCGCGGGGCTCCCGCCTGCAAACCCCACCCCAAGGTGCTTGTGATTGGCTCCCACCTGCAAACCCCGCCCCCTTTGGCGCAATTGGCTCCCGCCCGCAAACCCTGCCCCGCGGAAACCCCACCCACCCCAGTCCGCTGAAAAATTGTCTTTTGAAACCGGTCCCTGGTGCCAAAAAGGTTGGGGACCACTGAGGCTGAGAGTGACTGGCCCAAGGTCACCCAGCTGGCTTTCATGCCTAAGGCAGGACTAGAACTCACAGTCTTCTGGTTTGTAGCCTGTTGCCTTAACCACTAGACCAAACTGGCTAATACGGAGGTGTGGCATGAGCATCAACTCTGATTTAATGCTGATGAATATGGTTTCATGCTTAAATTTAATTAATGGGAGAATCCAACCTTGTAAATAGCTAAACAAACATTTTGTTGAAAAATCTGGGCAGAGTATGAAGTGTTTTGTCAGAATAATTTAATAGGATCAGATGATTTTTCTTAATTTGGAAGTGGCAAGTTGCAGTGTAAAAATAAATTGCCAAAAAGTGCAGAATGGCACTCTCTTCAGTTAAAACAACTTTTGATGTCTGATTATGGTCAACAGCCCTAAGACTTTCAAAATTACTCTACCACTAGAAAATTTAACACAGTCTTTACAAAATAATAAGCATGTAACAGGTATTTGAAAATGGTTGATGGAATATGCCAAATTAGATAATCAACAGTATATAGAAGCATGGAAGAAATTGCTCTAAAATACTTAAGAGAAAAGGAACATACTTAAGGAATGGGAAAAGGGACACATAATCAAAGAAAATCAACACAACAAAAAATCAAAGAAAAATACAAAGTAGTTTCCAAAAACAGTAGGAACTCTTTTAGAAGGACTAAAACTCAGAATGAGCTAAGGCTTGCTAGAGATAGTAAAAATAACCAAAAAAGTGTTATTTTTATTTATTTATTTATTTATTTATTAATCAAATTTATCACCGCCCATCTCTACCACGGTAGACTCTGGGCGGTTTACAATAAATGTTAAAATTAAGATTAAAAATCAATAATCATTAAAATACAATAATTATTAGTTATTTGTTGTATATTAGATAGTTATTTGTGTATATTAGAAATAAAAGGAAAGTAGATAGATAGACATATAATCTTTATTATGGTCACTGGCCAGCAAATTAAGCAGTTGGGTTCTTAAAAAAATAAAAGCATGAGAAGCCATGGCATAGGAGGAGAAAACAAACATTGTCTAAAGAAAATGGTAAAAATGCCTAAAACCTAAAACAGAGCTTTCCAAACTGTTGGCTGCAGTGTCTGGGTGTGTTGCCACTGCTGCTGCCTCCGAGCCCTGCCAGGATTCCGTGCAGGTCCTAGTGCCTGCCTTGTGCCTTGCAGCCTCCAAAACTGCTGTGATTCCACGCAGGTCCTAGTGCCTGCCTTGTGCCCTGCTGTAAGAGTGTGTCGCGAAATGATGCATGTCTAAAAAGTGTGTCACCAACATGAAAAGTTTGGAAAGCTCTGACCTAAAACATCAATAGGATTGCATATAACAATTTACTTCAATGCAGTGAGTATATGTAAGAGCATACTAAAAATAGAGCCTGGGTAACAAAATGACTTTTTTTTTTTAGGGGGCGTGGTGGCTCAGCGGGTAAGACGCCAGGCTTGTCAATCGGAAGATTGCAAGTTCGGAGGTTCAAGACCCTAGTCCCGTGTGACGGAGTGAGCTCCCGCACTAGCCTCAGCTCTTGTCAACCTAGTAATTCGAAAGCATGCAAATACAAGTAGATAAATAGGTACCACTTCGGTGGGTAGGTAACAGCGTTCCCCGTGCGTCATGCCGGCCACATGACCGCGGAAGCGTCTTCGGACAACGCTGGCTCTTCGACTAACAAACGGAGATGAGCACCGGCCCCTAGAGTCGGACACGACTGCACAAATGTGCGGGGGGAACCTTTACCTTTACCTTAACAAAATGACTAATTAATAATATACTTGAAACATAACATACTGAAGTTCTACCTATTAAACATTGCGTATATAGAACAGGAACGATAAAACCTTGTCACGGATAATAGCATGGGCCCTTCCAGATATCACTTGATTAGTCTCCTTAGTATTTCCAGTAAAGTATAAGAACATTTGTTATTTTATAAGCTTCTTGGTTGGTTAGAACAGGAAAAATTTATTGGCAATGAACAAGCAGGCATTAGGGAGGGCAGATCAACAATGGATCAATATGCTGTCCTGCAGTTTTTGGCAGAGAAATACACACATGCACGCTCATACTTTCTTAGATGTTGCCTTTATTGATCTAAAATATTTGATTCCATATATAGAGCAAGGCTCAGGTAGAAGCTGTCACAATCATCCATAGACCAGAGGTTACTCTGCCTAATTAGGATGCTATGTAATAAAACTTTCATATAAGTTCGATGTGGCAGTAATGGCCATCTTTCTGCAGATATCCCCATCCAGAAAGGAGAGAAACGGCTGTATCCCGGCCCCTCTTTTTAATATATATGTCAATTCAAGGGTCATCAACACAATTCAATGGTACAAATACAGAGGAGGTCCTCTGTCAGAGATCCTCAAGTGAATTCTCCACTGAGTAGGGTGTGGAACAAGATGATCTCCAAGGTCCCTTCCAATTCTCTGATTCTATGAATTGGTGAAACTGAAACTATAATGAACAGCAGAAGACAAGATTAACACCTTCATTTGGTTGGTGTCCTTGAACAGCCTGCCCAAAGGCTGACAAAATTAGTTCAGCAAAAGTTATTTCCTGGGATTATTGGACTCCTTAAAGAATAGTTTAAAAAGTTAGCTATCATCTTTTCTATGCTGAACATGTAATAAATTTGAAGCAACTTTGGTGCACATGTTATGGGTGTATCCACTCTTAATTTTTAATCGGTTAGATATTACTGCTGGAATGAACTAATTCCTTGGAAGACAAAGGTCAAAGAACTCAATGTTTTATTACAATATGTCTCATAAATTTTGAATTTTTCAATTATGAAAAACTTTGGATATATTGAGCTTGGACTGTTAAAAAGATGATTACGTATTCCTGGAAGAATGTATTCCAAACTGAAGAAGTTGATCTAATGAAATTTGTCAACTCTTAGCCTTTGAATTAGCTCTGTATCAGAGGAGAGGCAAGATAAGACAACATGATTCCACATGGTCTAAGTTTAACTCACTGTCTAAAAATTGAATTATACTGTAATGATGACATTGAAAATGTAAATTGCAGTCAGGAACCAACCTAAAGCTGACAGTATAGTTACACAGAACTCTTCCACTCCCAGATCAGCCATTCCACTGGAAGAAAACACCAAATGTTGAATAATGCACTACTGCATGTTGGGGACGAGATTGGTCCATGGCTAATATGGTAGACATAAACGCCTGAGTTACTCTGGTTGGGCTGCCTCAGCATGAGCATTAATTCCTCCACTACAAGAAGCCTGGGACAGATGTGCTTCTTGATGTGCTTCTTCTTAAACAAAAAGAATATATCCTTAAATTTATCCAGCACCTGAAATACTGTCAATCAATCAATCCTTGATTGATTTGAACCCTAACATTTCATTCCTATAACCATTTCTTTGGGAGTACACAGTGAATTTAATAAGGCTTTATTTTGAGTAGATATGTGAACAATTATACTACACATTGGCTGGCATAATCACAGGCAATTCTTTTAAATAAGCTCCTGTAATGTATCCATTACCTTTTGCTTAAAAATAATGGGACCTTTCCTCTCCATGTATGCTGCTGAAAAAGAATACATCACACCCCAGGGGCGTGGTGGCTCAGCGGGTAAGACGCCAGGCTTGTCGATCAGAAGATTGCAAGTTCGGAGATTCGAATCCCTAGCCCTGCGTGCGGAGTGAGCACCCGCACTAGCTCCAGCTCTTGCCAACCTAGCAATTCGAAAGCATGCAAATGCAAGTAGATGAATAGGTACCACTTTGGTGGGTAGGTAACAGCGTTCCACGCGCGTCATGCGGCCACATGACCGTGGAAGCGTCTTTGGACAACGCTGGCTCTTCGGCTAACAAACGGAGATGAGCACCGGCCCCTAGAGTCGGACACGACTGCACAACTGTGCGGGGGGAACCTTTACCTTTAATCCCCCGTAGGGATAGCATGTAGTAGCCATTATTCTAGATTACTTTCTTCAAAATTTAAGGATGTGCTTATGCACTTGCATATGAGCTAAGGACCATCTTGCAATTTTGGGACTCCAGCTCAGTACTTACAGAAGAAACTATAGTGCCACTTTTGTTATACCATTAGGCTTGGAGGGAGTTCAGGACACTGCTTAACAACAGGGTTAAAGTTTATCTACTCCCACCATTTTTTCTGAATCAGATGCTGCTTCTAGATTTAGAGCGCAGTTAGGACAGGTGATGATGACTTTTCTTAAGGTAACAGGAGTTAATTGGTGCATTGCCATATGGGAGAGTGGAGAGTACAGGAAGGAGGAGTGAGTTTTCTTGGGAAGGAAATGCGAAGTCCATCATCACTGTGCTGCTTTCCTTTCCTGCAATTTGCTATCTGGCCAGTTTGCTTGTTCACCTGAGTAAGGGGAGGAAAATGTTAGCATTAGCAGCAACAACTACAGTGCCAGTTCAGTTTTTGAAAATACTAGTTATAGCTGGTCTGACAAATATGCCAGTTTGCTGCTGCTTTGCACTTACAGTTCTAAACTATTTAAAGTAGCATAAAATTATATGCTGATATATTTTTTTTGTAATGTCTCTTTACTTTTGCTTATTTTTTTCATTTCTTCCATTGTCCCAGACATTACTCCTGTCCTACTAATGGTAGGCAAGGAGGGCAAATCACTTGTCAGGGGACCATCTGGCCCTAAGCTATTCTGCTGTTGGAAAAGGATGAACAGGAAGAGAAAGGAGCCAGGAAAGAGAGCAGGTGGGTTAGTGTCAATTCTAGCAGAACTCAGAAACAGCAATCAGCAGAATTGAAAGTGAAAACATCATTTTCACTTTTAATTCCCCAAACAGAAAATCAAGTGTACTTGATAATGGTGGAAACTTAACCTGACATCATGCTGGTCAATCTACTGAGTGTGAAGATATGTCTATGATTATAATCTGTTACCTTTGATGGAGTCTTGAAGGTTAATAAAAGAACTCCAAGCAGCTAACAACAATCTTGCAGAGTAGAAGCGTGAACCAGCAGGGAACTTGCACTTCAAGCTTAATTGTGTTCAGAAATAAATTCAGTCTTCACATATTAGTTAGATGAAGAAAGATAGAGATAGCTTACATTTATTCAGTAGATCTGGATACGAGTAGATTCATAGTAGATCTGCGAGCAAGCGAGATGAAATGGACAAGAGCTACATGGTGCAGCCCTCCTGCTTGCAGGTGTGCCCGAAGTGTAAAAAATGGAGAATGAGAATCCCCCAAACCAAGAAGGAGGAGGAAGAGGAAATCAGGTGACTCAGGTAACATCCCACAAACACAGTAGAGGTGTGTTTACTAGAAAGACCCCCTATTATTCTTATGAGACAATGCTGAGTTGACTCCTGATGATTCCAACAAACTTATCATCATGACAGTCTCTGGGTAGGGATAGGGAGAAAGGCGCATTGTGGGATGCACCTGCACTTACTGTTCAGCTCTACTTTACTCCAAGTGAGAGCACAGTCCTGGATTAAATAAACCTTTGGTCTGACATATACCACAAAGAACACAATACTCAACTGTCCATGCATTATGTATATTATTGTGTTGTTGCCATTGTAGCTGTATTTGACCTGGATTGGGCAGTTTTGCTTCCATATAACAATCATGCTATTCTCTCTTTTAAAATTACCTACTGATTATTCTTTTTAAATAGGAAGCAGCTTTAGAGTATTTTTACTTATTTTTTGAATACCTGTTTGAGTATTGGTCTGAGTTTTTCTTATATTCCTAACTTGTTCAGTGATTAGATGAATTAGAGGATAGTGTAAGTAATGTAGGGATCACCCTGGAAGGGAAGAACTGTTAAGAGTGGTGAAATGGTAACTGAATCCTGGGAAAGTGGAAAGCATGAGGAAAACTCAAAATAGCCTCAACTTGATTCTGTTTGGTCTAAGACAGGGTTGAGAGAAACTCTTAACAGGCTTTCAAGATTCCTTTATTGCAGGGGTGGGCAACGTCAGGCCCGTGGGCCATATAAGGCCCGCGGGGCTCCCACCTGCAAACCCCGCCTCTTCCACGTGATTGGCTCCCGCCCGCAAACCCCGCCCCCCAGTGCTTGTGATTGGCTCCCGCCCGCAAACACTGGCCCCCGGTCTGCGGAAATCCCAGAAACCCCGCCCCCCACCCACCCCGGTCCCCAGTTATAAATATCCAAATGGCCCTTGGCAGAAAAAAGGTTCCCCACCCCTGCTTTATTGGAATCTACCCTACAACAATAAAGTAGCATTCCTGGAATGCTTGTGGTGTCTTTCCAGAACTGGCCTACCTTGAAGCGCTATAGCATTCCAGGGTAGAATCAAGCTAAAATATTTGAGGGTTTCAGTGTGGAGGACAAATATCCCTGGCACAGATTGACAGGGATACAGTGGTCCTGCAAAACTCTGGCTAGGTGTTAGAGCAGGAAGGTGCTGAGAACTGTGATGAGAGGAAGAAATTTTGACAGTATGTGCATTTCTATGCATAGGGCTGATGTAACTATTATTAGGCAGCCTCAATATACGTATGACCAAAGTGGTGAGATTTAGTTTGATAATAGTAATAGCATAGGCCCTATCTATGCTATTTTCAGTGGGAAAAGAGGTGACCAGACAAAGAGAATATTTGTAGCTCAGGGTTGAACTGTGGAGTCCATGGTGCTCTCTGAGCCTTCTTGTTTTCTTGCAGACGTTTCATTGCCAGCCTAGGCAACATCTTCAGTGCGAAAAGGGAGTGGAACTTGCTCTCTGTTTATATACCCTGGCTTGTCCTGCCTGTGTTGGTGGGGGTGCTGTTCTCCCCTTAGGAGTTCCTTGATTGGGCTGTTGTTTGCTGCTTGGTTGATTGACTGAGTTAATAGTTCCTTGATTAGGGTATATTGTGCTGTTTGATTGTTCCTCTGGTGCTAATCCTGGTGTTAATCTTTGCAAATCTGGGTGATGATTGCTGGCAAGGAGGTGTTGGTAGGTATAGATCTTGCCTTAGTGTGCAAGAGAAAATGAATAATAGAAGGTACCTCAGAGGTCATCTAGTTCAACCCCTACTAAATGCAGAATCTTCTAAAGTATTTTGGACAGATGGCTATGCAGCCTCTGTTTGAAGACCTCAAGTGAAGGGAATATTCCTGTCAGGAAATTCTTCCTAAGATTTAACCAGAATCTATTTCCCTACACTGTAGTTTCAACTCAATGGATCTGGGCCTGCCGTCCTGCAACAAGTCCTCTCCCTCTTCTATATAACAGTCCTTTAGATATTTGAACACAGCTATCACAGCTCCCATCAGTTTCTCTTCTCTGAATATGCTCCATTTTGTTGATGTCCTTTTAATTTTTAATTTATTTAATTAGGTGTATATGGCTGACCATCTCGCAAAATGGCTCTGGACAGCCAACACAATAAAAACATCAATAATATAATAACACAAAAATAAAGCAAAAAATATGGCCACCAAGGATAAACCGGTCAACAGCAAATTTGTACAACTCATGAGCAAAACTTCCCCCCAACCCCCATGCCTGAGAGAATCCCCATAGATTTGTAATCTACATTAATCAGAAGTTGTCATTTCCTCATTATTTACTCATGGCCTTACGTATGAAGATTCTATTACATTTAACAATCTTAACTGGGAGCATGATTAAAAGCTCTGTAGGACTCTGTAGGGGCGTGGTGGCTCAGATGGTAAGACGCCAGGCTTGTCGATCGGAAGAAAATCAGCTTGGGCATTTTAAAGAAGTTCACTGCTTTCCTTTCTTCCCAACATAATCCACACTTTCTGATGAATCTGTCAATGCATCTTACAATTTGGAAGTCTAAAAGTAAAAGAAAGTCAGTAAGGCTCACTTCCTCAGTATTTCATAAGCAATATTGCAACAGATGATAAGAAAAAGAGAACCAGTGTCACCTCGTCACACTCTCATTAGCCCTGGCAAGAATTTGGAAGAATCTACCCCTCAAATCAAGGGGCGTGGTGGCTTAGCGGGTAAGACGCCAGGCTTGTCGATCGGAAGATTGCAAGTTTGGAGGTTCGAATCCCTAGCCCCGCGTGACAGAGAGTGAGCTCCCGCACTCGCCCCAGCTCTTGCCAACCTAGCAATTCGAAAGCATGCAAATGCAAGTAGATGAATAGGTACCACTTCGGTGGGAAGGTAACAGCGTTCCGCGTGCCTCATGCCGGCCACATGACCGCGGAAGCGTCTTCGGACAACGCTGGCTCTTCGACTAACAAACGGAGATGAGCACCGGTCCCTAGAGTCGGACACGACTGCACAAATGTGCGGGGGGTACCTTTACCTTTACCTTAGGACTAAAATAAATCTTTATTAGTTTTGTTTGTTTTGTTATCTTAACTATACAATTGATGGAGGTGGAGAGGACAGGAATAATGTTTGAAAATAAAGCTAAATAATGCATTGTCTACGAATTTGGGACCAACTCTTAACAAAAGAGTTTCCTGTTCTAAAAAATATAGCAGATATATCAATATCAGAAAAACTATCTTCAAAGATCCCATCTGCAATTTAAATTCTTACATTCGAAGCATAGAATTATCACCTCAGTGAGGTATACATGTAGCATGTACAAAGTACTTTCATATACTGTATAGGATCATTGTCACATTCACAGTAAAGAGCTGAATAATTCCTGTTTGCAGGGTGGGAGAAAGCAACAGGAAGGAAACCTCTCTTGAACAATGGGAGGAAATGGAAGAATTGAGTTGGGGGGGGGGCAGCAACAGCCAAGGAGTTGCAGGAGTTGCTTCATTTGTGGGAAGTTACCCATTTCTGGACTGTTCTCCAAATAGGAATGTGAAGGATATCTTGGAGCTCTTCTGTCGCATGATCAACTGTGACTATTATTAGTGAAGAGAAGGGTAAGTGTTGCATATCAATATATCCAGATACCACAGTCAAGATCCAGTTTTTCTCCATAGAGAAAAATGATAGAGGCTTCCAAGACAGCAGGAAAGAAGAAGTGGCAGGGATTACCAAGGCACTCTGATAAAGGATCATGGCTAGGAAATCATTAAAAAGTCCTGCTTCAAATCTTGTCATTACCATGGTTCCACCATGTAACACTTTAATTGTTTGAATGGTCTGCTGGTACAGGTAGTTATTTATAAAAATAATAAAGGCGGGATAAAAATAAATAAATAAATAACATGACTAATGGTCAGCAAAGCTATCCACTGTAAATTTAGCTACAATTTACAAAATTAGTTTTATCTGTTCTAGGTTGCTCCACAGATAATCATGACCAGAACAAGAGCAGGACTTGAAAAATATTTAGGAAGATGGTAAAAGCACATTTCTTTTGTCAAGGATATAATAATTAATTACTTTAATGACTGGTTTTGATTTTGATTTTGATTGCATTAATTTCATTATGTCTCATAAACTATTTTTTATTGGTGTAAGCTATCTTGATCACTGGAATAAACAGAAAGGTGGGGTATAAATTCAAAAATAAATAAATAAATAGCAGAACACTATTCTCCCATAGGCTACCATGAGAAAAGATATTGGAAACTTTTCTTTTGTTTTTCAACAGAATGGGTTGTCATTGTTTATGAGGTGATGAAGCTATAGGAATAGCTACACAAATTCTGAGTTATGCTCCTTTAAAATCTATTTAATTTTTTAAAAAGCCTGTTACTTTGTGACAGAATGTGAGCCCCTTGTAAGGAACATCCATGCCAAATTTCAGGTCTTGTACAAAAATAAATGGTATTTATAAGGAAAGATGGTGCCCCTTCCTGAAGGTGATAGAGATAATTGCTGGGGTTAAGCTGGAAATTTTAAGTGATTAACTCACTGGCCTTGTCCATAAAATAAATCAGTCACTAGCCTAAAGTTACTCACAAAACAGTGGGGGACAATGAGGTGGAGCAAATATAAAACCTAGGCTTTGGGGGACTGAGATGACCAATGATGATCTGATCCAAAGGGTTACTAATTTTACAGCAATCTTGTCAGCCACTGAATCAGTACCCCCACCCCCCACCCCAATGATATTTTATAGTAAGGTTACTATTCTTTGCAATATGCAGAAGCTCTACAGAAACAGTTTGGCACAGAAGTTTCTTGGAGTCCAGAATAAGAACGTTAAACCGGTTCACTTTGGTGGGATAAATTAGCATCAGTTCTGAATGTTGGGATCTTGTCTTGGCCAAACTGATGCACAACAGTATTTAGGAGTTAAGAAAGGATGGATAGAATGGTGCTTAAGCTGAACTTAGACTTTTTCTTACCTCATAGTTGCTCAAGCAACCTTTGGTTTAGGAAAGATGTAGTAAAATGCTGTAAATGTTTGTAATTGATTTGATTTTATAGCCTGCCTTTCTACTCAGAGTACTCTAGCGAGTACTCATATATATTATAATTATTATTATTATAGTATAATATAATATAAGAGTAATATAGTATAATATAAGAATTTGGGGTGACTTGGCAGGGTTTTAGAATTTTAAATATTTGCTTGTTTGTTTGTTTGTTTGTTTGTTTGTTTTTAAACCATTCTATACCAAAGCTTTGGTGTTCTGGCTCAGAAAATGCTTGACCTTTGTACAAAATGGGGTCATTTGGGGCTAAGGCATTTAATTCACCCGTTCCGTGATTTAAATCCTCTTCCTCTCTTATGTGGTTGGGCAGTAAGTACCACAGTTCAAAAGGAGATTTTAGAAAAACATGGCACTTCCTTGAGAAAAAAAGGGGAGTACAGTGGAGAGAGAGAGAGATCCATATTTGCTATCAGTACAATCATACTACATTGTCATCCCGATTCTCTTTTTGAGTGATTTTGTGTGTGATATTGCTCTCTCTTGCAAATGCCAAATTGATTAGTTTATTCCTTTCATCATACTCACTCAGTTTAATCTTCTTTCAATCTGTTTATGCATCTATCTGCCCCTCTCATTTCCTACCTTTATTCCCCTCTGTCTTTTCACACTGTTATCTTTTAGTTTTTTCACTTGTACTAATTTTTATGCAAACTCCTTGCTCCCAAGCATAATTTTTAATTGTTTTTTTTTAATTGTGTAAGCTGTGTAAAATTTTAAATAAAGCAGATGGGGATCTTTCCCTTATATGTATTATTTGCCTCCATCTTATTTTACCCCTACTGATGTACATGTGCGTGTTAGTATATCAGAGAGGATTAAGAAAATGGTTCAACAAATGTATTGGGAACTTTGAGAATGTTGGGCATATGCCCCGTACCATTCTATGAAATGTGGCATGCTTCATAATGGTCCAATTTACCTGCAGTTTTTGTCCCATTTGAATAAAAAGTAGAAATGATACATATAAATGATATGCATGTATATTTTTCCCATGCTAGATAATAGAAGATGAAGCTCCATTTTCCCGATTCCTGCTCCTGAATCAAGACTAGTCAGAATAGACTACTCCATTGACAGAAATAGGGTTGAGCTACTTCTGGCACTAAGGATCCAGCCATGAAGCAGTTTGGATGGACTTCACAGAGCCCAAGCATGTATGATCTGACACAGAGAAAAGGCAAATGGGAAAAGTGTTAAGCAACACTTTCATTTTATCTATTTTCTTTTTCCAATCTTTATTTTTGCCCCCTGGAAAATAGTTAACTGCAGGACTTTTGTTGCATATGATGTTTAGTTAGGTTAGGCTTGGTGATCTGAGGGCTCTATCCTTTCCATAAATCATGACTAATTTTGTAATTTCCCATCTTCTGCAAAACACCATGTGATGACATGCCATTAATCCACAAAGGAAAGACAAAAAGGCAATTATGATGATCAAGAAAGAACCTTTTTCCTTAAATTTATTTATTTATTTATTTATTAAATTTCTATGACCGCCCATCTCCCCCTCAAGGAGGGACTCTGGGTGGTTCACAACCAAACAACATCATTAAAATACAAGAAATACAACAATAAATATATAAATACAATAAAATCCAAGTGGCAGATTGTTCTTACAGTGACGCTAAAAATATTTAAAATATTTAAGGCGGCTCTAAGAAATCAGCCATCCCCAAGAGTGACCACTTTCCTTCTTGCCCCAGGCGAGATCACAGAGCCAAGTTTTTAATTTTTCCTGAAGTCCAGGAGTGAAGGGGTCTGTCTTATCTCTGGGGGGAGGGTGTTCCATAGGGCAGGCACCGCTGCAGAGAAGGCTCACCTCTGAGACCCCGCTAGATGGAATTCTTTCATAGAGGGGGTCCGCAGCATGCCCTCTCTGCAAGATTGGGTGGGACGGGACGATGTAATGGGGATGAGGCGGTCAATCAATATTGATTGATCATGAAAACATATGGCCCAGGGAGGAGACTTTCTAGCTCTAGATTTTGATTAAATGTAAACAAATTTATGCAAATGAGGGGAGTTGGGTTAGGATGGTGAATCTATCAACATACAGTAAAAAGATGTATTGAGAAAAACTGTTCCATATAAAGGGCTTGTGCTGGTGATGCAATAAGAGTAGGAGACATTTTTACTCTGTCCGAGAGCCTGTGTTATTTGCTAATTGCACTAAATGTGTACAGGAGTTCCTTTCTAGGTATGGTTTACTGTGAATTGCCTCATCTCATGCCCTCAACAAGTTGTAACAGAGATCACGAACCCTTCCTCCTATTTTTCTCACTGTCAAAGTACCTTACTCTTGGAGAATCTTGTATTTTTAAAATAGATTTATCTTTTCCTTCAGAGGATGGGATTCTGAATGTTCCACCCACACTCCAGTGGAAAACTAGAAAGGAGATTCGTTCTCCGTTTCACTGCAGAGTAGTTGGCTAAAAGTACTCTGTAACAGTTGGCCTTCTTTTCCTGGGAAAGGAAGGTCTCTATTGAGGACAGTGTTCAATATTTTTTTCTAGGAATCCTTTGTCACAAACAGAATATTAGCCATGATAACTAGGCTGAGTTCAGGGAATAGCAATTTGAACTCTTTATTTGAACTGAGCATATATCTGTTTTTCCCAACCAACAGGAACCAAAAATGAGAATTCAGACTAGAGAAACTAATGTATTTATTCTTTTTCACTGCTCCCAGATTTAGTATAGATTACATTGCTCTTGCAATTTTTCAGTACCAAGTTTTTCACTGTTCCTTTGGTGTCCCACAGATTGTAGGTTGAGAAGTTCATTTCCTTCCTTGCTAAACTGACATGCATCCTTTGTGTCACATGGACTCTGATATTGCAGACTGGCTCGCCATCATTCATCTGGAAAGCTATCAAGATACCTTCAAACAACACGGATATGTCTTGGTGAGAGATGTGATCTCATTCAGTAAGGAGGACCTACAGAAGCTTGGTATCACGGCTACTGGCCACTGCAAAAGGATTCTGAATTTAGTACAACAAACCTGTCTGTTTGTGGAGAACAAAAGTGGGCACATGGCAGAAGATTCCCATTCTAGGTCAGGTGAATTTAAATATTCTCTGGATAGACCTGTGATAAAGAATGAAGAAATCTTGGCAAAAACTATTTCTGACTCTGAGGTTGACCATGATTCAGCCAGTCACCTCCAACATTCACTTCTGAATAAAGAGTCTGCTTATCCTGTAGCGAAGCCAGTACCCAAACCCAGAACTGTATTCCCACATGATCACAGAACAGCCAAACTACAGCCAGTCTCATTGTCAATACTGCTACCTGTTCATAAACCCACTTTTTCTTCTGAACAACCTCAAGGAGCATGTAATATTCAAGAGGGATTTGACCAAGAAAAATGTACCACAAATGCTCAAAAGCTTGAGATAACCTCAAAAGACCAAGTCCCTACTGGAGCTTCTCAGAGTAGGCCAATAGAGAATAACTCTGGAACTGTTATTCAGCCCTTCGTTCACATGAATGAAATGAGTAGTGAAAACAAGAGTTTGTCTAAAACTTTGTCCTTTCCTTCTACCCCCAAATGTTCCAGCTATAACAGCCAGTCTATGGACGCCAAGCCAACCACATCAATTTCACCTGCTAAGAAAATGCAGGCAGAGACTGTGTTAATTCCATCTGTCCTCATTCAGTCAGCCTCCCCAGAGGATAAGAAAGAGATGGTATCAGATGTTACTTTTCCCTTGCCAGCTAAAAGAGTAGAAATGAAGGAGAGCCTGAGAAGTGTGACTAGCACACAGCATTCTGAAACAGTCCTGCAAAATGGAAATTTTAACATGGAGAAGGCTGGGTAAGTATACATGCTCTTCCCAGCAGTATAGTTTATTCCTTTCAAGAAGTCACTTAGAAAGGCCTCAGCTAGAGTAGGAAGACTGTGTGTGTGTGCGTCTGTGTCTGTGTGTACACACGCACAAATGCATGCACTCATGTATGTATATACCAACTACTACTAGTAGTAATAGATTAGGAAGGGGATACTCTGGCTATTGAAATTTCAGGTACTTCTGCATCCTACCTTCTTTAGAATTACTGATTGGATCCCTGTTCAACCTTGCAGACAACTGGGCTTCTTCAGAGTTTCATAGGTTTAGGGCAGGGATGCATAATCGAATCCCCCAAAGCCTTGATTCTGAGCTCCCCCAATAGTTCCTGCCAAATTTTTATTGTGACAGAAGGGAAAAATACATTGGAAATAATCCAATTAATTTGATTCAGATAATATTGATTACACTTATATTGAATCAAATATATTATTTGTTCCGATACATCTACTATTTTATCCTGATTCGTTTTTTAATGTGTCTTCTCTCCTCTATTACATATACTGTAAGTGCCAAATGCAGCCTTTAATCTTAAAAGAAAATTTTTTTCCTCTGGCCAAGGGCTTAAAAGGCTGGTCAGCAGCAAATGCTTTTTCATATTTTGAGAATAAGAGCTTCCACAGCTAATAAGCAATAATCTGGAACTGTGAAACCTAGCATACATGGAATGTTGGCTTCATTTAGGCTCATGGTTAGGTAGTACGATAACATGGAAGCCCAGCTAGTTTGACTCCTAACTACAGAGATGGCTGATACTTTTGCAGTCTTTTGTAGTCCTACCAACAGAAGGATTTATACCAGGAGAATTGTAGGGATCAGTATTAGATGGCTATATTATGAATGATGTCTTAGGGCTCACCCTCACATTCCCCCAACTGCATCTTGAAAGATGGTTTGCTAAACGTAAGGACACATCCTCAGAATGCTGCCTTTGTCTGAGGTTGCTTAACTTTGTATTTGGCCAATATGGTGATAAAGTGTTTACATCTTTCTCCTGATAAAAATCTTGCTGTATGCCCAATTTCTTTGGTGAGTATGCAGTCATGGGCTGAGATCTGCTAGCAACTGTGGGCCACTTTTGCCTGCAGCATACACCCCCCTCCATTCCAGTTGCTCGCCACTGCCTTCTGTGGCCATTTTGTTTTGTGCTGCTGCTAGACTAACATGACACCTGGCTTCCTCAGGCAGCTGCTTACATAGCAGCTGGCCAGTGCTGGTTTCCAAAGTGCAAGCCTGGTTTTATGCAGGCTCCCTATTAACACCTATTCACTGCTCTAGTGAAACAGAATATACCTTTTTCAAAGCATGTGTTCAGTGGTCCTGTGAGAGAACACTAGATCTCTCTTTTTTAAAAAATTAAAAACTAAATTAGCTTTCTAGGTAGATATATCTCACTGGGAAAGAAAGCATGATTCTGTTGCTACTCATGATTATGTATTGCTATCCAGCTGCTTTTTTGTATACCTTTGGTGGTGGGGATGTTCCCTCTCTGCCACCATTTTGCCTATTCAGCTCCCTCGCCAGTGCTTTTTCACATATCACTCACCATTCCAATGGAGCAGCAGCAGCAGAATCGCTAAAAAAAATAATGGCAAGTTCACTCCGCTGCTGCTTCAGCTGCATGCTGTTGACCTTAATAGCAGCTTTTGAAAAAGGGTACCTGGGTCATGGGGTGAATTGGAAGAGAACTCAGGTGGTCCTCTCCCTGTTTCGTCCCGTGCCCATCCACCACATCACCAACGTATCAGCCTGGTTTTGTTTTGGGAAAACTGTCTACTGCTCTCTTGGAATAATGCTAGATATGTGTTCAGAACCAGCCCAAGTAACAACCCACTCCCATGGAGTACCTCTGTGCCAGTGGCATATCCTTGGACAACTTGAAAGCTGGCATAGGACATCTGTTTTGCTTTCAATATGATTGTGAAATGATCAACACAGCTGTAATAGCTTCTATTGAAAGAAGAGTCCCAGACCTCTGATTCTCAGGTTCCCATTATCCATGGCACCACAATGTTAAGCAGAGTTATTGCTGGTTGTTTTTCCCACCCATCAGGTAGCAGTAGGAATGCTGGTGGGAGGAGAAACAAAAGCACCAATCACTGACCTTATCTTGTCTCACATTAAAACTGTAGGGACAGTATCACTTGTTACTGAATCAGGATTACCTATTGGGACAGAGTAAATTTATGTAGGGATTTTTTTTGTGCCACCTCATAGACTGAAGGAAAGTGTGTTAAAGCAGCTGTCTGGATAAGCCCATAGTGTGGTGCCTGGATTTAAATTTAGAATTTAAAATTTAGTTCACACTGCAGGAAGCCTAAGCTACCTAAGAGTGCTTTTCAGAAATACGGTTCTTCGATGAATATATCTTCAATAGGATGACTATAAATCTAAAATAAAATATTCTCTCCCTTTTCATAGCTCCCTGGGACAGTTCTGCTTGGGTACCCAACATTCACCTGAAGAACTTGGTAGCAATTCAAGTGAGTGAAGACTGTGGTTCTCTTGGACACTAATGGGAAGGGGGCAGGGTGGGGTAGATTTTTCACCTAAGATTGTAAACTCTAGTGCCCTGCTTCTTGTTTTTCCTTAGTTAATATAGCACAAAAGTAGCTAAAAGCATGGGATCAGACAGGAAAGCGTGGCTTGTAATTCTTCTAAAACTAGAAGCTCCTGGGTGAAAAGACCCTGTTGTAGATATTCCTCCATACCCCTTATGGACTCAGTAAATCAGAGGTAGCTTAGAACTTGGGTAATGCTAACTATGCTCTCATAACAAAAAATTACAGAAGCATAGATTTAGCAAAGGGTATATCAAGTCCAACCCACTGCTCAGTGCAGGAATGCAAATGAAAGCATCCCTGAGAGAATTATCTAGCTTCCGCTTGAACATACAGTATACAGCAAAGAGGAATCCACCACTTCTTTGATTAATAGGCTACACTATTTTACTGTTAGGATTTTTTTTTCTAAAATTCAATTGTAATCTGCCTTCCTATAACCATGCCATTATTCCATATCATCAAATGGAATGGAGGACAGGTCTTGACCTTCTCTGTGATTCTGTATTTGAAGGATGCTATGATATCACTCTGTTGTTTTAGAGCTAAGCATTCCCAGTTCCTTCGCTCTCTCTTATAGACTTACTAGTTTCAAATCCCTGGTCATTCTCATTGCTGTCCTCTGAACTTTCTTAAAGTGTGATGCCCAGAACTGAACATGGTGCTTTAGGTGGGATCTGCCTCTGACTACACTTAAGTATGAAACATTTCTTTTCATATCAGGATTCCAGGATTATATCATCTCTTCCCTCAATGGTTTTGCAGTTTCCGTTTCTTCAACTAGCTCTTCCCTGTTGGTTGGTGTTAAGTTTGGGAGAGTTGATCCTCCATCCTTTGAAAGAAAAAGTTGTCAACAACAAAAGTTAGAAACTTCCTGGAATATTTGTCTTTCAGTTTGTCTTTCAACAAATGTCAGAGTAATTAAAGGCTCTTATCACTACTATTAACGCCTCTTTGAATACTCATGGGCAGACTCCACGGACCTACATGAAAGATGTACTTTGAAAGATGAGCCATTTGCTTTTGGAAAGCGTCATCTACATCTTTTCCTTGGTTAGGCAGTCAGTAGCGGACACCAAATATTATTTTTATTTGTTCCACTACTTATTTTAACCCACATGCTCTCTACAGTATTTCCAGGTTCAGTTCACTTGGATTTCTGAGCAGGACTAGATACTGTTACTGTACAGTTCAACTCCTGTCAGGCTTCCCTTGGTCATACTAAACCAGAAGTCTTGCAGACAATTATTCAAGGACATTGTTCTTTTGGTAAATAGATTTATTGCAAGAACTAAGAATGGCATTAAAGAAAAAGTCTGGCAAGTTCCAAGTATAAAATGCAAGCTTTCTTTGTAGCATAAGCGAGGTTCAATTTTTGCACTTTTCTCATATGCCTGTACAGTTCAATGGGCTGAGAGCCTCATGCCTTTAGGTAGGAGGAGGACCTGTGCCTTGCTGTCCTGTTCTGACTAAGACTTGACACAGGAAGCGATGGTAACATTCTTTATTTAACAATAAGGGATATAGGAAAGGTTAAGTGGTTGATAACTCACAAATGCAAGGTGGCAAGGCAAGGCTCTGAGGCAAGAGTTGGCGCGGCAGCAAAGCAAGGCTCTGAGGCCAGGTTTGGCGCAGCAGCAAGGCAGGGCTCTGAGTCGCGATTCACTCCAGCGGAAGGCGTTTGTGTTGCGTATTGTGAACGGTTGTCTCTGACAACCGGCTCTGGCTTCTGGCCTTTTTTATATCTTTGGCTTTCCCACCTTTTACGCGCAGGAGCCAATCGCCCCTCTCGCTGCTCAGCCCGCTTTTCCAGCCTCCTTTCTTGCGCGCCGATAGGTGGCAGTGAAACTGCCTCCTGTCTTCAATCGGTGGCTCTGGATCTCTTGTTTTTTCTGCGATCGGCTGGTCCTCCTCAGACTCAGCCTCCATCCTGACACTATCCCCCCCCCGCAGGACCCACTCCCCCCCCCCCCCCCGCATTTGTGGTCTGGGCTTGTGCGGGTATTGCTGATGAAATTGCTGTACTCTCGGTGCATGTACATCCGTGGAGTCTTCCCATGAGTATTCATCCGGTCCATACCCCCTCCAGTCAATTAAGTATTGGAGGCGGCCTCAGTGTACACAGGAGTCCAGAATGGGGGCAACTTCATACTCAGTCTCGCTGTTAATGACGACTGGGGGAAGCAGTTGTTTCATGGTCCTGAGCGGACTGGGCATCAAGGTGGGGATTAACAGAGACCTGTGGAAGACGGGGTGTACTTGAATGTGAGGCGGGAGGGTTAGGCGGAAGGTTCCAGTAGATGGCCTCTACTGGAAACGGTCCCAGGAAGCAATGATCTAACTTTCGGGAAGAGCATGAGGAAGCCAAATGCTTCATAGACAGCCATACCAGATTGCCGACCTTTAGCAATGGTCCTGCCTGTGCCGATCGGCGAACGGTTTGTAGTCCTCCTTAGCCTTTTTCAGCTGTTTGCGGAGGACCTGGTGACTGGCCTGAAGTTCTTGGAGGAATCAGTGAGCGGCCGGCATGAAAGAGTCTGGGGATGCTAAGGGAAATAGACACGGATGGAAACCATAGTTGGCTAGAAATGGGGACATTTTGGTAGAGGTATGCTGGGCTTATGTTATAATGCTGGGCTTATGTTATGTTATGTTATGTTATGTTATGTTATGTTATGTTATGTTATGTTATGTTATGTTATGTTATGTTATACGCGAATTTGGCCATTGCTAGCAGATCTGCCCAATTGTCTTGTTGGAAGCTGACATAACAGCGCAGATACTGTTCCACGATGGTGTTCACTCGTTCTGTACCCCTGTCCGATTCTGGATGATAGGCTGACAACAGATGGCCTTGAATGTTTAAATTCCTAAGTAGCGCCCTCCAGAACCGAGCAATAAACTGTGAACCACAATCGGATACCACACTCTTCGCTAATCCACAAAGCCTAAATACATGCTGGATGTACAGGCGTGCCGTCTCTCACGTGGTCGGCAACCCGTCGCAGGCGATGAAGCACACCATTTTTGTCATGGCATCCACCACTACCAAAATGGTTGTGGCACTTTGGGATTTTGGAAGGTCTATGATGAAATCCATAGATATGGCCTCCCACAGTTGTCCCAGTGTGGGTAGCAGCATTAACAGGCCAGGAGGTTTTCCCATTTGGTTCTTGGCTCTGCGACACTCTGGACAGGATATTACATACTGTTTTACGTCGTCCCAGATATGTGGCCACCAGAACTCGAGATCAAATTCAGAGTCTTGAAAAACCTGAAATTGCCTGCAGCAGGGTTGTCATGGCAGAGATGCAGGGCTAGTTCTCTCAGTCTTCCTGGAGGCACGTAATAGCGCCCTTGGAATCATGGCTTGGGCCACTAACGCGGAAGTCCTCGGGGCCTGTAGGTGGATGGTAACTGACAGTTTGAGGGGCATGAGGTGGGGCAATTGGGCTTGGCTGGCTGCCAATCTAACCCAGCCAAATTGCCCTTTTAGGCTGGGCGGAGTCCGTTTCCCGATGGTGGTGCGGGTTTACTCCTGGCAGGGCAGTTTGTAGCGAGATGTCCCGAACCGGCGCAGTATAAGCAGAGGCCCTCTTGTCGGTGTCGATCTTTCTCCACCTGTGTGAGGTGAGGTCACGCCCCTTCCAACTGCATGGGCTCCTCTGAAGATGCTCGAGTCACTGGAGTGTGCGGAGAGATGGATGGGGGCATGGAGCCGCGTCGCCTGGCCCTTTGCTGCTGCAGGTGTCCGTCAATACACAGGCAGAGATGCATCAGGGCTTGGAGGGTCTGTGGACAGTCTGTGCGGGCCAACTCATCCAGGATCTCCGAAGCCAGCCCCTCCTGAAACTGGTCCAGCAACGCTTCCTCATTCCATTTCAAGTCCTGTGCAATTAGCCGAAAATCACTAACGTCCTTGCCACAGTTCTCGCAGACGCCAGCTGGTGGACTGTGCCTTAACTAGGTCTTCATACATTAACTGTAGTTGCCGGCAGAATTCGTCAAAATCGTCCAAGAGTGGACTTTGCTGAATAATCAGAGGCGAGGCCCATCGTGTGGCAGTTCCTGACAATAGGCTTATCAAGAAGCCCACCTTATGCCGGTCAGATGGGAATTCTTCAGACCGAAGACTTAGGTAAAGCTTGCATTGGGCAAAAAAGGCTGGAAATTGAGCCAAAGTCCCATCAAACTTCTCCGGGGCCAATACAGGGTATTTGTGCCGCTAGGTGGTCAGGACGGGCGCAGAGGCCTGTTGAGCCTGGAATTGTGCCCACTGACTGGTTAAGATGGTGACCTGCTGAGTGAGCTGCACATTCTCCGTCGCAAATTGCTCCATGATGCCTTGTTCTGAGGCCACAACACTTTTTTTTTTAAAAAAAAAATCCTCCCCTTGGGGATTTTAGGTTGGAGACAGTGTGTCCTGTTCTGACTAAGACTTGACACAGAAAGCGATGGTAACGTTCTTTATTTAACAATAAGGGATACAGGAAAGGTTAAGTGGTTGAGAACTCACAAATGCACGGTGGCAAGGCAAGGCTCTGAGGCAGGGTTTGGCGCGGCAGCAAGGCAGGGCTCTGAGTCTCAATTCACTCCAGCAGAAGGCGTTTGTGTTGCGTATTGTGAACGGTTGTCTCTGACAACCGGCTCTGGCTTCTGGCCCTTTTTATATCTTTGGCTTTCCTGCCTTTTATGCGCAGGAGCCAATCGCCTCTCTTGCTGCTCAGCCCACCTTTCCAGCCTCCTTTCTCGTGCGCCAATAGGTGGCGGGGAATCTGCCTCCTGTCTGTCTTCAATCGGTGGCTCTGGATCTTGCTGCTCATGGCTCTCTCTTGTTTTTTCCGCAATCGCCTGGTCCTCCTCCTCGGACTCGGACTCGGACTCAGCCTCCATCCTGACACTTGCTTTAGTAAGGATCAATCTGATCTCAGGCTGTTTGCCTCTGTCCGTGACCTATCTCGTCTCCACATCTTCACTTTCTATTGTTTCTGTTCTTTTTGAACAAATTATATCCTTCAATTGCTATATTCCAGTTATGAGAATCATCTCACATGTCTTCATCATACCTATTAAGTCATGTTTATCTGCCTGACTTCAGAGACTTCAAGCTCCTGTAGGGTATTTCTCTATTCTGAGTGTTAGTATATAGAAAATGAAGGCCGTTAATTTTAGAGCAATGTTCTTTCTGAATTTTCATTGAGTGGTTCAACAGGTCCCATTGTTAATTCTGCTGTTCAAGCTTGCCTTGCTTTGGCTGAACACATTTTACCAGTCGTCGTTACTCTGCAGTGTAACAAGAGTGGGCAAATGATAAAACCTGCATCGTGACATTACGTTGCAAAACCTGCAACATTATATACTTGCCTCAGATATCATGATGCAAGGCCGTACGGATGGGGTTTGCATCATGACCTCACTGTGTGCATGCTGGCATTTTGACATAACCTGCTGATGCTTTTGTTGGGAGGTGCAGTTTGTCTCATGTCATCATCCAGAGAACTCAGACCATGGTCCCAGAAACCAAATCTCTCTCATCAATATAATTTGCTGTGTTCTTCTTCCCCTTTTCCCTTCCCCAGAGAATTTTATGAGCAAATAATAGGATGGGCACCCATCATCAATTCTCAAATTTACCATGTTATCTGGGAACAGTTTGATCCTGTTGCACCTGAGGAAGTAGACAGGATCCTTCGGACTGTGAACGCCACCACATGCCAGCTTGACCCTTGTCCCTCCTGGCTGGTGAAATCGGCCAGTCAGGTGACATGTGGATGGGTCCAGGCGATGATTAATTTGTCCTTGAGTCCTTGAGTCAGGGGGTGTTTCCGGAGGCCTTTAAGGAGGCGCTGGTGCACCCCCTCCTCAAGAAGCCGTCCCTGGACCCTACCATCCTGGGCAACTTTCGCCCAGTCTCCCACCTTCCCTTTTTGGGAAAGGTGGTTGAGAAGGTGGTGGCGTGGCAACTCCAGAGGATTCTGGAGGAAACGGATTATCTAGACCCCTTCCAGTCAGGTTTCAGGCCGGGATATGGGACGGAGACCGCATTGGTCGCGCTTATCGATGATCTCTGGCGAGAGCGGGATGGAGGGAGTGCGTCCATCCTAGCTCTCTTAGATCTCTCAGCGGCTTTTTGATACTGTCGACCACGGTATACTTTTGGGACGGCTCAGGGAGTTGGGGGTGGGCGGCGTAGTTTTGCGCTGGTTCGCCTCCTTCCTCCAGGGCCGTTCCCAGTCGGTGTTGATAGGGGAGGAGAGAGCTGACCCGCGGCCCCTGATTTGTGGGGTGCCGCAGGGGTCGGTTCTCTCTCCTCTCCTGTTCAACATCTACATGAAGCCACTGGGCGAGATCATCCGTCACCACGGGATGAGGTATCACCAATATGCTGATGATACCCAGTTATACATCTCCATCCCGGGTGAAGTAGGTGATGCGGTCGATGCCTTATCTCAGTGTCTGGAGGCTGTGGGGGTCTGGATGGGGAACAACAGGCTTCAACTGAACCCTGGTAAGACGGAGTGGCTGTGGATTGATGGCCCCGCTAGATCCGGGAAGTTGTCATCTTTGGTTCTGGGTGGGGTGGCACTACCTCGCTCGGATCCAGTGCGGAATCTGGGGGTCCTCCTGGACTCGCGACTCCTGCTCGAAGAGCAGGTGGCAGTCACGGCCAGGAGGGCCTTTGCACAGCTTCGTGTTGTGCGCCAGTTACGCCCTTTCCTGGATCAGGAGGCCCTCCGAACAGTCACTCACGCCCTTGTCATATCCCGTATAGATTACTGTAATGCGCTCTACATGGGGCTACCCCTGAAGAGTATCCGGAAGCTTCAGCTGGTTCAAAATGCTGCGGCGCGAGCAGTTATGGGTGCCATGAGATCGGCACATGTTACACCTCTGCTACGCGAGCTGCATTGGCTACCAGTTTGCTTCCGGGTCCAATTCAAGGTGTTGGTGATTACCTTTAAAGCCCTACATGGCATAGGACCAGGGTACCTGAGGGACCGTCTCGTCCCAATAACGTCGACCCGCCCCACCCGTGCATGCAGAGAGGGCATGCTTCGGACCCCCTCAACAAGAGAATTCCATCTAGCGGGGTCCAGGAGGCGTGCCTTCTCTGCGATAGCGCCCGCCTCGTGGAATATCTTGCCCCCAGAGGTGAGACTGGCCCCTTCACTCCTGGCCTTTCGGAAGGCCCTTAAGACCTGGCTCTGCCGCCGGTCCTGGGACGACAGAGGCGGCAGTGCCTCCTGGGGTTGGCTGGCCCCGTAGTGGTATGGTCCATCCTGCGGTCCCCCCTTCTTGGATTTTATGTAATTTATTATTATTATTATTCGATGTATTTTAGATACTGTTTTTGTATTTTTAAACTTTCAATTGTTGTAACCCGCCCAGAGTCCCTTGCAAGGGAGATGGGCCGGGAATAAATTGAAATAATAAAATAAATAATAATAAATAAAATGTCTAATTTTTCATGGGAAAAAGAAGAGCCACAGAGACTCTCGTTGGAACAGCATCACTAGAAGCAGGAGGTTTTTCTAATTGTTAAAACAAAACTTCCGTCCTTCCTGTGTGCCTATAGCAATCAATTTCACAAAGTTCTCTCTGCTATGAAGGGGTCCGTAAGAGACAGACACACAAGATTTTTCTTTCTATTTTGCATTTTTGTTCTGAACAAATTAGACTCTGGAGAACTGCACTGAAGTCTCTTTTCTTTACCTTTTTACTTTTGAAGTCATTATTGCTTTTCCAACTTTGTTTACCCTCAGATGCTGTTGATGAGTTCATCAGCCCCTACTGTGAGAGTATGTTTGGACTTTGCTGGTCCACCCAGGGGCAGGTGAGGATACCTTGGGCTCTTTTGCTAATTGTGTTCTTCCCTTCCAGACAGTTGCCTGTCCCAGCCTTGGCTGGTGGAGGAGGGAGTGGGAGGAGGGAGCAGGGAGAGAAGCAGATGTCTAACTATGTATAAACTGATGAGATTGGGATAGACTGTGTGTGCCAGATGGAAGGCTGGAATTTAATGGAGAGCTCAAAGAAAATGTCAACTGAGATGTCTAGAGCAGTAAGAGAAATTTAATACTGGGAATTATTAGGAGAAAAAACAGTAAGGATCACCATGCTCCCAAAGTTAGATACAAGTAATAGGGAATGGCCATGCCTTCAGGCCCAAGTTTTTTTGATTTCCTAGATGGAAATATAAAGCTGATTTAGACCCCAGTAAGAAAGTTCCATCAATTTATGCACAAAGAAAAAGAATCATAGAGTTGAGCAACTGGCCAAGAAAAATTAGTCATTCCTGTGTCTGCTTTAATATTTTTCTAGGATTCAGCAACTTCTGAATGTCAAGACTATGAAGATGTACGAAAATGTATAACAAACCAGAGGAGGGACCCCATGTAAGTGGTCTGTTTTCTTTTCTGCCTATATATGTTATGCATGATTCCTTCCCTAATATGCAAGGTTAATATGCAATGCAATTGTTTAATATGCAATACAAGTTTCATGGAGCATACAGATATAATGATCGTCCTTTAGCCCAGGTTTTTAACCCATATTTCATCCATTTGTTCTTTAAACGTAGGAAGAAAGAGCCAAGTCAGAACAACAATTCTCAAGAGCTAAGGGCAGCACAGGTTTTAAGGATTCTCAGTGAAAAGGAGCGAAGTCCTATTCCCATGACATGGAATTTGGTCTTCTAGAAAACAAAACAGCTAAATATTTTAGAAAATTCTATCTGAGCTTCTGATTTATAATTAGCAATTAGAATTTGCTCTGGAATTCCAGTGCAAAAATAACAGCAAAAAGATGTGCACCATAAACAGATGTGCTATATAATAACTACATGTATCTTCATAATTACCATTTTATTGTGGATAGAGGATGGGAGAAATAAGGAGACGCTGGAGTGGGTGGGACAGAAATGTTGAAGCCTTATCTATCTGATGGTATGAGCAAGATAACATGGTATATGACAGATGACCATTTAACCTCAGTTTGGAGACCTCCAGTGAAAGAGAACTTACTACTTCAGTGGCAACCTTTTCCATAGCTGATAGTTGAAACCGTCACAGAGTTCCTCCTGACGTCTAGCCTGAACCTATTTCCTTGTAGCTTTAGTGCACTGGTTCTGGTTTGGGGCAATCTGATGAAGAGAGCCAGTTTGGTCTAGTGGTTAAGGTGCTGGGCTAGAAACCAGGAGACTGAGAGTTCTAGTCCCACCTTGGGCATGAAAGCTGGCTGGGTGACCTTGGGCCAGTCACTCTCCCTCAGCCCTAGGAAGGAGCCAATAGCAAACCAGGAGACTGAGAGTTCTAGTCCCGCCTTGGGCATGAAAGCCGGCTGGGTGACCTTGGGCCAGTCACTCTCTCTCAGCCCAACTCACCTCCCAGGGTGGTTGTTGTGGGGAAAATAGGAGGAGGAAGGAGTATTTGGTATGTTTGCCGCCTTGAGTTATTTATAAAAATAATAAAGGCGGGATAAAAATTAAATAAATAAATAAGAGAGCTGCAGCTCACGAACACCTATACCTTTTAATAAAATCTGTTAATCAGAAAAGGTGCTACCAAAGAACCAGATCAGACCTTTCACCATCACCAGAGAACCATCTCAGCATGAGCTTTATCCAACCCATTTCCCTCCAGATATGTTGTGCTACAACTCCAAGAATTTTGAACCATTGTGGTAAAAGTTTATGCTAGGTGGGTGTCACGTAGGTAGACCAGACCGGGAAATCAACTCCATAGGAAGGCTAAAACTACTTTTTTTTTAGATTGGCTATAATAACAGAATCTTGCCAGTTCGATTGTGCTGTACCTCCTCCTCCTCCTCCTCTTTATACTTCAGTGAATGAGGGAGGAGTCTGTCTGAGCCGCTTCCAGATGTTATCTCTTTCTGGACTTGAAAGATACTTCAGTCCCCTTTGCCTCGGTAACGGTTCCTGCATATTTCCATCAAGGTCGTCTTCCTTGCTTTTGACAGTGGGAATTCTGAGATAGAGTATCAGAACACCTTTGGAGGGCACCGGGTTGGGGAAGGCTACTCTGCACAGTTCAATCTCCCTCTTCCATTGGGGAAAGAATAATCCGTAAAATGGCTCACTATAGCTGTACCAGCACAAAAGCTTGAGATTTTAAAACACAGGTTTTAGAGGCACATTGTCCTTATAAAGCCTTTCATTTACCAATGTCAGTGCAGTATGAATGCTTGTCCTTCAGCTATAATTGTCAATATCTGGGGAGCAGCCATTCACTAAGGGGTTATTACACCTCTCATGGTTCTCATTTTTCTCATATTCTGTTTCTATTGCCTCTCTAAGCAGTATCTTAAGAATTACCTCTTTTGCTGGGAGTGCTTTTACTGTCCAAGGAGACTAGCTGGCCCCAAGTTACAACCGGAGAGGGATTTTATTTATTTATTTATTTATTTATTTATTTAATTTATTACATTTATATCCCGCCCATCTCCCCCAAAAGGAGGGACCCTGGGCGGTTGTGCGGATTTGTGCTTCTACCAGTTTCTGATTCATTAAACACAT
This sequence comes from Charina bottae, assembly GCA_023362775.1. Classification (NCBI taxonomy): domain Eukaryota; kingdom Metazoa; phylum Chordata; class Lepidosauria; order Squamata; family Charinaidae; genus Charina; species Charina bottae. Next base: position 4,321,043 of record JALMGJ010000043.1, on the reverse strand, counting down.
CTGACACCCATTCTTCCAGTGACAGAAATCCCAGGGGAGAAGATAAGAGTCCATCTGCTAAGAGGGAGGCTGACATCATCAGCTGTGTTGCTGAGAATGAGAACGAGGGCTACTCGACCGTGGAAGCTTCACCTGCAAAGCACTCCCCCTTCAGGCTCTCTGACCCCGTATATCCTGGTGAAAATTTAGACGACTTGACCATCTCTCCCTATGCCAGCTACACCTCTTTGTCAGAGCAGCCGCTCTCTGTGCTCAACGGCTGGCTGGACAAGCTCTCCCCACAGGGGTAGGTGACTGGCTGAAGGGACCCTGCCTTTTGGTCCTTCCCCCACTTTTTCTTTGTTTTCCATTAGCCTCCCCTGAATATGCTTCTTTGTAGGAAAATTGGCCATTGCTACATATACGTACATTATACATCGTACTATAAAGTTTATAATTCTGGTCTAAGACTGTAATAAAGATGTCATTTTGTAACGTTTATTTCAAAAAGACACATACAGAGATATGCATAATATTCCTTTAAACAAACTAATACATTTGCATATGGTTAAACAAATAAATAAACACTCTACTATTTGTAGGGCTGACCTTCTTCACTTACAGCTTTAAAAGCAGAGACAGCTGTGCTCTCCAGCAGTCCTTTAATAAACACTGTCATGTCCCTGGTGAACAGTTCTGGATTCAAGGAGCTCTCCTTTCATCCTCAATAGGAATTATGTCTTCCAACGACGTTTCGTAAGATTTGATGGGAAAAACCTCATGTATTTTAACAATGAGAAGGTGAGAACAGTATAACAGAAATTAATGTTAAGCAACTATACGTGTTGGGCTTAGAAAGGGAGTGGAGAAAAAAACATGGGAGGTTCTGGTTAATTGAAAGAAGAAGGTTGAGCCTAATCTAGGTAGACGGGAGAAATGGTGGAGGAAAGTTGATCTACGATCAAGATTGTGAGTTACAATTCTGCTATCTATCTCAACATGCCATAGTTTCTTAGATGTGTGCCTCTTTTCTAGAGCCTTCCTCTCCTCGCCACTCACTCCACTTACCCAGTATGGAATGGGGGTTAAGCTGGATTGTGGGAGTATGCTTCAATGTCTAGAACAGAGCTTTCCAACCTGTGTGTTGGGACACGTTAGTGTGTCGGCTGCAGTGTCTGGGTGTGTTGCGGCTGCTGCTGCCTCCGAGCCCTGCCAGGATTCCGTGCAGGTCCTAGTGCCTGCCTTGTGCCCTGCTGCCTCCAAACCTGCTGTGATTCCACGCAGGTCCTCGTGCCTGCCTTGTGCCCTTCTGTAAGAGTGTGTCGTGAAATGATGCATGTCTAAAAAGTGTGTCACCAACATGAAAAGTTTGGAAAGCTCTGGTCTAGAGTAACTTCATATTTTAAAAATAAATCTGACACAGACTTTCATTTAATATATGGATTTCTACCATATCCAATATTTAGGTTTTTCTCTACATAAGGTGTTAATATTTCAGTTTTACAGAACTTCTTAATTAGAAATTTCTTAAATTGGAACAGTCTCATAGTAGTATGGGCAGACTTTATCGTAGTTTACAATTTAATTTAATGATTCATACTGTGCTGTCCACTATTCCTGATATCTGTATTCTGCTTAGATTTTTATAGCAATTTTCAGGCTTTTAAAACTTTATTTATTTATTTATTTATTTATTTATTTATTTATTTATTTATTTTATATGACCGCCTATCTCCCCACATGGGGAACTCTGGGCGGTTCACCATAAATAATAAACTCAGTTATCGATAAAAAGTTAATGAAATATTGAAAAAGTGTAACTTTTTTGATACTTGTAAATCCCTCGTTTAGTCACCCAATTCTACTTTTATATCCTTTTTTTTTTGTTTGTTTTCCTTTTCTTTTAAGTATTTTTCTTAAAACGATTAATAAAAATATACAGTATATTTAAAAATAAACTGGATTAGCTTTCAGTGGGAAGAAAGTTCTAGAGGAAGAATGTCAGAGCAGAGCTCACTAACTGCCTGGGCTGTTGCAGGAACCGTATCCCAAAGGACTGATTCCTCTCTGCACCATCGGCATGGTGCGCTCCACCAAGGACAACAAATTCCAGGTCATCACCAAGCACAGGATTTTTGTCTTCCGAGCTGAAAGCGAAGGTATGAAGCCCCAGCCCAATCCCACCAAGCCTTTCTTCTCTTCTCGCTGCATCCGTTTCTCCACCTTCAGAGGCTCACCGTTCTCCTTTGCCAGGCAGCGCTTCTCTGTTTCTTAATGCTCACTTTTCTTCTCCTGTTCTTCTTTGGGGAATGAGAAAATGTAGGAAGAGCTAACTTTTCCTGGAGGTTTGCGTAGACCCCCTCTGAAGTCACTCTGAGGAATACTTGTAATCTTCTCATCTTTTGCTATCACTTCTGTAGCCCAGCGGAATGAATGGTGCAGCACTCTGCAGCAGAAAGTCACGGACAAGCAGATGCAGTCATGCCTCAGCAGCAGCAGCAGCAGCAGCAGCAGCAGCAGCACTCCTTTCCAGAAGAGAGGCTATTTAGAACTCAAAGGCTACAAATCCAAACTGCTTGTAATTCTTACCCTGGGCGAAATGTGGCTGTACAAAAGCGAGCAAGTAAGTATCTAAGCCTTTCAGCATTAGGAAACTGACTAAAGACGTTTTTTATGACTTCTTCAAAAGCACATTTCATGTGCTGTAGTTTGTTTTCTGTTGGGGTTTATAAAATACCCAGAATTTACAAGTAGATTAATTATACAGGAGAGGCTAGAGGTATATAGGTGAGAGTTGATATTTTCTGCAAGTCATCCAATTAGCAGCCATTGTAGAAGGTATGATGTGACTCATATTACAGGTGCTATAGTTTAGCTGGGTGTGGCAGATAATTTGTTTGACCTATCACGTGATTGGTTAATATTTGTGTAAAAGTAGTGAAGCTTTAGTGTTCACTCTCTTCTCGTTACTTCATCTCATCTGTATCTGTGTTGGACGTTACTGGACTGTATTTTGGACTGCGTATGTATATAGAGTAAATAGACTGTTTTATCTAATCTCTGCTTGAGTGTCTATTTACTGCATAGAACGTATACCTCTGATGTCTTGGAGAAGCACTGCCCGCCCCAACGTTGCGTGCTCTGACATTTTCCCTACTTTAACAGAGGAATGCCTCTTTAAGTGGCTCCAAGTGATAATGTCAGACTAGGACAAAAGCAGTCTCTCTGAACAGTTGAAGCTGTTGGAAGTAAAAGTTACTGGATCACAGCCAGCAGCATCAATATTTCTTCTTCTATTGTTGTTGTTGTTGTCTTTTGTAAAAAAGAAAAGAAAAGAAAAGAAACAGGGAGGGCAAGCGTGTTTTTTTCCAATTAATCTTGTAAGTTTCAGATAGCATTCTTCTGACTATACATACCAAGTGGTTCCTGTCCAAATTTCATCCACAGTTCTTTAAAATGGGCATTGCTATCTGTCTGATTGAGTTGCACAGCTCCACTATCCGAGAAGCTAAAGGCCGTAATTTTGAACTCATCACCCCGTGCAAGATCTTCAGGTAACACAAAATGGGACTACAAGGTAGAACATTCAACTGCTGTCGTGCTGCAGGCTGAGCAGGGCTGTCATCGAGGGTCTGCTTGACTGGGCACTACTGAAACCCTCCACCTACCCAAGAACCTGACTCAGGGTCCCATTGTTTAGGTTGCCTGGCAACAGCAGAATAAAAAGAACCCACAATAAAGTGCCTGTGTTCTCCAGGTACTACTCCCATTAAACAATGGACTATTATTCCCAAAGTCCTCACTAACATCACAGGAGCAAAAACACATTGATTTTTGTGCTGCTTTGAGTACTTTTGGAGGAACAAGAGAGCTGTGCTCCGATTAGGCACTTCTCTACTAAAAAAAAGAGAGATACCTCTAGAACAGAGCTTTCCAAACTGTGTGTGGCGACACAAAAGTGTGTCGCCACACACAGTCTGGTGTGTCGCCACACAACCCGGAAGCGCTGATAATCATCAGCGCTTCCGGGTTTTCCCGCGGCGACACACCAACTGCAGCGCGTAAAACCCGAAGGCGCAGCAGCGCTTCCGGGTTTTTGCGCGCTGCCGCACTTCCAGGTTTTCCCGCAGCGACACACCAACGACGGTTGGTGTGTCGCCGCGGGAAAAACTTTGGAAAGCCCTGCTCTAGAAGCCTAGCACTGATATACTGGTTTCTGAGACAAAGTCCTATTTCCAATGAAAAGAGGTGATTGAAGAGAATAGAGCTGCAAGCCTCTAGATTTTCTTGAAATGCAGGGGTTCTGATCCATATGCCTGTCTCAGTGAGAAATGGGATATTGTTCCAGAGACTCATTACGTCATTTCAGTGGCCAACAAGGAAGCTCTTTGGAGATGCTTGAAAGGCAATCAAGCAATTTTCTTATCCTCCAGGAACCCAACAGAATTCCTGCCTTATTCATTCTACATATTTCTCCCCAGGAGAAAAAAAAGCTTGCACCAAATTCCTTGCTTCATCATAGGAAAACGATAGAGAATATAATTCCACAATCTGCTCCCTCCTGCAAAACAATGGTTTACTTGGCAGGGGAAGGGGAAGAAAGAGAAAGGGAAAGGGAAAGAAATGAAGGAAGAAAGAGAAATAGAAAACAAGAATAGTAATGTATGAGTGAAATTGCACAAAAGCCAACCCCTGACAGTGGCATTCCTGCTGCTGGTTTCTGCATAAAATAGAGCAGAAGCCTGGCTTTACTTAATCTGAGCATTCACCAAGTAAGTGCACCAGTTAAGTTTTAACTCCTTGCACCAAAATTTCTCCAATTATGTTGGGCTTCTGCAGATGATCGCACATTCTGCTGGATAATAAGAACAACCAACATGTCTCTGTGAGAGCTTCTGTTAAGTTTCCTGCCACCTGCCAATGTTGCTCAGATGATGTCAGATTCATGCAGACTGCTACATGTTCTGTGCAACTGCACATAGGAGGAAAGTCATCATGCGTATAGTCATACATGTGTTAGTTTCCATATTTTCTTCCTGCAGAAGCATATGACTGCAGAAGCATATGAAACCAGGAGGCTGTGAGTTCTAGTCCCGCCTTAGGCAGGAAAGCCAGCTGGGTGACTTTGGTCCAGTCACTCTCTCTCAGCCCTGGGAAGGAGCCAATAGGAAACCAGGAGGCTGTGAGTTCTAGTCCCGCCTTAGGCAGGAAAGCCAGCTGGGTGACTTTGGTCCAGTCACTCTCTCTCAGCCCTGGGAAGGAGCCAATAGGAAACCAGGAGGCTGTGAGTTCTAGTCCCGCCTTAGGCAGGAAAGCCAGCTGGGTGACTTTGGTCCAGTCACTCTCTCTCAGCCCAACTCACCTCACAGGGTTGTTGTTGTGGGGAAAATAGGAGGAGGAAGTATTAGGTATGTTCGCTGCCTTGAGTTATTTATAAAAAAATAAGGGATAAAAATAAAATAAAAGTAAAATAAATATCTGACATCATTTGAGTGACATCAGCAGGAGAATTGAATGCTCCATGCCTGAACTGGGTTTCATTCTTTATTCTGGGGCAGGGGAATTAATGCACACTGTAGAAACTCTTCAGCTTGGTTTGAATGCCGGAGCATTTTAGATATTTAGCATGTGAACACAAACACACATGTCAGTCAATTGTCTTCAGTTTTTGTATACTAATGGATTATTTGTCAAAGTGTTACGTCCCCAACATCAACTTTGGAATATTTTTTGGGTAGATACTGCAAGCAGAGTATTTATAACAGCCTTACTTTTTGATTAGGCCTTACATCATTTGATGCGTGTTCCCTTAGTTTTGGAGCTGAGTCTGAACGAGAGAAGCAGGAATGGATGGAAGCTCTTCAGAACTCTATTGCTGAGACTTTGTATGATTATGAGGTGGCTGAGAAGATCTGGTCTAACAAAGCTAACAGATTCTGTGCTGACTGCCATGCACTGAGCCCTGACTGGGCTTCCATCAACTTGTGTGTGGTGATCTGCAAACAGTGTGCAGGCAAGTACATCTGTATGTGTATGTGCGTATATATATCTGACATTAGATCCATATATAGGTCTAAATCAGGGGCGTGGTGGCTCAGCAGGTAAGACACCAGGCTTGTCAATCGGAAGATCGCAAGTTCGGAGGTTCGAATCCCTAGCCCCACGTGACGGAGTGAGCTCCCGCACTCGCCCCAGCTCTTGCCAACCTAGCAATTCGAAAGCATGCAAATGCAAGTAGATGAATAGGTACCACTTCAGTGGGAAGGTAACAGCATTCCGCGTGCGTCATGCCGGCCACATGACCGCAGAAGTGTCTTCAGACAACGCTGGCTCTTCGGCTAACAAACAGAGATGAGCACCAGCCCCTAGAGTCGGACACGACTGCACAAATGTGCGGGGGGGGGGGGAACTTTACCTTTACCTTTACTATAGGCCTAAATCATGGCAGTTTTGGTGGCAAAGCATCAATACCTCTCTGCACTTATTGCATCTGAAGGCTTTAACAGACCATTTATGATAAGCAATTGCTGCTTCGAAGGAGAAATACTAATCTTTCCTCCAAAATGCTACAATGCCAGTTTAAAATTAAATAACCTCCATATTAGTGGAGGTTGTGCATTTAAGGATAATTGCAATATGATGGGATATTTTTGAAGGGAGTAGGAGTCCACCCCCTTGTAATTTTTCTTATCTCCCCTCCCACCCCATGTTTTTAGTCAGCATACATTGATTTGAATTAAACTTTGAAAGTTTAATTGCTGTGTTTGACTGCATGTGTATATGGGGGGAGGATTAATTTTGGATAAGTTATAAGTTCATTTGTATGTAAGAAAAGTTTTTCAAAAGTGAAATGGCAAACCCAGTCCTTATTGTTCTTATTTATGGCATGCGGCTTCCAACATCTTGCCAAGAGGACAGTTCACCTCTGAGCAAAATCTGATCTAAATCTGGGATACCAGAGTGGCACCAAGGTACATGGAGACACCTCTGTTGGTACCTTCTTGGTTCCCTCTGCTCCTTTGTTTCTTTTTTAACTCAAAGGAATTGAGAAGCTAGTACCCTGCAAAGAAAATAACTAGTTGCCAACATTACATTTGTTCTCCTCAATAATGCCTATGCACACATTAAAAAGATGGGTGCTGCATTCCAGTGTTCAGAAAAAAAGGGACAAACATCAGAATAGATAGCCTGTAGTGACTGAGAGGGAAAACAGGGAGAGGGAAGGTGACAGGTAGCAGTCCGCTAAATGGGTGCTATGTATTTGGCTCTGTCCCCTACAACAGTAATTCCATGAATAGCAGGCCCCCATACCCAGTTTGTGAAAGCACCCTAATGTATTCTCAAAATCCAAATGCACCCCCCATGGGAAACCCATTTAAATTATTCTGAAATAAATAGGAATCATAATCTGCAGGAGGGAAAAAAATCTACATCTACATCTCTCATTCTTTTAAAACCTTCACTATTTTGGCACTCATGTTTGCCCAGAGCATGCCTGTAGAGAAGGCCATCTACAAAAGATGGTTTTTGTATAGTTCTGGTGGAAGAAGCATTTATATGAGTCCTGAGATATGGGCTTCCTTTTGGTCTGAATATGAGGTCAGGCTCCTGTGAAACCTCCAATTAGACTGCATGCGTGCCCTTTGGAACTTTACATGTCCTTTTTACCATATCTACAGGTTTGCATCGGAGCCTGGGTTCTAGCATTTCTAAGGTGCAGAGTCTGAAGCTGGACACAAGTATTTGGAGCAATGAGATGGTCCAGGTATGAAGTCTTCTCCAAAGATCTAGCATTGGGAAGTGATAGGACCAATCTGAAATTGTAGAATTGCACAATTGTGGAAAAGGGGGATTGAAAAGGCATACATTGGATTATCTAGGTTGAGATAAACTGTACTTCTTCAATATTCCTGGGGACAGAGTGCTTTTGTTCATCCAGTGCCACAATCCTCCAGTTTAATTCCATTGCTCTCTCCTAAAGCTGTTCATCATGCTAGGGAATAAACGAGCAAACAAATTTTGGGCTGCAAACCTCCCAGCTTCTGAAGCCTTGTACCCTGATGCTAGCACTGACCAGAGGCGAGATTTCATCATCTACAAGTACCGCTATGGACGCTTCCGCATGCTACACCCTCAATATAACAGTCAAGAAAGCATTTTGCAGGTACGTTTTTATTCATTGAAGAATCTGTCCTCAAGATCTGATAGAATTACAAATTAGCTAGATTCCCACATACAAATTCCAGCGCAATGTCCCACATTAACATACTGGAGGAAATCTGCTGCCATCATTACCTGAAAAGACACATGGTATATTTTTCTTACAGTTTCGATTTGCTGTGCCTGATACTCTTATAGGAAGCTGATTATCTTGAGTAGTCATTTGATATTTTTTCTTTTCATAGGCTCTATGCGCAGCTGTGTCTGGGCCCGGATTGCTTAAAAAAATGGTGCATTTTTTTGCAAGCACCGTGGAAGCTGAAGTGGGAGGTAGCTGTGTTACTTGGGAAGCTAAGCCGTGGTCCAGCAGTGGGCATAGTCAACATCCAGGTAACTGTACCTTACTCTGTACTATATGTAGAAAACAGGGTAGAACGTATTTCATTGGGCATACTCATTTAATCAAACCCTATTTTTTTCCTCACCAACTGCTATGTATTATCTTCTTTTTTTTAAAATAATTTTTATTAAAAGATGATTTTACAAAGATTTAAAAAACTACAGAAAAATAGAAGAAGAAATAGAAAAATATTATAAAAGGATAAAATAAAAAGTGAAAAACAAAAAAGAAAGAAAAAGAAAGATATCTCAAGAAGCGACTTCCTATCTTCTTTGCAGCAGTTGTTGTTGTTCAGTCATTTAGTCGTGTCTGACTCTTCGTGACCTCATGGACCATAGCACGCCAGGCCTTCCTGTCCTCCACTGTCTCCCGGAGTTTACTCAAATTCATGTTCATTACATCGGTGATGCTATCTAACCATCTCATCCTCTGCCGTCCCCTTCTCCTTTTGCCTTCAGTCTTTCCCAGCATCAGGGTCTTTTCCAGTGAGTCCTCTCTTCGCATTAGGTGGCCAAAGTATTTGAGCTTCAGCTTCAGTATCTGACCTTCCAATGAGCAGTCAGGGTTGGTTTCCTTTAGGATTGACTGACTTGACCTCCTTGCAGTCCAAGGGACTCTTAAGAGTCTTCTCCAGCACCAGTTTGAAAGCATAAATTCTTCGGTGCTCAGCCTTCCTTATGGTCCAACTCTCACAGCCATACATTACTACTGGGAAAACCATAGCTTTAATTATATGGACCTTTGTCGGCAAGGTGATGTCTCTGCTTTTTAATATGCTGTCTAGGTTTGCCATAGCTTTCCTCCCAAGGAGCAAGCGTCTTTTAATTTCATGGCTGCAGTCACCGTCTGCGGTTACAAACATAATAATTACCATTTCCACCCTTCCATATTGCATATCATAGTTTCCTTCTTCCCATAAACAAACCTTTTTAATCAATAAATCCTGAAATCAGCAGTTCATTTTGAAGTCCATTCAGCAGTCTGTTAGAACTACTGAAATGGAGCAGAGCTGCAAAGTTCATGTACAGAAAAAGAATATTGTTTAAAAACAGAGCCCATGAGCATATTAGAGAGATCTAGGTTAATCTTACACCCTTAGCCCATCCAAGCATAAAGAAAGGCACGCTTAGACATGGCAGGTATGAAAAGTAAGTACAAAAGAGTCCTTACATTTATTCATTGCAGGTACAGCATTTTTGGTAGATAAATAATGTTCCATTTCTTCTTCCTGTTCCCTAAACTTAATACCTCTTGCCCTGCTTGCTGAAAGAGATGCGTGTAGAAAGGGGGAAAAATCTCCTAGGCCCATCCATGGCCTAGAATGGAGTAGCACACAGTCATGTGCTTGCTCCCGATCCAAGGAGGAGAGAGAGAGAGTGAGGCCTAGCACATGGCCTCTCTCTATGGAGAGGAGCAGCCACGTGCTGCTTCCTCCTCGATGGAAGAATCAGAGAGAGAGAAGAAGTGGGAGTGGCCACAAACAGCTTCCTCAAAAGCATGGAGAGCTTGCATCCTAGAGCAGCCATCCATATGCTGATGAGGCATGCTGGATTTGCCAGGATCTCCAACACATTTTTATCCATTTTCAGCAAAAAGTCTATAAAGGGTTTCCAGTCTTTTATAAAAGTAATTGTAGTTCCCTCCTTGATCAAACAAGTATATGTATTATCTTCTTGACATCAGCCAGGCTTGGCAATAAAAAAATCTTTAAATGCCAAATAAGCATGTGTGTCTGTTTAAATTTTATTTACTATCTCCTACCAAACTTATATTTTCTATCCTACTATGGAAAATTATCTCTTGGAAACAAAACTTAAGAGTTTGCTGGCTTTGAACAAAGACAATTTATTTTTAAATCATCTGTTTGTTTGTTTGTTTGTTTGTCTACATAACTAGAAGGGATCTACAATGAGATCACACAACCAGTTGTCCATAGTGGTTACTTATACAAAGCCCCATCCACAGCCAAAGTGATGAAGAGAAGCAAAGATGGTAAGTTCAAGTATCGTGGAATCCATAACTGATGGATAATGGAACAATGGCTTTGGCTAACAGTCTTTTTTGTGTAGAGTTTCAGATCATCTGGTGCTCTCTGGAAAAGTTTTTCCTCTTCTATGAGACTGAAAGGAGTACTGAGCCAACAGGGAAGATTGAAGTGGCAGATGTGATTTCATTGGCAGTGAACAGAACAGACATGTTGGCTACTCCTGGACCAACAGACAGGTTTGTGGAAATTTGATATTTCAGTTTTTCTCCTTCTTACCCCTGCTTAAACTAAGGTTATGTTTGTCCCCACTCATCACTCACCAGTATTACCATTTGTCATAGTACGAGATCTATAGCATGTTGCTGCCATTTGCAACACCCTTTTGTTGTTGTTGTTCAGTCGTTCAGTCGTGTCCGACTCTTCGTGACCTCATGGACCATGGCACGCCAGGCCTTCCTGTCCTCCACTGTCTCTCGGAGTTTACTCAAATTCATGTTCATTACATCGGTGATGCTATCTAACCATCTCATCCTCTGCCGTCCCCTTCTCCTTTTGCCCTCAGTCTTTCCCAGCATCAGGGTCTTTTCCAGTGAGTCCTCTCTTCGCATTAGGTGGCCAAAGTATTTGAGCTTCAGCTTCAGCATCTGTCCTTCAAATGAGCAGTCAGGGTTGATTTCCTTTAGGATTGACTGGTTTGACCTCCTTGCAGTCCAAGGGACTCTCAAGAGTCTTCTCCAGCACCACAGCTCGAAAGCATAAGTTAAAGTCCGTTATTGCCATGGTTTTAGTCTGCACCCATGCCAGCTCCAGGGCTTGCAGGAACGTCTCTACCCTCTTTGTCTTCCAAGCTGTTTGCATATTTTGGGTTAGTAAGTTCCTTCTCTTTTTCAGTTTCTCCAAGATACCTTTGGACTTTATAGTGTTCTGTTGTAATCCATTCTCCAATCCTAGACAGATTTTAAGGACAAGTGAGCCAATCCAGATTTTGGAACTAACCAGAGAGAAGAAGCCAGGAGATGCAATAAGAAATATAACACAAAGCCGAAAGGGCTTGATCTCTTTTTGGTATTAATAACTTTTTTATTGGTACTTCTCTGGCTTTGGTATCTTTTCTCAGTCACCTTCAAGAAATAAAACCTTGGCAACAAAGGCAAGATAAAATTTTGCTGCTATCATATCTCCTTCAGTCACTTTATCTATAGGTTAAACATTCCCAGATCCTTTAATCATTCCTAATAAATAGCTATAGATAAATAAATAGTTTTTCCTTAAACAAAAAGAGGCCAAAGACCTTCATGTCCTTTTCATTCCTAGCTGGCAGACAGGCAGGATCATGATGTTATCTGAGTGTAGAAGAACTTAAACCACTCAACCTGCTAATACTGGGGAGTGATGAGTGGGGACAGAGAAGGTCTGGATTATTGGATTGATGTACAAGTTAAATAGAAGCGGGTCTAGAATACACCCCTGCCTCAGGGGGAACATCTGACTCTCAAAGTGGTGTTGGAATGATGAGACTGAAGCAGCCTTTTATCAATAGATTCCCATAGCCTTTCCCTTGGAAATAAGTAAAAAACTTATTTTTTTAGATTTAAATCTAAATCTAGATTTACATTATAGATTTAAAATCGACAAAGGCTGCGAAAAGGGAACATCTGGGTGAAGAAGAATATTTCTCTGCTAAATGGTGGCAAACCAAACAATGCTCAAGAGTTGATCCGGTCTCCTCCGAAACCTGCCTGCTCTTCAGTTGGGATGTTTTCACTTTCAACCCAGTCACTTTAAGCTAGGGCTGCATTTCCCTTTTGAGAATAGATAGTTATAAAATAGGAATTAAAACACTTTGCCTTTTCAGCCATCATTGCTTCACCACTTTCTCCTTGCTGTGGCCTATACTCTCTTTGTTTTTTTCTTTTATTTCATTTTTGATGTTTCTAGTATCTCTTGCAAGCCCCACCTCATTCAGAGCTTTAATTTTCGTGATGCAGTTCCTATGGTTTCTAGAGATTACCTTGTATTCTTCTTTGATTATATTCCCCCTCCTTCTATTTCTTGTAGATGCCTCTTTTTTCCTTCAGTGTTTTAGAGATAATCTCTCCTCTCCTAAGATCTACCAGGTAGAGAAAATGAGGTTTATGTGTCACTTCTTTTGTCAGACCTCTGGACCAATATTACCCATTCAGTAGCCAAATTCTATTCAGCAGCTATGAAAATCCACTCTCAGCTGATATCTGGCACACTGAATTGCTCGCCAAATCTGTAACATCCTCTAGACTTCAATTGTCCTGTTTTTATTCCCAAATGATCCCCATTCCCAGTAAATATTTTATATCATGAAACAAAGATACAAGATTCTCCTGAGAAGGAAGAAGAGTTAAGTGTTTTGCTGTATAGTACATAGTACTGTGCTATGCAAGGGGCGTGGTGGCTCAGCGGGTAAGACGCCAGGCTTGTCGATCAGAAGATCACAAGTTCAGAGGTTCGAATCCCTAGTGCCGCGTGACGGAGTGAGCTCCCGCACTCGCCCCAGCTCTTGCCAAACTAGCAATTCGAAAGCATACAAATGCAAGTAGATTAATAGGTACCACTTTGGTGGGTAGGTAATAGTGTTCCGCGTGCGTCATGCTGGCCACATGACCGTGGAAGTGTCTTCGGGCAACGCTGGCTCTTCGGCTAACAAACGGAGATGAGCACCGGCCCCTAGAGTCGGACACAACTGCACAAATGTGTGGGGGGAAACTTTACCTTTTTTTTTTACTGTGCTTATAACCCAATTGGAAGCACTCCAATCTAATTCTGAGATTCCCCTGCTCTGAGTCCCCTGCTCTATTGCTAATATACTTCTGGATGCATCTCTGTCGACTCCCACTTAAGTCTCTGTAGGTTGACTTAAACAGATGTTGGGGGTGAGTCTTTAGCCCAGTTAGTAAACACCAGTCTCCCTGGAAGAAACAAATAACAGCCAACTTTGTTTACTGTGGACTCAGCCTCCGATTTGTATCTATGCTGGTCCTGAATAAACCTTGGAGAGAGCTCAAGCAGATAATTTTTGACTTTGTTATGCAAAGAGACAGAACTAATATCTCACATCTCCACTACAATGAATTCTCACACCTCTTTTACCATCCCTATGTATTTTTATCAACTACTTATCCCATTATATAGGAGGGTTTTCATACTTGCACACTTGGATGCTCTTCCAACAATGGAAATGTCAGGAAGATTTAATGGCATTCCTTATCAAGACCGTCTATGTATCTATTCAGATTCCAGAGTCAAGACAGTAGCTGAAATGCCCTACTTACCACCCTTGGAGGGTAAAACTAATCTCTCCTCTTATCAGAACTACCTAGATCAATCTCACACATCAATTGCGTGCTACTTTCTAAATCAGTAGGACCTTGAAGTTTCCAGAAAATGGCCAAATTTTGTGTTATTGCAATGAAAGTCATTACTGGACCTGACTGTATGCTAGATATGTTTAGTCTTAAGTATGAATATCTTTACTCGATATTTGTAGTATGTATTCTCATCTCAGCCTTTTATTTGGTTTTGGTTTTGCTCTACAACTGTATATTTTAATAAATTAAATTGGTTATATAATACTGTATGTCTAAACTTGTTTCCAGTGGTAAGAGACATTTTATTTTATTTTCTTATCCAACAATATTAACATTTTGATTTTAGTCCTTAGCTAGATCATAAATTGTAGATAGCTCATATAGTCCTCACATCCTCTAGTTTGATATTGTGTTGTATATTTTATTGGTTGTGATGTTTATGTAGTGTCTTTGTATTTCTGTTGTCACACTTACTGGTCATTGATGGCAATAGATTATAATACATTAAATAAATTTCAAAATTTAGATTAATAGATTAATTTCCCTATTATGTTATGGTTTCTTGTCTTATCTTTTAAATGTCTTAGTAGATAAATTTCTTTACTGGACATCCATTCTCAGTGATATTTTTGTTTGCTACAAACAGGTTCTGCTTCATGCTAGAACTGTATCTGAGCAATGAACGAATACAGCAGTTGGTGGCTGATGATTCCAATAGTCTACAGTCCTGGGCCAATGATATTGGCAAGGTAATGGGGAGAAATAATGTTCACTAGAAATTCAGAGGAGAGGGCACCTCCTCTTCTAGCATAACAGGTCAGTCTGTTATGTATCAGCACACTATAAACTCAACAATCAATAGGTGAGGTTGTTTTAATTTATCCTCAAATATTCCCAAACTTCCTGTGTGGAGAATCCCTCCAAGCTGGGTTCACTGCACATGTAAGTTCCACATAGCCTTACATTAAAACCATCTTCCCACACAGCTGTATTCATTTGCCATTCCTAATACTATCACAGCTAGTGCATATGCTATTTTTGTCAGCACTCTATTTTCACAGGATAATAAACTATTTGCCTGGCAATGCTTGGAACACTTAGTGTGACATAAAGCATATAATAAATCATTCTGAGCTGGAATTTTTATTGTTTATATTGCTGCTGCCACCTCTGTTTTAAATTGTTTGATTGACTTGCTATGCAATTGAAAATTGCTCCTTTAAGTTTGTAATATTAATTTAATTATTTTAAATTGTATTTGTGTTTTAATTTTGTGTGAGAACTAACCTGTTTTCATTTTTTGCTGTGACGGGTAGGATAGTCTGGTAATAAATAACAAAATTATTCATATGTAAATAAATACAACCGTAATAAGTTTGCATGCTTTGGCCAACATATCCTTTTCAGAACAGGTATCATCTTCCTTTACAGTGGTTCACTCCACTCAGTTGTCACTGTCTGCTGGGCTATGAATTCCAAAGAGTAGGTAGACTCTGCTACAAATCCATGTTAAATCCCAATCAGTGGCTGCGAGGTTTCTTCATCCTCCAGAAGTTTCACCTCTTCATCTGTCCAGAAGAAGAGGGAGCAGTTGAGGACAGCATCAATCTGCGGCAGCTTCAGGAACTCAGTGAGTCCAAGTCTTTCTCTGACAAATGAAAAAAGGGCAGCACCAACCACTTATACCTAGAGGGACTCAGATATTATTAGTAGCTTTTAATTCTGTGATTGTCTTTGACTCGGTATCCAGAACAGTCTTATCAGAAAAACCTAAAAATATGTCTATTGATAGACATTTTCCTGGTTCAGAAGCTGTATGGCGCATTGCAAGTTCTTTTGGGATCTCCATCAGAGTTATTTATTAATTTATTTATTTATTAATCAAATTTATCACCGCCCATCTCTACCGCAGTAGACTCTGGGCGGTTTACAATAAATATAATATAATATAATTATATTTTGCCTGTCCCACAGCAATATCCTGGCAAAACAGATGAGTTTTATGTTAAGCTGCTTCTTTCAGAAATGAAACATTCCATTACACACGTGGTACCACACTGTTCTCCCATCTGTACTTTTGCAGAGTAGATACTCTAAAAGCCCATTAACTGAGTGTACATTGAAACAATACAGCAAGTTCTGTTGAACTGTACGTTCTATTGGGATCTCCATCAGGGTTTTATTTTGTAATTTTGCTGATGATTGAAGTCATAGATTGTAAGTTACAAACTTTTTTTAAAAAAAAAAGCTGGCCCTGAATACAGTCTCATTTCGGCTAAAAATGGATGGTTCACACATTCCTGTATTTCCAATTTTTTCATGTAATGCTTTCTACTATAGGTATTGTTCCTCTTGTTGAAGGTCCAGAGAAAAAAGAGATGCTGATTCTGGTGGAAATGGGCAGGTGAGTTATGTAAGCAGGAGGGTCCTTAGATAAACCTGCAGCTTTCTAACATTCTGGAATTCCACTGGAATTTAATATAATTCCACAGATTACCATAGAATAGGTAATTCTCCATAGGAAGGAGCATCTCCAAAGCTATGGAATCTTGACCCTCTACAAATCTATCACTTAAAACTGATTGTAGCAGTAACAAAATTTTAAAGATTTATCAGTCATTACGATGACAAGTCCCCTCAAGTCTGTGATACTGTCTCATCACGGAGGGTGGTGTTCCCAGGAGGGATGAGCAAACAATGCTGAGAGTGTATGTCATCTTAATGGCAGCAGGGTCCCCCAAGGTATGAAGGTCATCCAAGCTGCCAGCTAAACAAGTGAGCAGGAGCAATATAGGAAGATGCTGAAGATGGATGATCACTAGTGTGATGATTAGTGACAACAGCAAAGGCATCATTTCATACTGAGTGGGAGAAGCTGGACTCTTGTATTTTACCAAGAAAATCACATGGATAGAAAATATAAAGTGATTGATAATATAGTGCTGGATAATGGGCCCCTCCGGCACTCAAGATGCTATTGAGGAAGAGTTGAGAATCTTTTAGAGCACTAGTGGTGGTCATGATGTGGCTAACCTTCAGGATGTCAGTTGCTGACGTTGCCATGCAGGAAAAAAAGTCTGAAGCTGCAAAAACAGAGTTATAAGCATGGAACATAAGCATGAACATAGGAAAAGTAGTGAGATGAAATGAATTGGCTACACATTGAATTCTTCGGCATACGAAATGAAAAGGACAGGAATTGGACACTTTCAGTTGGAAGATCATACTATTTACTACTCAGGACACAAAAAAACAGAAGGAATGGTTTTGCTTTCATTGACCCGAAGGATATAGCAAAGACAGTATTTGGGTACAATTTGGGACCAAATACTATCAACTGGGATTCAAAAACAATCCTTTAATATGACAATTATCCAAGTTTATGCTCCAACCTCTGATGCAGAAGAAGAGGAGGTTGGTGAGTTTTATGGCCAAGTTCAATCTGAAATCAACAGAACATGCAAGCAAAATGGTGCTGGTTGTGGTTGGAGATTGGAATGCCAAAACTGGAAATATTAAGGAGGAAAACTTAGTTGGATTGTATGTCCTAGGAAACTGAAATGAAGAGGGAGAATGACTTATCAATTTCTGTCAATCCAATTATTTCTTATATACATGGACATCACCAGATGAAGTACACAGAAATCAAATTGACTATATTATTGGTACAAGGAGGTGGAAAAGCTCAAGTTATAACAGCAAAGACATCACCAGCAGCTCACTGTGGAACAGAACATGAAGTGCTCATGTGCAAGTTCCAAGTCAAGCTAAAATGGAAGAAGAAAGCCAACCAGTTTCCATGATACGATCTTGACCATAAACTGATAACTTTATTTTTTTATAAGAATTTTATTAAGTTTCAATCAAAGATAAAAGCTACAGAAAAACAAAAAACGACAAAGAAAAAACTGAAAAAATATAGAAACACAAGAGAAAATTTTTCAAAATTACAAAAAGAGGTGACTTCCGACTTTTAACAGCTAGGATATACAACAATTTTCCATAATCAATCCCTTACTCTATATTAAACCAAAATCACATTATTTCTATAAATCATTCCATTGGCACATTATAAAAATCACTAAATACAATTGCTCCCGTTAGAAAAAAAGATATATAAACCTAATCAACTTCCCCCCAAATATAACATTTATTTAATTATTTCTTTCCTACTGCTATTCTATACATTCCTATCTACTACTGTATAATAAAGATCAAACTAAAAAACATATAAATTGTCTGCCATTGTACTTGATAATACAACAATTTTAATAATTTTAATCATATTAAACCCAAAACCAGACATTATTTTTTTTATTATACCTTAATAATCTTAATCCAAATCGTTAAAGATAAATGAAATCAGCCAAACCCTAAAAGCGATCCAGATAAATATTCTTAAACCCTTATCCCACTTCAAAATAAACCAGAGCATTTACATATCCCCACAATCTGTACTGAGCTTTTTTCTTTAAAAAATCGAACAGCCCAACTGCCCCCCTCAAAAACTCCGACTTCTCTTCAGGAGACCTCCCATACACAATAACCCCTTCTTTTCCATGGTGTTCCATCAGAAGATCAATTTCACTTATGGCTTGCAACTCGGTATCTCCCTTTAATTTCTTCAACTTGACTATCCGATTTTCATCCAGCATTTCAACAGAAGTCCCAATCTCACTCTTAGAAGAGACATTTCTGTCACTGTTAAATTCCTCAGTTTCATCCACTACATCCCCAACCAGATTACGCATTTTAGACCTCATATTTTCCACAATGTCCTGAATGCCTTGCATAAAAACTTGGTAAGAATCAGAAAGAATCTGTTTAAAATCTCAGTGGAAGTCAGAGAAAGTCTGTTTAAAATCCTCCATGTCTCAAGCAGTAGATTATGGCGCCCCCTAGGAGCTTAACCAGCGAAAGTCGAATATATGAAAGAATTCTGGAATGTGTTTACACAAGCGAAAGTGTGATATGCAGACAGTTCCCCAGGGAAAGTAGAAGCAGAAAACTGAAAGTTCAAAACAGCCGATTCAACGTATAGGAAGATGCTAATATCTTCAAATTTAGTACAAAAAATAATAATGGAGACAGTTATTTACTCTCAATCCTCCTTAATATTTGGATGGAAAACAAAGTCCAAAACTTAAAAAAAAAAAATTTAAATTAATCCCAAACAATGATAAGCACCAAGAGAACCCACTTCTCCTTGCTGTAGAAAGCCTCTCTTAGGGTATGCGTACTTAAAAGAAATATAAATTGGGTGATTTAGAAATGGGGTGGCCAGTCTTAGTGTCCCTTTAAGGCTACAGCACGGCTTGGAAATTGTGATGTCCCAGCCTCCCGGCTAGCTCTTACCAGTCGAGCGCAAACACTGTTTGCGATCTTCTGGCTACAAGCAGCCATCGAGAGGACAGATGGGGTGATTCCAGGTGTTTTCCTTTTTCCGGAAAAACACTCCTGGCTTCAGGAAAAATCTGCCTGAGCCCGAAAAAACTGCTGTATTGTCAGTTCTACCCGCTGAGCCCGCGGGCACAGCTGTTCAGTCCGCCATGTCCCCACCGGAAGTCCCATAAACTGATAACTTTCAAAGAAAACCTCTAGCATTAGAAGATGAAGTTAGATCAGCACTCCAGTCGTTACCAAGTTGGAAGACTACAAGAATTGATGGAATATCTGTTTCATATTTGGAGACCTTCTATAAATTAACTTGGAAGTTATCTCACTCTCTTGTTCATTTATTTCTTCCAGCAAAAAGAATGAAGTAGGCTATACTAGATTCAAAATCTACCCGAGTGGTATATACAGTCCACTTTTCCTTAACCTCTCACAGCAAAGAGATATGGATGTTACATTATGTCTTGCCCCCATGTATGGATTTTACATGACTTCCAAAAATTTCTCTATTTTTACACAGTGTATAATCTGTGTGGTGCTTTCAGTTACATTGACAGATACTATGTGACCAGTTTTGTCCTATTTGGGACTCAGTTCCTGCTAGGGGTTTGAACTCCAGAGAATAACATCTGGCTGCCTGTGCCTGATGAGTCCCCAATAGGACAACACTGGTCACATAGTCTCTGTGTCCTGGTGGTCAACGTCTGGATTCAAAGCAACTATAGTTTCTGTTATGACTTTAGAGATTAATTTGTATGCAGGGATGGGCAGTAACATTCTGTTGCAGAAGGCCATATTAAAGACATGCTGATTATTGGGGTGGAATGATGTCTGGGAATACAGAACCACAGGGAGCAGATACTGTTGACTGTGACGAGACAGTGGAACGCTTGGGAAAGGAGAGGACATCCTAGAGTAAGAGGGTAATGTTATGGTGAACAGTAGGGCCCATACTCCAGGGATGCAAAACACCATTAGCAGGGAACAGAAAATAGCATCTGATTTCTGATTGCTGTAATCACATTTATCCGTGCTTCCTTTTTAGGACATTCTGTCTTCAAGGGGCATCACGGCTAGACTTTTCTGCATGGTGTATAGCTATTCAGAATTCAGCAGGAAGCCAGGGGAATGCCTTGCAAGACCAGCAGCTCAGCAGGAATGGCATCCCCATTATTGTGAGCAGTTGTATTTCCTTTATCACCCAGTATGGTAAGTTACTCAGAGGTTCCTTCAATCAACCAAAAATAACTTCTACCTTATGGTGATCAAAGTCAACCAAAACCATCTCTCCTGCCTGAAAGAGAGTGGCTTTAAGCCTGTTACACTGCATGGGCAAGAAAACAAGGCACAAGAGTGTGAGCCTTGATTTCAGTGTAAATAGGACTTGCATTTGATACACAACAGCTGCTAGACCTCTTTCATAATAGCTTAATAGCTTTTCTACAGTAATTCCTTATCAAAGTTTGTGTCCTTGGAATACTGAGCCAGTTTCTTGCCTAGCCATTTCAAAGAAGCTGACAGAGTCATAGAATGTAAGGGTTGGAAGTGACCTTGGAGATCATTTAGTTCAATCTTTTGCCTGGGGCGGGAATCCACTATTACAGTGTCCTGACAGATGACCATTTAGCATCTGTTTAAATACCACCGGGGGAGTCCACCACCTCTGAGTAGTCGGTTCTGTTGTTAAATGAGGCAGTCAGTAAGCGAGGTCTCCCTATAAATCCTCAGAGTTATTGAAAAGAAAAGAGAAAAAGCTGTTTGTAGCTCCAGGTACAATAATGATTTAGTGCTAGAGTAAGTACTGTAGGAAATGCTGGAGTGGGCTAAAGCCCCTCTGACTAGACCAGAGGTTCCCAAATTTTCTCAGTTCACAGTGTCCTTAGTGTCTCAGTAATTTTTTCATGGCACCCCTAGGCTAGTGTAACTGTTTTTCCCTCAATAATTTAAAATATCCTGTAGTACCCTTATGAGTTTGCTGCAGCACCACGGCAGGCCATTTTGGGAACTACAGCCTTAGACTATGAAGGCCAAATCTGGTGTTTGCAAGCCAGATGCCTTCTCCCCTGTGCATGCACAGAATATCCACCACACTTGAAGTAGAATGAGAATCTGCTGCCAATTTTCCCTCTGAATCTTCTGCCAATTCACTCTCACTGTGCACTTTTCCCCAATGGTGGTGTCACTACTCACCCTCTCACTGGCAGCTAGCCAACTTTAGTAGAGCTGATACACTAAGGAGGTTGTCTGGTGATGCTGCGCTGTTTCTCAGTGCACTACTCTAAGTGCCATTTACAGGGTAGCTGCTGGCCAGCCATCACCTGCTCAGGGAGGGAGAGGAGAGGAGAGTTGGACCCCCTCTGACCAGTGCCTATAGTGTAGCCAGCAGGACAGCAAGCCATTGCAGATAGCACCATTGCTTGGATTCAGTGAAGCAGCTGTTCCATGCCCGTTCCTCTTTTTTTCTACATGGGTGAGGATTATGTTATTGTGTTACCTGTATTAATATTAAATATTTATATTTAATATGATATTAAAGCCTGTTTCCCTTTCTTCTCCATCAGGGTTGCAGCATGAAGGTATTTATCGGAAGAACGGAGCAAAATCTCGTATCAAGATTTTGATGGAAGAGTTCCGACGAGATGCACGAAATGTCAAATTGCGGATCAGTGACAATTTCATTGAGGATGTGACAGATGTGTTGAAGAGGTTTTTCCGGGAGCTGGAAGATACTATCTTCACTACACGTTTACATCCCCAATGGAAAGAGGCTGCAGGTTTCACCCTTCTTTCTTATACTGTCCTCCTGTATCAAGCCGCTCAGGCCTCTAGGACAGCAGACCACCTTTTTGAGTTGTATACAGAAAGCTTAGTTCATAGGGAAGCTGCCGTACCCTTGAATCTTTCTCTTGAGCCACAAAATTGTGGAACTGATCATCATTGTAAATCCTGGGAAGCAGATTTTTAAGCTTAAAATTATTTTTTGAGATAACATGTTTTTATCTATACTTCAAAACAGGGAAGGGCAACCTGTGCCTTGCAGAGTGCATGCAGCCCATCCAGAATCTTTCCTAGAGTTCCCCCAGACCATCCTAGATGATAGCACTGAAATTCAGTGGCAAAAATGCCAATTATGGTTTGTGCAGTTTTCTTGGACTTTTGAAAAAGTTTTAGACACCAATGTCACCCCACATAAAAAAAATTCCTCCAAATCAGGCTGATATTCTCAGTTTTTCTAGAGGGTAAAAGAATGGGTAGAAAAAGAGTCATAGAACTTGGGAGGATCAAAACTCTATCTGAAGCGATCACTAAAGCAAAACTACTAAAACTAGGGCTGCAGATTTCCTTCCTGTCTGGGTTCCAGGCTGTTCTCTTGCTTCCCTGTCAGAAGCTTTTTTTAAAATTAAAAATGTGCACACGCCATAAAAAAGTTGCCAATGCTTACTTTAAATAAACCCAAAGGTGGATCATGTAACTTGAGTGCATATGGTGCAGAAATCTTCAATCAAAAAAAGTCAGGGCTAGGTGGGCAAGATTGTTCACTGACAAAAGGGAAATAGGAAAGGGAGGAAAATTAGAATACACTCTTTGTCTCTAAGAAATAATCTGGACCTCCAACAGATGACAACAGAAGAAAATGCTCAGGAACTGTACTTGTCTTCCACAGTTCTCTTCTAGACAATTCACACAAAGGGACCTCGTTTTCTGGCACCCATTTTACTTGTCCACTGGTCTCTATATGCAAATCAATATATCTTGCAATAATTAAGGTAGAAAAGCCACAAACTCTATGGAGAACATACCTCCAACTTCTAATCAATGTAGGACATAGTTTGATTTTATGCAAAATGTAGTCACCAAAATTTAATTCTATGCTCCTTCTTTTTAGAAATTTTCCAGAAGTCCCAGCGCCTGGAGAGATACAAGGAGCTGATAAACCGCTTGCCCCATCTCAACCGCAGAACTTTGGCTGCTTTGATTGGCCACTTGTACCGGTTAGTCTGTTAGTCTCACTTGTTACTGCAAAAATGTCACTTGTACTTGTCAGAACTCCCAAGGCAGATGCTTTTATTTATTTTTTTACAAAAGTGCCCCTCCACAATACATGGACACTTTTTGTTTCAAAGACTAAGACCACAGAATGCAGAATGCTGTAATTTGAGCTGTGGAGAAATAAATCAAGGACAATAAATAGCAAAAACATATAACTAGTTGTACTTTCTATAGTGTAGTTGTTGCTACACTTGGTCCTTTGAACCTTAGACTTGAATCTATTTCCCAGGGTCCATTTTTATTTTCTAAGACCCAAATCTGTTTCCTAAAGCCCTGTACATTTGTTGCTTTTAAAGGAGATTTCTCTCCTCTCCCCCGCCCCTCGCTGCCCCGCTGCCACCACTACTGCCTTTAGCTAAATAGCCATGTTGTAGAGGAGATGGTAGGGAGATGGAGAGGAACAGCTAACCTTCCCCTTGGTGTTCAGTGGGATTATTCCAAGTATTTTGCAATGCTCTGCGCACACGGCAGTTAAACTTGGCAAAAAATTAAGATAATGGCAGAAAGGGGCTACACAATGCTGCAAGAAGCCTACAGGAATCAGTAACACATAATAATGCTTAGAATTTATATAGTTTCAGAGTGTTTCTTGTCATGTCAATTTCTTTCGGCCCAAGGTCTTACATCACAGGGTGTGGTGAGCATAAAGGTAGTTTTCCTTAGCTCCTGGAGGAAATGTGTAATATAAATTACATTAAATACATTAATTATTTAATTACATTAAATTAAGGATTCAGGCCGGGATATGGGGTAGAAACTGCATTGGTCACACTTACTGATGATCTCTGGCGGGCGCGGGATGGAGGCAGTGCATCCATCCTGGCTCTTCTTGACCTCTCAGCGGCTTTCGATACCATTGACCATGGTATCCTTTTGGGACGGCTTAGGGGGTTGGGGGTGGGCGGCGTGGTTTTACGCTGGTTCACCTCCTTCCTCCAGGGCCGATCCCAATCGGTGGTAATAGGAGATGAGAGGTCCGACCCTCGGCCCCTACTTTGTGGGGTGCCGCAGGGTTCGGTTCTCTCCCCTCTCCTATTTAATATCTACATGAAACAGCTGGGTGAGATCATCCACCAACATGGGATGAGGTGATGTGCGCCAGCTACTCCCTTTCCTGGACCGAGGCGCCCTCCATACAGTCACTCATGCCCTGGTCATCTCCCATATAGACTATTGCAATGCACTCTACATGCGGCTACCCTTGAAGAGTATCCGGAAGCTTCAACTGGTCCAGAATGCGGCTGCGCGCGCAGTTATGGGTGCCCCAAGATTGGCACATGTGACACCTCTGCTGCGCGAGCTGCATTGGTTACCAGTTTGCTTCCGGGTCCAATTCAAGGTGTTGGTTGTCACCTTTAAAGCCCTACATGGCATGGGACCAGGTTACCTAAAGGACTGCCTCATCCCCAGAGCATCGACCCGCCCCACCCGGTTATGCAGAGAGGGCTTGCTTCGGACCCCGTCTACAAGAGAATTCCATCTGACGGGGTCCAGGAGGCGGGCCTTCTCGGCAGTGGCACCCGCCCTCTGGAATATTCTGCCCCTGGAGGTGAGGCAAGCCCCCACACTTATGACCTTCCGGAAACAACTGAAGACCTGGCGCTGCCACCTCGCTTGGGATGGGGGGAGCAATAGCTCCTCTTGGGGTTGGCTTGCTCCGTAGAGTTCGTTTAAACCTAACATCAGAGCCTCTTGGGTCTTACATATTTAATTAATTTATATAGAGATATATTATGTACTGTATTTTATAAATTTTTATAGGTTTTAATTGCTGGCTTTGTGTAAACCGCCCAGAGTCCCCTCCGGAAATGGGGGGAGATGGGCGGTGATATAAGTTAGAAATATAAATAAATAAATAAATAAATAAACAAACAAACAAACAAACAAATATGAAAAGGAAATAAATACAGTATTTTGGTCATCTTTACAGCAGCCCTAGAAAGTAAGCTGACCTTATTATCACCATAGGATCCAATCTACATACTAAAACCAAAAAATCTGCTGGACTCCATAGGACAAAGGAAGTCCTGACAGGAGCTAGAGTAATATACAAATTTGTGTCTTCTGGATGTGAGTTCTTGTTTGTTTTCATACCTAGTGAGGCCTCTGTTAGTAGGCAAAGCAACCGATTAGCAGAGTTACACAATCTGATCTGAGAAATGCAATTTCTCATTGGTTAATACACTCATAAAAGATCAGGACACTGGCACTAGGAAAGGATGAATTAATCTCCCCCCCCAGTAAATTCTCCCATGGAAATCTTTCATTCTGTGCTACCAGTAACCATAGATACAAAAAGACAAGCTACTAACAGAACTGTGATTACTCTGGGGATAAAATTGGGGAACCTCCCCCCATCTAAGCTGCCTTGAGCTTGCAGAGAAAAGATGAAATATAAATGAAATAAATGAATTCAAATACATTCATCTGTATTTGTATTTATTTGTATTTTTCCTCCTTTGCCCTTCTATTAGTGGCCCTTTGGGGATAGTTTAAACTGGGGAACTGTGCAGAGGGAAGAAACAATTAAATCCCTTTCAGACGATTTCACAGACATAATTGAAATTCCTCCTCTTCCTTTTCATTGTTTCAATTGCTTTTAAGTCTTGACATATCTGTAAGAAATCTCTATGCACAGTCATTTAGCTAACCCTGAAAAGGATAATTTAGGTAACCAAATTACATTAAAGTTGCTTGTTTTGGATTTATCTGAGCAGCTCAGCAAGATTTTCAATTATGTATCAACTAGCATTTCAGCCCATCAAGATAAATCACTATGATGACATGTGCTTGGTCTGCTAATATTTGGCCAGTCACAATTTTTAAATCCATACATCTGGAACCTGTCACTACCCACCTAAACATTCAGCCTGAATTATTAGCGGTCATAGATCAGTTCAACCATAATAAAATAATCGCATGCAAAATGTATCTAATGGGAATAAGTGCAATGCTGACAGGTTTCACTCCCAAATGCTTCTGGACCAATCCAGTTTCCAAACATTTCCGGGAGACCAACAGTGATGGTGTTAACCTTACTTGAAGAGGAAAACCATAGGGCCTTAGTGGTTAAAACCAGCACTTTGAATTGCATCTTGAAATCTACTGGTAGCCGGTGTAGCAACTGTAAGATAGTTGCTATATGATAATGGCATTTACGATTTGCCAAAGTACAAACCATGGCATTTTGGACCAACACAGTTCCCAAGTGATCCTCAAAGGCAGCCCCACGTATACCACATTGCAGCAATCCAACCATAAGGCGATAAGCACATGAGTCACCATTGCCTTGCCTCCTGCTGTAGGGAGGATAACAAAAGGACACATCCAGAGCTGGGCAAAGTGCCCCCTGGCCAAAGCTTTCATCTGCCTGTCTATCAGCCGCTATGAATCCAAGGAGACCACCATATCACATACCTGCTCTTTCAGGAGAGTTACCTCTGGAGCAGATAGAGATGCCCCTCTGTATAGACAGTGACTTCATCTTGCTTGGATTCAACTTCCAGGCCTCAACAGTGTTCAAACACTGGTTCAAAGCTTCTATACCAGTCTGTAGCTTGAATCATGTCAACTGGATTTCTATTTTCTCAGTGGAAACGTTTCGCTCCTTATCCAAGGAGCTTCTTCAGTCTGAGCAAAGTTAGTAAGGGAATCCTAAATATGTTTCTAGGTAGTTGTGTGACCTTACACCTGGGGCTAGGTCATGGTTATATTGAGATGTTATTTTAAGTCCTTTTATCATCTAAAGGAGGATCGTTAAGATCACCATGCTGCTGTTGAGCTTGTGAAATGGTCTTAATCTTCCTAGGCACAGAAGACAAAGCAGGGAGGAAGATGGGGGAAAGATTGTGCCTGAGGCCCCCACCTCTATTCAAGGAAGGATTTTGAAAAACCACTGAAGCAGAGTGTCTCTAACTTCAAACTCTTGCAGTTGGTGCAGGATGATATTGTGATATCAAACACTCCTGAGAGGTCTAAAAGGACTATAAGGGATGCACTCCCCCATCCAGGTCCCCCAAAAGGTCATTGACCCATTGATTGAACAGTGCTGTTTCCATCCCATGATTGGTTCTGAATCCAGACTGAAATGAATATAGATAACCCACTTATTCAAGGGTGCTCTGTAGCTGACACTCCACCTCTTCTTGTTGATAGTTATACCCAGGCTGACTTCTGCTTGCAAGTGTGCCAGACCCTGCAATTTTTCCTCTCATCACTGCTTCCCTCCTTTGGACACAGCAATCAGCTTTTAATTGGGTCCTTTTGCTTACCACTGTAGGGTGCAGAAATGTGTCAGTCTCAATCAGATGAGCACCAAGAACCTCGCTCTGCTATTTGCACCCAGTCTCTTCCAGACAAATGGAAAAGGGGTATATGAGGTCAAGGTGATGGAGGACCTGATTGGCAATTATGTTCATATTTTCAATGTGAGTTTGATTCCCCCCCCCCCCCGTATCACACAAAGCTTTGTTTTATGTGTATTTTACTGTAGCTTTTTTTCTGCTCTAGATTGATGAAGACCGGGTGTTACAGATGGACTTGGAGAACAGTTTGATTACTACCTGGCGGGATGTGAAGGTACTACAGTACATCCTTTTGGTATATTGCTTAGCAGCTACACTGATAACATCAACAGCTAAAGAAACACCTTCTTGAGGCAGGGATAGTAAACCTTTTCAGCCCCAAGGGCTGCATATTGAATATGAATATGTATCCATAATCCAACACTAACAGTGAATAATCATAGGGATATGTGTAGGATATTGTGTTAGCAAATCCTAGTTCTCCTCTTCTAGTCCAGTTTCAGTAATTTCCAGAATGATTAAGGAATAGCAAGAACAGTCATTGTAGAGTTTGAATTCCCTTTCTAATCATTCAGAAAGCTGATCATGGCTTCCATCTATTCCCAGTGTCCAATTCTGTAGGGCATGCAATATAGAAATGTGCTAAATAAATATCTTGGATCATATATTTATTACCAACTCCCAATTTTACACATCTTAAAAATAATAATACAATCAAACAATATTACTTCAATGGATTAAAAATAAATGCAGTCAATACAATTGTGACATCCCTAAATCACTCATTAATTTCTGGTATAACTCAATTTATATAACCAAGCAGCAAACAACAACCCAATCAAGGAACTCCTAAGAAGAGAACAACACCTCCACCAACACAGGCAGGACAAGCCAGGGTATATAAACAGAGAGCAAGTCCCACTCCCTTTTCACACTGAAGATGTTGCCTAGCCTGGCAATGAAACGTCTGCAAGAAAACAAGGCTCAGAGAGCACCAAGGACTCCACAACTCAATTTTCACTAATTCTTGGCAGGCCAATAGTGAGGTTGCTGCCCTGATCTTGGGAGGAAGGGTATTCCAAAATTTAGGGGCTGCTACTGAGAAGCATTTCTGATACTGTTTTGCCAATTATTTTCCCCTGCCATTCATTGCTCTCATATCAGTTTTCTCTCAATAGCTCTCACAGGCTGGTGATATCATCCTGGAGGTATACGTGGAGCAGAAGAATCCTGACTGTTGTGTTACTCTTAAGGTAAGCAATAGAGTTCTCAACAACCACTGTTGCTAGGAATTGTTCATGTAAGTGAACCCTTTGGGGGTTTTGTGCAAGATAAATTGGCTTTGTATAGACTGCCCAGGGGCACTCTTGGTGGTAAAAAAAAGGGAGGGCACACAACTATCACTAAGGCACAAAATGGTATTGGTTTCATATAAACTGACTTCCATGCTAAAGAGCCAGTTTGGTCTAGTGGTTAAGGCAACGGGCTAGAAACCAGGAGACTGTAAGTTCTAGTCCTGCCTTAGGCATGAAAGCCGGCTGGGTGACCTTGGGCCAGTCACTCCCTCTCTCAGCCCTAAGAAGGAGCCAATGGCAAACCAGGAGACTGAGAGTTCTAGTCCTGCCTTAGGCATGAAAGCCGGCTGGGTGACCTTGGGCCAGTCACTCTCTCTCAGCCCAACTCACCTCACAGGGTTGTTGTTGTTGTGGGGAAAATAGGAGGAGGAAGGAGTATTTGGTATGTTTGCCGCCTTGAGTTATTTATAAAAAAAATAAATAAAGGCGGGATAGAAAATGAATACAAATACAAATAAATACAAAATATATACACTGTACCATGGATTGGCTGAAAATCAGAATTCTGTTTCTTAATTACCCTAAAGGTTTCCCCCAAAATGAGAGCAGAAGAACTGACAAATCAAGTGCTTGAGATGAGAAATGTAGGAGCTAGTCCAGATCTTTGGCTGACCTTTGAAGTTTTAGATAATGGGGAGCTAGGTGAGTAAAAACTGTTTGTTTCTTTTCTCTCTGTATAAGGTTAAGGCTGTATGATTATTCCATATTTTAATTTTAGAAAATCCACCAA
Source organism: Charina bottae (assembly GCA_023362775.1). NCBI lineage: Eukaryota > Metazoa > Chordata > Lepidosauria > Squamata > Charinaidae > Charina > Charina bottae. Next base: position 4,291,343 of record JALMGJ010000043.1, on the reverse strand, counting down.
GCAACCCAAGCTTGTGAGAGAGTTGCTCACAGGGCAAATAATGATTCTGTGAAGTAGAGCAGATTTGTTTGTTTGTTTGTTTGTGGGTTTGTATGCTGTCTGCTCCTCGGATTCTAGGCAGCTTACAATAGAAAGCACCATAAACACATAATGCAATTAAACAACTAACCCTTATTGCTGTCCACCTTAGATGAGGCTCAGCTCTCCAAAGGTCCTACAGAAAAACAGTTTTTACTGCTTTCCAAACTACTACTAAGGAAGAGGCAATCCTGACCTTGGAAGACAAGCTGTTCCAGGGTGAGGGTCTGTGATCAATCAATCCCCTGGGCCTCTGACCTCCAGACCTCTGGAGGGAAACCCGCATTACTCCCTCTAGGCTTGCATGTGTTGGGTGCACACTTTCTACTTGGTGTAGCCATAAATGAGAATATGGGCCATAATGAGACTTACATTTGATAACCAGCACCTTAAATTAGGTCCTGAAGCCTAGCAGCAGCAAGTACACCTTCCACAATATAACTATCATTCTGCTCAACTGGCTTCCACCAGTCAGCAGCTGCACTCTGCACCAGTTGTACCTTCCAAGTCATCTTCAAGAGCAGCTCCATGTAGAACTTGGATGTCCAACCTTTTGGCTTCCCTGGGCCACATTGAATGAAGAGGAATTGTCTTGGGCCACACATAAAATATATAATATAGTTAATGTATATAAGTAATACAACTTCATTTATTTTTTTATATTTTTTATTATAAAATTTTTAAAAAGAGGGCAACATAAAACTAGTGGGATATTTGATCTTGTTTTTGTGAATAATGCATTGATGTCTGGTTCGATGAAAGTGGTTGCAGTTCTCAGTGAGTTCTCAAGGTGCTTGTCAGCTTTTACCTGGGAGAGCCATCACCCATTGGCGACTGCTGCTAACGGCACGTTTTTCTGCCGGAGCCGCTGGTGGCCTCCCCTTCCCGCTCGGCATCTCGGCTCTGCTCTGAGCGGCAGCCTCCGCCAATCTTTGCCTGTTGTTGTTGTTTATTCATTCAGTCGTCTCCGACTCCTCGTGACCTCATGGACCAGCCCACGCCAGAGCTTCCTGTCGGCCGTCACCACCCCCAGCTCCCCCATGGTTGAGTTTGTCACCTCCAGAATATCATCCATCCATCTTGCCCTTGGTCGGCCCCTCTTCCTTTTGCCTTCCACTTTCCCTAGCATCAGCTTCTTCTCCAGGATATCCTGTCTTCTCATTATGTGGCCAAAGTACTTCAGTTTTGCCTATAATATCATTCCCTCAAGTGAGCAGTCTGGCTTTATTTCCTGGAGTATGGACTGGTTTGATCTTCTTGCAGTCCAAGGCACTCTCAGAATTTTCCTCCAACACCACAGTTCAAAAGCATCTATCTTCCTTCGCTCAGCCTTCCTTATGGTCCAGCTCTCACAGCCATAGGTTACCACAGGGAATACCATTGCTTTAACTATGCGGACCTTTGTTGTCAGTGTGATGTCCCTGCTCTTAACTATTTTATCAAGATTTGCCATTGCTCTCCTCCCAAGAAGTACACGTCTTCTGATTTCCTGGCTGTCTGCAGTAATCTTTGCGCCTAGAAATACAAAGTCTGTCACTGCCTCCACTTTTTCTCCCTCTATTTGCCAGTCATCAATCAAGCTGGTTGCCATAATCTTGGTTTTTTTGAGGTTTAACTGCAACCCAGCTTTTGCACTTTCTTCTTTCACCTTCGTCATAAGGCTCCTCAACTCCTCCTCGCTTTCAGCCATCAAAGTGGTATAATCTGCATATCTGAGATTGTTAATGTTTCTTCCAGCGATTTTAACTCCAGCCTTGGATTCCTCAAGCCCAGCACGTCACATGATGTGTTCTGCGTACAGGTTGAATAGGTAGGGTGAGAGTATACAACCCTGCCGTACCCCTTTCCCAATCTTAAACCAGTCCATTGTTCCGTGCTCTGTTCTTACAGTTGCTACTTGGTCGTTATACAGATTCCTCAGGAGGCAGACAAGATGACTTAATATCCCCATACCACCAAGAACTTGCCACAATTTGTTATGATTCACACAGTCAAAGGCTTTAGAATAGTCAATAAAACAGAAATAGATATTTTTCTGAAATTCCCTGGCTTTCTCCATTATCCAGCGGATATTGGCAATTTGGTCTCTAGTTCCTCTGCCTTTTCTAAACCCAGCTTGTACATCTGGCAATTCTCACTCCATGAATTGCTGGAGTCTACCTTGCAAGATCTTGAGCATTACCTTACTGGCATGTGAAATAAGTGCCACTGTTTGATAGTTTGAACATTCTTTAGTGCTTCCCTTTTTTGGTATGGGGATATAAGTTGATTTTTTCCAATCTGATGGCCATTCTTGTGTTTTCCAAATTTGCTGGCATATGGCATGCATCACCTTGACAGCATCATCTTGCAAGATTTTAAACAGTTCAGCTGGGATACCATCGTCTCCTGCTGCCTTGTTATTAGCAATGCTTCTTAAGGCCCATTCAACCTCACTCTTCAGGATGTCTGGCTCTAACTCACTGACCACACCGTCAAAGCTGTCTCCAATATTATTATCCTTCCTATACAGATCTTCCGTATATTCTTGCCACCTTTTCTTGATCTCTTCTGCTTCTGTTAGGTCCTTACCATCTTTGTTTTTGATCATACCCATTTTTGCCTGGAATTTACCTCCGATGTTTCTAATTTTCTGGAAGAGGTCTCTTGTCCTTCCTATTCTATTGTCTTCTTCCACTTCCGCACATTGCTTGTTTAAAAATAATTCCTTATCTCTTCTGGCTAACCTCTGGAATTTTGCATTTAATTGGGCATATCTCCCCCTATCACTGTTGCCTTTTGCTTTCCTTCTTTCTTGGCCTACTTCCAGTGTCTCAGCAGACAGCCATCTTGCCTTCTTGGTTTTCTTTTACTTTGGGACGTTTTTTGTTGCCACCTCCTTAACAATGTTGCGAACTTCTGTCCATAGTTCTTCTGGGACCCTACCTACTAAATCTAGTCACTTAAATCTATTCTTCACCTCCACTTCATATTCCTTAGGAATATTAGTGAGCTCATATCTAACTGATCTGTGGGTCTTCCCTATTCTCTTTAGTCTGATTCTAAATTTTGCAATAAGAAGTTCGTGATCTGAACTATAGTCAGCTCCAGGTCTTGTTTTTACCGACTGTATAGATGTCCGCCACCTTTGGCTGCAAAGGATATAGTCAATCTGATTTCGGTGTCGACCATCTGGTGAAGTCCATGTATAAAGTCGTCTTTTAGGTTGTTGGAAGAGAGTGTTTGTTATGCACAGTGAGTTGTCTTGGCAAAATTCTATCAGCCTATGTCTGCTTCATTTTGTTCTCCCAGACCATGCTTGCCTGTAATTCCAGGTATCGTTTGACTACCCACCTTAGCATTCCAGTCTCCTGTAATGAAAATAACATCTCTTTTTGGTGTATTATCCAGTAGGTGCTGCAGATCCTCATAGAACTGATCTATTTCTGCTTCTTCAGCATCTGTGGTTGGGGCGTATATTTGGATCAGTGTGATGTTAAATGGCTTACCCTGAATTCGAATTGAGATCATTCTATCGTTTTTTGGATTGTATCCAAGCACTGCTTTAGCCGCTGTATTAATAATTATGAAGGCTACTCCATTTCTTCTGTGGTCCTCTTGTCCACAGTAGTAAATCTGGTGGTCATCTGATGTGAAGTGGCCCATTCCAGTCCATTTCAGTTCACTGACACCTAAAATGTCTATATTTAATCTTGACATCTCACCAATAACCACATCCAATTTGCCCTGGCTCATAGATCTTACATTCCAGGTTCCTATGGTGTGTTGATCTTTAGAACATCGGATTCGTCATTCACCACCAGCACCGTCGGCCGCTAGCCGTCCTTCCGGCTTTGAGCTAGCTGCGTCATCACATCTGGGGCTAGTTGAACTCATCCTCTGTTCCTCCCCAGTAGCATTTTGACCATCTTCCGACCTGGGAGTCCCATCTTCCAATGGTATAGCAACATATCTCTGGTTGTACTGATCCATTTAGTTTTCACGGCAAGAATACTGGGGTGGGTTGCCATTACCTTCCCCATGGATCGTATTTAGTCTGACCTCTCTGCCATGACCTTCCCGTCTTGGGTGTCCCTTCACGGTTTAGCTCATAGTTTCATTGAGGTGCTCAAGCTCCAGCACCACGACAAGGTAACGATCTCCTTTGCTGTAGAATCTTCGCCTACGGACGCATTAATGGTAGAGCGGCGGACTCCGCTTGGCTTGCGAGTCAAGTTGCAAAACTGGCTGCTGCTCGCAAACCGGCGGAAGGCCACTGCCTGCGTGCGAAGCCAAGAGAAGAAACGGATGCTCTATGCAGGCGATGTAACTACCCTGAGCTTTGTTACTGTCTCAAATGTACCGGGATTGTCTATTTTTGGCGTGGGCCTGGCTGCAAAACAGAAGAAAGAGAGAACGGCAACCAAAAGATTGCAAAATAATGTTAAAAGTTTACGATTTTTGGGGGCCGCATTACTAGTTGTTCAGGGCCACATGCGGCCCGTGGGCCGGACACGCCTGATGTAGAACAACATGCAATTATCTAACCAGGAAAGGACAAAGGCATGAATCACTGTCAGTGCCTCCAAGTCCAGAAATTGCAGCAACTGGCAAATCAGCTGAAGCTGGCCAAAGGCTCTTGTTTCCATCTGCTACTTTAGTGGGGTCCTGAGTCCAAGAAAAACCCCAGATAATACTTCTCCAGGGTGAGTGCCATCCTATCCAGAGCTAAAGAAAGTCTTTTCTTGACATCTGAGGGCTACTGCACAAACAATAACTCTGTCTTGCTGGGATTAAATCTGAGTTGGTTCTACCTCATCCAGTCCCTTGCAGCCTCAAGGCTCTGGGTCAAGTTTTCCATCAGATCTCCTGTTCTGCCTGGGGTAAAGATGTATCCTTGACATTCTTCTCATGTTTAGTTTCCCGAATGCCTCCTGATACCTGCATATACTAAACTTTGGACTCCTCTTCTGAACATCGTTTTTCAGAACGTCCTTTGCATCCCAAGGAGAAAGTTCTAGAGCAGGCCTTACAGTGGTGCGAGTTGCCAAAACCCAGCTCTGCATATCTACTTGTGAAAAAAGTGCCCATCAAGGAAGGAAGCTGCCTTTTCACAGGTGAGCGAGCCTTCTATTTAAGAGAAGCCTGTTACTGTTTTGTAACAGTATGTTACAGTATGTTTTGTACAGCCAAATAAGCCTGTTACTGTTTTGAAAACCATCAGAACAACATTTTATATAGCATCTCTTGTCTGTATACTGTAGGAACAGAGTTGACTTTTGTGGCTTGGGTACAAAGCTGAGAAATGATTTCTGCCTGAAAATCTGGAAAGATGCTGGCAGCGAAGATAGTATTGGCCTAGTTGGCCTGGTGATCTGATTCATAATATTGCAATTTCCAATGTTCATTATATTATATAATATAAAAGTGTATGTCCAAAAGTATTTTATGGAAGAGGAATAACTTAGTAGTAAAATGCATAGACCATACCTTTTCAAACTGTGTGTCGCGACACTTTAGTGTGTTGCAACAGACAGTTTAGTGTGTCGTGGCGCGGGGGCGCGCGCGGCAGTGTGCACGGCGGTGGCACGCCATCAGCGCTTCTGCGTTTTAGCAAGGCTGCCGCCGCCGCCATGCACACCACTGCCGCGCGCACCGCTGCCATGCACGCACGCGCGCCCCCACGCCGCCACCGTATCAACGGCGGCACTTTGGAAAGCACTGCTGTAGACTGTACCAAACTCCTTCAGGCCAAATTCTTCACCCCTGAATTTTTAGTAACAGCATATATGAATGTCCTTTAAGCCCTCAAGAACCTCATGTCAATGGGAGTAGAGAGCAGATGGACCAATAGTCCAAATCAGTATAAGGTTGCGTCATGTGTTCAGATTCAGCAAAGAATCTAGAGATTAAAAATATGTCACTTGTCTGTCACATAACCGCTAAATTATGATTCTATAACTACTGTGCCCAGTATATTTATTTGGAATGTATCTTGCCTTTGTAAAGCTTATTCCCAATGTCTGTGTCTTGCAACAGATACTAAACGTGAGAGCCCAAAATACGGTCTTTTGAAATGCCGTGAGGAATTGGCCAAGCTACTAGGGAACAAATTTCAGGAACGCTACTTTGTCATCAAGGACCAGAAGTTGCTTCTGCTCAAAGAGAAACGGGTATAGTAATCCGACAGATACATTTATTTTAATTTTGAAGCATTTGTACCTTGTAAAAAAACAGCCTAAATCAGTTTATAAAATATAACTATATATTTTTTTGAAATTAGCAAAAAAAAAATCAAGGGTAAACATTAGGAATAAGAAATAGCAAGAATATATAATAAAAGATAAATATTCACAACAGCCAGTCAAAATAAAAAGAAAAGGAAAATGGTTAACTTCTGTGAAAGAGACAGGTTTTAGCTTTCAGGTGCCTAGCATCTGATCCTTCCTGATGTGTCAGCAATGTGATGAGATTACAAAGAAAGTACATGCAATTTTTGGCTGCATCAACAAAAGTATCATTTTCAAATCACAGGAAGTAATTGTTCCACTTAATTCTGGTTGGTCAGATTCTACTTCAAGTCTTGTGTCCAGTTCTGTGAACTAATCATCTTGCAGTGAAAATGATCAGGGGGCTAGAAACTAAGTTCTCTCTCTCTCTCTCTCTCTCTCTCTCTCTCTCTTTCAAGAGAGCATGAAAGAATTTGGAAATGGTTCACTTTGAGAAAAGACAGGTAGGATAGCTTTCTTCAAATACCTGAAAGATGTCACCAGAAGTTCTCTATCATTCCACAGTACATAGCATAGAATAGTGGATTTAAATTATAGGAAATTCCAATTGGATGTTGGGGGAAAAAAAATCTTAACAGTGTTCAGAAGTGCAACTAATTACCCAGAGAGGTGGTGGTCTCCCTTTCACTTGATGTGTTCAAGTAGATACTGGACAGCCAGCAGTTAGGGATGCTTTAATTTGGGTGGGTCCAGTGACCTAAATGTCTGCTTTCCAATTTTATGATTCTAAGCATTCCCTAGCATCAGTATCATAACTGAAAAGGCCCCGATTCTCTCTTGATTCCATTGTCAAAAAGCACCCAGAGCAAGGCCATTCCTCAATGTACATTAAGGCAGCATCTTAGATATCCACGTCTCTAATTATTTAGGGATTTATAGTTTGGAATTACTACTTTAAAGTAACAAGTGTAAATAAAATAAGATTATTTATTTATTTATTTATTTCTCCAACTTATATCACCGCCCATCTCCCCCCACAGAGGGGACTCTAGGCGGTTTACAACAAGTTAGCAATTAAAACATATAAAAACATATAAAATACAATAAACAATATATATAACTAACCACAAATTAATTAAAAATATATAAAACCCAAGAGGCTCTGATGTCATATTTAAAAGAACTCTACGGCGCAAGCCATCCCCATGAGGAGCTGTCACTCTTCCCATCCCAAGCGAGGTGGCAGAGCCAGGTCTTCAGTTGCTTTCGGAAGGTCGTAAGTGTGGGGGCTTGCCTCACCTCCAGGGGCAGAATATTCCAGAGGGCGGGTGCCACTGCAGAGAAGGCCCGCCTCCTGGACCCCGTCAGATGAAGCTCTCTTACTGGAGAGCTGATGATTATGATCATCAGCTCCAACCAACAACCTGGCATCAGCATTCTATACTCATGGACATTTCAAAAGTGATAAAACCATGAATTGTTACGATAAGGCTTCATCCTTTCAAGAAAAAGTGTAACTAGGTCAAAGCTTGTAAAGGCACTCTTACTCTGCAAACTGAGTCTCTAAGCACAGATCAGTTAACACCTCTCTCCCCAGCTACTGTATGAATCAAATCTTTCGGGGGAATATAACCTTATCCAAAATATGTGTCATGGCTAGGCGAAGAACAACGCTGAGCCTCGGAATTAAGCTCTAGATCTTTAGTGTTCTGCCTTACACAGAATCTTGCCGAACTAAGCCACACTAAGCAGTTCTCTGGGGAAAAACCCCAGGCACCCTAAGGCGGGTCCGGCCTGACCTTCTTAGACGGGCGCCCAAGGTCTTCGACGCTGTGAACGCGTTTCTCACCCTGGAAAGTTTCTCACTCCTCCCTCGCCCGCGATCTCCATAACATGTTGCAGCCATAATCTTGAAGCAGAGGGACCATCAAATAATAATTTTCCACGTTTAGCTTATTTTCATCAATCCACCTTTCACAACTTGGATAAGGCGTTACAGATTGAAATCTAATTTTATTTTGCTGCAGTTATTTTTATACTAATTTTCCTTTCAAAGTGATTCAGAAGTAATATAAACAATTATAAATAAAAATGTAATAAATTATTTAAAAACAATATTTCTAGGATCCCTTCCTTAGGGCAGTTGGTGGTAATTGCCCTGTGGGGAGTGGGAAGGTGTTTTGTCAAATATGCAGCTGAGATGAGGTGCCCTTGTGACCTTCACTTAGAAAAGCAGGAAGTAGAACAGAAAGACAAACTACCTCCTAATGAAAGGAAAATAATAGGGCTGTATTGGATGGATGGATGGATGGATGGATGGATGGATGGATGGATGGATGGATGGATATATATATATATATATATATATATATATATATATATATATATCCAATACAGCCCTATTATTTATATATATATATTTTTTTTCAAATTTATCACTGCCCATCTCTACAGCAGTAGACTCTGGGCGGTTTACAATAATAGTATCCTGTCTTAGTGTTGGGCAAATGCGATGCACTAGGATGGAACACTCACACATTCAATTCACTCACTCCTTCACATACACACAGGCTCTTTCTGCACTGATGAGTTGAATCAGCAGGAATTATGCCAGTGTGTGATCAAGCCTAAAACATTTTGTACCCCTTTAGGCTGCCTTGGACAATGCCAGAATAAGGGAGACAACACTACTTTAACACTGGTACAGCTAAGGAAGACTTAAGCCTTTCTCAGTCACGGGTTGGGATGAGACAAAGAGCAATATCACGGGGACACAGCTGGAAAAAAACGTTGCTAGAGCTGTGTTTATTAAAAAATGTTATGCCCTCATTAGGTAGGTACAAGTGGGTAGGAGACCACAGTCCTGAAAAAAACCCTATCACTCACAAATGGAGACTATTTTAATGCCTAATTGCTGCCTGATTTGGTGATGAGAGAGATGCTGGTTTGGGAAGGGAAGGGATTGCCCATTAGTCTCCAGATATTACCGCCCCTCAAAAATGCCTTCTCACTCAGGAATTAGGCTTTAAATTGTTCTAACTGCAGTGGGGGCGGTGTGTCAGGAGTGAATTGGGAGGGGAGTATTAAAAAAAAAGGTAAAGGTACCCCCCGCACATTTGTGCAGTCATGTCCGACTCTAGGAGCCGGTGCTCATCTCCGTTTGTTAGCCAAAGAGCCAGCGTTGTCCGAAGACGCTTCCACGGTCATGTGGCCGCATGACACGCGCGGAACGCTGTTACCTCCCCACCGAAGTGGTACCTATTCATCTACTTGCATTTGCATGCTTTCAAATTGCTAGGTTGGCAAGAGCTGGAGCTAGTGCGGGAGCTCACTCCGCACGCAGGGCTAGGGATTCGAACCTCCGAACTTGCAATCTTCCGATCAACAAGCCTGGCGTCTTACCCGCTGAGCCACCACGCCCCTTATAGGGGAGTATTAGCTTCTAGATTAAAAGCAAACTGAATTCTTTTCCTTTGTTCATGAGACTTGCATTTGGGGGGGGGGGGATTCCTTGTCCTGTGAGATCTCAGTCTCAGAATTTATTCTCTCTTGCCTGTTACACTGTCATTATTTAATGTTCACTAGGAGCCTGAAGAGAAGGACAGAAAGATCCAGAAATTTCCCCAATCAATGGGCTCTTTTTTGATAGTATTTGCAGTCCAGCCTTGTCCTTACTTGTTTGCTGTGAACTCACAAAATCACTGCAAGATTGGTCACTCTTCAGTAGGCAGTTTTACATTGTTGCCAACCACAACCTGAGCCAGCACATCTCCTGGGTCCCCCCAGAGAGAGCCTCAGCTTCGAGTGCCCCAAATATGAAATGGGCCAAGGGTTCCTCTGTGCCTTCCCACTGCTCCTTGTTGGCTCATCTTCTGCACATGTGCCTGAAGTCATCCCAGTGGCTCCCTGTTGGGCAGAAAGACATTGAAACTCTGAGACGGTGCAGGTACTCATGAACCTTTGTGGGATTTCTCTATCAGAACTGGGAGCCCAGTTTCACTCAGACCCAAGCTTGCGTGGGGCTTGATTGGCAGGCATTGCTACTCCTGGCTTTAGTGCTGCCTCCATCCATTAGCCTGCTGCAATGTTTCAACAGTCAGATCTGTGAGATCTGACAAACCCCCTGCTACTGGAGGGAGAGGAAGGGGATATGGCCCAAAGGATGTAACTTAAAGCATCTGGTCTCAGCCTTGGCATTAGCCTTCTGAGGGTTCAAGGTTCCATTCCTCTTTGTATATCTTCACACCTACAGATTGTTGCATGAAGCCACTCCTGCTCATAGATTTCTGTCCTGGGATTGCTACTTGGTCTTAGAAACTTAGTATGCCGCTGGATTGATACTTATTGATTGATTGATTTAGATTCAGAAGACTGCCCAATTCCCAAATGGTTCTGACTTTTAACTCTCTTTGCTCAATGGAAACCATATTTCTGCCAGCCATATCGGTCAAGGAGGAACTGTGTGACTGTCTCAGAGTCAGTGGTCTTACACACAGACTCTATATTCTTGTCCATTGTTAATTTTAACTTCCACAGAGCACAGGGCCTATGCTTATACTGTAATTATTTTGCCTAATTCCAGAGACCACCCCCAAGAAGCAGTTATGTGTAAGCTTGGTGTCCAAAGAGTCATCAGACTTATTTCAAGAAGACCAAAGACTGGCATCAGTCAGACTGCCTCTTTGTCTCTTTCCAGCAAACAAGATATCTTGCATGGATTCAGATGGACCAAAGACAATGCTACAATGCTCCCTGCTACAATTGCAGCTGTCCCCATAGGTTTTATGACCCATTCCATTAGGAGTGCAGCCACCTTGGCAGCTTCTCCACTAATACTCCACTGAGTGATACTGGTAGGCCAGCAACGTAGTCCGTGGTCTCTTCTGTTGTGCGGCACTGCAAGCTTAATTCACAGGTCTTGGCTGAGGCATCCTGTGGAGATGAGTCCTATGACAATTAGTGCCTCATTCATAAGTCTGCAGTTCCTATATTTCTGGGGGCCGCTCTGGTAGGTCCCAGCTAGGTCCTACAGCCACAGCTGGAATATGGAACATTGGACTTACTGTGAAGTTCCTTTTCCTCCCATGGATGGGAGGTAGCAAGGTACCTCCTGCCATGAGGAAGAAAAGTTTTTTCTCGTGAGGGAGGAGTCATCTCTCTAACAGCTGTTATTACACCCACCTTTCTTCTATCCTACCTTGAAGAGCTCTTACTAGTATTGCATGTCAGGACCTTAACTGGCTGTGAGATTGCTCTCTACTGTCACCTAGAGGCAAAAAAGACATTCTTTGGTCTTGCCTCTGAGAGCAGTGGAAGAAGCAACCACAGTAAACCTCACAGTAAGTCCAATCCTCTGTTTTCTTCAAAGGCCTTGTATGTATGTACGTACGATGTGTGTGTGTCTATACCAATATAGTTATACATACAGGGGAAGCCATAGTAGTGATATTTGGGATGCCGTAGTAGCAGTCCTGTTCCAGATAGGGCTTTGGTCTAGACTCTAGAATGATCTGCAAAATATCTTCCAACAAACCCTTACATTCTATATGTTTGTTTATTTTTTAATGCATTTTATGCATGCTTGCTTTATAGATGTAGCCCCCATTATTTGTGGAGGTTCTGTTCCAACCTAGCAACCATGGATAATAAAATTAAAGAAAATGAGACTGTGAAAAAAGGACCAAATCCATGCACAAAATCCGACCTGTCATTTTGTGTATGCCTGAAATATCAGAAATAGGACAAAAACCACAAGTACTTAAAAACTTTCATTGTAGATACAGTATAAAAGTCTGGGGTATTTTTCTTTGTTGTTGTTCAGTCATTTAGTCGTGTCCGACTCTTCGTGACCTCATGGACCACAGCACGCCAGGCCTTCCTGTCCTCCACTGTCTCCTGGAGTTTACTCAAATTCATGTTCATTACATTGGTGTAATGAGATCTAACCATCTCATCCTCTACCGTCCCCTTCTCCTTTTGCCTTCAGTCTTTTCCAGTGAGTCCTCTCTTCGCATTAGGTGGCCAAAGTATTTGAGCTTCAGCTTCAGCATCTGTCCTTCCAATGAGCAGTCAGGGTTGATTTCCTTTTTTTTTTCTTAGTGATTTTTCTTAGTGATTTTTAAAACTATGAGTCATGGAATCACATATAGTGAGGCCACCTGTACTGTATTTTTATTTGTTTGAAAAGTTTGATTAATGGGGGTAATAAAAAACTATCCAATCTATGTTTGGCAAAGACCTCCTCCTAGGAAGAGAGGAAGTGGTTTCATGATAGGCTCAAATGTGAGCCAATCCACCTTCATATTTGCTCTGCAAATCAAACTTTAGGTGTTTACAGGAGATGCATGGTTACTTCAAATCAGAAACTGTTTATGTTTGCCCAAATCATGGCTCATTATTATTAAGGTGGAGAAAACAAATAAACAAAATGAAGGCTGCACCCCCTTCTTCCCTGTCTTGCGGATGTGACCAGGGCCAAACCCAGCTTCTCGCTGCACTGATCCTATCAGACCCAGAAATGACCATCCCTCAAAGCCCCCTGTAATCTCATTGAAACCAAATAGAAGCTTCACTTACCCACTTACAGTACAGCCCACGGGGAGCCCTAACAAGGGAATTGCAACATAGAGAAACCCCTATGTTCCCTTCTCAATCAAGGACATGGTCCTGATTACCTCAACGTTCCATCTTCTTAACAATGGACTTCCCCAGCATTGCAGCTGCTCCTGAAAGTGCAGTTTTTGCCTAACAACACATACAACCCTGGGTGAGGACCTGCCTAGGTTCCCCAAATTTTCCAACGAATCAAATCCCTAGCATTTTCACCCGATAGCCCTCAACTTCTATAAAAAATCTTTGTATTCCCATTGTTTTGGGCTTCTCTTTCTTCTAAAGATGGGACACAATAATTGAATAAACTATTGCTTATTTCTCCTTAATGTTGTGCTCCTTTCTTCTGACTTTTCCATGACAACTATAAGCGGTGTCTTTAGAATCAGACCTAAAAGACGTAACCCCAAACCCCACTTAGGTTTGGGAGAGTTTATAAGTGAGACTACCACTTCTGCAAAAATCTGGATAATCACTAGATAGGGAGTTGGAGGTTTCAGTATTCCTGCTGACATGTAGTGGTCATCTGGATGTTTCTAGCCTAAATAAAGTAGCCCTAGGTTATTGGACAATGAGAGCATTTTAGATAAAAATTAGGAAATAGAAAACTTAAGTCCCTAGTTTGAATATCGCCTTTCTCATGAACCCAAGAAGTAGCCTTAGGTTTTTGTTGAATTGACATAATAATACTTATCTGTCATGCCATGTTTCTCTAAGGAATACAATGAAATGATGTATATGAAGCTGTACTATAGGAATAGTAAGTTAGATTACGCTTGCAATGGCAACAAGTGACCAAAGCTATTTCAGGTGAGCTTGTATAGAGAAAAAATACTTCCACTTCATTAAGGCTTAATATTAGTTTGTCTAATCAAATATCCTGGATGTAGTGAAATAAAGGTGGACAAAATAATACTGGTTTAAACAGTAACCCTTTCTTTATATCTCTCTTTGTCTCTCTATTGTACACCTCTAGAGTGTCAAGCCAGAGAGGGAGTGGCTACTGGACATGGCCAAGGTGTACCTGGGGATCCGAAAAAAACTGAAACCACCGTCACGGCAAGTGGCTATCAGATGCTAGAGTTTACAGCTTGGTTGATACCTGAATGTCAAAACTGTCCTAGCACGAATTACTACTCTTTATAGGTTTATGCAGAGAACATAATAAATCCCACTTCTTCCCAGAAGCCTAAATATATATTTGCCACCATTTAATACATGAAATGGAACAACAGAAAAGACAATCACTCAGGGAGAGAAGGCAGATGGAAAGATTTTGTATTCCTCTGTTCAGACATATTCTTAGCTTCTCTGTCTGTGTTGGATGGGGCAACTTTTTCTGTTCCCTAGAACCATGCGTTGCCTTTCGGCCTTCTCTGTGTGGCACAGGAGATGGTCAAGCGCCTTAAAGTATGTCCCAAACAAGAAAATCAACCTGATTTGGGGGCAGAATGTAATTCTAAGGAGTGGAATTAATGTCTTTATTACCTGCAAGGTTCAGTGCACCTGTTTCAACCCTTCAGCCCTCCAACCTCTCCACAAAAAGAAAGAAAGAAAAGCAGCAAATTACTATCACCAATATTGCCCCTATCAGGAACAGACAGCATGTGGCTTATGGGCCACAGGTCTTTGGGGTATAGTTGTTTACAAATGGACTAAGGGTCCAGATAAATTTGAAATAAAATTTTTGAATTGATTATAAAGAATCCTTCCCATGGGAAAAAGCTTTTGTTTTGTTTTTCATACAGAATTGCCCCAGATGTGTTTAGTTTGGGCACACTAGTTTGTTTAAATTCTAATATTACTCTATTTCTCACTATTACAGATGGGGCTTTACTCTGATTCTTCAAAAACAGCAATTGTGAGTATCTTTCACAAAAACACAATCAAGTGACTATAAACCAAAAGTTATGTAACTCTGGACCTCAAATTAAGCATATGCTTAAAAATACTGTGTATTATAACCCCATATTACTTACAAAAAGTTCTGAGGTTGGGCAGCCTCCAAATAGCTTTGGCAACTGAGTCATACACTGCATGTCCAAGACTGTCCTCTATCACACTAACCCAAATAATCTCCATATTAGAATGGCAGATGATGTCCTTACCTCATTCTAATTGGCTGCATTTTAACCTGAGAGTGCCACCATTCAAAAATTAATACACAGCTTTGGATTGCTTCCATTATGGATGAAAAACTTTGGTGAGATAATTCTCCTGGGCCTATCAGGTAACCTTGGGGAGGTAGGCAGTGTAAATAGTAAATATTCAACTTTAACAGATGGGGAAAGTGATAGTGTACTGTTTTCTACCTCCAAGGTTGTAGTTTATTGTTCTGTGGTAGCAGAGTTTAAAGAAGTTTAAGTGCACAGTTTCCCTGATAAGTTCAAGGTGGAAGGACTGCAACTTCTCCAGGACTGATGACCATTCATGAGTTCATTTTTTAAAATAATAATTTTATTAAAGATTTTAATTACAACAGTAAAAACTAATACAAACTAAAAAAAATAGGATAAAAAGAAAGAAGCAGAAAAGAAAGGAAAAAATAGAGTAATATAAAAGAAAGAAAAATAATAATATAGTAAAAAGAAAATATATATGAAGAAGTGACTTCCCACCATCACAAGTATAAACAATTTTAGTAACATGTCACCTTCTTTAAAAATGCAACAAATGATCTCTTCTTCCCATATCTCTTATCCATCTCTTATCTATAAACAAATCCATAAAACATTGTCATTTCAGTCCTGGTGTCAGCAAAAGTCTATTAAGGGTTACCAGAGATAACAACATGTCTTTTTTAACCTTGATCAAATAAACCAACTTTATATTCCTTCCTTTTACTTCCAACCATCTTAATCTTTAGTCCATTCAAATAATGTTGTAGAACTTGATTACTTTTCATTTTTTCTTTGTCCCTTCTCACAAGATTCTTCAAAACTTTTAACAAGTCTCTTTTGTAAACCCAATATAGGAAAATTATCCAGGTCACTCTCTTGTATATCCCTTTTAATTATTAAGACATCAGCCAGTTTCTTTTGTATGTGTAGTGTAACATCTTTTTCCATGTCATTCTTGTAGCCTGTCATTTGTAAATACACTTTCAGCTCAGTCTCGATCTTGTCAGGTAGAACTTGTTCCTCTTCCATAACATCTTTTAGACACAGTCTCTTCATAGAGGTAGATATCTCTGTTGACACTATTAAAATTAACTTCTGAGTCCATTGTTCAAAAGTAACTTTCAATATGTTCAATGAGAATATTTTTCTCCATTCTGTAATTGTAAGTCGAGTTTATGTGTTCTTCTTTAATTGTAGTCTTAGTTCCTTCTAGTTCCCTCTAATGTTCAATTTTTACAATCTTATCTTACTATGTTTTTTTGAAAAACAAAACAAAAGCTTTTTCCCATGGGAAGGATTCTTTATAATCAATTCAAAAATTTTATTTCAAATTTATCTGGACCCTTAGTCCATTTGTAACTTTCTAAAATCAAAGTTTTAATCACCCACAAGTGCTCCAGACAGTGGCTCCTCATGAGGAGACCACAAGATAGAATTCTCCGGTGGGTTTAATGCTCTGAGAGATGAGGGAATAGCCATCTTGCTCAAATCGCAGTCAGCACCTTTGAAAGGACACTAAATTTGCATACTTCCTTTTCTAATCACCTTCAGACATTCCTTGTTAACTGCTTTTCAGCTATTAGAAACCTTTGGATTGACAAGTTTGACAGCACTGGGTAAGTTTCTTCCAATCCTTAGCAAAAGAGTTTTAACTACACCTTTTTTTAGAAAAAAAAATTTTTTGAATAAACACCATTTATGGGTTCCTAGAGGTGAGCAAAAACAGTAGTTATCCTCTTTGTACCATGCTTTCTAATTTTTTGAGGCACCTGGATGGCTGCACTTAGAAAATGCTGCTTATGACCTGATCCAGCAGGGCACTTCTCATGTTCCACTGTTGAGTTCTTTCTTTGGAAAAACTCAGGACTTTTTTTTAGCTGCTCTCGTGAATGCTATGCTATTTGTTGAATTAGAGAAGTTAATGGGACAGAGATCACCAGAACTGGCAGTAATTGTCAATGATTGTTCTGCAGGTATTTAACATGCACAGGGCAATCTGAGCTATGGGACTGGATCACTAGCATTCTGAAAGCTCAGGTAAGTAATGAAAATAAGGAACATACATGATTAGTTGTTCCCTATTAAAATATGCATGTTTCGCTATAAAGCTAATATGGTAGTGATAGCTTTAATGTGCTGGTTCATCTCCAGAAAGGAGATTTGCTGGATTGAGGTTGTTCTTATACTTTTCTTAATAAAATGTACTTTTCATTGCTGGCAGAAAAGGAGGGCCATGGAGGGAATCAATCCTAGTCACACATCAACAGATTTCAAGTATGGAAACAGAAAGCTCAGAAATAAATATCACCTTACTCCCATTGAGCAGGTTAAGATATTTAGATATCTATGGATAGTTTTTCAAGCTACTGGAAGCAGAAATGCCCACCTGGACTATGTAACTCGCAATGCACAGAGATCTGCATCAGCTATCCAAACGTATTACTTTACCAGAGGAGCGCAGTTTATCCCTGCTGCAATTGTTTGCAGCTAAAGCCCGAGCACAACTGCTATACGGGGGTCAATTGGGACCATATAACAACATGACTTCCTTAGAAAGAACCCAAACAAAATTTCTAAGAAATATCTTCCAGGTTACCTGCTCTGTTCCTAATGCTGTACTTCGACGGGAAGCAGGAGTCAGTAAACTTGAATCTAACCTCTGGATAAATATCTTTACCTACTGGTTAAAATTACATCACAACCCCAGTGGACTGACCCATCTAATACTGGCAGATAATTTTAAGTCTTCCTCAGAAATAGCTATCCAAAAGAGACTTAGCCTCTATGGTTTCTCCAGTGATGCCATCTTAGCCTTAGAGTCAGATCAAGCTAGATCACTACTAAGGCAAAGGATCTTAGATATAGAAGGCCAAACAAATTGCTGCTTTTTCTTGTAACGTATTTGTCAATAATCAAATTTTACTGTCCAAACCAGCTCCATAATTATTTTATATTACAGTTCCCAAATTTAGGAGAGCCCTATCACTAGCCTGATTGAATGCCCTCCGCACAGTTGTTTTGGAGGGGAAATATAAGAAAATCCCATATGAAACCCATCTCTGTCCCTGTGACACGAGTGCTATAGAGCAGCGGTCCCCAACCTTTTTGGCACCAGGGACTGGTTCCGTGTAAGACAGTTTTTCCACGGACCGGGGGTGGGGTTTGCAGGTGGGAGCCAATCACGCGGATGGGGGGCAGGGCTTGCAGGCGGGAGCCAATCGCACGGACGGGGGAGGGGTTTGTAGGCAGGAGCCAATCACATGGATGGGGCGGGGTTTGCAGGCGGAAGCCAATCACGTGGGCGGGGGCAGGGTTTGCAGGCGGGAGCCAATCGCACGGACGGTGGCAGGTTTGCAGGCGGGAACTAGGGTGGCAGGAAGGGACGTGGGCGCGGAGTAGGCGTGGAGGGGGAGGACATGGGCATGGAGGGAGGAACTGGGCTGTATGAGGGGGAACTAGGGCAGCAGGAAGGGACGTGGGCGTGGTGTGAGACCAGTCGGCAGGTGCTGGGTCTCTTGCGGGGCTAGGCAGCAAGGCGGAGGCGCTTACCAACGTGGCAGTTCCGAAGGCCGGGATGGCAGCTGCAGGGCATGTGGCTGGAACCGGCGGCAAGGCAGGAACTGGGCTGGTGTTGGCAGTGGATTCTGCGGTGGCAGCGTCTCTCGGCTCGGTCCGGGAGCTCCACGTGGCTGGGTGAGCTCGGTTTGCGAGCGGGGGCCAATCGGGCCTCGCACTCCTCAGCCCACCTCTCCGCCTCTCCTCCAACACCACCGCTCACCTCCTGCTGTGCGGCCAGCTTCCTAACAGGCCGCGGCCCACAGGTTGGGGACCGCTGCATAGAGACCACGGCCCGTGTTCTCTTGTATTGTCAGTTTTACAGGGACATTCGCCACCAGCTGATTACCCCCCTTTTGTTTAAATTCCCGGGGCACTCTGATAATTTTTACTTACGTTATCTGTTAAACAACAAAGATAAATGTATTTCTTTGAAAGTAGCAAAATTCTGCTACATTATGTGTAAGCTTCGCCTACAAATGGTTAACAGTTATTGATACTATGGGATAACTTAGTTTGTTTTATAGAATGTATTTTATTGGTCCATGACCGAAATAAAGTTTCTATCTATCTATCTATCTATCTATCTATCTATCTATCTATCTATCTATCTATCTATCTATCAACTTACATATGCAGTTGTCCTTGTGTATGTAAATTGTTGCATATAGTTGGTTCTCTTTATGAATTCTTGGGTGTTTTGCAATGAAATCACACTTTGAATTATTTTCTTCAGAAAATGGTCAACTTGAAGGAGTGGGGAGAATTGAGAGAGGTCAGATTTATGTTTGTCTGTTCCTTTGAGTAACAACTGAGTACGAGTTATGGTGTGGCTCATTAAGTAAGTAAACAGGGAGAGCAAAAAGCAGTTTACCAATAGAGTTCAACAGGAGGAAGAGGCAAGGAATAGAGGAGAGTGATCAGAGAAGCAGTATGTTCTCAGGCACTGTGTGTTCAGCTCTAAAGGGTAGAAGGTCATTATCCAACTAGGTACTAATTACAAAGGACCACTGCTTATCCATTACAGCAGAGCTTTCCAAACTGTGTGTCGGGACACATTAGTGTGTCGGCTGCAGTGTCTGGGTGTGTCACGGCTGCTGCTGCCTCTGAGCCCTGCCAGGATTCCACGCAGGTCCTAGTGCCTGCCTTGTGCCTGGCGGCCTCCAAACCTCCTGTGATTCCGCACAGGTCCTAGTGCCTGCCTTGTGCCCTGCTGTAAGAGTGTGTCACGAAATGATGCCCTGCTGTAAGAGTGTGTCGCGAAATGATGCATGTCTAAAAAGTGTGTCACCAACATGAAAAGTTTGGAAAGCTCTGCATTACAGAATTCATATTGTGACTATAGGAGGAAAATAAGGCAACCAATCCCAGAGAGCAAGCAAGTGAAAGGGGCAAGTAGACAAGAGTTAGCCAGGAGAGTTCAGCAGGGGAGTTCTTAAAAAAAAAATCTCTCTAAATGGACTGCAGTAATTAGATTGCCTAAGAGCCTGAGAAAAGAAGAAGCAGAAAACCTTCTACAGGCAGAACCTTAACAAATGAAGGTGAAGATTGATAGACTGAACTCTGCAGTCATACTTTGCAGGGCTTATAGAGTGCTTGTGTTCCTGTCTGAAAGCAACCTCGCATATACTGGCAGCAGGTCCTTGAAGAAAACATCAAAGAATTGGAATAGTGAGTGGCCACACTTCAGGGGATGAATTGAATATTTACAGATCTGAAAAAGCTGGTGCTATAACAGGAACTGACAGACAAAGCAACTCTCCATGATTAAGAATCAAACAAAGGAGCACTTCCAATGGACAATAGTGTCTATCAAAAGCGAGAGATGTAGAACGTATTCTGTACCACTGGAACTAAAAAAACAGGCTCTTGCAGAAGAAACTGGCTTTAAGCCTTCAGGGGAAGAAAAAAGAAGACTCTGAGGAACAGGAGACAAGACTGTGGTTTGCTGAAGGGCAGAAGAAATACAGATGCACCTGCAAGAAGACAAATTGTTGTGGTAATCGTGACTCACTGTTCCAGAGAACTGAAAAAATAAGCACAGCGCCAGCCAGATAATTTCTACCAGCAACATCTTCAGTCTTACCAGACCTTGCCAGAGGACTGGTGTGTTCATTTAGAACTAAAATAGTGATTTGATTTAGGTGAATGCTATGTTCTGTTGACCTATTAATCAGCTTTTTTATTAATCCTATTTATATTGATATGATAGACTCAGTTTTGTAGTATTGTGTTTTAGTATAAAGACAAAATACATCATTTGTTTCTGAGAATGAATTACAGATAAATTGCTATGGATCGATGACTTCAGGAGACAGCCTATCTCAAGATTGGCATTGATTTGGAACCAAAATCTCCACATTAGCTTGGGGCTCTGGAGCAACCTAAAGGTGGCATGTTAATTACCATCTTGGAAGAGTGATAAAAAAGGGACTTCCGGTGGGGACAATGGCAGATTGAGCTGGTTTTTTCTGCTATCTGCGGACTGACCTGTCAGAGTGGCTTTTTTTTTCTTGGGCTCAGGCAGGCTTCCTTGGAGTCCAGAAGCGTTCTCCAGATTAAAGAGAACCCCAGGAATCACCCCATGTGTTCTCCAGACGGCTGGTCACAGCCAGAAGAATGCAAAACAGCATTTTGCAATCGACTGGTAAGATCAGTTGATCAGCTGAGAGGCGGGGCTGTCATCTTCTTCCCAAGCTGCTCTGAAGCCAAAACAGACCTTAAAGCTGCCCATCCCATTTCTACAGCTCTAAGTTGTTTTTATTTTAATTTTACCAAAGAGAGGCTTTCTACAACAAAAAAATGCGGAATCTCTTGGTGACTCATTATTTTTGAAAATTATTAACTTGGTAATTTGGCTTTTTATATATAATTTGTTAAACTGAGATTTAAAGAATTTTTGTTTTTTTATTGCTTTTTTTATTAAAGTGATTTCTGAGGAATATAAAACTTTCTCTTCTTCGTTGAATCTGCGGATTGGTGTTCTGATCTATTTGCTTTCACTTTCCCGTGGGAATGCTGTTTGTTATTACTTTTTATTTTCCTGATTGGCCACACCGGAGATAAAAAGGCTGGAGAGAGTGTTCAGTTACAGCATTAATTACTTTACCTTCCTGAGGCACTAGAGGGCGCCATAATCTATCTTACTTTTAAGAAATATGGAGGAAATTAATTTGATATTTAAAGATCTCTACAATGCTGTTATTCAAGTCTTGGAGCATTTCTCAGAATTTCTGGAGTCCAAATTGTCACAAGAATCGAGAGAAACTGATAAGGCTGAAAACTACCTTAAGAGTAAAGTGGTTTCTCCAAAGAAAAAGATGAGAATTGGTGACTTACGTTTAAATAGTCAAAGGAAAATTGAGTTGTCAAAAGTTGAATATAAGAAGACAGTTTTGCCATCACACCATGATCAAGAAAGAGAATTATACTCTAGAGGCTGGAAGATTTTGGACAAATATTTGGGCTTTTTAAAGCAGGTTGTAGAATTTGAAATTGACAAGAAGAAAGCTCTGCACATAATACTGAGACATGTAAATGCCTTGGTTTACTTTGAAGTGGGATAATTGCCTAAATGTGTTTATCAGGATGGTTTCTTAAAGGTTTGGATAAATCGTTATGTTGTTTTGAAAATTCTTACATTTTTGGTAAATGCCTAGGTTATTGTTTAAATGTGGTTATCAGGATGGTTTTTTAAGGGTTTAGATCATAGCTTTCCAAACTGTGTGTCGCGACACATTACTGTGTTGCCAGCAATGCCTGGGTGTTTCACCAGATGACCCGAAAGTGCTGATTGGGGGGAATCCAGAAGAAGAGGCACCCCGCCAATCAGCGCGCGCCAAAGGAGGGCAGAGAGGCGGGCCGAGCAGCACAGACGCCCGCCGCTGCCACAAAAGAGTCCCCTTTGGAGTCCCGCCGAGCCCTTGCTGCGCTGCCGGAAAGCGCCACTGCCTTGCCTCTCCACCCCGCGACGAGGCAGGCCCGCTCAAGGTCGGGAGCAGCCGGCCAAGCGAGGGTTTGGCGTGAGTGGTTCATGCGACGCCATGCAGGCAGAAACCTCTCCGCTGGGCAATGTGTTTGGCTGGCCAAAGGCCGCGCCTCTCGCCCCCCGGGATGCAGCTGGAGCGCGCGGGATGCCTGGGGCTCCCAGTCCCTCCCTCACCCAGCAAATGCTGCAGAACAGCCCTGGAATAACTTCAGAAGTAATTGGGTTTTCCTCCCAGGTTCGCGTTTACTTTGCATATCCAAATATTTATGGGGGGAGGGGACGGTTCCTGGTCCTGAGGTGCTGTGAGAAGAAGCGGCGCCCCCCAAAGAACATCCGGGGTTTCGGGATGTTTGCAAAAGTCCCAGATCCGAAGCCCCTGAAGGAGGGGGAGAGGCACTCCCCAAGACACCCTTTTAAAACTCAATTCCATGCAGCCAGCAGGACGCCAAGGGAAGGAATGGCAATTAAAGCCTGTTGTTGCGATTTAGCTTCACCTGCCTGGTGCTCCTGAAATGGAAAAGAAGGTTCGATGTTGACTGATTTGGGTTCAGGGGCTCACGCGACACCACTCGGGCAGAAGCCTCTCCACTGGGTAATGTGTTTGGCTGGCCAGAGGCCGCGCCTCTTGCTCCCCGGGATGCAGCTGGAGGCGCAGGGCACCTGGGGCTCCCGGTCTGCTGCCTCCCTCACCAGGCAAACGCTTTAATCGCCATTCCTTCCCTCGGCGTCCTGCTGGCTGCACGGAATTGAGTTTTGAAAGGACGTCTTGGGGAGCGCCTCTCGCCCTCCTTCAGGGGCTTCAGATCTGGGACTTTTGCAAACGTCCTGAAGCCTCGGGTGTTCTTTGGAGGGCGCCGCTTCTTCTCGCAGCACCCCAGGACCAGGAACCGTCCCCTGCCCCCATAAATATTATTTGGATATGCAAGGTAATAGTTCGGTAAATGCGGGGCGGGGTTTTCAGGTGGGAGCCAATCGCGTGGGCCAGGGGGCAGGGTTTTCAGATGGGAGCCAATCGCATGGGTTGGGGGGCGGGGTTTTCAGGTGGGAGCCAATCACGTGGGGTGGCGGCAGGGTTTGCAAGCAGGAGCCAATCGCATGGGCCGGGGGGCGGGGAGCCCTGTTATTACTGTGTCGCAAAATGATGCATGTCTAAAAGGTGTGTCACCAACATGAAATGTTTGGAAAGCTCTGGTTTATGCTGTTTGGATAATTGTTATATTTTTGGTTAATGTTAGTTTAGTTGGCAGATGTTATTATGTTTGAAGGGTTTTATATGTTTTTCTTTAATTGGGAGGGTAACTGTTTTAGAAGGGAATGTAATAATGAGAATTTAAATGCTTTATAGAAATAATGTTTACTATAATATGAATTGGAGTAAGAGATTGATATTGATTTATGTATATCTTTGTTATAGAAAGTCGGAAGTCACTTTGTAGTAGTTTGTTGTGTGTTTTTTCACACCTTTTTAGTTCTGTTTCTTTTTCTTTGTAAGCTTCTTTGTTTCAATCTTTTTAGTTTTTATGTATATTTTCAAAATGCTTTAATAAATTTTTCTTTAAAAAAGGAAGAGTGATAAAAAATAGGGTGAGGGGGACAAAATGGTACAAAAGTCTGGCATAAATTCTGGGAAGAAACCAAATTTGGGGATTTGTAGTTAACAAAATTTAACAACTTTTTATAATGCCACACAGGGCTTAACAATCCCATTCTGTCCACATTTTTATTACTAAGTTATATTTCAAACGTGACACCTGTGCATAATCAAAAATTGGGAGAAAATCAGTTTATTTAGAGATAAATATAGTATAGTAAATAGTATATTACTATAGTAAATCATCATGTATTGTAAAGTAGATTCATAAAAACTTTT
This sequence comes from Charina bottae, assembly GCA_023362775.1. Classification (NCBI taxonomy): domain Eukaryota; kingdom Metazoa; phylum Chordata; class Lepidosauria; order Squamata; family Charinaidae; genus Charina; species Charina bottae. Next base: position 4,266,914 of record JALMGJ010000043.1, on the reverse strand, counting down.
TGAACCCATTTTAAAGTGGATTGTTTTTTAACTTTTATTTTAAAGCTTGAAAATTTTACAGATGGGGAAAACAATGTATTGTTATTAAAATGCTTTTAATTCAGAACTACACTGCCAGCTAATATTGTTAAGTAAATAAGTTTTATGTAGAATAAGTAAGCAACTCTTTAGATCTCATAGTTTACACAGAGATAAAAAATATTGCAAATATTTGTGTTGCAGAAGTTCTAGGAAACACAGTTGCTATCGTCACATAATACATTAGACTAGGCTAAAATGGTATTTAGTACCATTTAGTACTAAGGAGATACCAAACAATCACAATTCTCATTCAACCTTGGATCTCTGGTCTAATCACTCTCTTGTCTCATTTCATTTGTCTGTTCATGTCACCTAACAGAATAAATTTCCCCCCTTAATCACATTCTTTCAGAATATTGTCCAGTTTTTCCCAAAACTCATTTCTGGTTCTTCCAATATCTTCATTAATTATAGTGGAACATGGAACTATTGCCAGCCTATGAATTCTTAGCTTCATACATATCCAAAACAATCTAGATCAGGGCTTTCCAAAGTGCCGCCGCTGGCGACACACCCGGCGGCGGCAGCAGCGGCGGCGACACGCGCGCGCACGGCGACGGCGCGCGGGGGCATGCGGCGACGCGCACGGCGGCGGCGCAGGGGGGCGTGCGGCGGTGCGTGCGGCGGCACGCGCGCGCACGGTGGCGGCGCGGGGGGCGTGCGGCGGCGCGCGCGTGCATGGCGGCCGCCGTGCACGCGCACGCCGCCGCTTCCGGGTGGTGTGGCGACACACCACGCTGTGTGTGGCGACACACTTTTGTGTCGCGACACACAGTTTGGAAAGCTCTGATCTAGATGATACCAGTTCATACTTTTTTGACATACATTATAGCACTTTCATTCAAAATTAAACCTACACTTGTATTTCTCTGAATGTGTGAATCAGTCCATGCCATAAGATCAGTCCATTTTCATTCTAACCTATTATGTTTTTCTTTTCTCTTAGTTTCACAGATACACAGCCTATTTTTTTCTTTCATTTCTCTCATTAATTTCTGCTGTGTGCTAGTTACTCTTCCATATGCCATGGTCAACACCAATGGGCCCATGAATAAATGACTTCTGACACCCATCATGGCTTTGGTCAATTGAGGCTCTCACATAAGGCTTTTTAGTAAGATAAGGCATAGAGTAGTATACCAGCCTTAATCATACTTGTGCCACGCACAGCATTCTTGCTAATGGTATGGCCAATACTGGTCAGTTTTGGCAGATTTTGGACAGCATACAAAGTTCAGTTTGGATGTTCACACTATTCTGTGCACGCTAAGATCTTTAATTTAGAGACTACCTTGCAAGCCAACATATTGATGCCTGCATCCCACCAATTAGGAGATACACAATTAGAATACAGAAGTAAATGACTATCATAATAAGGATGCTATATTACTTTATTGCATAACTTGAAAATATGAAATAACAGAAATCCCAAACCTTGTACCCAACAAAGATGTTTCAATTATTTCTCCATTAAGTAAAGTCCTTTCTTGATTAATTGCAAAAGAGGAAGAAATACATTTGCATAGCATTTTTTTAAATGAAAAATTGGAAAATGGTTTCGGCATATCATGAGGTAATTTTTTTTATGATGTGCTGATGAAGACTATAATATTTATTTATTTATTTATTTATTTATTTATTTATTTATTTATTTATGTTTCGACTTCTATCACCGCACCATCTCCCCCAAGGGGACTCTGGGCGGTTTACAAACATAAAGATTAAAATTCTGTTATAAAAACACATAAAAATACAATATACAATTAATTATTATTATAAATTAATATTTATAATAATAATATGATCATAGATTTGTTCAATGTCTGCCTGGATAGATCAGTCCCCAGCCCAAGGTTGACCAATGCAAATTATAGGTACAAGACCCTGAGTTGTAAACCCCATTCTCAGAAGAAGATGTTTTATAGTGACCATGAGAGATGCAAAAACAGGATAAAAGGAGTTTCTGACTCCTTTAAGCCTATCTGCTGTAACAAAAAACCCTAAAAAGATAAATACATTAAAAAGCTCTCAATTCTCTGAATTATGTGGCCAGGTCCAGCTTCCGGGTGAGGTTCTATGGTATGCTAGATGTCTCCGAAGTAGTGGAGACAGCACTGCAAAGTGAACGCTGCCAGTAGTGATTTCTGGCCAGTGAAAGTCTTTCCGAATAGAGAACAAGAAATTGCCCACCTGCATCCTGGATAGCTGCTCCTCTGGAGGAGACTGCGGGATGGAAGTCTCGCGGTCTTCTTGTGAGTAGAGCGGCTGGGGGTCATGGGAGATCTTTTAAAGGACACTAAGTATGACCAATCCTCACTTTGGGATAAAATCAATTTACAGTTGAAAAGAGGTCTTTGAAAACAGTGGGACAAAGAGCTTATCAGTGAGTCAGCCTTCCTTCCAAATTACAGAAAGTATTAGTATTGGTAGCTGGGGATTGCCAATAATCTTCCGATATTCTTGAAGAAGGGCACTCTTTCGTCTTGCATCTGGAGGTGGTATATGGCTCAAAATAGGCAGCCAGTATGTGGGAGTAGGTCGTATCGTCCCACTAACGATGCACATTGACTCATGCAGTTGCGTATCGATCTTTCTCGTGTGAGGGCTATTAAGCCACACTGGGGCACAGTACTCTGCTGCTGAGTAAACCAAGCTGAGTGCGGACATTCTCAGCGTATCCGCTGTCGAGCCCCAGCTAGTGCCGCATAGTTTGTGTAGAATGTTGTTTCTACTTCTCAGTTTGGCAGCAGTCTTCATCAGGTGTTCTTTATAGGAAAGTTTCCTATCCAGTGTGACCCCAAGGTATTTGGGAAGCATATTGCGATTGAGCCGGTTTCCCTTAAACCGAACGTTGAGCTCTCTACCTGCTGATCTATTACAAAGGTGGAAACATGTTACTTCCGTCTTAGTTGGATTGGGCTGTAACCTCCACTTACAAAAATATTTATCCAGTATGTCTAGATCGGAAGTGAGGACATCTTCAGTTGTCTCAAAGGATTTATGTTGAGTGGCTATAGCCCAATCATCCGCGTAGCCAAATTTCCTAGACTTTGTGTGTGGTATGTCAGCTATGTATAGATTGAAAAGAAGGGGTGCAAGAACCGAGCCTTGTGGTAGTCCGTTGTTTAATAGTTTAGGGACGCTAATATCCTCTCCTATAGTCACAGAGAAAGTTCTTCCAGCAAGCATATTATCAATAAGTTGGGTAGTTTTTTGGCATGGAGTTACTTGTATTAATGTATAAAGTAGTCCATGTCTTCACACTGTATCATATACTGCACTTAAATCTATGGAGGCAACTTATTATTATGGAAACAGGCATAATACCACACAAGATGAAGCAAGCAAAAATCATTGCAATACTCAAACCGGGAAAAACAAATGACCAACCAAAGAACTACCGACCAATCGCACTGCTAAGCACTGTCTATAAGCTTCTCGAAAGGCTCCTGCATAATAGGATCAGCCAGAAGATACTCCAGATAATTCCAGTGGAACAAGCTGGATTTCGCCCCGCACGAAGCTGTGCTGACCAAGTGCTTTCACTAACAACCTACATAGAAGCAGGATATCAGGCGAAGCAAAAAAAAAACTGATATTGACTGATGACTATGGCAGATATGTGGGGGTGGAAGCTACTTTGCGTGGGGCCAAGACTTTAAAAATGAGAATTTATGCCCCAAATGAAGACAAAGTTACTTTTTACAAAGGACTTACCGTATGAAAATTAGTGTTTAATGGGTGACTGGAATGGAGTAATTTGTCTACAAAAGGACAGAACCTCTGAGAAAGACATTAAAACAATACAAGGGAAACTACCAAAAGTTCTTTTTGACATGATGGACAATTTATAGCTGGTAGATGCATGGGGACACACACACAAAAAAAGAATATGCTTATTTTTCTGAAGGACACAGATCTTTTTTAAGAATTGATGTTTTGGATATCTAAGAATTTGGCTACTAATCTTCACAAAGTGGAGATATTGCCAAAGACTTTTTCAGACAGCAATCCAGTGACTTTAGTACTTAAAAGGAAAATCAGCTCCTTCAGATGGAGATTAAACAAAACATTGTTGCAGAAAGAAACAGTAATGGATAAAGAAGTTAAAAGAATTTTTTGACAATAATCTTAATAAAGGTACAGATATAAGAATGGTTTGGGATGCAAGTAAAGCTTTTATGAGGGGACATTTCATACAGCATAATAGCAAACTCGAAAAAAAAGAAAAAAGAAAAAACAGGCAATTTTAGATCAGGTAAAAATGAAAGAAGAATTAAAGAAATTCCCCTCCAAAAAATTATTTCACAACAAATTAAACTTTTACAACAGCAGTTGTCTTTGTTAACAGTAAGACAAATGGAGGTAAAAATGAATTACGAAAAAAAATTGAATTTGCAAATAAACTAGGGAAATGGTTGACATTTAAATTGAGGGGAAAAAAAGAAAAAATGATATTAAGATGGCATTACCATAATAACTGATAATTTAAAGATGCAAAAAATATTTCATCAATATTGTTGTTGTTTATTCGTTCAGTCGCTTCCGACTCTTCGTGACTTCATGGACCAGCCCACGCCAGAACTTCCTGTCGGCCGTCGCCACCCCCAGTTCCCCCACGGTCGAGTCCGTCACCTCCAGAATATCATCCATCCATCTTGCCCTTGGTCGGCCCCTCTTCCTTTTGCCTTCCACTTTCCCTAGCATCAGCTTCTTCTCCAGGGTATCCTGTCTTCTCATTATGTGGCCAAAGTACTTCAGTTTTGCCTTTAATATCATTCCCTCAAGTGAGCAGTCTGGCTTGATTTCCTGGAGTATGGACTGGTTTGATCTTCTTGCAGTCCAAGGCACTCTCAGAATTTTCCTCCAACACCACAGTTCAAAAGCATCTATCTTCCTTCGCTCAGCCTTCCTTATGGTCCAGCTCTCACAGCCATAGGTTACTACAGGGAATACCATTGCTTTAACTATGCGGACCTTTGTTGTCAGTGTGATGTCTCTGCTCTTAACTATTTTATCAAGATTTGCCATTGCTCTCCTCCCAAGAAGTAGACGTCTTCTGATTTCCTGGCTGCAGTCAGCATCTCAGTAATCTTTGCGCCTAGAAATACAAAGTCTGTCACTGCCTCCACTTTTTCTCCCTCTATTTGCCAGTTATCAATCAAGCTGGTTGCCATAAACTTGGTTTTTTTGAGGTTTAACTGCAACCCAGCTTTTGCACTTTCTTCTTTCACCTTCATCATAAGGCTCCTCAACTCCTCCTCGCTTTCAGCCATCAAAGTGGTATCATCTGCATATCTAAGATTGTTAATGTTTCTTCCAGCGATTTTAACTCCAGCCTTGGATTCCTCAATCCCAGCACGTCGCATGATGTGTTCTGCGTACAGGTTGAATAGGTAGGGTGAGAGTATACAGCCCTGCCGTACTCCTTTCCCAATCTTAAACCAGTCCGTTGTTCCGTGCTCTGTTCTTACCGTTGCTACTTGGTCGTTATACAGATTCCTCAGGAGGCAGACAAGATGACTTGGTATCCCCATACCACCAAGAACTTGCCACAATTTGTTATGATCCACACAGTCAAAGGCTTTAGAATAGTCAATAAAACAAAAATAGATGTTTTTCTGAAACTCCCTGGCTTTCTCCATTATCCAGCGGATATTGGCAATTTGGTCTCTAGTTCCTCTGCCTTTTCTAAACCCAGCTTGTACATCTGGCAATTCTCGCTCCATGAATTGCTGGAGTCTACCTTGCAAGATCTTGAGCATTACCTTACTGGCATGTGAAATAAGTGCCACTGTTCGATAGTTTGAACATTCTTTAGTGCTTCCCTTTTTTGGTATGGGGATATAAGTTGATTTTTTCCAATCTGATGGCCATTCTTGTGTTTTCCAAATTTGCTGGCATATGGCATGCATCACCTTGACAGCATCATCTTGCAAGATTTTAAACAGTTCAGCTGGGATACCGTCGTCTCCTGCTGCCTTGTTATTAGCAATGCTTCTTAAGGCCCATTCAACCTCACTCTTCAGGATGTCTGGCTCTAACTCACTGACCATACTGTCAAAGCTATCTCCAATATTATTATCCTTCCTATACAGATCTTCCGTATATTCTTGCCACCTTTTCTTGATCTCTTCTGCTTCTGTTAGGTCCTTACCATCTTACCATCTTAGGTTAGGTCCTTACCATCTTTGTTTTTGATCATACCCATTTTTGCCAATATTATCAATATTACTTTAAATTATATAAAGGAGAAGAAATTTCCCTGGTTGATAAATATTTAAAGCAGAGCTTTCCAAACTGTGTGTCAGGACACGTTAGTGTGTTGGATGCAGTGTCTGGGTGTGTCACGGCTGCTGCTGCCTCTGAGCCCTGCCAGGATTCCACGTAGGTCCTAGTGCCTGCCTTGTGCCTTGCTGCCTCCAAACCTGCTTCCGTGCAGGTCCTAGTGCCTGCCTTTGATAGGATGTATGCTGGCTTAAAGGGAAATATCAAGGGTTGAGAATAAACAGACAGGAGTGCAGCGTTTAGGGCTAAAAGTGTTTACTTGTAGCATAAGAGGCAATAAATGCATATATAGTTACATTATTGCAAAAAGGTACAGACCAAGCAGAATAAATCTTCTCCAGTGTATTGCTTCCACTGACAGACATGATAGACATGAAGGAGCACCATGGCATCACTCACATAGCCAGGCATAGCTCACACTTCCCTGTCCACAGGAACAAAACACATGAAGAACTACATGGGTAAAGACACAAAAAAGTCAAGTAGCATAGAACACCATTTTGCATGGTTAGCTATTCAGTTCTTCCAGCTTTCTGATTGGCTGGAAGTTAGGTGTGATACACACCAGGCCTAATGCATAGGCTATAGTACAGGGTGGCAGTGCTGCATCTAAGCAAGCATGTGATCTCCCCCCTCCCTTGCTCTAAACAGAGCAAGGCATCTCACAGACAGAATCAGGAGGACTTGTTCTCATGGGAAGTTCCCATTGCTTGTGTAGGCACTAGCCATAACAATACATCACATGGTACCTTCTAGCTTCATATCTAATGAAGATGATGTAAACAAAGCCATTCAAAGTTATGGGAAGGCTTTTTGTTATCTAGCCACCTGGCGTCACGTCATCATGAAAAACTTTTCTCCGTACAGAAAATAATTTGCCAATTTCATACGAGAAATCTGACAGCCTTGTGTCCTGCTGTAAGAGTGTGTCGCGAAATGATGCATGTCTAAACAGTGTGTCACCAGCATGAAAAGTTTGGAAAGCTCTGATTTAAAGAAACAAAATTTACCAAAGATCACAGAAAACAGAATTAATGAATGGACCTATAACAATAAGGGAAGTTTGTGAAGCTATAAAAAAGGTCAAAATAGGGAAAGCGCCTCTCAGGGGAATTTAAGGACATACAAGGCCAGATGCAAACATTAGAGACTAAATCAGAAGATGTTACTAAGGAACTTGAATATAATTTAGATATTACTGCATTAGCAGAAATGAGAGAGAAAGAATATATTTTGAGATTGAGAGCAGTCCCAGAACAATTAAATGAAAATGTAAGAGAAAGGATTGTTTCTATACTAGCTAAATTTTTGGAGATGAAAGAACAAGACTTAGATTTGGAAACAGATAAAATTTTCAGAGTCAACTCACGTTATGCTAGAGATAAGAAAGTACCTAGAGATATATTGATACATTGTGAGAAAAGTTACAAAAGAGCAAATTTTGAAGAAGCATTATAATACTGGACTAAATATAGAAGGAAAAGAAATAATTGTATTAAAAGAAATACCGTTGAGGATATTAAGAAAAAGAAAAGAAGACTCCTTCTTTACAGAAAAATTAAGGCGAAATAATATTTCATTTAGATGGGAGAGATTAGAAGGGGTATCTTTCATATTCAAAGGGCAAAGGTTTAGGATAACTTCCATTTTAAAAGCAAAAGCATTTTTAGAGAAATATAAGACAGATATGAAAGATGAATCTGAAGATTTGGAAGGAAAAGTGGAAACATCAAAAGATAAAGAGATGAGTGAAGATCGATCTATGCGTTGGGAGCTGTACCAAAAAATAAAGAGATGAGTGAAGACTTATCTGTGTTGGGAGCTGCAGGACTGGACTGGAAAAAAGGCTTTTAAACATCAAAACACTTATGGATTACAAATATTTAACATGGAACATCAATGGTGCCATTTCTCCACAGAAGAGGCAAAAAATATTTCATTCTTTGAAAAAATTGAGACTGGATATAACTTGTCTACAAGAGACTCATATTTGTAAAAAAGACACTAAGTATTTGATTTGTAAACAACTTGGAGAAGAATTTATTTTGGCTGGACTTAAAAAAACTAAGGGAGTAGTTTTGTATATACAACCAAAGTTAAATCCAAAAAAGATATTAGTTGATGATGAAGGAAGATATATTGCAGTTGAAATCAATATACAAGGAACTAAAACATTAATTGTTGGACTTTATGCACCAAATATGGACAAAGGAGTATTCTACAAAAATTTAATGGATAAACTTTTGGATTTACCTTATGAAAATTGGTGTTTTATGGGTGACTGGAATGGGGTTATCCACCCAATGACGGATAGACACTCACAAAAAGAAGTGAAACGTGCACAGGGAAAATTACCACAAACATTTTTTGATTTGAAAGAAATGTTGGATTTACAAGATATTTGGAGATTGATGAACGGGACTTCAAGAGAATATACATACTACTCAGAGAGATTTAAATCCTTCTCTAGAATAGATATGATTTTGATTTCTAAAAGTTTAATGATGGACACTGGTAAAGTCGAAATATTACCTAAGACCCTCTCAGATCATAATCCTGTAATGTTGACTTTTAAAGGAAAACGGAATGTATTTAGATGGAGACTGAATGAGTCAATTTTTCGGAAAAATGATATAGTTGACGTATGTAAAAAAAGGTTAAGAGAATATTTTCAATTGAACTTAAACAAAGGCACGAATATACAAACTGTATGGGATGCCAGTAAAGCATATATGAGGGGTTACTTAATCCAATATAATGCTCAAATGAGGAGAAAGAAACAAGGGAGAATACAATTGATTTTAGATGAAATTAAAAGCAAAGAGTTATGTTTAAGAGATAAACCAATGGATGATACTTTGCTTACTCAAATTAAATTTTTACAAAAACAAATATCAATGACATTGACACAAGAAATAGAAACCCAAATGAAATTTACAAGGCAAAAATACTTTGAACATGCAAATAAACCAGGGAGATGGTTAGCTTATAAATTGAGGAAACAAAGACAAAAGAATTCAATTGTTAATATACAACATGAAGGGAAAATCTTGGTGAATAATATAGACATACAAGAAGCCTTTCACGATTACTATTCAAAACTATACAAAAAACAAGATATTAATCTAGTTGATACTGATGAATATCTATGTAAACAAAAGCTAATTGTTCTAAATGACCAACAAAGAGTAATACTAAACAACCCGATAACAACAGAAGAAATGGTAAAGGCCTTCAAGAAAATCAGTAGTGGAAAAGCACCTGGACCTGACGGCTTGTCAGCTGTCTATTATAAATGCTTTGAGGATGAACTAAGTAAAGGTACCCCCCGCACATTTGTGCAGTCGTGTCCGACTCTAGGGGCCGGTGCTCATCTCCGTTTGTTAGCCAAAGAGCCAGCGTTGTCCAAAGACGCTTCCACGGTCATGTGGCCACATGACACGCGCGGAACGCTGTTACCTACCCACCGAAGTGGTACCTATTAATCTACTTGCATTTGCATGCTTTCGAATTGCTAGGTTGGCAAGAGCTGGGGCTAGTGCGGGAGCTCACTCCGCACGCAGGGCTAGGGATTCGAACCTCCGAACTTGTGATCTTCTGATCAACAAGCCTGGCGTCTTACCCGCTGAGCCACCACGCCCCTAAACTATGTTTACCCTTACAGAATACTATGAATTCGATTCTGGAAACAGGAAACATGCGAGAGACTTGGAAAGAAGCGCACATAACATTGATTCCTAAAGAACAACAAGATTTGACTTTAACTAAGAATTATAGACCAATATCTTTATTGAATAATGATTATAAGATATTTACAACCATATTGGCAGATAGAATGATGGATTTTATCCATCAAGATCAAGCTGGATTTTTACCTAAGAGACAAATCCGAGACGATGTCCGAAATATATTAGATGTATTGGAATACTTGGAACAACATTATGAAAAACAAGCGGCTTTGATATTTATAGATGCTGAAAAAGCTTTTGACAATTTAAATTGGCCATTCATGTTTAAGGTATTGGAAAATATGAATTTCGGAGGAAATTTTATTAAGTGGATTAAATCAATATATACTCCCCAATTTGCAAAAATAATTGTTAATGGAGAATTTAGTAAACCATGTGAAATTCAAAAAAGTACAAGACAAGGTTGTCCATTATCTCCACTTTTGTTTATATTGGTATTAGAGGTGTTACTTAGAGACATTAGACAAGATGATGGTATTCATGGTAGTAGAGTTAAAAAAGAAGTTTATAAACTAAGAGCCTTTGCTGACGACTTAGTCATCACTTTGGAGAATCCACTAGATGGAATTGAATTATTGATTCAGAAATTAAAAGATTTTGGGTCGTTAGCAGGGTTCAAGGTGAATTTACAGAAAACTAAAGTCTTGTCTAAAAACATGGATCATCATCAACAAGAGAAATTGAAAGAAATAACGGGATACTCGATGGAAGAAAAAGTAAAATATTTGGGAGTATATTTGACATCTAAAAATGTCAAGTTGTTTAAGAACAATTATATTTCACTCGACAGATATTAAAAAAGATTTGGACCAATTGGAAAAATTACAATTATCATTGTTAGGTAGAATTTCAGTAATTAAAATGAACATTTTGCCACGAATTCTATATCTCTTTCAAACAATACCTATATTAGCATCAGAAGAACCTTTTAAACAATGGCAATGGGATATTTCCAAATTCATTTGGCAAGGAAAGAAACCAAGAATAAAATATAAATTCTTGCAAGACTCAAAAGAAAGAGGTGGACTAGGTTTACCGGATTTGAAGCTATATTATGCTGCCTGTTGCTTGGTATGGATTAAAAAATGGATAACTTTGAAAAATGAAAAATTATTGAATTTGGAGGGTCACGAATTAAGATATGGATGGCATGGATATATGTGGTACGAGAAAGTAAAAGTCAGTGTGGACTTTAAAAACCATTATATTAGAAGAACATTGTTAAGAATTTGGAATAAATATAAACAAACTTTGTGTTATAAAAGACCTTTATGGATTTCCACGCAAGAAGCATTTCATAGAACAGAAGTAAGAAATAAAGATAAATGGCTGACTTATAAAGACTTTCTAAAAAAAGAATAAGGACAATATATAATTAAAACAAAAGAAGAACTTGCTCTAGAAGGATATACATTTCAATGGCTTTCATATATGCAACTTGTAGAAAAATTTAAATTAGATTTAAAAAAATGAATTTGAACAAACTAAATCGAAATTTGAGAAACAATTATGTGAGACAGATGAACATTTAATTGCAAAAATGTATAAATTATTGTTAAAAGGAGAAATGGTAGAGGAACAAGTCAAAGATTGTATGATAAAATGGGCAAAAAATATTGGACATAATATACAAATGCAGCAATGGCAAGATATGTGGAATAAAGGGTTAAAATTTACTTTTTGCTATAACTTGAAGGAAAACTTTTATAAGATGATGTATAGATGGTATATGACCCCACAAAAACTTGCTAAAATGTATGGGAATGTTTCCAACTTGTGTTGGAAATGTAAAAAAAAAGAGGGGTCTTTTTACCATATGTGGTGGACTTGTGAAATTGCAAAGAAGTTTTGGACTCAGATACATTCATTAATGCAAAATATTTTACAAATTCGAGTCCCATTTAAACCGGAATTATTTTTATTGGGAATATGGGAAGAACAAATGGGAAAACAATTTGTAAGAATTATGCAATATATGATTACTGCAGCACGACTTGTATATGCGCAAAATTGGAAAAACCAGATTTTACCTACGATACAAGATTGGATGTTAAAATTGATGGACATAGCAGAAAATGATAAATTGACATGCTTATTAAAAGAAAACTCAAATTGTTACTATCTTAAAGAATGGAAACCATTAATGGACTATTTGCAACATGCAGGTGGAGAAAAGCTTATTTGGGGTTTTGAAGATTAAAATATATATAAATTGATATATTAGACAGGAAATCTTTTTGTATGTTATATATAGAGCTAGCATGTAAGAAAACTTTTTTTAATTACTAAGACCAGAGATAAATCAGAAGTTGACTATTCTATGCTTTATCTTTTTTCTTTTTTTCTTTACTTTTCTATACACTTTTACTTCTTTCTTTGATTTGTATTTCTATTTCTTTTTCATTTTCACCCTTTTAACTATGTATATTTAAAACTCTAATAAAATTTGGGGAAAAAAATAGGGAAAGTGCCTGGACCAGGAGGTTTACCAACCTCTTACTATAAATATTTTGAAGATGAACTACTACAGCCACTGTAAAACATGATGAACTCTATTTTACAGACTGGAAAGATACCGGACAGTTGGATAGAGGCCAATACATGCAGTCCTCAACTTACAACCACAATAGGAACCAGAAAATTTGTCATTAAGTGAGGCATCATGTGACTGCACCTGATTTTATGATTTTTTTGCACCGGTCATTTAGCGAATCACCATGGTTGTTAAGTGAATCACTGTGGTCGTTAAACAAATCACGCTTAAGCCAGAAATTTTGGGGTTCAAATACACACAATGACACTAAGAATTTTAAAGATCAACATTCAACTGAAACCAGAACTTTCCTCTTTGAGATTAATGGACAGAAAAGAGCCATGGAAGATTATTTTTATATCATTACTGCTATGAGACTATTATATGCACAAAAATGGAAAGACTCTGAAATACCCACATTGGAGGATTGGTTGGTGAAGATGACAGAACTAGCAGAGATGGTAGAATTAACTTGTTTGATTAAAGAAAGATCAATAACTACATTTGTTAGTGACGGGAAACCCCTATGGCCTTTTTGCTGAAAAAACAGAAAAATGGATTTGTGATTTATGGGTTTGACAATTAGAAAGGGTTGCTTATGGAAAGAAGGAAATTATGATGTAACTTTAGAGACAGAGGGTAAAATATAAATGTACTGTATCTATAACTGCTGTCAGGAAGATTGGAAGCCACTTCTTTAGAATCATTTCCTTTCCTTTCCTTTTTTTCTTTTCTATTTCTTTTTCTATATTTCTTTTTCACTTTCTTACTACTTTTCTTTATTCTTCTTTAATTCAGAATGTGTACTGTTTTTAATTCTGTTGAAAAACTTCTTCAATAAAAATTATTAGAAGAAAAAAGAAGAATATGTGGTGAAATCCAAATTAGTTATAGCTCTCAGCAGAAAAAAAAAATTTGATAGAGGAGTGGGCTTTTTGTGTGTGACTGGGAACATTTTCTTTGGACTTCAAGGACACAGGCATTGCTGGAATAAGTGGGGTTGAATTTAGCCTGTTTTTGTAAGTTGGGGAAGGGGGGAGTTAAGGGGCAAAATGGTACAGAGATTGAAGGATGGAAATTGTGCTGCTGAGAATTGGTGGATTCTGCTCTCAAACTTTGGTGGGGCTCTGAGGGCCTGTAAAATGGATACCTATCGGCCACAGGTTGCCCATCAAAGAAGAACCTTCATCTTCATGCAGTCTTTAATATTTTGAAAAATATATACTGTATATACTGTAACACACCTTATATAACAGAAAACCTGAGGAACAGATAACTAACGGTGGAATTTGATTCTAAATATTGAGACACGGTATTCCCAAAAGCTTAATTCTTCCTTGGTTGACTCTTGGTTGCTTGTGCTTCCCTATTTTGTTCACAGATGCTGGATTGTTAATTATAGAACTTTGGTCAGTGGCAAAATATTTTTATTATATTTAGTCTTATCAGGTAACCTTTTGATGGATACTGATGATAAGGTAAAGTAAAGGTTCCCCCCGCACATTTGTGCAGTCGTGTCCGACTCTAGGGGCCGGTGCTCATCTCCGTTTGTTAGCCGAAGAGCCAGCGTTGTCCGAAGACGCTTCCACAGTCATGTGGCCGCATGATGCACGCAGAACGCTGTTACCTACCCACCAAAGTGGTACCTATTAATCTACTTTTATTTGCATGCTTTCAAATTGCTAGGTTGGCAAGAGCTGGAGCTAGTGTGGGAGCTCACTCCGTCACGCGGGGCTAGGGATTCGAACCTCCGAACTTGTGATCTTCCAATTGACAAGCCTGGCATCTTACCCGCTGAGCCACCACGCCCCTGATACTGATGATACTGTACCCCAAACTGATGGATGACCTTATATAATGTTTAAAAGTCATTAAGGAATATTTAAAAATCCAGAACTCAAGTGGGCAATCTCTATAAACTATAAATATGTCCATGAGAGCAGGAAATGGAGGAATAACTCATGCTGTTAATGCTACTAACAAGAAGTAATTATTTCCTTCCTTTCATACAGCATGACAGCATCCGCCCAGTCATCCTACGTCGACGCTCTTCTTCTGACTTGACTAAGCCTAAATTTGGCACCATGCCCCTGATTTCTCTGCATGGAGACAGCACTAATCCAATCTTGCTATCTGCTAATCAAACCTTGGTAAGGTGCCACTTGGTGGCCAAACTTTTGAAACGAGCAAACTGCAAAGCATACATGGCTATTTTGGTTATATATACATCAGGCACTCATGTTGAGTTCATGTGGGCCCAAGGAGCATCATTTTATTGTACAATATGTGTTTTTGTTCATGTATTAAGACAGCATGCAAAAGCTAACAAGGTCTGTGAGCATTAGATGTCCCTTCTTAACCATGATGATGCCAAAATGACAAAGCACATGTGGTAACATCATAACACAAACTCTTCCTTTTGCGTTGTGATGTACACTTTGTCTCTTTCCTCCTCTCACCCCCCATAGACACCTGGAGATGGAAGTGTTTGTCTGTCTAAATAGGAAATAGCTAAGCCAGGGTATAAATAGGGAAAAATATGTTAAATACAAAACATTTTACATAACATCTGGAATATAAGCTGTTGTCATTCAAGCCGAATTTCAAGGACAATAACGTCTGGATTTACACTTCTGTTTAGTTGCATGTATGGCAAAGGCATTTCCTCATTCGAGAAATATTGCTATGTCTGAATAGTATTGGAAGGAACACTTACGTTTTTATGTCCCACTTTAATAAATATTCCCTGTCCATCAGCATCCCCACCACCCATGAAGCAAGAATCTCTTATTGGCAATAAGCATTTAACTTCTTCCTTCAAAGCAGGCCCTTTCTGACAAATGGATGTGTCATAGATTTTAATCTTCAGTGCATCCGTTGCATAACCTGGTTGGCTGGAGGACTTCTTCACAAGTAATTGGTGTCATTCAGGATGGATTGCCTCTCTTGCAAGAACTATACTCAATGTTCCCAAACTCTCTAGGTTATGTCCTAATGTTTATTATCCTGCTTTCCTGTGGATAAATTGTTACAGCTCCATCTGTCTGCTTTTTTTTTCTTTTGTGTTCAGCACCGCTTACACACTCGAAGGACATTGTCCATGTTCTTTGTAAGTATTTGCACATTTGTTACATATCTAGCCATAGTTTAGTATATTATAAATCCCATATAAATTCTTACATTAAATGTTTGGACTATGAAGGCAGGTCTTAACTCAGAAGTGCGCAACTTGACATTCCTGAACTACAAACAACTGTGGAAGTTTTGGGTGCAACTCCCAGAGCATCTCCAAAAATTGCCACAAAATTGTATTCTTTAATATGACTTAAGAGGAAAACTCTTAAATGGAGAATAATTGTGGGAGGGGGAGGAGGAGGAGGAGGATCTGAACCTCCCTTCAGACTCAGAAATCTTTTGCAAGATAGGTGATAAACATCTTTGCAGAAAGCGCTGAGGCCTTTAGCTAGAACCTAAACCAGTTTAGCAAAAAGTAATGACCAGTTGACCACCAAAAACAGGAGGCCAAAGAAAAATTTTGTATTAGTTTGGATCGATCCCAAGTGTTCATACTGTCCAACTCAGAAGCTTGTGTACAGATCTCTGAGTAGGTTGTTTGGCGAAGCGTCAGCCCTGGACAGTAAGATTCTCAGTTGAAGCCCCAAAGTCCAGGCAGCCTACCAGGAGCCCAGAATCTTTCTTTTTTTTCTCAAGCCCAAGGGACAAATCTCACAGTTTCTATTTTGACCCCTTACAGCCAATGAAAATGCATCAAGATTCAGAACAGCAGGAGCCAGCTGACTCAGAGCCTGTCTATGAAGAGGTGGGCAGCTTTACAGACATGGATTTTCTGGAATCCAACCATTCCCTGCTGCCTCCTATGGATCAGGCTAAGAAACCGATTAGTTTTTCAGACCAGGTGACGTCCAGCACACTGCCCTCTTGTCTGGTTCCCAGAGCATCTGGGACTGACTCAGCAAAACCCTGCTGCTTTGAGAGGACCTTTCAGGTGCAGCCAAATAAAGAGAACCTCACTGACAGAACACCAGGACACAAAGTGATTCCAACTGTCTCTGTAGAACAACAGACCGAGCTGCCTCAAGCACAGTTTGCCCTGGACAAGGAAGAGGGCCAACCTACTGCAGTTCCAACCCTCCATCAAGAAATTCCAACTGAAGTGGAGACTCAGGTCAGTGACCACACAGAGAAAAGCTTCCAAACATGACTCACAAGAGCTGAGCATATCTCATCCAAAAGAAAAAATACCAGGCTCATAGCACATTAGGAAGGCATGGGTCCTAATGATGACTTTGGAGCGGGGGAGGTAAATCAAATCTGGGCTCATTGTAAGAATGAGGCAGCTATAACCAATTGTTCTGCTTGGAAGTGTAGGTATTAAGAAATTCATCCTCATTTCCTCTTGCTTTTACTATCATACAGCTGTTTTTATTCATTAAGTATTTGACCTCTGCGGTGAGAAGTTATGCTTCCATTTTTACATCTCCATGAGAACTTTTTTCTCTTTTTTGTTCTCTCACCTGAAGAACTTCCTGCTCACTTTTCATCTATCTATCTATCTATCTATCTATCTATCTATCTATCTATCATCCATCCATCCATCCATCCATCCATCCATCCATCCATCCATCCATCCATCTCCCATTTGAACATATGTAGCTTGAATCATGTCAACTGGATTTCTATTTTCTCAGTGGAAATGTTTCGCTCCTTATCCAAGGAGCTTCTTCTTTTATAAGGGAATCCTAAATATGTTTCTAGGTAGCTGTGTGACCTTACACCTGGGGCTAGGTCATGGTTATATTGAGATGTTATTTTAAGTCCTTTTATCATCTAAAGGAGGATCGTTAAGATCACCATGCTGCTGTTGAGCTTGTGAAATGGTCTTAATCTTCCTAGGCACAGAAGACAAAGCAGGGAGGAAGATGGGGGAAAGATTGTGCCTGAGGCCCCCACCTCTATATCAGGCACAATCTTTCCCCCATCTTCCTCCCTGCTTTGTCTTCTGTGCCTAGGAAGATTAAGACCATTTCACAAGCTCAACAGCAGCATGGTGATCTTAACGATCCTCCTTTAGATGATAAAAGGACTTAAAATAACATCTCAATATAACCATGACCTAGCCCCAGGTGTAAGGTCACACAGATACCTAGAAACATATTTAGGATTCCCTTACCAACTTTGCTCAGACTGAAGAAGCTCCTTGGATAAGGAGCGAAACGTTTCCACTGAGAAAATAGAAATCCAGTTGACATGATTCAAGCTACAGACAATTCCACCTGGATGACTGAGAACCTTCATAGACATTTGAACATATATTTTCTCTTTTGATGAGATGCCAGCACAATCAAAAGGATAACCACCCTAGTTTTCTCTTCCTTTCCATTCATAAACTATCAGTCATCTCTGTAGTAATGGTACTTTGTGCTTTTAAGGTAATTGGGGGAGGGGACGGGAGGGGAGATGGAAGGAACATTGAGGATCAACCGCAAATGGAAGCTACCGTCTGGGTGGGCAGCTGTAAGGCAGGACAGGACAACTTTTAGAAGCCATGTGAGGGAAGGGGGAGGTGAAACATTTTATTTTATTTTATTTTACTTTACTATTAAATTTTATTTAAAAACCAACAAAATATTGAAAATAAAAATAAAAAAATAAATTATACAAAAGCAAAACGACAGAATTTTTTACATTCATTTTCAATACATCTAGCCCAAAAGACTTTAGCAGAAGTAAGTAATGTACTAAGAATTGGCTAATATGAATTAAAAGATAGAAATCAAATGAGAATAAAATTATTCTCATAAATAATAAAATTAATTAAAGGATTGTTCAATAGTATTTGGTGCTGTCTTAATTCTTAAACCAATACTATTCTCTACACCTTTAAATATCATTGTTCTGAAAGAACAGTGTACTTTTCCAGTATTTTTCTATAGTAAACCTGGCAGCTAGAAACAAAAATTAATTTCTTCTGTTTTCCTATTTTACACAATTTGACGAAAGTTGACAATAAAGCTGTGTGAGCATTAATTATCGAAGATAGTGGTATAATGTTTTCCCTTTTCTTCAAAAACTTTCAACCAAAATGAGTAAGTAAATGACCATTGCTAACAGATGGTAATATGAACTAATTTAATTATCTTTTCCAATAAATCTAGAAAAATGTTTGCTCAGTATAATTAAAGGCTATAGTATAACCTATGACTAATTCTTGATAAGTTTCCAAAACCTGTTTAAAAGATACATCATGCACAGTTCAAAGCTGATTCATCGACTTCAAATCCCAAGTCATCTTCTCACATTTTTAAAAACTTTAAAGAGTTTCTGTTGCATTTAATGTAACAATTATGAGTAATAGCAAATTTTCTTTGATTTTAAATGACATGGATATACACTATTTTTCCAACATTGTTCATGTTTTAATTGGGGAAGCTCATGAGCTGAAGAAGAAAGGACTGCACTTGTCTCATTTAAAATAGTTGGAATTTCAACAATACATTCAGCAAAATATAATCAGCAGAAGTAACTTTCCCTACAGTAGCCAATGCTTGTATTCTGTAAAGTCCTCTGTTGCCCCATTCTTTGAACAGTTTGTATTTATCCAGGTGGATGAAACATTGGGAGTATCATCATATGTATTTTTTTGACCCTTGGAGAACCTTCCTTAAGTGTTCTGCCAGGACTTTTTATGCGTCTGAAAGTCTGGAAAAGAACATCAGTTGGAGGTGCCCTCCCCCACTCTTTTTCCTGAGTATAGTGACATTATTTTTTTTCTTAGTTTTTCAGAAAAATGAGCTAAATATACATGTAACCTTTAAAAAAAACAACTAAAAAGATATGTTGGCAGCAGCATTGCAGCAGAGTATTAAGTCTTATTAATAAACACTCTGTGGTTTCATTTACTGTAGAAAATATATAATTTCTACAAATGGAGTCCTTGTATGTTTCATGAACAAATATAAAATTTATATATATATAATTACAGTGTAATATTTTCATTTTTCACTATGTTTTTTTTTTTTGCATCAGAATGTCGAGTTTGTGTTTTTGGTGTAGTTGTACAGTAACTGTGTATTGTGTATATCTAATCCTAGCCAAATTTTCCACATGATACAGAAAAAAAGCAAACTTTTGTAGCCTTGCTTGTGTAAATCAATAAACAGCTTCTTTAACGTCTTCAGAAATAAAGACTTCTTTATTCTTTTTAGAATCATATGAACAACCATCGTTGTGCTGATAATAATAGTACTGGAGGGAGTCTTCAAACTGCCTCCAGAACAGCTGAATGACACTAGAAGAGGCCAAAGGTGTCCGAAACCTCTCTCGGGCGGCATTGAATTAGCTTCTTTAAAACACGCGTGCACCCAATCGCCCTTGCCAAATTGTTCTAAATAATAAAAATTTTGTCCAAAGGCAGTTGAGCGTGACCATCAATCTGTTGACATAAAGAAATATTGTTTTGTTTGTTCCAATATTAAGAGATGGAAGCCTCATTTCAGCTCTAAAAGGGGCAGCTACTGTACTAGAGGAGGCGGCTTGCTTGCTTGCTTATTTATTTAGGTTTCTAATTTATTCAATTTACTCAGATTCCAGTTTTCCCATCAAAAAAATGTGCCACAGTGTTACCCACAAATTCTTTCTGTAAATAGTTGCCCTTCTTGAAAAAGGACCAATAGGCTCGCAGTCTTATCACTTATTAACTGACTGGTCAGTTTATTACATTAAGAGGATACCATTTCAGAGAAAAGAATTCCCTTGGCTTGGGAATTTAGGGCCCATCCACACATCCCCCTAACTGTGGGCTGAAGAACTGCTGTTCTTTAAGACGGCCTCATGATGCTTCCCGTGCCTCGTCTCTAGTCCCTAGCCAAGGCTGTTTAATTTTATATTGAGCCAAGCTGACATTGAAGTGTTTTCCCCTTCTCCCAACACAAGCCTTGCTGTATGCATAACTTGTGATGCCTCAACGGTGACTGAGGTGATAATGCCATCGGGGACTGGCTTCTGCTCAGCTCCTACCGGCCACTTTCCACCACACTCTGCACTCCCACACTGTTCAGCCCTACACAGAATTGTGCCTTCTCGATTGTTAAATGATTTCTTCAACAAGTTTGCTATTTATGGACTATACACATAAATCTTGAGAAATGCAAATCCTTCTGTGTTTGTTTCCTTTTCCAAAGTGATCAGCTTTTGATTGCTGTTCTAGAGGCAGGAGCAGTGGACGGGTTACAATCCCAGTGTTGGCTGGGTCAGAAGAAGTGAAGCATCCACCCACCTCTCTTCGACTGTTTTTAGACTGAGCCTGCAAGCCAAAGGCAGACCCAATGAGAGAATCGGCAGAGGGGCAGGGACTTCCCAGGAAAGCAGGAGAGACCCTGCACAACAAGTTTTGGCGGATTTACTGTATTCCATGGATCTGGTCATCTGTCAATTTTTTCCTCTTCTAGCCCCAGCTCCACCCACAACAGGAAGAGCAATTGGTGGATGTTCTTCCTGCCAGCAGGAAATGCACCTGTTGCTTCCCTTAATTTGTCCCAGATTAAAACTGTAAGGACAGCACCACTGATGGACCTGCTTACTGAGACAGAACAGATGTCGACTGTCAGGGCAGAATAAATGATGCTGATTTATTTTTGTGCCCCTCACAGATATGCCAACTTCATTTGTACTGTTCTGACAGCCATTTTCTATTCTCATTCTTTTACTGCTTTCTTCAGAGCAGATTAGTTCCTGTATTGCATTTTTGAAAGGCAGTACATGGATAGATGTTGAGCCACTGAACAGACATATTTTCCATATTTACTGCATTTAAATAGATTAATATTTTAGCATTATTTGGTTGCACACACAAAAAATGAAGTAGGATTTATGTCATGGCTTTTTAATTAATATTTACAGAAGAGCATGATAGGAAAAGTCTAAAGGATTTCTTAATTAGTTGATCCCAAAACTCAAGTTCAAGTGTCTATTCCTATCTAGAATTGTCATGAGAACCTCCAAGGTTTGTACTGAGCAAAGTTACCTGTCCTCTGCACCTGTCCACACCTTTTGGGTTAAGCACCACAATGAAGAAGCTCAAAGCAAGGTGCTACTTGACTATTCCTTATGGGAGTGACATGGTTTGTGGAAACAAGAACAGTATCCTTGGAAAGAACCATTAGGTAGGAAAGTGCCTATTTGTATTATTGCATTCCAAGGAAAAGTGCCTTCCCCCTGTGCTTAGACAGATATAAAATGCAGTTCCTAAATAGCAATGTCAGATTTGTTCATTGCATGGCAATGCAGGATACTACTCTATTGCTCCCGGGTGTCAAATACCACTTTAATACAGATAATAATACAATGACCTCAGAGTCATTGTGTTTCATGGCTAGAGTGGGAACAGGTATGCAGACAACTTTAAACAGCATAGCTGTTGCCTTATCTGAGTCACTACACATGCAAAGGGCCCAGCACCTTTCTTCCCTATTCGTTCTCCCTACATGGCTGAGATCTCTTGAGATCTGGAGGTTGTAGTTTGCCCTTTGAAAGAAGCAAAACCATGTGTAATGACTCCAACACACTCCCTCCCGTTCACACGCTTAACTACCTCTATACCCATAATGACAGGATTCAGCTATGAACCCTGACACCATGGCACTTCAGAAGTATGTCACTCAGAGTTGCTAGGGAAACATTTGTGTGGGAGATGAATGCCAACAGCTACAATGAACTAGAATAATTTGTTAGTTGCTTTCCATCGTCAGCGGCTGAGAACTTCAATCTATGAGACCCAAGTCTGGGCTTGTTGCAAGTACCACGTGCCAAGCTCCAGGATGGTGAAGAGTACAATTCTTATCACTTGAGCCATGCTTATACATCCTGTTCTCCTAAAAGACACATATTTGTAAAACATTGACTTTAGCAAAGCTTTCAAGGGTACAGAGAGGCTTGGATTTCCAGTAATGTTAGTTTACTCTACAACATGCTCCTCTCCCTGCGATTATAGTTCTGCTCTTGCATGGAGAATGATTGTGATGGGAATATGGAACTTGCTGGCCTTACTGATGACAGTAGCATGTCTTTTTGGCGGTCTGACCACACCAAGTAGAGAGTAGCTTTTCCAGCCAGGGCTGGTCTGCTTTGATGTAGCAACTTCATCCCTGCAAGCCTGAGGTCAGTTCCATGTGCATCTCACTCCTTGGCAGCCCTGAACATGGAGCTGGCAGGATCTGAAAGAACAAAGATGGTAAGTACCAACAACGCCATTTTTATTGGAGTCCCATTGCAGATCCATTCCCAGCAGGATAAAGTAGCATTCTGGGCTTCCTGAAGCTGTTGTCTTACCTGTTCGCTGTACATGAACACTAATGCCCTTTCCCTAAACATGGCAGGGTTTTTGTCTCTCATATAAACAAATATAAAACAAAATTTGGCAACATAACCAGTTCAAGATAATTTATTTTATTCTGTTTTCGTAGAAGGTAAAGGTAAAGTAAAGGTTCCCCCCGCACATTTGTGCAGTTGTGTCTAACTCTAGGGGCCGGTGCTCATATCCGTTTGTTAGCCGAAGAGCCAGCGTTGTCCGAAGACGCTTCCGCGGTCATGTGGCCGGCATGACGCACATGGAACGCTGTTACCTTCCCACCGAAGTGGTACCTATTCATCTACTTGCATTTGAATGCTTTCGAATTGCTAGGTTGGCAAGAGCTGGGGCGAGTGCGGGAGCTCACTCCAACACGTGGGGCTAGGGATTTGAACCTCCAAACTTGCAATCTTCTGATCAACAAGCCTGGCGTCTTACCCGCAGAGCCACCATGCCCCTTTCCAGTATAAAGAGCAGAATAAATAGGCACATGTGCAGATTTCCAAGCTCAACTTTGATTATGAGCTCCCAGTCTTAACTTTGCATAATTATTAATGTAAATCTTTAATTCACCTTACCATATCTCTCTTTCCTAGGAATTAGCCAAACCTTTTAGTGTCCTTTGGCCAGCCACAGGCAAGACATATATTAACCAACAGCAATGGTAACATCTATGTAAGTGCATAGATGTGGCTCCAGTATGCAACTATTCTTCAGAAGAGGGATTTCATGAAGTATGGGAGCATATACAAAGCACCTCTCTTCACATCATAACAGCAGCTGTCTCTTTTTCCAGGCTTGTGCAACTCTTTTGTAAGTGCATTGTTCTAAGTGCCAACAACAGCAAAATGATGCAAGTATTTGTATGCATTACACTACTTCTCAAGTGAGGAGCCTGTGTCTTATGGAGGGGGACACTAGTTGTGCAACTTAAAATTCTGCAGTCTGCACACCTGTTTCTTAACTTGAGTACATTGAATTGCTTGTTGTATGCTCAGTCTACAGTGGCAATTTCAGCTTTGTTTTCTCTAACATGAAGAGTCTGCAGAGTAACAGCTGCCTTACATACACATGCAGCCTTGCCCACAGCAAATCAACATTCTCCAAAAGTCTTTTTTGTCATTTGGGATCTGCTAAGTCTAGTGCAGCCTGTTGTTTTTTAAAATCAGGATTCAGGGAGTTGGTCAAAATTATAATCCAGGTTTAGCAGCTTTACATCAGTGAAGAATTCCTGAAAAGATCTGCCTTCTTGTTTAGCTCTTTTGTGAAGCTTACATCTCTCAAAAGTCTCACTTGGTTTTGGTATATTCAGCTTTTTGCAAGACAACCACATAATTCTTTTTCTCCTCTTGCGTAAGTTGTATGCCACTAAATATACTACCCAAAAGGAAAAAAAATGCTGTTTTCATCTTCTTTGGCTGTATAACTTGTGGCCAGCACATAATACCCAAATTCTGCAGGATTCAGTTCCACTACCTGAGAATGGTAGAATTAAGAATTGTTAGATCCTCCATTTCTTCTGTTTTGTTTGTTGCTTTGGTAGTACAATAGTAGCAGCAACAACTCCTACTTCCTCTTCTTCCTCTCCATGCTCTTGGTACCATGTGTTACTCTTGTATTAATAGAAGAGAGGGCCTAAGGCTCATAAGAACTCCTTTTTTATTGCTGACTTAACAAGGAGCCTAAAAAGCAGTCACACACACATACTGTGACCTAGCTGGTTCAGTGTATGGCTGCAAAAGACTTCTTAAAGGGATACTGCTATTCCTATAGTAAGCTGCTCCAAACTCTGTGTGCATGGGAAATGCCTGGAAAAAGACACAGCTGCTTTAATGATTTGAAGAAACGTGTATCTGAGGTGCTCCTCCTGCAAAGCTCTCTTTCAAGGATTTGCACAGCTGTATAGTTATCCATTTTTTAAAATAATTGTCCCATTAAAAATGTGAAATGGCACCATGGGATTGTTCATCTCACCTCATCCATTCCTTTCTTTTACAGAAGAACTGGTGTCCAATGGTTGAAGTCAAATGGCTACATAAAAGGCAAATAAAATTGAATGGCAAATATTCACTACCAAATTTGGGTATGCTAATTTATTTCAGCTTCAATTAGGACTGGAAGAAAAGATACACAATGGAGCTACATCCACAGGGGCAGCTGTAGTATTGCACGTTTAATAACATTGACGCAAATATCCTGTCTTTGCAGGTTTTGCATGAGATGACATCAAAAGAACATACATAGGATTTACTAATTGAAAATCAGAAGTGGCAGTTTTGGATATTCTTTCTAACTGATTCCAAAGTACTGTACCTGGGGCACAAAATCCTAACTTCATAGATACACTACGATGTCAGGCTCCCTTAGCAGACACAGCTTGGCTGAACCACACAGAGTCCTGAAATGCCATGCCTAGGATTCAGCCTTTACTATATAACTCAAGAGCAGGAGCAAACAGATGACAATTACAGAGCAGTTACGGCTGATCCCAGAGTTTTTCCTCCCTTCCTCCTGGCAACTGCAGGGTTATATTCTTCAGCCTACAGTATAGCACTGAGAATTTCTAACAGCTAACAAAACCCTAACACATAGCTTTCCAAACTGTGTGTCACGACACACCCGGAAGTGGATGTGCACAGCTGCGGCGCAGGGACGGTGTGCATGGCGGTGGCGGCAGCGACAGCAGCGGGGCGCCATCTGCGCTTCCGTGTTTTAGCGGAAAACACAAGGCTGCCGCCGCTGCTGCCGTACACGCCACCGCGTGCCACCGCCATGCACGCCACCACCCCCGCGGCGCCACCGCCATTGGTGTGTTGCCAACGGCAGCAGTTTGGAAAGCACTGCCCTAACAGATGAAGTTTGAGCCTAACCCTCCCCCCCAAAAAATCCAGGGTTATATCAGATAGCTCAGTGAAGGTACTGCCTCGCGGTGTGACAGTTGTGAAGAAGACCACTTCCATGCTGGAAATTTTTTGGAAAGAGGTTGAAAATAAGAGTGCCAACTTTGCAATGACTTCATATGTGTTCAGTTCTACCTTTGAAAAAAGAATAAAGCTGGAAAAAAATGCAAAACAGAGGAGCCAAAATTATCAGGCTGCTTAAACCCCATCCCTATGAAAAAAGGTTTAAATGTTTGGGACCGTTTACCCTGGACAAAAAAGTGGGGGGTGGGCGTGTAATCAAGATGTATAGAATAATGCATTACAAGGAGAAAGGGGGCAGGGAAAAATTTCTCTCCCCTTTCAAAACACTAGGGTCAGATAAAACAAAGCAGCTCTTCATACATCGTACAATTAATCTGTGGGGCTTCTTACTCCAAGATGCGATGATTACTTAACTCAGTTGGCTTGAAAGAGGACTGCATGAGGACTCAGTGTCACCTTCGGGCTGTAGGCAGCACATCGCCAAAGGGGGACAATAGCAGGAGAGGGGAGTGGCCCTACCTCCCTGGGAACACCTCGGAAGGCCACTGAGAGAAACCACATGGCTCTTGGCTTGCTCCAGCAGGATGACTCCTGTGTTTCAGTGGCAAAATACTGGCTAGCACATTCACCACAAGCCACTTTCTCTTTTGAAACACATCGAGGTGTTTTCAGAGAATTGCTACGGTCAGTAATCAAAGAAATTTACAAAGTGCTTCTAGGCCCACAGAAGAGGCTGCTTTGCTGTATCTCTGACCCATCCTCTAGCTTGGATAATACTGCCACCTCTCTGAATGGGACATTCAATCGCTTTTGAATGGGGTGGAGCTGCAGTATATGAATCCCTCTCCTGTGCATGTTTATTTTGTTGACTGCTTGATAAAGCAGCTGATCTCTCTCTCTCTCTCTCTCTCTCTCTCTCTCTCCAACTTTCTTCTAAACTCTGACTGTGCTATTTAGTACTTCCTTCCCTACCAGGCCAGGGAGAGGGATGCCACTTCCTCCTCCCTAGTAAATCAGGGCAGAGAGGATCTGGCTGCGGCTGCGGCTGCTTTGGAGCCCCTTTCTGGGCATCCACGAGGCCCAGGCCACCACACCCTATTACTCACTTGCACCATTTATTGTAGGAAAGGATATCACAAGTCTTGCCATATCATATAAAAGTCTGGGTCCTTCCTGGAAGCAAAGCCAAGGGCAAATAGACTTGGGAAACAATAGAACTGATCATTGTATTGATTATCAACAAGGACTGGAACTGTGGAAAAGGTAAGTAACAGAGAGGAAACAATGGCGAGATCTGGAGAAAGGGAAAATCACAAAATCTTAGTATGAAAGAGTTGGAAGGACCCCTGAAGATCATTCTAGTCCAACCTCCTGCCCAGGGCAAGATCCCCTGCTAGAGCGTCCTCAACAGAGGCCGTCCGACTTTTGTTCCAGCACCTCCAGCAAAGGAGATTCTACTGCCTCTGTTCCAGCAACTTTCAATACAAAGAAATTTTTCCTGATGTCCCGCTGCAATCTAGTAAAGGTAAAGGTAAAGGTTCCCCCCGCACATTTGTGCAGTCGTGTCCGACTCTAAGGGCTGGTGCTCATCTCCGTTTGTTAGCCGAAGAACCAGCGTTGTCGGAAGACGCTTCCGCGGTCATGTGGCCGGCATGACGCGCGCGGAACGCTGTTACCTCCCCACCGAAGTGGTAGCTATTCATCTACTTGCATTTGCATGCTTTCGAATTGCTAGGTTGACAAGAGCTGGGGCGAGTGCGGGAGCTCACTCCGTCACGTGGGACTAGGGATTCGAACCTCTGAACTTGCGATCTTCCGATCGACAAGCCTGCCGTCTTACCCGCTGAGCAATCTAGTACTTCCAGGTAATTTAAGGCCATTGTTTCTTGCCCTCTCTTCCGAACAAATCTACAGTACCCTGTCTTACACATGGCAGTCCTTCCCCAGAATGATATATACAGTCCATCTTCCTTTAAACTGTCAGATTACATTATGTCATTCCCCTGCATATGGGGGTTTTACATGACCTCCACATAATACCCATACACTGAAGGACAGACCCCTGATTCAGCCTTGCATTACTGTACATAGAATAAGTCAGCAGTCTCTACGTCAGCGGTAGGCAGTGTGGTACCTGGACAAACACCTTTGGTGCACTCAGGACCCAGGCTCGTTTTACATTTTTATTCTTTTGAATTAGCTAAATGGGAGCCTGACTTGTGTAAATTCAGGTGCCACCTTCCAGCAGTTTTGTTTTTAAAGAATTCCTCTGGGCCTTAGATAGGCCAGTAGATAAACCAGTAGACATTCTTAGAAAAAGGCAGTGAGTAGGTACAGCCCAGAACTTTGTATGGAAGAGGGGCCTACAGTCCAGGGGGTGGGTGGGGAGACAAAGCAGTATGTGGTGAACTACAGGGAGTAGCAGAGAATAACCTTGCCAGTTTTCCTTTGAGTGAATAGATGTTTTGTGATTGACCAAGCTAACCATAGCAGTCAGTTTCCCTCTTTCTGTGAAAGTCATTTTATGAGAAAGCCCACAGTCTATCCTCAAATTTCCAAATGTGCCCACCAGCTTGAAAAAATATTGTTGACCCTTGCTGTATGCAAAATAATAAATGGACACAAAGCTGACAAGTGAAATGGCAGTATCTCCAAACTAAAAGAGAACAGGTCAAACCCCAAGACAAATCTTGATTTGCCTCAAAGTGCCTATTCTTGAGCAAATGAATTATAAGTATCAATATCATTGTGAAGAAGTTTAAAAATATATCCAGCTGTATTATCTGTGCATTAAAAAGATACAGAAGATTATTATAACATTATACTGTATGAGTTAGTCAGCTCATTAATGCAATCAAGTTTGTATTGCAACCAACTGAATGGCCATTGATATAACTATGGAGGTAGTTCTTAGCTCAGGATAATACCTGATGCAACTGTTGGTGAATTGTAGTCCATATTACTAACGAGCCCTCCAACTGGATTTGACATGACCAAGGAAATCCTCCAGGCAGAAGCTGCTTGTGATAACCCACTTCTCTGAAATGTGGAGTGCAAAGACTAGAAAGTACTGCTTTTCTAGACATGGCACCTTCTAAAAGCTTTCCAGAAGCTTTTAAAGATCAAGCTTCTCTAGAGAGTCTTTGGGGATGGTTGTGACTGTCATTACTTGGTCTATTTTTTATTATCAGGTACTACAATTATTGTTATTATTAAGTCTTATTTCTAATGTAGTATTACACTTTGGATATTTTCCTGTATTTTAGTATGTTACAAGCCATCATGAATCATGAAGATCTGGCAGCATATAAAATTGAAAATAAACAAGTGTTTGGCTTCAAGGTGCCCCCCCCCCATATCTTTGTTGTTTAGATTCCCACTTGTAGAAACACACACACACACACACACACACACACACACACAAAGGATGGTTAATTATTCTGTTAATGATCATCAGCTGCAAGTCAACAGAGGGAGTAACATATCAGGAAAGTACTATCATTGCACCAACCCAGTAGTCACCAGAAAAATGTTTATGCCATGTGTATTTAGAGTTCCACAATTCTTAAAATCTTACATACTTACGTGGCGTTTCAGTTGCCCTAAAGCTATTGCCCTTATTTCACCATTATCAGAAAGGAATTTGGGCAGCACAGCCCCAACCCCTTCAGTGGCCCCAGCAGACAGTACCAGTTTAGATCTGTTGTGTGGATCAACATTTGATTCATATTTTTGTAACAGCTTTATGTCCTGAAAGAACAGAAATTCAGAAAGTACTAGGTTTATACATAGGAGAAAGCAAGAAAGAAATTTGAAGCAACTACCTGATGTTTTATGCCACTTGCTCTACTGGACACATTTCCAACCTGGGTCCCATTGAAAGAACTTGACCTGGTTTGTTGTCTGATACTTCATAAGCTGCTCTTTGGTTGCCCATCTGTTCAGCTTTTTTATTCAACCTTTCCGTCTGCTCTAGCTCTTCTGATGAAAGGTCTTTGGGTCCTGAAGTGCAGTTAGTCTCAATTACATAACTTATGGCAGAGTTTACTGCTTCTTGTGAAGAGCGTGCCTTAGGGTATCCTCCCTCTGTTTCATTTATGGCTATATCTGTATTGGCTGTTACATTTAAATGAGTCTCCGACTGAGTTAACTCATCTGCAGTAGTTTCCTGTGGCGGTCTTTGAGGATCTGCCTGAGCTAATATTCTTTGCTGTACTCCATCTGTATGAACAATTCCATTCTGTGACCCGGCCCATTGAAGTTTCTCATTGCTGTAGATCTCTGGGTCTGTATCAGCTAAATCGAAGTCCAGCTTGTTCTCAGGAAAAGGCTCTTCCTGGGATTCCTGGGAAGCACTTTTTTTTTCAATATGGGTGACACGAAATCTAGGCCAAAAAAAACAAAAAAAAAAGGCAGATCACTCAGCATTGGCAAATTATTCAGTAAGAACCTGCATCATTTTGGTTGCCAGGTCTCCTGAAAATCAGATTCTAGGATCCAGAGGCAGAATCTAAGCCTCAAAACACTGTGGTTTTTTTTTAGTCTTCCCCTTTTTGCTGAACTTGCAGAAGAATTATTACATTCTTTCCCATGTGTTTTTAGATTGGCTTATTTTGACTATGTATACTAAGTTTTGTCAGTCTCCCACAAAAACAGAAATGATTATAAGAGCAGAGCAACATGCTGGGGAATGGAGCAGAAGTCAGGGAATGGGCCATGTGTGGAAATCTGCCTAATTCCTAACTATTCCTTCCATTTGCTTCTCAGCTTGTTCGCTAAAGTTCCAAAGAAGAAGCTAAAACCTGAACACCTGAGACAATTTCATGAGATCTGGCAACCTTATACTGTATATCATATCTGAATACTCTTGCACATTGGCATGCTAAGCTTCACTACTGATGCTTCTTCATTCCCATTTGTCCACCAATACTGATTTTCAATAGCATCTTCTCAAACATCTGCCCAACTCGTGTATTATCTTTTATTTCAAGCCTTGACCTTTTATTAATACCATTCCATCCAAAGTGCATTCCATTCCATCACTGGGAAAATTTAGTTAAAGAAGTGGATAGAGCAGGAACTTTAGGAAAATGACCATGTAATACTGGAATTCTTAACTTTCAGCTTCTCAATGAACAAGTAACAAGGAAGAAGTAAAGCTATTCAATTCCTATTTTGGTTCAGTTTTCTCTAACAAAATAAGTATGTGCTCCACCAGGTAACTGTGAAGGGCAGGATAAAGGAGCAGAATCTATTAAGCTCTGGCTTAACAGAAACATCTATATCAGGGCTTTCCAAAGTTTTTCCCGCGGCGACACACCAACCGGCGGGAAAACCCGGAAGTGCGGCAGCGCGTAAAAACCCGGAAGCACTGCTGCCGCTTCCAGATTTTTCGCGCTGTAATTGGTGTGTCGCCCCTGGAAAACCTGGGAAAACCCGGAAGCGCTGATGATGATCAGTGCTTCCGGGTTGTGTGGCGACACACCAGACTGTGTGTGGCGACACACTTTTGTGTCACAACACACAGTTTGGAAAGCTCTGATCTATATACTTGTTTGTTTTAAATCAACATAAATCATCAGGAAGAGATAAATTGCATTTTGGGATGCTGGAGGAACTAGCTGATGGACAAATCTTTTATGTATTATATCCTTCCTGACTGGAGGAGAACAAATATTATCCCCATCTTTTTACCCTAAAGAGGATGAAAAGGAAGACCAAACAAACTGCAGGTTGATAAATCTTACACTGATATTTGGCAAAAGTCTAGGACAGAGAGATTAAAACTAGAAACCACCATAGATCTGCCAAGAATAAATCTTGCTAGACTAACCTTGCCTCACTTTTTGATTAGGTAACTTCTTTAATAGATTTTGGGAGTGCTGTAGACATATCTTGACATCAGCAAAGCATCTGATAAGAACTCAATGACATTTATTTATTTATTCACCACATTTATATCACCGCCCATCTCCCCCACAAGGAGGGACATGTTGATTAGCAAGCTAGTTAAGTGTGGGTTGGATGGCAGGACAATTAAAATGTATATATAGCTGGCTCAAGAAGTATAAACAAAGTGTTTGTCAGTGGTTCCTCATCAAATTAGAGAGAGGTACTGAGTGGAGTTCCACAAAGATAACTTCTGGGTCCTCTTCTCTTCAGTATTCTTATTAATGATTTGGATGAATGGGGGAGAGAACGCTACCAAATTTGTAGATGACCCAATATTGGATGAGATAGATAATATCCCAGAAAACAGACATAAAATTCAGTATGATATTAATATATTAGAGGAATAGGTAAAAGTAAAAGAATGAAATGTAACAGAGCTAAGTGCAAAGTTCTTTACTTAGAAAACAAAAATGAAATAAATGTGTATAGGATAAAGGATACCTGGCTAAGTTATGACACTTATGATTGGCATGATTACAAAGTAAATATGACCCAACAATCTGGTGTGGCTGCAAAAAAAGGCAAAGGCAATCCATCAAGAGAAGTATAATTTTCAAATCATGGAAAGTAATTGTTCCTCTTTATTCTGTTTTACTCAGACCTTACTTCAAGTACTATGGACACACTTTAAAAAGGGTTCACAGAAATTGGAACATCTTCAAACGATGGCAATGATGATGATCAAGGGTCTAGAAATAAAATCCTATGAGGAGAGACTGAAGATATTTCACCTAGCAAAAAGACAGCACTCTTCATGGATCTGAAGAGATGTCATATAGAACTGTTTATTTTCTTGTTTCAGAGTCCAGAATATGGAATAATGGTTTTACGTTATGGGAAGGTAGATTCTGATTGAATGTTAGAAAAAAACTTAGTAACAGCAGTTTGACAACAAAACCAATTACCCAAAGGGGTAATTGTCTTCTATGGTCTTCTTCACTGGATATGATGAAGTGGGGGCTAGCCTGAGATGGTTTAATTTGGATTCCTGCACAGAGTAAGGGGTTGGACTTGATCGCTTACGTGACCTCTTCCAACTCTACGATTTTGTGATCTATGACCATGTCCTGCCTTCTGATCACCATTCCTCCCCCCCCTTCCTTTAATTGATCTCTGTATGAGCTCTTTCAGCATGCTAATATATATGCACTCCTAAATCCTAAATTATCTTATTTTAAATAGGGAATCGTATAATCCTAGAATTACATGAACCCTTTTAGGCCTTCTGCAATCTGATGACCACCACGTGGGTTGGGCTACAGCTCCCACAATCCCTACCAGCCATGTTACAATCTGACAGATGTGAGGTTGGGCTCCTCAACACAAGTTGGGAAAAAATTTCTAGCCCAGCCTGTGGCTAGTTCAGAAAAACCTGAGCATCTCCAAAAGCTGGCTTTCTAAATGCACCATTTTTAAAAGAAATATGGGAACATTTATCTGTAACAGCCACTATGTAGGACAGACTGGCAGAAGACTAGCAGAATGCATCCACGAACACCAACTAGCAGTCAGAAGACATGATGAAAACTCCTTAATCTCACAACACATGGACAGACTTAACCATACTTTCAACTGGGAAACTGTGAGCATCTTAAACCAAGCCAAATCCAAAAATGCTAGAGAATTCCTGGAAGCTTGGCACTCAGACAAAGCAGCCATCACATAGAGGTAAACAACATTTACATACCATTCATAAGAGATAATAGAAAAGCCAAAAGACCAGAACACCTACTTGACAGCAATCAACAACCAGATAGGCAAAGATTAACAGCAAGATTAGCACCAGAGGAGCAATCAAACAACACAAAGGACCCTAATCAAGGAACTATTAACTCAGTCAATCAACCAAGCAGCAAACAACCACCCAATCAAGGTACTACCAAGGAGAGTACAACACCCAAACCAACACAGGCAGGACAAGCCAGGGTATATAAACAGAGAGCAAGTTCCACTCCCTTTTCACACTGAAGATGTTGCCTAGCCTGGCAATGAAACGTCTGCAAGAAAACAACAAGGCTCAGAGAGCACCATGGACTCCACATTTATTTGTTTCCAAAAATATTTTCTAACTGATTTTGTTTAGAAAGTTTGCTGAACCACCATCCTACTTTTTAAAAGGAATCACAATCATCCATGACTAGATTTACAAATTCAAACTGTTAAGATAGCTAAGAATTGTTTTAATTAACTAGCTTTGCTTTTTGCTTTTTTGCTGCCTAATTTCTCAACCATCTGGTTTAGCTGTACCCAAACACTCCGGCCGCCTGCCACCAAAACTACTGCCCAACAAACTCTCACTGCCCTTTGCTCTGGCACTCCCTCCCAAGGACGTGCCTTTGTTAGAACACGGCCCCTGTCATGCTTGTCAGGCAACCCCTGTTTTGACCTGCTGGGAAAAGAAGAGGCCGCCTGAAAGTCAATGTCATCCAAGAAGACAGCTGTAAGTGAAACACTTAGCTCCAAGCACGTTTTCTAATTTCTGTTTTTGATCTTATCAACAGCTATGGGCATTAGGTGTGCTTAAGTTTTTACTGAGACTTATAAACAATATAGTCCATTATTCAATTTCAAGTGAACCATTCCTTTCCACCGCTGTTATATCTTTGCCCCCCCTAGGGAGGAAAGCAGCTTGAGTGATTGTTTGGCTTGGTTTCTGTCTTGTCTTCAATACTCAAGCTTGTTTTTAAGTGAGGAGAAGAAAACAGGCTGGGAGTCTGCCTTCTCAGAAAGTCTAGGGGCCTTTTCTCATCATGCCTCACCACAGCAAAAAGGTGCCCTGGCAACTGGTTTTTTTCTACTGGCCTTGCCTTTGTCTGATTCCCAACCAATACTGGAGACAGACTTCAGTCACCTGTTCCAGTGACACAGGTAGAGCTTTCCCTTTTCTTCTGATATGGTTCTTTTTGCCATTTTGCAATCTGACACATTTCCCTGGCTGTTCTGTCAGTTGCCATTGGAGGGTCCCTGGGGACAGGGGGGAATTAGCCCAGCCCCCATGGCCCACTTGAGGCTGTTTTCGGGGCTATTCCAATTTGGGCTACAAAAGAGACTCTCTCAAGCTGGGCTCTTCTCCACTGCCTGCTCTGAGTGAAGGTCAGTCAAGGCTGCCTGAACTGGGTGGAGGGCATAACACCTGTCAGGCATTTCTCTGGCCCCTTTTGAGAACAGTTTTAGCACTCTTTTAAAAAAAAAGTCTTATGAACTTGCATATCATTAATAACTCTGTTGTTCCAGTGCTTCAAATTCCAGAGGTAGCTTCCTGGAATGTCTGTGGATCAGGGAAAGGGTGTCCTTTAGGGTAATGATGGCCATCACCATTTTGCCAATTCTGTGCCCTCCAGGGCAGTGATGAACACCAGGGCGATATTGCTTTTACACACCAGCCAGCTGGAATTGTGCAATTAAGTGCTATTGTTAAGTGCTAATTAAGTGCTATTGTGCAATTAAGTGCTAATTGTTGCTGAACTGAAACGTCCAATTTAATTGTGCAAATCAGCTCTATGGCTTCTTCTTCGATGACTGCCAGTCAGGTACCCCCAGGATTGCTTAATTGTTCCCACCAGCCTGAAGGGAACCAAGCCAAAGGGATGCAACCATTCTCTTCGCTCAGCATTCACTGGGCGCACAAAAATAAGGAGACTGTTCTTCAGCCACTAAACAAACAAACACAAAGAAAAAAGCAAATGGACAGCAGCATCTACTGTATGTCCATTTAGTTTTCTGATGACACACTTTAATGGCCCCATGGGAAGAGCTCTAAATTGCCCCTTGGTCAAATGAAAGCCTGTGGTAACCGGCAACCACAAAAGCTGCTGGGCTCAGAGAAGATGAAGCATCCTCACGAAGACAGAGAAGAACAGGAACTGTCTGACAACTCGAGCATCCCCAGGGTTTCTGAGTGTGGGCAAATGAAAGGCGGTACCTAAACTGATGTTTCTTTCAAAATAGTTTCTTCTCCAGATACTCTAAAGTGTATTTCTCTCTGAAAGTAACATTGAAAATATTATCTTGCTATGAACAGAGCTCTAAGCTTTATTTTCTGCATCAATAAAAATTAGACTTAGGTCATTTTCATTCTGCCTCCGTTTTTGCTCTCCAATTCCACAAAGGCGGTTTGAAACAATCTGCAATTATTGTCAGACTTGTAGACCTCAAAATGCTGAGAAATAGCCAAAATTACTGCCCTGATCTGAGCTGCCCTAAGTCCTGCAACAGCAAAAATCCCTTCATCCCCCTACACACAAAAGAGAAATAAAGTAAGTTCCCAGTATTCTCTTACTCATCCACATCCTTATTTCATACTACATATAAATAAATAAGCCAGTAATTCCGATGAGGGGGCTCAACCATTTTCTTGAAAAAGCAGAAACTCAGAAGCCAGGAGCCATGTCAGGGGGGGAATGTACTGCCTACAATGCTTAAAGAAACAAACAAAAGATAGTTACACTGCAGTTTCAAATGTACATAGTTGAGCTTCAGATAAATGGGCATCTCTCAGACACAGCTATCATCTAGTTGCAAAGATCCGGACCTGCTTTCACAGTGGCACAGAGCTCTCAGATGGCAGTGCCCAGTGTCTGAATATGCTTGTGAAACCCAAAAGTAAAACAGTGTCTCTATCTTCTCAGATTAATTGCAGATATAATGTAATTAGTATTCCAATAATCTTCCTTCTTTGCAAGTTTTATATCAATATATTTATTCCTTCTCTGCCGTTGCTCCCGCCCTTTGGAACATTCTCCCCACAGAGGCGAGGCAAGCCCCCACTCTCCCGGCCTCCCGGAAAGGGGTGAGGACCTGGCTCTGCCAGATCACATGGGGTGTGAGGAGGAACAACCAACCCTGGGGGTGGTTAGCACTCTGAAGATGCTCCCATAAATTAAGATCTTTTTAACTAGGCTGACCATATTTCCTTGAGACAGAAACGGGACATTGGGATGGCAAAACGGGACGGGGTCTTATGTAATATTCCATATTCATGAAAAAGACAGGGGTCCCTGCCCCCGGTCCGCACGATTGGCTCCCGCCTGCAAACCCCGCCTTCCTTTGCTGCGCACTGATAGGCGGGAGGGCTTCCTCTTCCGGGCTGCCTCCAATCGGCAGATCCGGCTTGGATCCTCCTTCCGCGCCATTCCCGCCTGGTTTAAAAAATGGGACAAAATTGAGATTTTTATCAAAACGACGGGATGGTTGAAAAATGCTGAAAAAACGGGACTGTCCCGTTCAAAACGGGACGTATGGTCAGCCTATTTTTAACACCTCTGTCTTGGATTATACTATTATGTAAGAACATTGTTTTATTGTAATTTATTTATTATTTAATGTTTTTTTTACTGTAAACTGCCCAGGGTCACTCCTTGAGTGAGATGTGCGGTGACTAAATTTGAAGTATAAATAAATATAAATATTTAAGATTGAAAGAATCCCAGTATTTATCCTTGACCTGACAGGAAGCATCAAGGATTGTTCCCATTCTGGGAGGTTTTTAAAAGTATCAGTAATAATGAGAAAAGTTACAGAAATTATTTCAAATCTTCTGGGAACTGATATTCAGATTCAAGTTATTCAAATTATTCATGTGCTGATGTTTTAGCTGGAGTATTGGATCTGATTCCTGGTGTGCTCATTTGGCAAAAAAAATGCACCCATTTTTTATTTATTTATATTTACTTATTACAACTGACAATTCAAACAATAAATGTAATTAATTTAAATAATAAATGCAATAAATAATTTGGCCATGTTGATTTTCTTTGGTGTTGATTTTTTGTAAAGCTGCTAAATGTGACCAATTAAAAAGGTATGAGGTAAGCAAACAATAAAACAGATAACCCTAAAACATATTTTATGAGGGATGCCATGGTGGGTACCACTCAAGTACATTGTTCATCAATAACAACGATATATTCGCGCACATATAGTGCTGTGGGATGCTCTATTTATAAGTCATTGCATTGACTTCAAGGGCCCTCAACCCATGTCCATGTTAAAGGCCTGAGTAATTGCAGAACAGCTGGTTTTTTAACTGCTGGCTTCATGTGGACAAAGGATTCCCATGTACATTTGGATAAATTGGAAATGTTCTATGATTTTAAATGTTGCTGCTACTTTTTATGCCTTCCTTTTCCTAGTCCATGCAGTTTACTTGGCAAGGTTTTTGAGAAGTGGTTTGCCATTTCCTCCTTCCTAGGGCTGAGAGAATGACTGGCTTTGGTCACCCGGCTGGCTTTCTGCCTAAGGCAGGACTAGAACTCATGGTCTCCCTGTTTCTAGCCTGGTGGCTTAACCATTAACCAAACTGGCTCTCTTATGCCTTAGAACAAGGGTCGGAAATGGCGGCT
Source organism: Charina bottae (assembly GCA_023362775.1). Lineage (NCBI taxonomy): Eukaryota > Metazoa > Chordata > Lepidosauria > Squamata > Charinaidae > Charina > Charina bottae. Next base: position 4,228,680 of record JALMGJ010000043.1, on the reverse strand, counting down.
CTTGAGCCAGATCTGGCTCTTTGGCCCCTTGAGCATGGCTCAACCGCAGCTGAACTCACCCCCGCCCCTTCCACACGATTGGATCCCGCCCCCAAACTCTGATGGCCGGCGCCATCAGGGGAGGGAGGAGAAGGGTGGGCGGAGGTGGGGCAGGGGTGGTGGGTGCCGGCGAGGGAGAGAAGAAGGAAGGCAGTAAGGAGCGGCATCCAGGCACTGGGTGAGTTTGGCTGCGCACCGCCAGCGCCTGACGTCAAGGCGGCTGCGCTTCCGCGCCCGGCGGGCGGGCGGGCGAGGCAGGGAGAGAAGGGGAGACGGAGGGGCTCCCTCTCCAGCCTCTGCGCCCCTTTAGGCCTGTCTCTCCGAGCGCACTGAGCGAGGCCCGGCGTGGCAGGGAGGCGCTGCTGGCCCAGGACGCGGCGCTGTCGGAGGCGGCGCAGGAGCGGCTGCAGGGGCTGCTGCGGCTGGAGATGGTGCTGCTCCGTGGCATCCAGGCGAGGGCGCGGGCCCAGGACACGAGCAGCAGGGCGGCGCAGGGCGAAGAGCCACCTGCTCTCCCCTTGGCCGCCTCCGGTCCGAGCCTGGCTCGGCTCCCCCGTCCGCCGCAGGGCTCGGGTTAGCGGGGGGAGAGGATGCCGAACGGCGGGGTGGGGTTTTGATTGATGGGGCGGGAGGGTGCTCCTGGTGGGGGCCACTTGGGGAACTCTCTGCAGGGGCCTCTTGGGGTGCCCTGTGTCTCTGTCCCACCTCATCCAGGGGAGCTTTTGGCAAGGTCCCATTCGCAGCCGCTTCCTCTTCCTCCAGCGGGCCAGCCCACAGAGCGCTCTCCAGGCCGACAGCATGACAGCTCGGCGCCTTCCGCACCAGGCTCAGCGCCTTCTCCAGCAGCAGGCGCAGCTCTTCCAGGGGCATCCCGTCTGGGTGCTCGGCCCAGCCTTCCTCATGCAAGGCCTCGCACAGGGCCAGCAGCCGCCTCGGCCGGGTCTGCCTGGTCCCTCCGCCACCGCCGCCACCGCCCCAGCCAGGCCACCTGCGCCGCCCTGCCGCTCGCGTCCCGGGCCCGCGCCCTCGCCCAGCGCCTGGATGCCGCACTTTACTGCCTTCCTTCTTCTCTCCCTCACCAGCACCCACCACCCCTGCCCCACCTCCGCCCACCCTTCTCCTCCCTCCCCTGATGGCGCCGGCCATCAGAGTTTGGGGGTGGGAGTTTGGCCACGCGCCTTGGAGGCGCTCCTGGAGAAGCGGCCGTGGGAGGCCCTCCGGGTGCTGGAGCCTCTGCTGCGGGAGCAAGGACGCGGGCTGGGAAGTGGTCACCCCCGGGCGCCTCTTGCCGGGGGAGGAGCGGGAGTGGGGGAGACGCCGGGTCCTGCTGGGTGGGCGGGCGGGCGGCGGGGTGGGGGGCCGAGGAGGACGACCCCACCCCCTCCGGGGTGCCTTCGCTCTTGCTGGAGCCAGCGGAGCCCAGAGGTGGAGGTGGACAACTTTCCCCATCTCTTTCCCTGGTCTGCTGCTGGGGGAAGAAGAGGCGCTCTCCCGCCGGCGGGAGAGAAGGAGGAGCGGCTGCCCGCCTCCCTCCGCCCGCCCTGAGGGGACCCACCCAGCAGCGGCGGCGGCTCCCCTGAAGCGCGCCGCTTGTCGTCGCCGCCGCCCGCCTCGTTTCCCGCCCCCCATCATTTCCTTGGCCCGACGCGGGCGGGCGGAAGCGTTCTGGGGGGGAAACAACATGGAGGCGGAAGCGGCAGCCCTGCCTGCGCCGAGTGGCGGTAGCGCGGCCCGGCCGCCACTGCCACCGCCCTTTCTCTCGAGCTCGGATCCCGGGAAGGCAGCGGGGGGCCTCGCGGAGGGAGGCAAGCAGGCAGGCAAGCAGGCGGGCGGGGCGCGCGGGCGGCCCGAGCCTCTGCCGCCGGGCCCGCCCCTCTCGGCGCCTGTGCGGCTCCCCCGCGCCCTCCCACCCGCCCCAATAAGCCACGTGATTGGCTCCCGCCCGCAAACCCCGCCCCTTCCACGTGATTGGCCCCCGCCTGCAAACCCCGCCCCCTTCCACGTGATTGGCCCCCGCCCGCAAACCCCGCCCCCTTCCACGTGATTGGCCCCCGCCCGCAAACCCCGCCCCCTGGCTCTCGAGCATTTCAAAATGTGCACGAGCATGTCAAAATGGCTCCCGGCATAAAAAGTTTGCCGACCCCTGCCTTAGAACATAGCTTTCCAAACTGTGTGTCAGGACACGTTAGTGTGTCGGCTGCAGTGTCTGGGTGTGTCGCGGCTGCTGCCGCCTCCGAGCCCTGCCAGGATTCCGCGTAGGTCCCAGTGCCTGCCTTGTGCCTTGCTGCCTCCAAACCTGCTGTGATTCCGTGCAGGTCCTAGTGCCTGCCTTGTGCCTTGCTGCCTCCAAACCTGCTGTGATTCCGTGCAGGTCCTAGTGCCTGCCTTGTGCCCTGCTGTAAGAGTTTGTCACGAAATGATGCATGTCTAAAAAGTGTGTCATCAACATGAAAAGTTTGGAAAGCTCTGCCTTAGAACCTGATCGTTGCTATTACTCTGGTTTTATTTCATTAGATACTTATTATGAGTTAATTGAAAACTCTTTTATATAAAGCAAACTAACACCTACCTGCCAACTGAAAAGACTGTTGTTTCCCCAGGATGCATCTTGCTTTTACTCTCTTTTGACCGGCCCTGACGATGTAGGGGAGGTCTCTTTTTCTTGCTGCAATGCATGCAAGGTGCTTGTGCCGAGCCTAAGTGCACCGTGTGGTGATGAGGAATGCCACCATCTTGGCTGCTGCGATGTGGACACAGAGCACTGGAGAGAAGGAAAGAGAAAGGCAATCAGCTAGGACAAGCAGCTATTTACATGGAATTCTAAAGCATAAACTGATCAGCCCATATAACACAGAGAAACATGCATTGGAAGGCAAAATCAGACTTCCACACAGACCGTTTCCAAACTCATGAAGGATGACATAGTAATATACAGTATAACCCATGAAACTCCATTCGCTGGGAAGTACATCTTCTGAAGCCCAAATGAAATAAATAGGAGCTGTACAAGAACATCACACAGTTGCCATACAGATTTGGAGAGGGAAGATTCGGGCAACAGAAACATCCTGAATCAAGATAAAAATTTATTTATTTTTATTTATTATTTAAATTTATATGACCACCCAACTCCCCCAACGGGAGACTCTGGGCGGTTAAAAATGCTAAGGAAGCCAATTAACTAGGGCCATCCAAGCCTGACCTTCTGTTCTGGCTTTTTGTTCTACCACAAAAAGATGGGCTGTAATACGTTCAGTTCCCTCTGACTGAGACTGACGTCTAGTCTAGTCATTTAAACAGAGAGTAAACTGCACACATACGTTCCATATGCAGCTGTTCTTACCGTTCTTCTCTCTGCTAGTGGACCTCATAGGACCTCACCCTGGGGGAAACCACTTCAATATTTCCTCCCCAACCACTTCCTTTACCTGCCCCTGGGATTTGAAACAATTAGGAAGAAAATCCTCAATTAGCACCAGTGGCATGGTGGGGAGTTGCAAGGCAGGTGGTTGGGGAGAGAGGCCTTTTAACTTCCCCTCCTATGGCCAGTAATCTCCATCACACTTAGGTTAGGTTGGAGAAGAAGGACAAGGTGGGGTGTGTGTGTGTGTGTGTGTGTGTGTGTGTGCACATGTGCACACATATCAATACATACATACACACACACATACTTAAAGGCACACTATTATAATCATGTAGTTGAGTCCTGAGCATGACTGAGGGAAGGAAGAAGGAAAACATGATCAGGGATTCCCAAGATGTGATTGATACCAAGGTGAACCTGTCTGCTCTCCTCACCTGGGCACAGGCACTGGCAGTGGGAGGTCAGCATCAGCTTCCCCCAGCATTTCTTTTAGAACTTCAACATTTGCTAACAAAGGGAAGAAAGTAGAAATGTGTCAAAACAAGGCCCCAAGTGCTGGGGTTTTACTTAATTAAGCCAAGGTTATGCCCACCTTCATTTTGAATGATACATTTCACTATTTTTTCTACGGTGTCCTCATTCAGATCCTCATCATCTGAAAAAAATAAAAATACTGACGTGAAAAAAGAGTAGTTGTACCTCCAGTAACCTAGTGTGGACTTCTAGGAGTCCTGAAAAACCCAAAGTACTGCCCTTGCTACAAACCCTTGAATGAGTAATTCTCTTTTTGTCCTCTTCTTTCAATATGTCCCCTTCTCCTCCTCACTGGCCCTTCTGTTAGCTACTTCCATTACGCACAGTTTGGAAATTCTGGGTAATACTTTCATTCATCTTCTGAATTACAGGGGCTTATTATTTGTTTCATTTTTTCAGCTAGAACAATTGCTCATGTTTAATTGCAGTAAAAATTTGAATGAATGAATGAATGAATGAATGAATGAATGAATGAATGAATGTTAATTTTGGTTTTAAAAAAAAAGTCAGTTGTAAGGGCTGACTTACTAAAGGAACTATTTAATGAAGGACACCAAACCAAGGTGCTACCTCAAAAAGATGGAAAATCCTCTGTGGTAGGGAAAGGTCTCAACAGTAGTCTTTAATGTCCATGCTGATGAATGCAGATATTTTCAAAAAAGCATTCAAAACATCTGAAGAAAGCAGGATGACCACATGTAATAGGCTGGCAGCAATACAGTACCATCTCAGTTCCCCTGAAAACTGGTTCTTCTACACTGTCCATTTTATGATATAAAATGCTAAGCCACATTCTTCTACATTTACTAATCATAAATGGTTATTATAACTATAACATTATTATAACAATTACTGTATATAACAATAGCAATCACATTTTATAATAATATCCATGGAACATTGACTTTACCCCTTTCAGAAAAGAACTTAGAGCTCATCTAGGCCAGTACAGGAATCGAGCATCCTTGACATATATCCATCCAGCTTACGTTTAGACACATCCAGTGAAAGAGTGTCCACCAACTCCCGAGGCAATCCATTCCATTCTCAAACAGCTTTTATCATTAAGAATTTTTTCTCGATGTCCTACCAAAATCTAGTTCCTTGCCATTTAAACCCATTGTCTCTTCCCCTGTCTTCTGGGACAACTCGGAACATTCCTGCCCCATCTTGTACATTACAGCCCTTCAGATACTTGAAGACACTTACCGTGTCTCCACACCATCTTTTCTTCTTCAGTTTAAACATACCTAATGCCTCCAAACATTCCTCATAAGTTTTCATTCCACATTCCCTATCCTTTGCACATACTCTAGTTTGTCAGTGACTTTCCTAAAATTTGGTGTCCAGAACTGGACACAGTATTGTAGGTGCTGTCTAACCAATGAAGAAAAGGCAGAAATAATGACGTTTCTTAATTCTGACAGTATACTTCTGTTGATGCAACTTAGGATGTCCTTCCTTCCTTCCGTCTGTCAATCCGTCTACAAGTGCATGTTCAGCTTGTGAAACACTGAGACACCCAGAGCAGTACAGGATGTAAAATAGAGCCTGCAGTATACCACTTGAGCCATTGTCCTGCACTTGTTGGATATAATTGTTCAACCAGCTCTGTATCCATCTAATGGTAGCATATTCCAGCCCACATTTTGCCATCTTCTGTATAAGAATCTAATGGGAGACTTTAGAACAGCAAAAGTTAGATGCCCATATACTTTTAGGCAGCAATTCCTTTTGCTGTCCCCTGTTACTTCTTCCATTCTTTCTGTGATGCTGATTTCCTACTCCATTTCCCTCCATTTCACAGTGGTATAAAGCAACTTAATCTCCTCATTATAGTATCTGATGTCATATAAAGAAATGAATGTTTCTCACAATACTAGTTTGTAACTTTTAACATGAAAGGTAGTAAGAAAACCCCTGTTATCAGTATTATGGTAATTCCTGTTTTATAGCCTTGCTCTTAGAAACAATATGCCCATGAAGCAAGAAAATATACCTCTTACATAACGTACCACATATCAACAGCATAAAGTAGCATTTTATATACCTTTGGAAATTAATGTTTATAAAAGTATAGGTTATTTAGAAAAATTGGGATGCAGTTTCTTATCACTAAATTGTTGGTGCATGTGTGATATTAACACTGAAACCTAGGTTAACAGTTAAATTTTAAAGTCTCTTTAGTATCAGAGAATTTCAAGACAAATGGAGCTGTTTTCTTCAATAGAAGAGGAGGAAAAAGAGTTGGAAGTAGCACAAGAAATGCTCAGGATTTTGGGGAAACGGTTCTCCCCTCTAAAATTGCACAATCATTAGTCTCATTAAAAAAAATTTCCACTGAAAGTGTGAAGATTTACTGCGTACCCTAACAAACCTCTCTGTTCTGGCTTCTTCAATTATCACTGTCTATGCCAATACCATGACTCCTCTGGCAGCTCATGTCAAGTTGAATCATCTCCCATTAATGGGAACAGCTCTTAGAACCTGGAGGGTCTTGGGCCTATGATAGTGGCTGGGACCAGATTGCGCTACTTTCATTGCTCCAATCCCACACTGCCTCCCACAGCCTGGTTCCAAAACCCATCTGGTTGGGGAGATTTCTGAGGCATGTATAATTGCCAGTATAATTCCACAATAAAGCTAAGTGAGCTGCAAAATCAGGATAGTAGAAATGACAACTATGGAGTCCTTGGTGCTCTCTGAGCCTTGTTTTCTTGCAGACGTTTCATTGCCAGACTAGGCAACATCTTCAGTGCGAAAAGGGAGTGGGACTTGCTCTCTGTTTATATACCATGGCTTGTCCTGCTTGTGTTGGTGGGGGTGTTGTTCTCCCCTTAGGAGTTCCTTGATTGGGATCAAGCAGCAATCAAGCAGCAAACAACAGCCCAATCAAGGAACTCCTAAGGAGAGAACAACACCCCCACCAACACAGGCAGGACAAGCCAGGGTATATAAACAGAGAGCAAGTCCCACTCCCTTTTCGCACTGAAGATGTTGCCTAGCCTGGCAATGAAACGTCTGCAAGAAAACAACAAGGCTCAGAGAGTACCAAGGACTCCACAGTTCCACCCTGAACTACAAATATTCTCTTTGAAAGACAACTATGTGCATTCTGTTTTGAAATAAGTTCACTTTGGTTCTGTGTCAATTTACCTTAAATGATAAAAGAAGTGGTAGTAACTGCAAACCCAACACACATTAGACTGGGAATGATATTTATTTATTTATTAAATTTATATCACCGCCCATCTCCCCCAACGCGGGACTCTTTATACTCTATAATTTGTACATTTTAGAAATAATAATACCTCTCACAGAGGTGCAAGGCAAGTATAAGTCTCTCTTGTGTGAGACGGGCACATGGAGAAGATGAGTGGAAGATGCCAAATTTGGTGGAGGCCAATCTGAAAACTCTGAGTCCTCCACCAACCCACCATATAAGCTTGATTCTTTCTTGCACATCATCCTAAGTCTTACTTGCCCAACTGAATTTATTATTTTAAAACACCATGCCTGTGCCTTTAGAGTTCAGGAGCAGTCTCAGGCTTGACTGAACTCATCATCACAATTGGTTTGCAGGATGCTGCCAAGAAACTTAGTCCACCCCCCCACCCCCTCGGTTACTTACCATCTTGGAGTTGGGTCAGTGATTCCTTGTTGTCAGAGTCAAATTCACCACGGAATGTCCGACAGCGGTATCCCTTTTTCTTTAGGATATGGCAAATGAGAAAGCCCCCAAGACCCATGACAAAGAAGACCAGGACCAGCAGGACCAGCATATATAAGCCATGCTGGGGGTCCACATCCCCATCTTTGGCGCTGCTCTGCTCTGACATCCGGAGCTACAAAACAGATGGTAAGATTCAGAGTTCTTTGAGATCCACATTTGTTGTTGCTGCTGCTGCAGCTATTGTGGTGGTGGTGGTGGTGGCGGTGACTACTATTGCTATCCATCACTCCACAAACATCTCCTAAAAGCAACATTCTGCTCTTAATTGAGCGATAGTTATCCATGCAAAAAGTGAGGTATAAGAATGAGAAAGAAAGGCTCTTCCAAAAGGAATCCTGCTTCTCAGCCAGACTTAGAGAACTCCTCCTTCTCGAAGTGTTTGGGCTTCCAATTTAAGTGATTTTTGAAAAATGCGACCTCTCTTCCCTCCTATTCCTGCGTTTGCTTTTTCTGGTCAGTTCCAGGTCGCTCGCTGGCTCGCGCGCGCGCTCACCCGCCGTCCCTCCCTGCCTGCCTCGCACTCGTTCCCGCTTCCTGCTCGAGATTTCCCAAGGTCGCTGTTGGACTTGCAATATGCAACGATCCTCCTGTGTTTTCATTGCCTTTCTCTTGGAAGACCCTCCCCAACTCCTTTCCCTACTTGGAGCAGGAGCCATGGGGGGGCGGGGGTAACATTTACTAACGCCTCTCCTCCAGACCCCCTGGCGCGACCTCCCTCTAGCCTCAGCCCCGTCCTTCTCCGGCACGCGGATTCTTCCCAAGGACAGAGCGGAGTCTGCATTCGCCCCTCTGCCTTTGCAGCATCACCCCCACGTTGGAAAAGCAGGCTGGCTCCGCCGCTGCCCCCCGTCCCTACGCCCCTTCTCTTCTCCTCATTCTGTATCCCAGGTACTGTACTCACGAGAGAGAAGGCAGAATTCAGCTGCGAACGCAGGAATCCAAGGTGAGTAATAGGACTGCAGCAAGGCTGCAAAGCCCAGGATATAAACAAGTCGCCTTTTCGGGCTGCCGCAGCCCCACCACCCTCTTCCCCACACAATCACATTTACCTTTTTCCAGAACTGCCCGCCAAGCCCTCCTTTCCAGACTCAGCACTGGTCTCTGCATCTACTTGGCTGTCCTTCTGAGGTATGTCCCAGTGCAAAAATCTCCTCTCCCCTCAGAATCCCCCTGACCATCAGGCACTGCCCCCTTCTGCCACCAGTGCTGTGCACTCCTGCTTAAGTACGCTACCCTGGATGCTGCAGCTTCTTCTGGTATACCTGAAGGATTCTGCTTTGGGTAAATCTATCCACCTTCATCTGTCTCCTAGCAACTCTGCATCTCCTGCTGCCAGATACTATTCTAAGCACCCTCCAGTCTCACCATTTCATTGTGGGCACAGGGAAGAAGAGCAAATGGCAAACTATTTCTGTCCACCTCAGTGGCTACCAAGGCTTTTTTGCAAGAGTAGCAGGAGTCTTTCAGCATAATCTCTTTGAAGTTTTAGCAGTCTCAAGAAAAGCCTGCAGGGATTCCATTGGTCTGAGAGGGCAGTTGCTGGAAGGTTTCTTGAGGAGCCATTATAGGGCTAAGAAATGAGCTAATCACCTCAGTATAAAAGGCATATGTGTGTTCTGATTTCTTGTTGGGAAGGCCTAATATCATCACTTTTGCAACCCTCCTCCACATGGTGTTCACATAAAAAAGCCATTCATGTTCCATATGGACATCAGATATAGGACAGCCTGCATCTATAAAGCCTCCATGGGAACTGGACCTCTATGTGGCTGTGTGTCCAGCCTTACCAGGATCCTTGGGGTGTAGCATTCACAATTGGCATTGAAAGCACAGACACTGGGGGTTAGGCTAGTGACTGTAGTTCTGCTGCCCCTTTCAGTGTAACTCAAGGAATTGCTAGATACAGTACTTAAAAGAGAAGGACCATATCCCGCAAGTTTTCATAAAATCGGATGTGCTAATTTCATGTATATGTGCAAATTTAGAATTAATTGAGGTTTTTGTTTTGTGCCTTCAAGTCAGTCTTGACTTCTGGCAACTACATGGAGAAGTCTCTGCAGCTTTCTTGGCAAGATTTTCAGAAGTGGTTTGCCACTGCCTGCTTCCTATGGCTGAGAAAGAGTTACTGGCCCAAGGTCACCCAGATGGCTTTCTGCCTAAACCAGGACTAGAACTCAGTAGTCTCCCAGTTTCTAGCCTGGTGCCTTTAACCACTACACCAAACTGGATCTCAATAGAATCTTAGGGTTTCACAAATGTAAACAAAAATAACAATAAAATTTCATTTCAGAATACAGTATGTGGATTTTTTTCCCCTCACCCTGAATGATTATAGCATTTGGCTTCGCTGAACATTTACAGAATGATGGGGATCTCCAGCAGTTTTGTTGTTGTTGTTCAGTCATTTAGTCGTGTCTGACTCTTCGTGACCTCACGGACCATAGCATGCCAGGCCTTCCTGTCCTCCACTGTCTCCCGGAGTTTACTCAAATTCATGTTCATTACATCGGTGATGCTATCTAACCATCTCATCCTCTGCCGTCCCCTTCTCCTTTTGCCTTCAGTCTTTCCCAGCATCAGGGTCTTTTCCAGTGAGTCCTCTCTTCGCATTAGGTGGCCAAAGTATTTGAGCTTCAGCTTCAGCATCTGTCCTTCCAATGAGCAGTCAGGGTTGATTTCCTTTAGGATTGACTGGTTTGACCTCCTTGCAGTCCAAGGGACTCTCAAGATTCTTCTCCAGCACCACAGTTCGAAAGCATCAGTTCTTCGGCACTCAGCCTTCCTTATAGTCCAAGTGTCACAGCCATACATTACTACTGGAAAAACCATAGCTTTAACTGTCTGTAGCTTAACTATGTCTGTAAAAATTGTCTGTAGTTTAACTATGTGTAGACACATAGCTTTAACTATACGGACCTTTGTCGGCAAGGTGATGTCTCTGCTTTTTAATATGCTGTCTAGGTTTGCCATAGCTTTCCTCCCAAGGAGCAAGCGTCTTTTAATTTCATGGCTGCAGTCACCGTCTGCGGTGATCTTGGAGCCCAAGAAAATAAAATCTGTCACTGCTTCCATTTCTTCCCCTTCTATTTGCCAGGAAGTGATGGGACCAGATGCCATCCACCAGTACAGTTAGATAATTTAAGATGCTGAAGTTAATGGTCTTCTTAGGAACTATCCAAAAGGTAATTCTGGATAGATTAAAGAAGTGGTAGAAAGGTTGGATAGAAAAATGGGGGAAAATGAACTATAAATTGTTCAAGAAGACTTCCCCCAGGGGATTACTTTGAAATGGGAATAACTACAAGGGAACATCTAGAGAAAAGAGGTAAGATTGAAAGCTTTTTTTCTTCTTGATTTTTAACCTATAAAATGCTTTTTAAAAAGGTTTACATTTCCTGGCAGCACCAGGGAGGCAGTACCAACATCCCAACAGAGATGTTGTATAATCTACTGCAGTTGTAGAAAACATTGAAGATAGGCAGAAGAAGAGGTCTATGAAGATATAACACAATATAACGCTTATGAATTTACATGGAATATTCAGGAGGAAGAAGGACAAGATACAACATATTAGAATAATATTTTTTGCTAAGCTTCCCCACCCCCTGTGAAGACTAAACAAAATATATGAAAAGTATGTTTTGTGGTATCATCACAACTTAAGTGATGCTCAATCTACAGCTTTTATATGTACTTTCACTTTAGTTTCTACAAAGGATGGGGTGATAATGAAAAATAGAGATGTGATGATGAGGATGAGGATGAGGATGAGGATGATGATGATGATGATTAAACTTGTATGCCACCCAACTCTAAATGACTCTGGGCAGCTCACAACAATCAAACAAAGGAATTACAAGCAAATCAATAAAAAATAAAGATAAAAGATGATGATGGTGATGATGATATCTGGGTTTTTTTCTTCTGTTGTTTAGAAGAGCCATGAAGGCCTGGCTCTTCACCCAGGCTTTTGGCAAGGAAGAGTGAGACCCCCACACCTTCATCATGCTTGCCATCTTTTATCTTTATCTTTTATGTTTTATTGATTTGATTGTAATTTCTTTGTTTGATTGTTGCAAGCCACTCGGAATCATTGAGAGTTAGGCGGCATACAAGGTTAATACAGTATTATCATTATTTTCCGTATGCCTCCCAGTGATCTACTGTGGCCTTAGTGTACTACTACTGAGGAAGGGAGTTTTGAAGAACTCATAAGAAGGGCAAGATTAGATTCCAGAAGAAAGAGACAATTTAGAGGTGAGTTTTGTTATTGGAATAGCTCAAAAGATCCAGGACACAGCTCAAAAGATTTAGGTTCCCAGTTTATCTCCCTTCCCCCCCACCCGCAAGTTGACTTCAAACTAAATACGATCCAGAAGCATGATGTGGCTACAAAAAAGGCAAATGAAGTTTTTGGCTGCATTAACAGAAATATAATTTCGAAATCATGGGTGATTGGAGTTCCACATTATTCTATGTTGGTCACAGTCTGCTTTGAGTTTTATGTCCAGTTCTAAGTCCCCAATTTAAGAAGGATTCAGGCAAACTGGAACTGGTTTGAAGAATGGAACTGAATATAATCAGTGTAGTCCTATGAAGAGAGAGTGGAGTAATTTTGGTTTAGCTTTAAGAAGTGAAGACTGAGGGGAAATAAGATAGCACTCTTGATATCCCTGGAAAGGATGTCAAATGGAAAAAAGTCTCCATCATTCCTGAAAACAGGACCAGAATATGGATTTCAATTTCATGAAGACAGATTCCAAATGAAAATTAGAAAAAAATTCCTCATAGCAAGAGTAATTTGACACTTAATTGTCCAGGGACTGGTGAGTTCTCCTTCAATACATAACTGAAATCATAAGTATGATATTAATAGTTATCTCCCCCCTTGGGTCACAAACATGCTGCCAGTTGTGCAATTACAAGACTAACTTCCAAAATGCTTTCAAATACCAAATTTGACCGAATATCAGTCAAATTTGTTTTGCCATTTGAAAGTTCAAGAGGTAGAAGGCACATAATCCAAATATATGCACTGATACATTATGAACTAGGAGAGAATATAATAGCTTCTTCATGGTTGCCTATTTACCTATTTTAGGTAGCATTGGGGACCATCGTAACTTCATTCAGCCATCATCTAACATTGATTGGTGACTCGGTGCATGGCTAATGTAATGATGTTGTTAATGAATAACGCTGTCATTGGTGGGTGCTAACAGGGCTACACCACTGAAGTATCTCCTAATGTTGCTAAGCTATACGCTGTATGATAGCATAATGTGTGCCAATTTTAGGCTCAGTTACCATTAGTACTAGATTATTATTATTGTTAATATTAAATATTATTAATTATATTATTATTGATATTAGTATTATTGTATTAGTACCAATACATTAGTATTAGTATTAGAGCCAGTTTGGTGTAGTGGTTAAGGCATCAGGCTAGAAACCAGGAGACTGTGAGTTCCAGTCCTGCCTTGGGCACAAAGCCAGCTGGGTGACCTTGGGCCAGTCACTTTCTCTCAGCCCTAGGAAGAAGGCAATAGCAAACCACTTCCAAAAAACCTTGCCAAGAAAACTGCAGGGACTTGTCCAGGCAGTCTCCAAGAATCAGATATGATTGAACTGTACCATACTTTTGTCCAGTCTAGCTACAATGATATTCATAGTTACTTATCAATAATTCTTTATGAAATTCTGAGGAAATATACACATAAAAGTGCATTCTTGTGCTTTCCACATTCAGTGTGATTACTTGTATTAGTTATCTCTTCTCTTCATTAAATAGACTTCTTATTCTTCAAAACCCTAAATCAACCTTTTTTTCCCTAGCACAAATTGCACAAAGCAGACTGTTTACTGCCCACTGTAACCTTTGGTTCATCAAAAATAGTTAAGGAACATTTAGATCATAAAATCCAAATCCCTACTAAGGTCAGGGATATCAGCTGAAGAATCCTTGCATGATGAATATCCAAATTCAACTTACATAAGTTTAGGACAGATTGCTACATGATCCCTTTTTATTCTTTTCTTCCCCTTTTCCTTACCTTTTTTTGTTTCTCCCAAGGATGTTAGCACTTTAACATGGCTAATTCCAGTGCTCTTTACTGATCAATTAAACTATTGCTGATCAATTGCTGCCAATAACCAGGTTTAGATGCCAATTAAGTTCTTATTTTTCATGTAGTCATGAAGCAGAGGTAAACCTCCTCCTTGTATTCTTTTGTTCTGTCCATCTTCTATTAGCTAACTAATCTCATGTCCCTGTTTCTCCTAAAACGTGCATGTTTGTTTGACATTTCTCTCTCCATGTATACCTCTATTATTCTTTGCAAGATCATAAGCAAAACTTTGTTTGCATGAAGAATCAGTGCAATGTTTTCTATTGGTACATCTTAAAAGGTAAATGTAAAGGTTCCCCCTGCACCTTTGTGCAGTCGTGTCCGACTCTAGGGGCCGGTGCTCATCTCCGTTTGTTAGCCAAAGAGCCAGCGTTGTCTGAAGACGCTTCCATGGTCATGTGGCCGCATGATGCGCGTGGAACGCTGTTACCTACCCACCAAAGTGGTACCTATTCATCTACTTGCATTTGCATGCTTTCGAATTGCTAGGTTGGCAAGAGCTGGGGCTAGTGCGGGAGCTCACTCCGTCACGTGGGACTAGGGATTCAAACCTCCGAACCTGCGACCTTCCGATTGACAAGCCTGGCGTCTTACCCGCTGAGCCACCACGCCCGATTAGTACACCTTGCCTATCATTATTTCCTTTTTTTTCCAGGGTATTCTCCATTAAAATATTGTGAGCTTACAGTATATTCAGCAAAATCCTATGCAAATAGGAAGACGACCCATGGAAGTTACTGACTTGCTTCTAAATAAATGTGCATCAAGTTTTAAGTGGGACAGTAGATGGGTCAAGGAGCTCACTTTGCATAAACCTTTCTTTGTAATTACTCCTTATAATGTGTGAAATGACCCCAAGTAACCTATCACTGGCACAGTATTTCCTTGTCCCACTAACTCTTAGTGAATCTGAAATCTGTTGGCTATCCACTTAAGCCAAGTTTATAACACCTCCTGCACTTAATTTTCAAGACTGCTTTAAAACAGACGTTGCCTTTTTCTGTTATGTCCATTTTTTTCTCATCATATTTTAAAACAAGCAACATTCAATTTGAAGAAAAATTCTGAGAAAAATCTATGGTTTTACTTATAAAAATTTATATAATTTTAACTCTATAAAATTTTACCTAGACATAATTAGGTTATTAAGTTACAGATCAAAGAGAAGTTTTAAGTAGTTTTATGTTTTAAGATGTTTTAAGTTTTACGTTTTAAGAAGTATTAAGTTATAGTCATTTGTTGATTTTTGTTCTAATAGACCAAATATCTGCTGCAATTCTGATCCAAAAACATGTCAAATTTACTTTTAAGTTTTTATTTATAATTAATAAACTCTATAGTATTTCAGTACTAACAGAGGAAAAACTTTGGATTTGAGAAGAAACAATATTTCTTACCTCTCTTTCTGGCAAGATGATTCTGCCAACTAGTCCCAAAGCAGTTAACTTTCAGAATATGAGCTAACTTTATCTCTCTCTTGCACCTTGCTGATCTGAAGTCCCTATCACTCAAAGTCCAAACAGGCAGCAAAATAAAGTGGGGAGAGAGAGAGAGAGAGCTCAACTCAAATTGACTTGTGTAGCTCAATCTTATACAGAATTACAGTAGGTACTTTTAGGTCCATAGAAATCAATGAGTTTATGCATATCTAACTCAGCAAAATAAGGATATTTGATTTAAATATACTATACAATTGGTATTGGGCCAATATCATTATGAAACAGAATTGTTTGCACAATCCTCCAAAACGGATTTCACATAAAATGATCATTGTGAATAATCTAAGTCATAGCTTTCCAAACTGTGTGTCGGGACACGTTAGTGTGTCGGCTGCAGTGTCTGGGTGTGTCGCGGCTGCTGCTGCCTCCACCTGACCTGCCAGGATTCCACGCAGGTCCTAGTGCCTGCCTTGTGCCTTGCTGCCTACACCTGCCCTGCCAGGACTCCGCGCAGGTCCTAGTGCCTGCCTTGTGCCTGGCTGCCGCCAAACCTGCTGTGATTCTGCGCAGGTCCTAGTGCCAGCCTTGTGCCTTGCTGCCTCCAAACCTGCCCTGCCAGGATTCCACGCAGGTCCTAGTGCCTGCCTTGTGCCTGGCTGCCTCCAAACCTGCTGTGATTCCGCGCAGGTCCCAGTGCCTGCCTTGTGCCTTGCTGCCTCCAAACCTGCTGTGATTCCGTGCAGGTCCCAGTGCCTGCCTTGTGCCTTGCTGCCTCCAAACCTGCCCTGCCAGGATTCCGCACAGGTCCTAGTGCCTCCCTTGTGCCCTGCTGCCTCCAAACCTGCTGTGATTCTGCGCAGGTCCTAGTGCCTGCCTTGTGACCTGCTGTAAGAGTGTGTCACGAAATGATGCATGTCTAAAAAGTGTGTCACCAACATGAAAAGTTTGGAAAGCTCTGATCTAAGTATTCCCAACTAGGAAGTAAGATTCATTAGTTACTCTGCAAAGTACTTCAGGGGAAAATATCACTTGCTTCTATGCCAATTGGACATTATAGTCGGTTCAAATTCAAAATGAAATGCCCAGTTCTCTGTCTGCTCCAATTCTGTAGGATTAATTTCAACTATTGAATAATGATGTGTGAAGCTTTGCATGCAGATGTACGTGTTCTCTCAACCTTTGCCTTGGATGGCTCAGTTAAACTAACCAAAGGATATTGACTAACTAGGCCCAGAGTATAATAAATATATTTCACAGGAAGGGCCTTGTTCACTAAAGGATCGTATTTCTCTAAAGCAATTGTTCAAAAGATGGAGTTACAACTAATAACCACATCAGTGGCAAATACAGATGTCTATACTATACCTGCCAGTTGGAATACAGCCTGTTAACCCAGAAGGTTCCACTGTGGCCAAATAAGGAAAGAAGGCCTGAAAGCAGTAAAAGGCAGGAAATCTATGAAATTTAATACTTTTCTCACGGCTTCTGAAATACCTTTGCTAAGCCAACAATTGCACAAAAATCTTGCCATGGGCCAGGAAGCTGGCTTGGAAAAAGCATTTACTTTGCTAGAAGAGAATACCACAGCAATATTAACTGAACTGGAGGACATTTGTGAAACTGTTCAGCCTATCACACATGATCCCCTTCCACCACTGAGCTACAATTACTCTTGAATGACCAGGAAGTTCAAACACGCATCACAAATGCATCTGAGAAATATTCTGGGATTTGAGATGTATGTTTGTGATGTGGCTACATTTATTGTGAGAAAGCTTTCTAAATGCTTACAATGTGATCCCATAGGATACAGAAGGATGCACAGAACTCTAGAGCTGAAATAGTGGTCTACCCAGATAAATATTGATTACCTTATGGAAATATCACGCCAAATTACAATATTCTTTAATCACAATGATCCTACTCCAAACTGTTACAAGACAGCATTGTGTAAGCATTATATAACACATCTATAACCACACTCACCTGATGCCACTGGGATTACCCATTTAAACTGCTAATCAAACACCATGGCAAATCCCTTGCTGTACTTATGTACGCACAAGCAGCAGATGTTTTTTTTTTCTTAGCTACAGAACACCTTAAGGTTATTTAGAACTGTTGGGAGTAAGATCATCATCCAGAAACAGAGCAAAAGGAATAAACAAGGAATGCAAACAACATTCCAGGGATTGCTACCATTAATGATATTGTAATGTGTAGGAAAGACTGGGATTGAGTATTAGTATAGTAATGTTTTCTATGTAATTCTTCTCTTCCCCCTCCCATTTTTAGCACCTGTTCATTTTTGTACTTGTTACATTGTGGTAGAAATTAGATGATGTGTTTCCTCACCACTGTACAGTATTTAAGATGTTCTTTTCACTAAGTTATGCAAACATATTTCAATCTACTAAGTAAATGCTTTGTTTAAGTTTCAGTAATAGTATGTATCTTCACTATATATACTGTACTATTAAGGAATTAAACATTTCCAGTAACAAGTAGAAGATGAGACCCATTCTGACTAAAGCAATATCATGAATCAAATCTGTACCTACTTTGCCTTTACATGGATTTTCTGAAATGCTAATTTTATTTGTAATTATGATAATAGATTTTATTTAGTATTTTTGTGCTTAATTATATCTCAATCTGTGTTATTCATTACACTGAATTTCCTATGTGTAGAAAGGATGGCTTACTAAAGAGGCCAAAATATGCATTTCCAAATTGTAGAGCCTCAAGGAATGAAACCAAGAAGAAAAGGACACCTTGTGTTGACTCATCTGCTTATGGGGCTGATTCTGTCCTTTACCTGTTGAAAGAAAGCTTATCTATCTTGATCTAATCAATAAAAGTGCAATGAGTTACACATGCCTGCTAGATCTTTTGGAGATTTCAAAATTACATCTCTGAGCATTTAAGACTTAGGGTCACGGGTAAAAAGGAAATGCATTTCTATTTTGTTAAAAAAAAAGAGGCTCCCTAGATATTCCTTGATACAAAACAAACCAGACAATTATATTTATTAAGGGATCAATGGGAAAAAGGAACAGTACTGTGCTTACAGAAACTAAATTCTGAGTTGTTTCTTCTGTACAGTAATAGCAAATATGTTCCTTGTAGGAAGCACAAATCCTGAAAATGTCAGAGGAAAAATACATTTTTGTAGCTGGTAGGCTCAGTTGTTACTTTAAGACTGGCTTTGATATGTTATCAAATGTTCACCACTTTTTAGGTGAACCCTACATTAATGCAGTTTGACAAGAAGTAATCCTAGGAAGGAGGTTTCTTGAGATAGCAGATAATGAGCTAGAAAAATGCATCTTCTCTCCTTTTAATAAATCAAGCAGCAGTCTACTAGCAAATTCTTCTTCTCACTTGATATACTGAAAATATTCTATCCAGGCAGTAGGAACTATACCTTTTACTCTACTAGACATCCATCTTATTGTTTTGTCATTTTTTACTGATCTCCAACAATGCCTTATCCATAATAACAGGCCACACTCCAGTGCCTCTACAACCTGTTGCAAAACATGGATCCGTAGTCATATGCATGAGGAAAGGAAGGAAAGGTTCCCCTGTGCAAGCACCGAATCATGTAACCCTTGGGGAGACGCCACTTTTGCGACATTTTCCTGGCAGACTATAGAGCGGGGTGGTTTGCCATTACCTTCCCCAGTCATAATTACCTTTCCCCCAGCAAGCTGGTTACTCATTTTACCGACCTCGGAAGGATGGAAGGCTGAGTCAACCTGAGCCAGCTGAGAACCAGCTTCCGCTGGGATCGAACTCAGGTCGTGGGGAGAGTTTCGGTTGCAATACTACCACCTACCACTGCGCCACACGAAGCTGTCATATGCATGAGACTTCAGCTCAAACTTGATTAAAAGTCGAACTCATATTCTTCTTTTCCTCTAATACTGT
This sequence comes from Charina bottae, assembly GCA_023362775.1. NCBI lineage: Eukaryota > Metazoa > Chordata > Lepidosauria > Squamata > Charinaidae > Charina > Charina bottae. Next base: position 4,209,510 of record JALMGJ010000043.1, on the reverse strand, counting down.
AATTTACATCTACTTGCATTTGCATGCTTTCGAATTGCTAGGTTGGCAAGAGCTGGGGCGAGTGCGGGAGCTCACTCTGTCATGCGGCGCTCGGGTCTCGAACCTCCGAACTTGTACCTGTACCTGTACTAAGCTACTTAGCCCAGTCTAAACTATTTGGAATTACTCAATATAATCCCATTGTTCCCAGAGCACAAATCAACCATATGGGCAAAAGCAGATGGCCACATCAAAGTGCTTTCTCCAGTCCTTGAGCCAGCAGAAAAGTATGATAGAATAAAATATGCTGTCCTCACTGCTGATCCATATTCTGCCACAGAAATATGGCCAGTGACTGGACAGATACGTTAATGAAAATTGTAAGTGCATTCCCTGTTCTGATAGGAAGTACCTTAGTGCAGGGGTCGGCAACCTGTGGTCCGCGGCCCACTGGTGGTCCACGGGCCATTAGGAAGTGGGCCGCAGGGTGAGCCGGAGCAGCTGATTGGTGGGGGGCCAGAAGGGGAAACAACTCCACCTATCAGCGCGCAGCAGTGGCAGCCCTTTCAAAGGGGCAAGAACCTGCCCTTTCGAAGGGGCAAGCTCTGGGGACCCCAAAAATGCCCTCGGCTCCGACAGGGAGGCGAAAATCGTGCACGCACGCTGCTGCGCCGCTTCCCTGCTGCACAGCTGATTGGCACAAGGGGGCAGGGTGGAAAATCTCTGTGCCGATCAGCTGTGCAGCGGGGAAGCGGCCTGGCAGCGCGCGCACATGGCGAGGCTTTTCGCAAACCTGCCGGAACCAAGGGCATTTTCGGGGGGCAGGCTCCGGGGACCCCGAAAATGCCCTCGGTTCCAGCAGGGAGGTGAAAAGCCTCACTGTGCCACCTCCCTGCCGCACAGCTGATCTGCGTGGAGATTTTCCACCCCTGCCCCACCCCACGCCGATCAGCTGTGTGGCGGGGAAGCGGCCCGGCAGCGTGCGCACGCGCAGCAAGGCTTTTCGCCTCCCTGCCGGAACCAAGGGCATTTTTGGGGTCCCCGTACCCTCCCCCTTCAAAAGGGCAGGCTCCGGGGACCCCAAAAATGCCTTCGGTTCCCCAAAAAAATGCACGGAGCAGCAGGCCTGCAAACCCCGCCCCGTCGGTTCGAATGGCTGCTGCCCACAAACCCCACCCCCTTCCGTCTGATTGGCTGCCGCCCGCAACCCCGCCCCCGTTGTCCGATTGGCTACCACCCACAAACCCCGCCCCCCGGTCCTTAGAAAAAAATTTCCAACGGGGGTGGTCCCTGATGGAAAAAAGGTTGCCGACCCCTGCCTTAGTGCAATGTGTGTCTTGCACACATATGGTATCTATCTTGTATGTTGTTTTCTCCATCTGGAAGAGATTGACACATCACTGATTGGCCTCAAACATTACTGTTGATTTTGGCTTATTTATCCCAACCTTCATCAATAATTACTGTAGCCAGACAGTCTCTTGGCATTCTTGTACTGCAGATGAATACTCTGTTACAGTAGTAGACAATAGGGCAGAACCCTGGGAACTGCTTTCTACTTGCCCAACTGACACTCCACCTCCATACAGAAACACTGTCCACTTGTAGTCTTATTATCTGCCCTGTCTTCTGCGCAGGCTGTATCCATGGGGCCCACCAGTTTGGAATTGCTGTTGGCTGGCAGTCTGGAGATGTGATGACTCACTCCTTTGATAATAACTTAGAAACTTTTAGCACAAGCCATGATAGGATATGAAAAAGTTCTTTTATTAATACAAATGAATAGAATCGATGCAAAGAGCAGACTAAGCATTTTCGCGCACAAACATATTTTAAAAGCTGCCAAACTCTCAAGCACCCCTCGTCCACCCCTCCCCTCCTGACTTGCTTCCCATAACTTTACACTGCCAGCCTTTGATGTTTCCAGATGGATGGCCTTGGAGTCTGGTTCCTCTCTTCCCCATTTTAATGCCTGCATGCCATTCTTATCTCTAAGGGTTGCTCTACTGTCTGGCAAGCACTCTAGCTAATTACTACAGGCTTCTCACTAACTAGCTACTACAAATCCCATCTATCTAAGGCAGAATGGCAGGATGGTATCCTGACAGGAGATCTAAGTGTGCATTCCTCTTTTTGTATCTGCCCACCATCTCAACTCCAATACAGTCCTTTGGTTGGGTCCAGGGCTTTCCAAAGTTTTCTTACGTCGACACACCAACGGCGGCATGCGAGAAAACCTGGAAGCGCCGCTGCTGCGGTGGCGCGCAAAAACCCGGAAGCGCCGCCACCTTCAGCTTTTGTGCACCGCCACCACTGTGGCGCTTTCGGATTTTCGTGCGCCGCAGCGGTGTCAGTGTCGTTGTGTACTGTGTGAAAACCTGGAAGTGCTGATGGCCCGCCGCAGCCGCATACAGCAGCGGCGTGCCATCAGTGCTTCCAGGTTTTGACACGACACACCTGGGTCCCGCAGGCGACACACTTTTGTGTTTCGACACACAGTTTGGAAAGCTGTGGTTGGGGCACTCACCCTCTTACAGAGGATTCCAACTTTGGCAGCAGTGTTTGACCTTGTCATTCTGACCATGTACAGGAGCTTTCCAATTGTAGTTCAATTCTTGTTAGTCTCACAACTAAGTGAGACTAAGCTCATTGTTTTGACATCTGCTTTGGCAAATCAGTTTCTATTGGTTTTCTTATCTTTTTGGCTTCAGTCAACCCTAGGCACTGAAGATCTTTTACCTTTTGCTTTTGGCTACAGAGATAACTTCCATCCTTCTATATTTCCATCTGGCTGCCAAGGTAATTGTAAGGTGCTCCTCCCCGATGCCCTAAAACCCCTTTCTCTTGAGTAAACCACAGACGCGAGATTTCTAAGAAGCAAAAGGGTTTATTCCGGTGCATGGAGGCTTAACACGAACAAAGACTTGAATGGCTAAGCATGGCAGATTACAGTATATTTAAACATCCCCTCCCCATTGTCCATGTTTGTCGACACGTGTAACCTGCAGGTTCCCGGGTGCTCAGACAGTCATTCCTGGAGCTGTTGAGTTCCGCTTCACACATCGTTGCTGGTGGCTCTCCCTTCCATGCTGTTGTCTCCCCCGCGTCAGTTTCTAACTACCCTTAATCCACAACCCTGTCGAGCTGAATGGCAGAGGTCTGCTGAACTCTGACATGCGACCGGCCCAAGACTTCCTACCCACCCACAAGTTCAAGCTAAAACTACTCAATGATTTCTCTACACTTTGGGTTCTTCCACGACCTGCAATGACAAAAGAAAATTTATTAACACAATTATCAACCGTTATTCAATGGGGTTTTTCCGGGAACTCCCTATGAAAGGTTTTGACAAGTTTGGGCGCGTGAGTGTGTTTTATGCTAGCCCACTCCTTGTGTCCAATCAGCAGGTGCTGCCACTTGACTAAGTACTGTAGCTGTCCTTTGTGTCGTCTAGAGTCTAGAATTTTTTCTATCTCAAAGTGCGGTTCCCCGTTTGCCACCAATGGCTCCGGTTCCACCGGTTCTGGGTGCCACTGTGTCAAGGGTTGGTGTTGTTTGAGTAGGCTAATATGGAAAACCAGGTGCACCTTCCGCAATGCTTTCGGGAGCTGCAGTTTAGCCGTTACTGGGTTAATTACTTCTATTATCGGGAAGGGACCTATGAATTTTGGCACCAGTTTTCGTGACGGTTGCGTGGCTCTTAAATTTTTGGTAGACAGGTATACTTTGTCCCCTATTTTCAACTCCCATTCTTGTTCTCTCTTGCGATCCGCATATTTCTTGTAGCTGGATTTAGCTTCCTGCAGCGTTTTTAACACTACTGGCCAATTACCCGTTACTTTTGCTATCCATTCGTCTGCTTTCAGGGGCTCCGCTACTTCCGTGCTTTGGGTCATTGCCAACTCAGGGATAGTTACAAAGTCCTGACCCGTAGCTACTTTGAACGGTGCAAACCCCGTGCTTTGATGGAGTGCATTGTTGTATGCCACCTCCGCAAATGGTAGCAGTTCCGCCCAGTCATTTTGCTGGTAGCTGGTGTAGCATCGGAGGTACTGCTCCAGTACTGCATTAAGGCATTCCGTCGCACCATCCGTGCAAGGATGGAACACATTACTGAGTCCTTGTTCCGACCCAATCAACTTCAAAAAGGCTCTCCAGAATTTGCAAGTGAAAGTGCTACCGCGATCGCTTATGATGCGTTCAGGTGCTCCGTGGGCCCGGTAAATATGTTGGATAAACATTCTAGCCAATTTGGGAGTGGTAGGGATCCCATTGCACGCAATGAAGTGTGCCTGTTTAGAGAATAAGTCTGTGACTACCCATATTGCCATTTTCTTCTTGCTTACTGGTAAGTCAACGATAAAATCCATGGCAATTTGTTTCCATGGTTGTGTTGGGTTTGCTACTGTCTGCAATAGTCCTGTGGGTTTACCCATTTTCCGCTTAGCTGTTGCACATACTGGGCAAGTTCTCACGTACACTTTCACATCTGTGCGCAGCACCAAAATTTTCGCCTGACTAAGTGAATTGTTTTTACGAATCCAAAATGCCCCGCTTTTTTATGATCGTGATTCTTTTCTAGAACCCCTTTTCGTAAGCAATCTGGGACATATACCTTGTCATCTTTCCACCACAACCCATTGTTCTCGTGAAGGGTGTGTTTATTCTCCGCCCAACATGTGTCTTTCACTGTTTCAGCCCTCAGCTCGTTCCTAAACGGGTCGCCCTCAGCAATGCGTTTAGCGCGGCTGCGCGTGATTGCCAGATTCCCCTCTTGTCTTTCTGGATGAGGCGTTCCCCCACAAGGTTCGTCTGTGTGGGACGGTATGAGGGACTCGATGACATCCTCTGTCTTACTCTCGTGTTGCGGCAGTCGCGATAATGCATCAGCCAGTTCTTCCCCCCGGGAAGTATTTTAACGTAAAATTGAACCTGCTGAAGAATTCAGCCCAACGAAGTTGTTTTGGGTTCAATTTCCTAGGGGATTTTAATGCCTCCAGGTTTTTGTGGTCTGTCCAGACCTGGAACGGCACGGATGCCCCTTCCAACAGGTGACGCCATGAGCCTAGTGCATGTCTGACCGCAAACGCTTCCTTCTCCCACACATGCCATCTTTTCTCCGTCTCACTGAACTTTTTGGATATGTATGCACATGGGTGTAGTATGTTTTTGTCGTCAGCCTGCAGCAGTATTGACCCCACCACACTGTGTGACGCGTCCGTGTGAATCACGAACTGTTTATCTACCTCTGGGTGTTTGAGGATAGGTTCCTCCGTGAACAATGCTTTCAGTTTCTCAAATGCTTCTTGGCATTCCGGGGTCCACACAACTTTGGTGCTGGGCAATTTAGACTTTGCACCCACGCCTTTGCCTTTAGTTTTTAACAAGTCTGTGAGGGGCAAAGCAATTTGTGTGAAATTCTGAATGAATTGCCTATAGAACCCCGCAAACCCGAGAAACGCCTGCAGTTGTCTATGGGTACGGGGGGGTTGCCACCCCAAGACCGCTTTTACTTTTTCTGGGTCCATTTCGATCCCCTTATGAGATATGCGATACCCCAAAACGTCTAGATTCTCCTTATGAAATTCACACTTATCAAGCTTGACATACAATTTTGCCTCAAGTAGTTTTTCCAATACTTTCTTGACCAATTCCTCATGCTCCTCTAAGTTCTCTGAGAAAATCAAGATGTCGTCTAAATATACGATCACCCCTTTGTACAAGAACTCATACAGCACTTCATTTATTAGTCTCATAAAGATTCCCGGGCCTCCCGCAATCCTGAACGGGAGCACTCGGTATTGGAATGACCCAAGCGGGCAATTGAATGCTGTTTTCCACTCGTCCCCCTCCCGCACACATACACGATAGTATGCCTCTCTTACATCTAATTTTGTGAAGATTTTCCCTTTGGACAGTTGGGCTAACATGTCCTTCAACAACGGGAGGGGGTACTGATTGGTAACCGAAATAGCATTGAGCCCCCTATAGTCCATGCAGAATCGGAGGGACCTGTATTTTTTCTTTCTGAATAAGACGGGAGCTGCTAGGGGGGAATTTGCTGGTTCGATGAATCCACGTGGCAAATTCTTATCAATGAATTTGCGCAGTTCTTGTAATTCTTTTTGTGTCATGGCATACATTTTGGGCTTGGGAGAGGGTGCCCCTGGGATGAGTTCAAAAGCTGCATCCGACTGTCTGTGGGGGGGTAATTGCTCACATTCCTGTTTGCTGAATATCTCTACCACGGGGTGGTATTTTTCCGGGATTACTCCACCCCCTTGTGCCTGGTCCTCTTCCCCAAGTTCAGTCCCAGCTGCCCCCACTTCCAAGCAGCCCGGATTTCTATCATTGTCCATCCCTAGGTAAGTCCCGTCAATGAATTCAATTTCCCCAGAAGCCCAATCCACCATGGGATTTCTTGTTCTCAGCCATTTAAGTCCTAATACAATTGGTTGTGTTGCAATAGGAGCCACAATGAACCACAACGTCTCTACGTGGGTCCACAGAGTCATTCGAATTTCTTCTGTAAAATGTTCCACTGGCCCCCCTTTCATTTCTGAACCGTCCAATTGGCAAAATGTAATGGGCGTATTTAATTTCAGCAATTTAAGCCCCATCTTGTTTGCTACGGACGGGTGCATTAAGCACCTTGAACACCTCGAGTCCAGCATCGCCACCCCCAAAAATCGCTCCCTCCCATCCAAGGTTTGTAGCTGTACCTTTAGATGCATTGTCGGGCATTGACTGTAATTCTCCCTTCCGTGTGCCCCTTTCCAAAGGCCTGTCCCGCGGCGCTCTTTAGAACAGACCTTTGTCGTTTCCCGCTGGCTGGAATTCAATGTCCGATTCGTCGCTTTCATCTTCCAGGTAGTGGGAAGTTCTCCAGTCCTCCATGGCTGCCGCCGCCCCTTTGTGCTTACTGCCAACCTCCTTCTCACCCTTCCTATCTGGTGGGTTCTTCGGGGGTGCCTTTTTTTTTTTTTTAACAAATTTTATTAGATTTTAATTTTACATAGATAAAAGTTTGAAACAGAAAAGAAAATAGAAATACAAATCAAGAAAAAATAAAAAATAAAAAAGTGTAGTAAAGGAAAAAAGAAAAAAAGATAAAGCTGAAACAGAATTTGGTCAACTTCCGATTTGTATCTGGTCATGGTATTTTAAAAATTTTATCTTACATGCTAGGTCTATATATAATATTAAAGAATATTTCTTGTCTATTACATCAATATATATATATTTTAATCTTCAAATCCCCATATAAGCTTTGCCCCTCCCGCATCTTGTAAATAGTCAGTTAATGGTTTCCACTCTTTAAGGAAATAATTATTTGGATTTTCTTTTAATAAACATGTCAGTTTATCATTCTCTGCCATATCCATCAATTTTAACATCCAATCTTGTATTGTAGGCGATATCTGGTTTTTCCAATTTTGTGCAAAAATAAGTCTTGCTGCTGTAATCATGTATTGCATAATCCTTGTAAATTGCTTCCCAGGTTGTCCATCAATTATTCCCAGTAAGAAAAATTCCGGTTTAAATGGAACTCGAATTTGTAATATATTTTGCATCAATGCATGTATTTGAGTCCAAAATTTCTTTGCAGTCTCACATGTCCACCACATATGGTAAAAAGACCCCTCTTTTTTTTTACATTTCCAACATAAGTTGGAGACATTTCCATACATTTTAGAAAGTTTTTGTGGGGTCATATACCATCTGTACATCATCTTATAAAAGTTTTCTTTTAAATTATAACACAAAGTAAATTTTAACCCTTTGGTCCACATATCTTCCCATTGTTGCATTTGAATATTATGGCCAATATTTTTAGCCCATTTAATCATACAGTCTTTAACTTGTTCCTCTACCATTTCACCTTTTAACAATAATTTATACATTTTTGCAATTAGATGATCATCTGTCTCACATAGTTGTATCTCAAATTCCGATTTGGTTTGTTCAAATTCAAGGTCTTTCTTATCTAATTTAAATTTCTCTACGAGCTGCATATATGAAAGCCATTGAAAACTGTATCCCTCTGATACCAATTCTTCTATTGATTTAATTATATATTGTCCTTGTTCTTTCTTTAAAAAGTCTTTGTAGGTTAACCATTTATCTTTATTTCTTACTTCTGTTCTGTAGAATGCTTCTTGTGTAGAAATCCATAAGGGTCTTTTATAACATAAGATTAATTTATATTTATTCCAGATTCTTAACAAGGATCTTCTAATATAATGGTTTTTAAAGTCCACATTAACTTTAACTTTATCGTACCACAAATATCCATGCCATCCATATCTTAATTCATGTCCTTCCAAATTCAATAATTTTTCATTTTTCAAAACTATCCATTCTTTAATCCAAACCAAGCAACAAGCAGCATAATATAATTTCAAATCCGGTAGACCTAGTCCTCCTCTTTCTTTAGAGTCTTGCAATACTTTATATTTTACTCTTGGTTTTTTCCCTTGCCAAATAAACTTAGAAATATCTCGCTGCCATTGTTTAAAAGGTTCTTCTGATGCCAATATAGGTAGTGTTTGAAAAAGATATAAAATTCTTGGCAAAACATTCATTTTAATTGCTGAAATTCTACCTAATAATGATAATTGCAGTTTTTCCCAATGTTCCAAATCTTTTTTAATATCCATCCAAAGTGGAATATAATTATTCTTAAACAACTTAACATTTTTAGTTGTTAAATATACTCCCAAATATTTTACTTTTTCTTCCATTGAATATCCTGTTATTTCTTTCAATTTCTCTTGTTGGTGGTAATCCATATTTTTGGTCAAAACTTTTGTCTTCTGTAAATTCACTTTGAACCCTGCTAGCGACCCAAAGTCTTTTAGTTTCTGTATTAATATTTCAATTCCTTCTAGTGGATTCTCCAAAGTAATGACTAGGTCGTCAGCAAATGCTCTTAGTTTATAAACTTCTTTTTTAACTTTAATACCATGGATACCATCATCTTGTCTAATATCTCTAAGTAAAACCTCTAATACCAATATAAACAAAAGTGGAGATAATGGACAACCTTGTCTAGTACCTTTTTGTATTTCACATGGCTTACTAAATTCTCCATTAACAATTATTTTGGCAAATTGTGGAGTATATATTGATTTAATCCATTTTATAAAATTTCCTCCAAAATTCATATTTTCCAAAACTTTGAACATAAAAGGCCAATTTAAGTTGTCAAAGGCTTTTTCAGCATCAATAAATATCAAGGCAGCTTGTTTATCATAGTGTTGATCCAAATATTCAATTACGTCTACTATGTTTCGGACATTGTCATGAATTTGTCTTTTGGGTAGAAAACCAGTTTGGTCTTGATGAATAAAATCCTTAAGTATATTCTTCATTCTTTCTGCTAATATCGTTGTAAATATCTTATAGTCATTATTCAATAAAGATATTGGTCTGTAATTTTTAGTTAATGTTAAGTCCTGTTGTTCTTTGGGTATCAATGTTATATGTGCTTCTTTCCAAGTTTCAGGCATAATTCCTGTTTCCAAAATAGAATTCATAGTCTTCTGCAAAGGTAGACATAAATCCTCTTCAAAACATTTATAGTAGGCTGCTGACAATCCATCCGGTCCAGGAGCTTTTCCACTACTAATTTTCTTAAAAGCTTTTATCAATTCTTCTTTTGTTATAACATTATTTAATATCAATCTTTGTTGGTCATTAAGAACAGTTAGTTTTTGTTTATTCAAATATTCTTCAATCTCATCCAAGTTGACATCTTGTTTTTTATATAATTTAAAATAATAGTCATGAAAGGTTTTTTGAATGTCCATATTATTCACCAGAGTTTTTCCTTCATGTTGAATATTAGTAATCAAATTCTTTTGTCTTTGTTTCCTCAATTTATAAGCCAGCCATCTACCTGGTTTATTTGCATATTCAAAATATTTTTGTTTTGTAAATTTCATTTGAGTCTCTATCTCTTGAGTTAATATCATTGATATTTGCTTTTGTAGAAATTTAATTTGAGTGAGCAAAGTGTCATCCATTGGTTTATCTCTCAAATCTAACTCTTTACTTTTAATTTCATCTAAAATCAATTGAATTCTTTTTTGTTTTTTCTTCCTCATTTGAGCATTGTATTGAATAAAATAACCCCTCATATATGCTTTACTGGCTTCCCATACAGTTTGAATATTAGTCCCTTTGTTCAAATTAAATTGAAAATATTCTCTTAATTTTTTTTTGCATACATCAACTACATCATTATTCCGTAGTAGTGACTCATTCAATCTCCATCTAAATACATTCCGTTTCCCTTTAAGAGTCAACATTACTGGATTATGATCTGATAAAGTCTTAGGTAATATATCAACTTTGTTAATATCCATCATCAAATTTTTAGATATCAAAATCATATCTATTCTAGAATGTGATTTAAATCTCTCTGAATAATATGTAAATTCTCTGGAAGTCCCATTCATACATCTCCAAATGTCTTGTAAATCCAACATCTCTTTCAAGTCGAAAAATGTTTGTGGCAATTTTCCCTGTGTTTGCTTCACTTCTTTTTGTGACTGTCTATCCAATCTGGGGTAAATTACCCCATTCCAATCCCCCATGAAACACCAATTGTCATAAGTTAAATCCAAAAGTTTATCCATCAGGTTTTTATAAAATACTCCTTTATCCATATTCGGTGCATAAAGTCCAACTATCAGTGTTTTAGTTCCTTGTATGTTAATTTCTACTACAATGTATCGACCCTCTTCATCAGCTAATATCAATTTTGGGTTTAACTTTGGTTGTACATATAAGACTACCCCTTTAGTTTTTTTATATCCAGCCGAAATAAATTCTTCTCCAAGCTGTTTTTGAATCAAATATTTAGTATCTTTTTTACAAATATGAGTCTCTTGTAAACAACTTATGTCCAATTTCTGTTTTTTCAAAAAATGAAATATCTTTCTTCTTTTTTGTGGAGCATTGGCTCCATTAATATTCCATGTCAGATATTTAAGTTCCATTGGTGTTTTATTCTTTAAAATCCCTTTGTTAAGTCCACACCTGTAGCTCCTTTCTCAGATAGATCTTCAGTCTTCTCTTTGTCTTTCGATGTTTCTCCTCCTTTTGTCAATTCTCCTTCTGGTAAACCCATTTCTTTCTTGTATTTCTCTAAAAAAGCTTTTGCTTTTAAAATGGAAGTTATTTTGAATCTCTGTCCTTTAAACTCAAACGATACGCCTTCCAATTTTTCCCATCTGAATGAAATACTATGTTGCCTTAATTTGTCTGTAAGGAAAGAATAGTCTTTTCTTTTCCTAATTATTCTCAAGGGAATTTCTTTTAATACAATTATTTCCTTCCCTTCTATATTTAATCTAGTATTATAATGCTTCCTTAAGATTTGCTCTTTTGTCACTTTTCTTACAAAATATATCAATATGTCTCTAGGGACTTTTCTTTCCTTAGCATAACGTGAGTTTACTCTGAATATCTTGTCTATCTCCAAATCTAAATCTTGTTCTCTTGTCTCCAAAAATTTAGCTAATTCAAAAGTCATCCTTTCTCTCACATTTTCATCTACTTGTTCTGGAATTGCTCTAAATCTCAAGATGTGCTCCTTCTCTCTCATTTCTGCTAAAGCTGTGATATCTAGATTATGTTCAATCTCTTTAATAGCATATTCTGATTTATCTTCTAATTTTTGCATCTGGCTTTGCGTATCTTTAAGTTCTCCTGACAGAGAATTGACCACTTCCTTAACTGTTTGAATTTCTTTTTTAAAATCTTGCTTAATCTCTCGGGTTATTTCTTTCTTCATATCGTCCATTTTTTTGTCTAATGCTGTAATCTGATCTTCCATCTGCTTCGTGGAGTCATCCATTTTCTTATTTATTGCTGTATTCTGATCATCCATTTTCTTATTTATTGCTGTATTCTGATCATCCATTTTCTTATTTAGTGTTGCAACAGCTTCTAATATCTTTTTCATTTCTGGTAATAAAGCTTCTGAGGCAGATGTAGCAGGTGTAGCAGAATCAATAGGTGGTCCTCCAGTCTCCTTCTTCTTCTCCTTCTCCGCCCGTCTCGTTCCCAAAGACGCCATAGCCCTGCAAAAAAGAAGAAAAAAGGGAGAAAAGGGGAAAAAGCACCATATAACAATATAACAAAAATTATTTAAAAAAGGGGAAAAAATTTAAAAAAAAATTAAAAATTCTTTTACAAATAATAAAAAGAAAAAAGAAAAGGTGAAAAAACAAATATCCAAAAGGTTAAGGAAAAAGAAAGAGAGAACTAGGCTCCTTTAAAATTTTTCCTCTTAGGTCATTTATAATCCCTTATATATAAAAGTCCACAGTGTTTCAAAGGATAAAAGCCTAGGACTTTTTGTTCTCCTGTAGTCAAAATCAAAGATAAGAATAGTAAATATTCCCAGGGTTTCACCTTCCCACTTGTAATTCTTCAATCCAACCACAAGTCAAAAAGAAAAAATGTTGCTAGAGACATGTAAAAAAGCCTCTACTTTCCATATAATAATCCACTAATCCAAATTAAACGTTAAATAACTTGACTTTTTCAGAAAAATAAATCCAAACAGAGTTCAAAGTTCAAAAAGAAAAAGAGGAACTTGTATATATAAAAGAGTTTTTAATAGGGTTCAGTAATCCCAACATCAAAATCTTAAAAAATAAAGTATTAATCACTCCATTTAAATCCAAGCTTTAATATAGTATTCCAGAGAGCAAAAATAGAAATACCAATAGTTATCCATAAGTAAAAAACTCAAACCAAACTGAAATAATAGTAAAAGTCACTTTCACTTCTAGCAAAGCCACTTAGCTTCTCTTCCCACCGTTTATTCTTCCATTAACAAGAAAAAAATATAGCACCAGCAAATATAAATCAAGTCCAGATACAAATCTTAGCACTTAATAAAAAAATAATAATGTTTAAAAGTAAAAAAAAGTGACTAAAAGCCTGGTCGGGCCAGCTACTTATCTGTTAGAATCACGGCTGCTGCAGAGCCCCGTTTTTTTTCCCAGTCTCCTTTCATTGCTCCATCTCCCTCCTCCCGCAGTGGAAATTACAGGAGTCGGGGGAGGGCATTTACTTCAGAGACCCTTTGTGGTTAATCTTCCGATCTCACTCTCTTCGAGTGTGATTTTTCCAGCGATTTCTTCTCCCAAATCGCTGCAAACAGCTTAGCCGTGGAATCGAGGCTAAGGAGCCCCAGTTCTTCGCTGTGCTCCGACCAGAACCCGGAAGTGAAAAGGTTCTTCGGGGGTGCCTTGACTCTGGCGGTAGCTCCATTCTGCGGGCAATTACTAATAAGGTGTCCAACCTGCCCACATCGAAAGCACGATCCTGCTCTCAGTCTCTGATTTTTCTCCTCCTCCCAATTTTTCTGCCTGGTGTCTACGCGGGGGGGGGGGGTGATGAATCAGTCCCTGGTTTTTTCCGCAGGTGTTTGAACTTTTTTATTGTCAGCAACTGTGTTTGACTTTGTTCAGTTCTCCCTGCCATTTGAATCCATCCTTCCAGGGTTTTCGGTTCCCTCCTCCCAACCATTAATTCGAGTAAATCCTGTCTCAGGCCATACTGGAAGTATTCAATTTGGAATTCTTCCGGCCAATCGGGCAAGTCACTGAGTATTCTTTTAAACTCTAAGGCATATTCAGCTACGGTGCTTTTGCTCTGGTCCAAGTTTCGAAGGCGTACTCTAGCCGACACTTTCGACAAGGTGTCTTCAAAGCGTTTGCGTAACGCGCACATAAACTTATCAAAGCTCTGCAACGTGCTTGCCTTAGTATCGTGCAATTTTACAAGCCACCTTGCCGCCTCCCCTTCCAGAAAGCTGGAAACGTACCTGACCTTCGTCTCCTCTGTCTGGAAAGTGTCCTCAAATTCCCCCATAAATCCTTTCACATGTGTCAGGAAACACGCAAGTTTCTTGGGGTCACCGTCGAACTTCATTTTTAATTCACTCACCCCCAATGGTGCGTATGCTACTGGCCAAGTCCTCCTTTGCTGAGCTGATGGGGTGGTTAATGGCTGGCAGCGAGAGGTAGAAGCCTCTTCCTCCCTTTCATCTTCTTCGCTTGATGCCTCACTGGATTCATCAGGTTTGTTTTCCTCTTCGGAGGAGGTCGGGTTCTCCGTAGACTCTTGCCCCCTTTTCCCTTGCACGAGGGTTAGTAACGCGTCCAATTTCTTGTTAATTGTCTCTATGTCACAGTCCATGCGAGACAATTTCTCTTCCACCGCCCCAATACGCTGCGTGTGGGTAACGTGCTTCTTGGGATGCTTCCCCTTTTTCTTCCATCACTTCTCCAACCCCGAACGACAAATCTGCCGACCGAGTTCCCTGAGTCTCTGGATGGAGGGGGGGGGGGGTTGGGTTACCTCCGTTCCTCTGGTTTTTGCTGTTTTCATGCCGCCAGTCTGTCCAATGTTTTGGACTGGAGCCGTACTGGACCCGGGCTCACCTGCCACTGCCGTCACTGCTCCAGTTTGTTCCATTGTTCCTGTAGGTCGTGGTTTTAGACTTACAGTAGGATGCTACTCTCAACCGCGGAGCTCGCTGATAATTCAGAGTAATCCTTGGGAAACGTAGCAAAAAAATTTTTTGATTCAAGTCTTTATGTAAGGTGCTCCTCTCCGATGCCCTAAAACCCCTTTCTCTTGAGTAAACCACAGACGCGAGATTTCTAAGAAGCAAAAGGGTTTATTCCGGTGCATGGAGGCTTAACACGAACAAAGACTTGAATGGCTAAGCATGGCAGATTACAGTATATTTAAACATCCCCTCCCCATTGTCCATGTTTGTCGACACGTGTAACCTGCAGGTTCCCGGGTGCTCAGACAGTCGTTCCTGGAGCTGTTGAGTTCCGCTTCACACATCGTTGCTGGTGGCTCTCCCTTCCGCGCTGTTGTCTCCCCCGCGTCAGTTTCTAACTACCCTTAATCCACAACCCTATCGAGCTGAATGGCAGAATCCGCCGCAGCGGTGTCGTGCGTACCGTGCGAAAACCTGGAAGCGCTGATGGCCCGCCGCAGCCGCATACAGCAGCAGCGCGCCATCAGTGCTTCCGGGTTTTGACGCGACACACCTGGGTCCCGCAGGCAACACACTTTTGTGTCGTGACACACAGTTTGGAAAGCTGTGGTTGGGGCACTCACCCTCTTACAGAGGATTCCAACTTTGGCAGCAGTGTTTGACCTTGTCATTCTGACCATGTACAGGAGCTTTCCAATTGTAGTTCAATTCTTGTTAGTCTCACAACTAAGTAAGACTAAGCTCATTGTTTTGACATCTGCTTTGGCAAATCAGTTTCTATTGGTTTTCTTATCTTTTTGGCTTCAGTCAATCCTGGGCACTGAAGATCTTTTATCTTTTGCTTTTGGCTACAGAGATAACTTCCATCCTTCTATATTTCCATCTGGCTGCCAAGGTAATAGGAAAGGCTTCCCAGTTCTTTCACCTGGTATATAATCCATTGTATTTTTTTTCATACAATGTGTCCTACAGTAAGCCTATTATCAGTGTGCACTACTTCAGGTTTTCTGTCAAACTTGTTGCTCATCAAAACCACATGTTGTATTTTTTTTCAGTACTTGATCTGAAACCTAGAGTAAACATCTCTAAAAGTCAATGAAAATCTGTTTCCACCTTGTATAATTACTTGGATTGGCCCATAGATGTCACTATGGATCAATTCCAGGGTTGTCTTTGTCTGTTCCTTTTGGAAATGAAGGTCTAACTCCCTTCTGCAATTATACTATAGGGATACTTTGGCTGAATGCACACGGCTGCATTCTGAGCCATTCACTTCAAGGACCAGTCATAAGTACCACTCGTTTGGTGCCATCATAAGTTCAAACAGTCGCTGAATGAGTGGTTGTTAAGCAAACACCATCTGTAACCAGTTTAGTCGATCATGGAAATGTGGTTGACATGGTGCACATTGACCTCAGAAACATATTTGACAAAGTCTCCCATGAGATTCTAGTAGAGAAGATGGTAGTGTAGTGGGCTAGACTGCAATACCAATAGATGAATACAGTACTTGTTGAACAATCATACCTAATAAGTTAGGAACGTTAGGAACCAAAACTGCCAGAACACAGCCACACAGCCCGGAAAACCAACAACAACCATACCTAATAAGTGTTCATCAATGGCTCCATGTCATTCTGGAAGTGATGAGTGGTGAACCACAGCAGTTTCCTCACACTTCACTCATTTTCTAGGACTTCTCAGTCAATATATCCTTGACTGAATATTGGTACACTCCTTCTATCTGGGATCCTCGCCCTCTTCCACTGAGCATGCAGCTTCAGTTTCCCTAGCCAGCTAGATCAGCCGAATCAACCCTGGCGATCAATGGGGTGACAGATCGCCCTCATATCCAGTCAATACATTATGAAGTTCTTTTGATACCTTAGTTTGCACTTCATATGACCCTGGAGATTTACACTTGTTTGGACTTCTGCATTCATTTTCACTTTTTTTTCTTAGGGTCAATGGAAGGTCTATATTTATTCCTGTTTCCTCCTTAGATTCTCAGGTTAGCCAAATAAAAACACTTGGTTTGCAGGGAGCTCCACTAGCAAATCTTATTTGCTCTCCCTGTTCACTCATTCTAACTAGGAAAAATATAAAAGGGGAACTCATATTTAAGCTGCTTGAGTTATAGAAAACTCAATTCCTGATTATTTGCATTTAATTTAGATAGGCCTACTGAGCATTTTAGGGGGCGTGGTGGCTCAGCGGGTAAGACGCCAGGCTTGTCGATCGGAAGATTGCAAGTTCGGAGGTTCGAATCCCTAGCCCTGCGTGCGGAGTGAGCTCCCGCACTAGCTCCAGCTCTTGCCAACCTAGCAATTCGAAAGCATGCAAATGCAAGTAGATGAATAGGTACCACTTTGATGGGTAGGTAACAGCGTTCCGCGCGCGTCATGCGGCCACATGACCGTGGAAGCGTCTTCGGACAACGCTGGCTCTTCGGCTAACAAACGGAGATGAGCACCGGCCCCTAGAGTTGGACACGACTGCACAAATGTGCGGGGGGAACCTTTACCTTTACTGAGCATTTTGCTTATTATAGTAGTGATTTGATTGTGTGAATCTAGACTGTGCTAAATTAAGTTTGTAGTCTTTTGGGATAATTTTGCCTATTTTAAGTTTTAATAGATTTGTGAATTAGTGAAAAGAATAAAAGATTCCTTGCCTCAGGTAACAATTTAAAAATAAAATACTATGAATAGACATAAACCCACATTCAGAGAAAAAATCAATCAGCAGCTGGAAGGCACAAAGGTAAAATAGTTATTAAACAATCAGACATTTGTTGACTTCTGGTGGAGGCATGGTGAACTAAACACATCTCTGAAAGAGTGGAGACTATGACTGTGGCAAAGACCAAAGAACCAGCAAAGAGAGTAGACTGGTTCTTTGGAACCTCTCCGGATAAGGCAGGGGTGGGGAAAGTTTTTTCTGCCAAGGGCCATTTGGATATTTATAAACGGGGACCGGGGGTGGGTGGGGGGCGGGGTTTCCGGGATTTCCGCGGACCGGGGGCCGGAGTTTGCGGGCGGGAGCCAATCACAAGCACTGGGGGGTGGCATTTGCGGGCGGGAGCCAATCACGTGGAAGGGGTGGGGTTTGCGGGCAGGAGCCCCGCGGGCCTTAGGCGGGAGCCCCGCGGGCCGCCTGACGTTGCCCACCCCTGGGATAAGGAGAGGACAGGAAATCACCCACATGTGCTCCAGACAGCTGCTCCTCATGAGAAGACCACAGGACAGTAGTCTCCCGCAAGTCTGAGCACCGGGAAACAAAAGGATCAGCCATCATGCTCACAACCGCAGTGGAGCCTTTTAAAGCAGCGGTCCCCAACCTTTTTGAAGACAATTTTTCCACAGACAGGGGCGGGGGATGGTTTCGGGACGAAACCATCAGAAGTGGTAAATAAAATAATGGACGGGCCACGCACGGACTAAAATAAGTGTCGGATTCTGACTTCTCATAAGGAGCGTGCAACCTAGATCCCTTGCATGCGCAGTTTACAGTAGCGTTCGCACTCCTATGAGAATTAATGCTGATCTGACAGGAGGCGGAGCTCAGGCAGTAATGCGAGCGATGGGGAACGACTGTAAATACAGATGAAGCTTCGTTCGCCCACCGCTCACCTCCTGCTGTGTGGCCCGGTTCCTAACAGGCCACAGACTAGTACTGGTCCGTGGCCCGGGGGTTGGGGACCCCTGTTTTAAAGGACAGAGTGTGCTAACCTCACTTTCTAATCACTTTTGGAAATTGCTTGTTTATTATTCTAAGGCTATTAGAGATCTTCGGAATGACAAGTTTGAAAAGCCAGCTTCCTTCTTGAACAAAAGAAAAATTAACTATAAGTTTAAGAATTTAAAGAATTGGAAATAAATGACAAAAAGCTAAATAAGATTTTGATCTAAGAAAGTTATAAACAAATTAAGGGTCCAGACAACTTTGGAACATTGAGACTTTTACTATAGGATTTTGGAAATAATTAAATAAAATAAACAGTATTTCGTGGGAACCAGATTGTTTTGTCTATCTTAAGTCATAACAGAAACATGAGACTTTATGATTTCAGAAACTGAACATTAGAGGGGACTAAAGATTCCAGGCAGAAAAGGAAAAAAAGTGTAAACTTGTCTTTGGTTTTTGGTTAGTGTGGGGATTTACAAAATGACACATAACTTTATAAATACTTCAGGGGATTTTCGAAGAATGGGGCCAGATATTAGTAGCTAAAACAGAGCTTTCCAAACTTTTCATGTTGGGCGACACACTTTTTAGACATGCATCATTTCGCAACACACTCTTACAGCAGGGCACAAGGCAGGCACTAGGACCTGCACGGAATCACAGCAGGTTTGGAGGCAGCAAGGCACAATGCAAGCACTAGGACCTGCGCTTCCTGGCAGGACAGGTTTGGAGGCAGCAAGGCACAAAGCAGGCACTAGGACCTGCGTGGAATTTTGGCAGGGCTTGGAGGCAGCAGCAGCCGCGACACACCCAGACACTACAGCCGACACACTAATGTGTTGCAACACACAGTTTGGAAAGCTCTGAGCTAAAATATCAGCAATGATGTCTGCTTCTATGGATAGACTATGTCCAAAAGATGTTAAATCTGATGCAGAAACCCTAGAACCAGAAATACTGGATAATAAAAAGTGTGGATTACAAGAAAGAGAAGGCAGTTAAAGTGGAGTTACAAATGACAAGCCAAGAGAATGACCCTGATAATGACTTTTTACTGGATTTACAAAAGATGTTTGCTAAAGCCTCAAAGGAGCCTCTGCAATGGGAAAAAGAAAAACTGAAGAGACCAAACCCTACATCTGAATGAATTAAAGATCAAGATTGTTACATTTAACGCAGATAGCTGTCTAGCATCCACTTGAACACATCCAATGACAGGGAGTTCAACATCTCTCTGGATAATTAGTTTCATCATCAAACTGCCCATAATGTTACAAAACTTTTTTTTCTCCAGCTTGTGTTAATTTATGGATAAAATATCTTATCCATATTGTAATGATCTGTGTATAGTGTTTTTGTATCTTTATTAAATAGTTCAATAAGCTATATAATTCTAAGAGCAAGAAAAGGCCTTTCTGCTATTCATGTAGCTGATATGAAGAACCCCTGGGGGCATTTTCCAAAGCTCTGTGATGTAAGACAGAGTGTTTTGGCTACAAGCACTCTGATCATAGAATACCCTAATAGGGTTGGTACCCAGTCTTGTAAACTTCCAGGTCAGTTAAAGACTCATTTCATCCTCCCGCCTTATGCAGGAAAGCCGGCTGGGTGACCTTGGGCCAGTCACTCTCTCTCAGCCCAACTCACCTCACAGGGTTGTTGTTGTGGGGAAAACAGGAGGAGGAAGGAGTATTAGGTATGTTCACCGCCTTGAGCTACTTATAAAAATAATAAAGGCTGGATAGAAAATAAATAAACAAACAAACAATCTTCTTGCTGAGCATGTCCATTTTGTATCTTATGGAATTGTACCCACTTTTCCTGTACCTTTTGGAGTATTTAAAAAAGTTGGTAGAAGCGAGCCTTTTATTACATTTCAAATTAGGGCTATTTAAAATACTTAAATTTAATTGTTTAGAATTTGGGCTGCGAAAATCCAGGTGAACCCTAGGGGAAAAGGTAGAGAAAACTCGTTACTGTCGCTTAGCGATCGTACGGCTTTTGGCAGCCCTGTTTAAATAAGAACTAAAAACAGCAAACCAAACCGAATCTGAATCCCAAGCATGTTATCCTACTAAGAAGCAACGTGACTCCTCAAGACCCTATTTCTTTCTGCTACCGAGCAGCTCACTCTGACCACCAGACCAGACCCAGGCGGCGAGGACTTGGCGCCCGCGCACTAGCCTCTCCGCGCGCGGAAAGAGAGGCCTTCTTTTCTTCCGGGCAGAGCTTCCGCGCATTGCCTAGGCGACGCGGTGACGTGAGGCCTGTGGGTGGAGCGACGCAGCCGGGAGGTCATTCCACACTTGAGTCCTTCCGAGGGTGGAGGGCATGGCGAAGACCGTGGCTTATTTCTATGATCCCGATGTGGGCAATTTTCATTACGGTGTGTGTGTAGCAGCGGTAATTGGGAAGCCTTGGGATGCTCGTGCTTTCTGGAGGGGGTGCGGTCGAGCGAAGGCTATCGTCTGATTTTTCCTCGGTTGAGGAAGGGAGCGGACTTTTCTTAACAGCCATGTGCTCCAGTTCCTCCTCGTTATTAGAAAGGCGTCGGTTTTGTTGTGGTCCTTGTCTCTGTTTTTGCGGCAACGCTGAAAAAAACTTCGATTTTCTTTCCTGATTTGAAAGGCTGCAGTTCTGTGCGCGCGTAGGAGACCTGGCAGGAATCATATTACACTACTTCGTGTTTTCAGAAAGGAGAAGCCTTTCCGGGTGCTCTTGATAATTGCGTTTGAACTGCTCCTTGATTATAATAACTGCAGTTATATCCATCGTGAACTTAAGCAACAGAGTCTAGTGCCCTTCAAAAGCTGCTTTAATTCGTACCGGCAGTGCTTACTATTGCACGCACGCACGCACACACCATCAATGAACCACCAACTCCTATTTCAAAATAACACATCTAGTGATGTGGATTACCGCTTGTGGTTTGCAGAGGTCCAGGTGGCAGCAAAGAGTGTCTGGATTTTCGCAGCCCAGATCCGGTAGCCTAGTGTAGTAGCACACCATTTATCCATGGTGGAGTATAATTGTACTGTGTGTATGAAATGTGATAGAATTCAAGCACTGCTCTGTGAGAATGCCTGTATCTTCATCTGTGAAATGTTAGAAGGTATGGGCAGAATAATAGTCCCTTGATATCTTATTATTGTATAGAATTGTATCAAGTATTACATGATTTTTTACTTTATGAAGGTTATTGCAGTTGTTCAGAGTTTTGGGTCCATTCCAGGATGTATACATGTAAATTACTGACAGATCACTTTGTGACAAGATACGGTTGCATGGGGGACTTGCTTAGATAGCTTAAACTAAGCAAATTTCCAAAACAAGATAAATGTTTCTTAGCTGCCTAGATCCCAGTTAATGAGTTGATGATCTTTGTGCTCCAGAGGAGTTAAGATATCCCCATCTTATTCTGAAAGGCCTCCCACTTTTAATTTCATATTATTGTTCATCTTTCTCTGAGGACTTGTGGTAGCGATCAGGTAGATTCCTGTGCTTCTGATGTGGCGATGTTAATTATATTAGGTGTGTTTGATTGTTTTCTCTTTCTTTTTTCTTCTTTCTTTTCATGTTAGGAGCAGGACATCCCATGAAGCCACATCGGTTGGCATTGACCCACAGTCTGGTGCTACATTATGGACTCTATAAGAAGATGATTGTAAGTGCTTCATGTGCTGGACTGCACACAACTTTAATTTTAAGTCATTATTACTAATTTTAAGGAACTGATACACATTTGTTTGCCAGTATGTTCCATATAATATGCTTTTAACTGTACTAAAACTTCCCTATTATTACACAATATCTTAAAGCAGGGATCCATAGTTTGGACTGACATTGTTCACCAAATCCAAAATTATGATATCCTTGACTTCCTGTGTTTCTGTCAGTTTCAGCTAAGGAAGATCTTCCCCCGCCTTCCTTTCCCATGGGGAAAGAAGGTTCAGTGCCTGCCTGCTGACTGGCAGAAATGCCAAAGTTCACTGCCGCAGGTAGTTATATTTCCCAGTCCTGCATACTGCCAGGACAGTCCGTGATCACCTGCTTACCTCTGCAGCTCTAACAGGGAAGAAGGTTCAGCTCATTACATTGCATTGACTGCTACAGCTCTCTTGGTAGGGGTGGTTAAAATAAGGGTGTCTATGAATTAAAAACAAGGCCCTTTGCCATATATTATGGCATTAGCTTTTGTGAATAAGAATCTAGTTTGTTAAACATATGAATTAGAATCCCACTGTAGATCTGCAGTGTCTAAAATGTGTTTAGAACTCCTGGAAGAAGTAATCAAGAGTCTCAGGAATATTGTTGCCAATGATCTAGCTGACTCACCGCTTTATTTCTTTTCTTCCCTAATTCCACAGAGTTGCTAAGATTCTGGAGCAGTGTCTAAGGTGATAATAGTCTAGATGAAAGAACATACTGAAATTTCCAAGCAAAGCATAGAAGATAGGCTGAATCCAAAGTCTGTTTTGGATTGTACAACTTTAAAAATCAGGTTTGCAGTTTTGGGTGCCTTTTGTTTTAGTTTTGCATCTGGATAATCAAGTCACAGTCAAGTCTACTAGCAGTGCTGAGTAGATCAGACCTTTAATTTGGATCTAACTTAATTAGATCCAAATTGGATTGTTATAATATGACTTACTTACAACTGCCTTTTGAAGAATCTTTAGAAACTGCAGTTTCTTCTAGCTTGCAGCAGGAAGGATATTGGTGGATATGCACCTCTGTTGCAATGTCTGTAAAGGTTGTCAAATTTATTTTTATTTATTTGTCACATTTATATCCCGCCCATCTCCCCCACAAGGAGGAACAAATTGCTTCTAATAGGACCACCATATCTGTTGTGCAAAAACTTGGATGACTACTCAATAACAGCAAAAAGATATTGAAAATGCTAACCCTTTGCTGTCATCTAGTGGTCATCTGGCATTTTTGCAGCCCAGATTATTTAAAATACTTCCTTGTTTTTATTGAGTTCCAATAACCCCCCCATAATGAACAAAAAATAAGATTATTGAAGAAAGACTGATAAACAAAAAAACCCAAAAACATTCAGTGAAACATATACATATATAAAAGTTCCAAATAAGCATTTCAGGTTTTTTCAGTGTCATCATCCATAGCTAATCCCCACTGTTAAATCATTCATTTATAATTCTGCAGATCATTGAGTAGTTGGGGCTACATGTTTATCTTTCCAGTACTAAAGAATGTCTTACAGCTTTAAATGGGGGGTGGAAAATCCACTTTATTTGTCCAGATATCAGAGTCCTGGCAATAGGGGTATAATTCAAAAGAATATGAACATATGAAATTATTGCCTGAAAATTGAGTCAGTACAGTTTGTAACTTCCTCTCAAAGTGGAAGAGTTATAGCAGTGCTTTCCAAACTCCTGCCGTTGGCGACACACCAACGGTGGCGGCGCGGCGGCGGCCTCATGTTTTGCTCCAAAACCCGGAAGCGCTGATGGTGCGCCGCTGCCGCCGCCGCACACACCACTGCAGGGGCGGTGGCAACACGCCATCACCACTTCTGGGTTTTGGAGCAACGCACTAAAGTGTCGCGACACACAGTTTGGAAAGCTATGAGTTATAGGATAGTATACAGACATATATTTAAATGAAGCATTTATCTTATTACATATCCAACAACCTGACAATTTAGTCAAGCCTTTTCTATATAAATGTGATGGAGTTCAATAAGTCTGCAATAGTACTTTTGTTGAATAAGATGTAATTTAAGATCTGTTGAAATTTTGGGCATTGAGGACAATACCTCTTCCCATTGTTGAGGCAAATTAGTAATAGTAATTGTAGGGTTTTTTGCATGGGATTTATTAATTGCTTGTAGTAGAATACAGTAGATGTTTCTGAGCCTGAAAATGCTGCTGGTTGAAATTGGGATGTCAGTAGATATTTGTAACTGTAAATTCTGCTATTGAGCCCTACTAATTCTGAGACCTGAATTATCCATAGTGTTAACTTAGCATAAGAAAATGCCATTTCCTAAAAATAATGTACCGCAATCTGCAAGTCAGTGTAATAATAAGAGGAACTTTTTCAAATATATTATATTTATTCCTAAGAAAATCCAACTAACTAAAAGTGTAATGTATGAATATTCTCAAGGGGCCCAAGAAGGAAAATATTCACTATGGGAAATTGTCCAAAATTTGGTACTAGCCAACAGATATGCAAAATGATATAGTTCAAAATTTGGAAAACCAAATCCCCCTTCTGTAAAAGACAACTGCAGCCTAGATATGATAGCCTTAGTTTCCAAGTTTCAGAATCTTGGTTAGGATGATTGTGGGAATAGATGTTTTCCAATAGATGTTTTTCCTAAAATCAGAAAGAGGTGCCCATCTTTATGTCTTTCAGAAATAGTTGGGCTCCAAAGTATGTTGGTTTCCACTCCACTGTTACTTCTTGGTATCAGTAATCTGGTTGTTTTCTCTTGTTGTTCAGCCAGGACATGAAACCAAGATTAGATTGTAAAAAGAATTAAAATACAGTTTAAGGGGAGATAAAAAAAGGAGACAAACTCTAGTCTTATTTCAACAAGATGAATCTTAAGTTTATTCTGTTTTATTTTCCTTAAACAGGTTGCAATGATGGTGGTTGCTAATTTGTTTGATTAAAACAATAGCATTATTTTGATTCATTTAATTATTACCGTCTCTTACTCTGTCTACTAAAGCAGGATTATAACTTTCTATATTTTCACAGTAGTAGCTACACAATGTTTTGGAAGGTTGAAAAACGGTTTCATAATTTTCTCAGTATTGCCCAATTTGTCCTATGTAAATGTAGGAAGGCATTGCTGGCAAATGATAGAATATAGCATATTGAAAATGTGCACATGAATGGGTCCTAGATGTTTGCTTATTTTTTATTTTATGATGTTCATAGATTGCCCCAATAAAAAGACTTTGAATGGTGCACAAGGAAAATAACATAATTAATCAACCACATATATGATGTGATTGATATGATATATGATATATAATACTATACTCAGATGGCTGCCTACAATTACCCTATGAGCCAAAGGCTCATTGAAATAAAACAATTTTTAGGGCCTTTGGGAATACAAGGAGGATTGGAGCCAAGGTTCCCTTTGGGGCAGCATGTCCCCTGGTGTGGGTCTAGTAATGAGAAGACCTACCTTCTGGTCCACACCCTACTCACCTCACGTGGAGGCAGAATTCTCTTGATGTTCAGACCAGACAGGTAGAATCAGGCTTGGTAAGGTGGTCCCTGTTATAACCCAGTACCAAGCTGCGTAGAGCTTTATGGCACTTTTTACTGGGTTTGGAAGTTTACTGGCAACCAGTACAGCAACCTTTGAATAGGTGTGATCTTCCAATAGCAGATCACCCAACTGGCCATCTGCACCAGTGACAGCTTCTGAGCCATCTCCAAAGGCAGCCCCACTTAAAGCACATTGGGGTAGTCCAATCAGGAGGTGATCAAATCTTCCAGACAGCTGGTGCACCAGCCAAAGATGGGCAAAGACCCCTAGTCGCAACTTCCACCTGCTCTTCTGACAGGAGCTGTGAGTCCTGAAACACCTCCATGTCGCACACTAGGGCTGATTATTTGATAGTCATGATACTTACTGACCAGTAGCAATTTTGTCTTGGTAGTATTTAGTCTGAACCTGTTTTGTCCTATCTAATTGTTCAGTGGTTCCACAGTTAAAAGTTTTTAGGTCAGAGCTTTCCAAACTGTGTGTCGGGACACGTTAGTGTGTCAGCTGCAGTGTCTGGGTGTGTCGCGGCTGCTGCTGCCTCCAAACCTGCCCTGCCAGGATTCCGTGCAGGTCCTAGTGCCTGCCTTGTGCCCTGCTGTAAGAGTGTGTCGCAAAATGATGCATGTCTAAAAAGTGTGTCACCAACATGAAAAGTTTGGAAAGCTCTGTTTTAGGTCCTGTACTAATGCTGTCTGAGTTTCTCTTGATTGGTGTGCACATTCTGGTCCCCATGTTTGGGCTGCTGTTATTTATTCTATTGTTACACTTGAATAACTGTCTTAAGTATTATTATTATTATTATTATTATTATTATTATTATTATTATTATTATTATTATTCTGTTTTGTTTTTATATATTTAACACTGTCCAGTTTACATTTCTTCCTTCTCTGATTGAAGTCTTCTCCATCCTTTCCTCCCTAATTGCATGTAGACGGCTGTGTATACATAAATGTAGTTATTCTTGCCAGCTCAAGGTAACCTATCATGTGTACCTGAGGAAGTGAATTCTAGCCCCGTAAGCTTGTTCAGTAGTAAAATCGTTATTATTTAAGATGCTGCATAACTCTTCTTTAAAAAAAAACAAAGTATTTATTTGGAAATTGTGACTAGAACTTAACACTAATGGTAAGAGATTATATTTGTAAATTTATCTATATCTGTATTGGAGAAAGTCGGAAGTCACTTTCCGTTTCTGTTTTCTGTCTATTTGCACTTTTATAGTTTTTTTCTTTTTTCTTTAGTTCTATTTTCTGGCTTTTCTATACTTTCTATTTTGTATTTTATCTATACTTTGAAAACTAATAAAATTCTAAGCCGTTAAAAAGTGACTAGAACTTAGCATAAACTGGGAGTTTGCAGTTTGGCAACTCTCTTTCACTACTATTTGAGTTCAGCTATGAATGGAAGCATTTTTTTCTGCAGGTATTTAAGCCATATCAAGCTTCTCAGCATGACATGTGTCGCTTTCATTCAGAAGATTATATTGACTTCCTTCAGAGAGTCAGTCCTAACAACATGCAAGGATTCACCAAAAGCCTCAATGCTTTCAATGTGGGAGATGACTGGTTAGTATTGCACACTATTTAGATGAATAAGAGGGGTGAGAGGGGTGCAAAGATTACATGTTTTTGAGACTGCATAAGAAACATCTCTGAAGGGATGAAATCTGTATGTTTTGGTATATTTAGGATACACTACAAACTTGGTACCCAACATCTAAACCATTTATCCAGCTAATTAGGAGATTTAAGGATTCCTCTCCCTGCCATTTTGATGCCACACCAAGGACAAGGTAGTGCTCTCCTCCTTCCATTTACAGGAACCAGCTGAACAAACAATTGATTATTCAACTGGTAATGAGACTGAATCCTCAACCGCACTTGAAGGCAGGAGGATAGTTTAGGGAATGCAAGACAGGTGGTGTGATATACACTGTTCAGTTCTCCAAGAGAAAAGAATGCTGAGAAGCTCGGAAGGAACAGCTGGGCAGTGGCCACTTCTTCCCCTCTCAGATCTGCTACATGAAGCTCTTGCTTCATTCTGCCTTATAGTAGTCTTGATCCTGCTAGACCTGGGATCCCAGTGTGATCTCCATAGCAACAGACACCTCCATGCCCTCAGGGCGCTCTGCCCCATTTTTTTTTATTTTGGGCAGGCATTTTTGAATGGGCAAGTTCTCCCCCAAAACAACCATAGCATGACATGCTCTCAAAATACGAAATATATCCACTGGCCCCAAAATGTTAGATCTTTGGAATCTTAAGGAGAGATACAAAGTTTTAAATCTCCATACTCAGTGTTTCTACGCAGAAATGCATTTGTATAGATAGAGGTAATCTTTTGGGAGGGACTATTTATTTTTATTTATTTATTATTTAAATTTATCCCCGCCATCTATCTATCAAGAGCTGTTGATCTTGAAGACTCACTGTTACCTCTGGGTTGGGGGAATCATGACTGCAAAAACTAGTTGCAGGGGGAGCAACAGTGAGCATCCCAGAATCAACTGGTGGGTGACTGTAAGTAATAAAATGCTTTGGCTTGATCCAGCAAGGTGTTATTTTCTTCAGAATGAAAGCAACAAGAATCTGGTGACACCCATGTCCCGCACCCATTGAATATAAAATGGGAATCTAATTATTAGAGAAAATTTGTTTGGTTAATATGGAAATCTACCCCTGGAGGTGAGGCAGGCCCCGTCACTCCCGGCCTTCTGGAAGAACTTAAAGACCTGGTTCTGCTGCCTTGCCTGGGATGGGAATGGGAACAGCTCCTCCTGGGGATGGCTGGTGCCATAGAGCCCTTTTAAATACAATCTGATCGCCTCCTGGATTTTATATTTAATTTATTTGTATTTATATGATGATTGTGTATTGTACTACTTTTTATCTATTTTAATTATTGTCTCTTTGTAAACCGCCCAGAGTCCCCTTCGGGTGAAATGGGGCGGTGATAGAAATTGAATGAATGAATGAATGGCGAGATCATCCGTCACCATGGGATGAGGTATCATCAGTATGCAGATGATACTCAGTTGTATATATCCATCCCTGGTGAGTTAAGTGATGCAGTGTCCACCCTGTCCCAGTGCCTGGGGGCTGTGAGGGCCTGGATGGGGAACAACAGGCTTCAATTGAACCCTGGTAAGACCGAGTGGCTGTGGATTGATGGCTTAGCGTCTTCTGGGAAATCATCTTTGGTTCTCGATGGGGTAGCACTGCCCCGTTCGGAACCGGTGCGTAATCTGGGGGTCCTTCTAGACTCACGACTCCTGCTCGAAGAGCAGGTGGCAGTCGTGGCTAGGAGGGCTTTCGCACAACTTCGGTTAGTGCGCCAGTTACACCCATACCTGGATCGCGACGCCCTCCGTACAGTCACTCATGCTCTCGTCATCTCCCATGTAGATTATTGCAATGTGCTCTACTTGGGGCTACCCTTGAAGGCTATCCGGAAGCTACAGCTGGTGCAGAATGCGGCTGCGCGGGCAGTTTTGGGTGCGTCAAGATCTGTACATGTAACACTGTTGCTCCGCGAGCTGCATTGGGTGCCAGTTTGCTTCCGGGTACAATTCAAGGTGTTGGTTATCACCTTTAAAGCCCTACATGGCATGGGGCCAGAATACCTGAGGGACCGTCTGATCCCCATGTTATCGACCCGCCCCACTCGGTCATTCAGAGAGGGCCTGCTACGAACCCCATCAATTAGAGAATGCCATCTGATGGGGTCTAGGAGGCGGGCCTTCTCTGTGGTAGCGCCCACTCTATGGAACACCTTGCCCCCAGAGTTGAGACAGATTTCCTCCCTCCCGACCTTTAGGAAAGAGCTGAAGACCTGGTTCTGCCGCCTGGCATGGGAAGGAGGAAGGGATAGTTCCTCATGGGGGTGGCTAATCCCCTAATTTTATAATTGTCCTTCTTTTAATTATTCCATCACCATCTGGATTTTAGAATATGTATTTTATTGTATAACTGTGATTTTAGATATTTTAGACTTTATTTTAACTTATTTATTGTGAACCGCCCAGAGTTCCCCATGGGGGGAGATGGGCGGTCATATAAATGGAAGGAAGGAAGGAAGGAAGGAAGGAAGGAAGGAAGGAAGGAAGGAAGGAAGGAAGGAAGGAAGGAAGGAAGGAAGGAAGGAAGGAAGTTTAATGTGGAGGTGAGTAGGGCAGGAAATTAATGAGTAGAACAAGAGGTTAATGGACTGATGTTTAAAAGGAAGCTTAAAAAGCAAAATAGTGAGGCATATAGAGAGACTTTTGAGCTGGTATTTGTGTCAAAGATGGCGGCCAAACGCAATAATTAGGTGTTCTGGCACACTTCTTGTACAAAGTATATCTAGCCAGAATGATCTCATTCCCCACCAAGACATCTTTCTAATGTGTTGAATTGCAAGTTCCAAAATTTTCAGCCAGCATCTACAAGTATAATTTAACATGGCTTTCTAATTTGAAAGAAAAATGTTCTGTGGTCAATATTTTCACTATTAGACAATAGTGAAAAGTGCAGCAGGTAGTCTACTGACAGAAATCAAGTCTTGACTAAATACAAATTCATGCACATACTGTATGTGTGGCCAGGACCCAAAAATAATATATAATACAGCTCTGTATTTAAGTAAATCAATACGGTTGAGATCTGTATACGTGGGGTTGATAGGGGTAAATTGTAGGGGTGACACGGAAATATGATTTGTATTTTCACTCATATGTATATTTACTTATGGCATTTTTATCTTTTCCCTACTTAATTTGCCCTTTTATATTAATTTTACATAGGGTTTTATTAATATTTAGTGTTTTAAATTTTGTATTTTAATATGGCCAATAGGCTAATCAATAAACTTTGACTTGAAATATATGCAAATGTAAGTCCTTATCAAGGGGCGTGGTGGCTCAGCGGGTAAGACGCCAGGCTTGTTGATCGGAAGATTGCAAGTTCGGAGGTTCGAATCCCTAGCCCTGCGTGCGGAGTGAGCCCCCGCACTCGCCCCAGCTCTTGCCAACCTAGCAATTCGAAAGCATGCAAATGCAAGTAGATGAATAGGTACCACTTCGGTGGGTAGGTAACAGCGTTCCGTGCGTGTCATGCAGCCACATGACCGTGGAAGCGTCTTCGGACAACGCTGGCTCTTCGGCTAACAAACGGAGATGAGCACCGGCCCCTAGAGTCGGACACGACTGCACAAATGTGCGGGGGGAACCTTTACCTTTACCTAAGTCCTTATCACTTGGTAGGTGATTCCTCCTGCTCATTTATAAGTTACATGAAAATGCAAAGCCAACAATTAGATGTAATCTGCAAAGCCAATGTTCTAATCGGTTCTACTACAGAAAGAAGTTAAACCATATTAGCACCTTTTAATTTTTATATGAGTTTCCTACAGAAACTATAGAATCACAGAGTTGGAAGAGGCTGTTTAAGCTATCAGTCCCCTACTTAGTGCAGGAATCAAGATAAAAACATCCCAGACAGATGTCATTTGTCATCTCCCTTGAACCCTACATTTTCCTGGGTGAGTGGTTCCATTGTCAAACTGTTCTTCCAGTTAGGAAGGTTTTGCTTTTTTTTTTTAACATCTAAAAGGCATCTCCCTCCTGTAAGCCAAATATGTTATTCCATATACCCTGGGACAAGAGAGAACAGATTCTGACCTTTTGTATGACGTCCTTTCAGGTATTTGAAGAGTGCAGTCATATCCCCTATCATATACCTGTGCATTTAATTTTTGTTTCCTAAGTGAAGAACTTTGCACTTGTCTCTCTTAAATTTAATCCTTGCTCATCTGGTGTTTAATGGTAATTTTCACTTGACCTGTATGATGGCACTTCTAAGAAAAGTGCTGACATAAAGGATTTCCACCAGAGTTCGACTATTGTTGAGCTATGACAGGGCTAAAGAGATTCTTAGGCAATACATTTTGGATACAAAACATCCAAATGACTTAAGCAACGCACCCAAACATTTCAGATCCTGGAAGCTGAATTCCAGCCAGGAACTATCCTGTTACCTTACCACCTTAACTATGCCTGATTTTCTCTGCAATATCCTTTTGAGGTGCAGTGACCAGAACTGTGTGTGATGCTTTATTTTCAATCTTTCCCTCATAGTAGCTGTTGGTCCCTGCCAGGAGGTGAAAGTTGCAAGATACAATTAAGAGAGTCCAGTCTCTCCAGGTGTTCGCACATATATTTAAAAAATGCAGGAATAGCTTACCAGTTAGAACGTATTCAATCATTAAAGGTTCTACCCAATCCAAGGGGTAGAGGATGATTAACAAACAGGGTCAGAGAAGCAAAAAAGATTAAAGAAAAGATTAAAGCTCAAATTAGGAGAGCAAATTGAAACACAAAACTCAGCAGAAGAAATGCAAGCACACAATAAAGATTGCAAATAAACTTTTGAAGAGCAAATAATAGTAAGAGATCAACAACAGTTCGTTTTTTTCAAAGCAGAAAACTGCCTGGGGAGACTTCAAAAGCACTTGAACAAACTCCGCAGCAAAGGAATAAGCCGTTAATCTCCCAAAATATTTTTTAAATTAAATCTTGCAAGATTTTAATGTGGGAACACCTTTGTGGGGAGTAATTATTCATTTCTGAGATGTGTCAAACACTTGAGAAGTGTAGTACAAAATGCGCAAACCTCTGAAAGTTGAATTGGATAGGCAGTTGTATTTTGGAGCATCTTTGAAAGATAGCATGATTGGGATGATCACTTATTTTATGTATTGTCGAAGGCTTTCACGGCCGGAGTTCAATGGCTGTTGTGGGTCTTCCGGGCTGTGTGGCCGTGTTCTGGAAGTTGTGGTTCCTAACGTTTCGCCAGCATCTGTGGCCAGCATCTTCAGAGGGCAGGAGCCCTCTCCTGCCCTCTGAAGATGCTGGCCACAGATGCTGGTGAAACGTTAGGAACGAAACGTTAGGAAGGAAACGTTAGGAGCGAAACGTTAGGAACCACAACTTCCAGAACACGGCCACACAGCCCGGAAGACCCACAACAGCCATCACTTATTTTGCTTGGCAAGTAGAATAATATGTGTTGTATTCTGTTGTAGGCATTTCCATTCTCTCCATGATTGTAAGGGGACCTGCCAGGTTTACTCAGGGCAGTTTGCCATATTGAGAAAAACTTTCCACACAAGCATAATTTGAAACCTTGTGCATTATCACTCCCCAAAAATTGGTTTGCCTGTTTGCTTTTTTCAACTTGAAATATGGAACTACCAGGAAGTGAAATGATACAGATCTGTTATGTTACCTTCAGTCCCATGAAGTCTGATCCTTTTTCTCCCTCAGCCCTGTGTTTCCGGGACTATTTGAATTTTGTTCTCGATATACTGGAGCTTCCTTGCAAGGAGCAACACAACTGAATAATAAGGTACAGAGGCAAAGTAGCATTCGCCCTTTTCATACCTTAGATATATTGACTGTCTTGTCACGTACAGCAATTTTCTAACTACTGTTTTCAACTGTGCAGCTAAATGGCATTCATAATTTGTGGTTTTATTGAAATATGATCATAACTAGAGTGGAATGAATGCATGAGACTAAATTAGTAACTGGAAAGTTCCTAGTTCACATCTCAAACTTCAGGCTGGATTTGATTTAAATCATGATTCTAATCACTAGTTAAGTAGGTAAAGGTAAAGGTTTCCCCTGCACAGTCATGTCTGACTCTAGGGGGCGGTGCTCATCTCCGTTTCTTAGCCGAAGAGCCAGTGCTGTCCGAAGACGCTTTCGCGGTCATGTGGCTGGCATGACAAGCACGGAACACTGTTACCATCCCACCGAAGTGGTACCTATTTATCTACTTGCATTTGCATGCTTTCGAATTGCTAGGTTGGCAAGAGCTGGGGCGAGTGTGGGAGCTCATTCCGTCACGTGGGACTAGGGTCTTGAACCGCCTAACTTGCGACCTTCCAATTGACAAGCCTGGTGTCTTAACCACTGAGCCATCACACCCCAATCACTAGTTAGGAAGACTAATTATTTAAATTACAATTTATTCACTAGTCTGCAAGATGTTGTAATCTTTATCTCTAGTAAAAGTGCATTTTTCATTTGAATACATATCCCTCAGTACTGAGAACAATACAGATTTCATTTTTAGAAGGTCCATATTATATAAAACAATGATTTAGTCAGATTTTTAGATTAATTTGGTCAAGAAATAGAATGATAGTTGTATGTAAGCAGATACCTACTTGTGAAGTCATGTGGATATGAACTAGTTCTGTTTCAATTAAATGTGGAAGTTTGGAGGATATTTTTTGGCAACATTTGCTAAAATATCCTCAAATTTCTATGGCTTGCTGTTTTGATTGGGTTTTTATCAATAGAAGATGCTTATTCCTGAGATCCTCAAAATGTATCATGCTCATTTTCTCTTCCTCTCCCCTGCCCTTTGATTTGTATCTAGATTTATACTCCTTGCCCCAATCTGCCCCCTTGCCTCAAATTACTGCGTTTTGTTTTTGCACTTTCAGAAAGATGTTATCTCAATATTAGAAAGCAGAATAGAATGTAATTATATATTATATTTGTGATTATTTCTTTAACCCATGTTCATTTAAGAACAGTTTTTAAATCCTTTTTAATTTTTTTAAAAATATTTTTTGTTCCCTGATGATAATTTATGCAAAGGCTTACCTAGTGCTTGACATATTGTTGTAAACAATGATGCTCTAATACTAGTGCAGATGTTCCTAGCAGTTTGTTAAAAGAGGATAAACAGACTGGTGAAATAATTTAAATTATAGCTTTTAATTATCTTTTATTAGTTATTTCATTTTGCAACAGAGTTCTTTCTTCGAGTTAATATTTCTCTTCCATTCTTAGATTTGTGATATTGCAATTAACTGGGCTGGAGGCCTGCATCATGCCAAGAAGTTTGAGGTAATAGTCATGTCTGCTTTATTTATTGGGAAGGCTTAGTGGTTCCTTTTTACTGACATAATTTCTTTATTTTCATGCTCCAGGCTTCTGGGTTTTGTTACGTCAATGACATCGTGATTGGCATCTTGGAGCTTCTCAAGTAAGGTGTTTACATGAATAGTTGACCACAGTATAAAGTGCTCTTTTACCACAGCGTTCTTCTGGGGATTCTGAATATAGGCACATG
Source organism: Charina bottae (assembly GCA_023362775.1). Taxonomy (NCBI): domain Eukaryota; kingdom Metazoa; phylum Chordata; class Lepidosauria; order Squamata; family Charinaidae; genus Charina; species Charina bottae. The sequence continues at coordinate 4,174,916 of JALMGJ010000043.1, read as the reverse complement.
AGGCCAAGAGTAATTCAGGCACCTATCCAATTTTCAGGTTCCAGGTGCCAAAAATTAAAAATGGCTGAAAATTTACAAAATGTTGGAAAACTCACCCCAGGATCTTGTGAAATCCAATAAGATTTTAGGCAAAAGAAGGAAACCTTGCAAAATTTCAGCCATTAAAGAAGTTTTAATTTTTTAAATTTAATTTTAGGATTCACTGGGACTATCTAGGAGCAGTTTTGGGTTTTTTTGTTTTGTTTTGTTTTGTGTGCCTTCCAGTCAGTGTTGACTCCTGGCGACTACCTGGACAAGTCCCTACAGTTTCCTTGGCAAGATTTTCAATTTTTTTAAAAATAATTTTATTAAAGATTATAATTGCAATAGTAAAAACTAATACAAACTGAAAGAAAGAAAGAAAAGTAGAAAGAAACAGTAAAAAGTACAAAAAATGGAGAGAGAGAGAGAGTGATAGAAAGGGAAAGGAAGGAAGGAAGGAAGGAAGGAAGGAAGGAAGGAAGGGAGGAAGGAAGGGAGGAAGGACGGACTTCCAACCTCCATCACAACAAGTATAAACAATTTTAGTAACTTTTCACCTTCCCTTAATTTACATCCAATGCTCACTTCATCCCATGTCCCATCTCTTACCTATAAACGAAATCCATAAAGCATTGTCATTTCAGTCCTGGTGTCAGCAAAAGTCCATTAAGGGTTACCAGAAATAACATCTATTTTAACCTTGATGAAATAAACCAACTTTATATTCCTTCCTTTTACTTCTAACAATCTTAATCTTTAGTCCATTGAAGTAATATTGTAGAAATTGATTTCATTTATTTTTTGCCCCTTCTTACAAGATTCATCCAAGCTTTAACAAACCTCTTTTGTAAATCCAATATAAAAGAGTTATCCATGTCATTCTCTTGGTTTATTATTTGTAATTCCCTTTCGATTTTAAAGGCTTAAACTGATTTCTTTTGTACATCCAATGAGACATCTTTTTCCATGCCATTCTTGTAGCCTGTCTTTAGTAGATCCAATTTCAGTGTCAACTCTGCCTCTGTCTTATCAGATAAAACTTGTTCCTCTTCTGCCATTTCTTCCATAACATCTTTTGGACACAATCTATCCGTAGAAGCAAACATCACTATTGACATTGTTGATATTAATTTCAGATTCCACTTTTCAAAAGTATTTCCAATGTTATAATATTTTGTGTCATTCTGTAGCTGTTAATCAAGTTTATGTATTCTTCTCCTTTAGTTAAAATCTTTAGTTCCCTCTAGAGTCCAATTTTTAAAATTGCTTATCTCTATTATGTCTTAGAAAAAATTCAAAACAAGTCCACTTTCCCATGGGAAGGATTCTTTATAATTAATTCCAAAATCTTTTTTCAAATTTATCTGGACTCTTAATCCATTTATAACTTTCTAAAATCAAAGTCTTAATTTTTTTTCCTCAAATTTTTAAAGTTCTTAAGCTTGTTAAAATTTGATTGAAGGATTGAAGGCAGACTCACGGGTGTTTTCAGACTTGTCGATCCAAATGTCTCTAATAGCTGAAAAGTAGTTAACAAGCAATTTCCAAATGTGATTAGAAAAGGAAGTATGCAAACTTAGTATCCTTTAAAGGTGCCAACCACAGTTGAACAAGATGGCTATCCCTCGTCTCCCAGTGCTCAAAACCCGCTGGAGACTGCTGCCTTGCGGTCTCCTCATGAGGAGCAGTTGTCTGGAGCACCTGTGGGTGATCTCCCGTCCTCTCTTTGTCCGGAGAGGTTCGAAGAGCTGGTCTACTCACCAGTTCTTCTTTCTTTGCCACAGTCATCAGCTCCGTTTTTCTCAGAGCCATCTTCAGTCCACCATTTCTTCCTCCGGAAGCCTCTTGACAAGATTTTCAGAAGTGGTTTGCCCTTGCCTCCTTCCTAGGGCTGAGAGAGAGTGACTGGCCCAAGGTCACCCAGCTGGCTTCGTGCCCAAGGCAGGACTAAAACTCATGGCCTCCCAGTTTCCAGCCTGATGCTTTAACCACTACACCAAACTGGCTCTCTTGGGAGTGTTGTGGACAGCTCTTTTTCAACCTCTATTTTTTTGTCTGGAACAGGTGTAGACTTCATACTTCCCAAATTATTTAGGCTGTGACTCATGTAAGAAGCATGATATGATTAGGGATGGTGAGAATTGTTTTCCCAAACATCTGGAGGGCTGCTAGATTACCTGCCTTGTTCTGAGAGGTGACCTTTTTGTTTGCTAGTCATAGTTTATTATGATAAGCTGCAATTAGCTGAAATCCTGAGCTATGCTGCATTCCTGGCAGAAGGAGTGGGGTATTTTTGCTTCCTCATTGAGTTCAGAGGGAGTGTATTAACTTTGGGTATAACTTCAGAAGTCCTCTGCACACCATCACCCTAGACTTAGTAAGTTCTTAACCAACGGTGAGAGGAGGGTGACAAAGACAAGAGGGCATTATAACAGCAGAGGAAATAAAGGTGATGCATGATTGAGAAAAATCATCAAATAGAAAATGAGCACCCTTGTCCACATTTGGCTCTGCAATTTATGGGAAAGTGACCCTGGACAGATTTTTCTTTCTTTTCTTCAGTGTAATTTTAAAGTGCTGACACTCTATGTCAGAGCTGTCAGAATTGCAGCAGCTCTGAGGATAACCTGCTGGGATGCTAGTTAGAAGTACAGATTTTTCATCCATGTAGCTTTAAGATTTGCCAGTGTGAGGAGATACTCTTTGTTCTATCCCACAGAGAGGTTTCTTTTCTCTGACAGGTACCACCCACGTGTGCTTTACATTGATATAGACATCCACCATGGAGATGGTGTTCAGGAAGCTTTTTACCTGACAGACCGTGTCATGACAGTATCTTTTCACAAATACGGGAATTACTTTTTCCCTGGTACAGGTACAAAACCTTTTATTGTTCTTTGTCAGCTTTTAAGAACCAGAACTCTGTTGGCCAACTAATAAGTATGTGAAAGAATTTGAAGTTCTGAGTCACAACACTTAACGGAAGATGGATATTACGTTTTCAGATATGTATCCCTATTTGAATTCTGCACTGTCATGCACTCCCCTTGTAGGTGACATGTATGAAGTTGGAGCCGAGAGTGGCCGCTATTACTGCCTCAATGTACCTTTGCGGGATGGCATTGATGACCAAAGTGAGTGAAGGCCTTCCACTGGGCCTTGCCATATTATCCATCTTCAGGGCATATTTCAGCAGGGAACGTATAACCGTGGTTTCTTTGTCTTTTTGTTTGGAAGGTTATAAGCACCTCTTCCAGCCAGTCATTAATCAAGTGGTAGAGTTCTATCAGCCAACTTGCATAGTGCTGCAGGTGAGAATTTTTGATGGCCGTTGCTTGTGGTCATACGAAGGTTACTAGAGGGGCTACAGTAATGATGGGTAGGAAACTTTAATTGTCACTGATTCCTGATTCCTGATCCGATTTCTCTTCCTCCCCGTAAGTGTGGTGCTGACTCCTTAGGCTGTGATCGCCTGGGCTGCTTTAACCTCAGTATAAGAGGACATGGGTAAGTCCACCAAATAATCGAACAAGAATCAAAAGGAAAATTAGGCTAGTAAGGATATGGTTCTGCTTTTTTCTCCTTTTAAAGTAGTTGAAGCTCTGGTTTTGTAGGAGTTAACACCCCTCCCAGCTTCCCCTGTACCCCTTTTCCATTAAAAAAAACTTTTCCAAAGCTGCTGCCAACTTTCCTGCAGAAAAAAAGACATATATTTGAACTGCTGTTTCAATCGTATTTAAATACATCTTCCAGTGAGCTGACTTGCAGCAATTGGGATTTGAAGGGGGAAAGGTGGTCTGAATCTTCTTTGGGCATCTCCTTAAATCATATGCATCTGTAAGCCCAGGAAGAAGCACAGCCTCTTCAAACAGTTGCCAGCAGATACAATGGAGCACCCCTGGTCTGTCTGCGTAATCTTTTCTCCTTCAACTCCAGATCACTGCACAGCTCTGTTAGCATCTCAGTGGAAAAATACACACACCTGTATTGTGCTTTTTTTCCTGTTGCAGGCTAGATAGGAACTTGAAAGGGGTGTGATTTATATTGGGAATTCTGCTGATCCAACTTGAAGTTCCAGATGGCAGCTTCAATGAGGGCAATCAAAACTTTGGAAGATCCAGTCACACATCATGGCTCTTTTTGTTTTTTCTTTTTGCCTTTAATAATTCCAGTCCAAAATTGTGGCACTTGAGATACCAAGAGATGTTTTATATTACCTATGCAGTAACTTGCTAGGTTTATATATATACACACAAACACGTGTGACTTTTATTTGTGTGTGTATGCCAGGTATATGCAAATGTAACAGATCACTTCTAAACATTCTAACTTTGGATTCTAGGGAGTGTGTGGAATATGTAAAAAGTTTCAACATTCCCCTTCTGGTATTAGGAGGCGGCGGCTATACAGTTCGCAATGTGGCCCGATGCTGGTGAGTCTCCTAAGAGCATTGAGGATAGGTTGGGGCTTTGTCTTTCATGGCGATAAGTGGCATAGATACCTGTCCTGGGGCCTTGATGGAAATGGTCTGCCGTTCCTTTCAGGACTTACGAAACATCATTGCTTGTAGATGAAGCAATTAGCGAGGAGCTTCCATATAGTGGTAAGTCAGGTCCTTCCATGTTAAAATATAATCTTTGCTATCATTTTTTAGCCTTTTCTTAGCCAGATATATAAACAATGGTATACTATAAATTTTACTATGTTTTAGTATATATCACACAGTAACTTTTCTATATTTGTGCAATAGTTTATATTTTATGCAATGATATGCAGTTATAATAACGACTCATTTAACATCTGTTCAAAAGTGAACAATTTCATAATGCAATTCCTCCTCTGTATTATATTTAATTTCCCAGAAGTACAATATTGGTTTATTTTATTTATGAAATATAAGTTCATTAAAGCAGAATGTCTGGATACTGTAATGAAATAGCATAGCCAGAGTTGCCTTTAAAGACAGTCTGGGAATATCAGTAAATCTTAAAACAGAAGTTTTAACATCAATGCACCGTCCTTTTGCTGGCTTCTAAGTGATTTCTAGGCCTGTTTCAAAGTGCTGCTTTTGCTTTTTAGACTCCTAAACTGGCTTGTAGCCAGATTTTCTGAAGAATGGCTCTTTAAAGTGTATCTACAATGATTTGTTAATGTTGAAGATCATGGTTTTCATATCCTTGCTAATGAGATTCAGCAGGCGGACAGTCAAGGGAGGAGAGGGCCCTAAAGAAATGGAATAAATAGCCTTTCTTTTTGTAAGGCAAAGCTTTTTTTTTTTTTGCAAAATTGTCAGGCCTTTTAGTAAGTTTTGTAAGGATTTCTGTAATTCTATTATTTTGGTATTGTCTATGCTACGCTCTGCTAAGGCATTTATGGCATTGACTAGTTTTTTCTGTGCTATACTATTTTTCTCCTATGTTTTTTAAATTGTATTTTCTGAGGTACTCTGCCCAGAGAACCCTAGTTATGGAGTGGTATACAGCAGATGTATTTTTCACCTATTGATCTATGGGAGTGAAAAGCAATTCACATATAAAATTTAAAACAGTCAACTCTCAAAAGACATAAAATAAACAGTTTTAAAATAATTGCTGCTTATGTTAATGAATTAGGAACCAATTTCTTCTGTTTCCTTTTTGCCTGGAAACAAAAATGGTGCAGGGGTATAATCAGAGGACTTATATCCAACCACATATTTAATGCATTAGATTATGTTTCCTTTATTTGTAAAGAAAGATATTTTGTTTTAATAGGCATGAGCAAATATGTTTTGGTATTGCCAACATAGCGTGAGGGAGGGAGAGCCAGTATGGTGTAGTGGTTAGGTGCTGGACTAGGAACAGGGAGATGGGGAGTTTTAGTCCTCCCATTGGTATAGAAGTCAGCTGGGTGACTGGGCCATTCTCTCTCAGCCCTAGACAGGGAAGTCCAAAACTTTTATCTACTAATCCACTACTGGACCAGTGTGGTAGATTACAACCCACAACCTTCAGTAAAGCGACCTTCATCCTGCAGCTCTGTTTGAGTAAAACCTCCCTAAGATTCAGGCAATTCTTGGTACAAAACTATTTTTTTAAAAAAAGGAAATGGTAGTCCCATTCTCAGTTTGTCCAATGATTGTATTCCCACACATCTGTTGGGCACCCAGTTGGAAAAAACTGCATGTTAATATTCTAGATCAGGGCTTTCCAAACTTTTCAGTTGGCGACACACCAACGGTGGCGTGCGAAAACCTGGAAGTGCCACGGCGGCAGTGGCGGGCGAAAACCTGGAAGCGCTGCCACCGCGGCACTTCCGGGTTTTCGCACGGCGCTTTTGGGTTTTCACATGCCGCCACCACAGTGCTTTCGGGTTTTCATGTGCGGCGGCAGCGGCGGTGTCCTGGTGTGCCGCACGAAAACCCGGAAACGCTGATGGCCTGCTGCCGTGTGCACTGCTGTGCGCAGCGGCGCGCCATCAGCGCTTCCAGGTTTTTGCGTGGCACACCTGGGGCCCCCAGGCGACACAGTATTGTGTCGCGACACACAGTTTGGAAAGCTATGTTAGATAAAGCAGGATGTGCAACTGACCCTAAGAATAGAAAGCAGCAGGAAAATCTGCTGATTTTCTTTTGGATTTTCTTTCTAATTGTAGAGTAGCTAGTTATGAGAAAATTTTAGCAGATAATTGTGGGCTTACACTTTATGATATAAAGAGTCACAATAAATTATGTGTTGAGTGAAAGAGTTAAGAATACATTATTCCCTCAATCTTTTCAATTGCTGTGCTTTGGTGTGTGCTATATATGGATTTCTTTTTAATATGTATAAGCTTTTCTTCTTTTTTTTTCATCCACAAAGAATACTTTGAGTACTTTGCTCCAGACTTTACTCTCCACCCTGATGTCAGTACTAGAATTGAAAATCAGAACTCCAGGCAGGTAAGTATCTCCTGCCATATGAAGACCAGTTGGCCCTTTCCTTGCCCCCTTTCCCACAACGTCTCCTTTAATTCCAGTTTCAAAAGATGCATCATTGGTGCTTCTCTTTACTAAACCCCATTCCTAATAGATTAATTTCCTCACTATGCTTATTTTGGTGGCAGAAAAAATGATGACAGGAACTTGATAACCTTTTTCAACTGATTGGCCTGATAGGATTTTGCTGCATTTCCTGTTTTTTGTCAAGTACTTAGATCAAATACGGCAGACAATATTTGAGAATTTGAAGATGTTGAATCATGCACCCAGTGTCCAGATCCATGATGTCCCTTCCGATCTTCTGAGTTACGATCGCACAGATGAGCCTGATCCAGAAGAGAGAAGTTCAGAAGATAATTACAGCAGGCATGTTTTTCTATTTATCCCTCAAATAAAAACCACTTATTATTTTGACCTCAGTTACACTAAAGGAACTATAGCAGCTACCTCCTGGAATCAATATGTGTTGATTGGGACTCCTTTGTCCCAATCACAATTTGGTCAATTGTCCCAATTGATCTCTGCTTACTATCCATAGTGTTTCTTTTCAGAGGTATGTGTTTGTTGCACTTTTTGGTAAGCAGATTCCATGTTTATCCTTAATTTTTACTACATTATCTCCTTGCCCTATGTGACCTTAAGTTATTATATCTTGCAGGCCAGAAGCTTCCAATGAATTCTACGATGGCGACCATGATAACGATAAAGAAAGTGATGTTGAGATATGAGGCCTGAATCCTACAAATTTAGACTATGTGAAATTGTCTGGATGGTGATACTGTAAGGAAGCAATAGGTTCCAATGAAAGACTGTTCTTCCTACCTGTTTTCTGAAGTGATGTCAGCAGGACTGGTAGATCATGGAATTGCTTGAGCACAAAGGGCAGTGAGCGTTACCACTTGACCTGATCTTCTTCTGCCATTATTTGTGGGCATCAGCATTCATAACTTCAGGCTCATACACATATGCTTTGTTGTTTGGTGACCACCTCCAATTCTCATTCTGCAACGACCATCCCTCTTCACAAGGCTACCACTCTTCAAGGAAGGACAGGAAGCACTATTGTATTTTGAACCATTTTTCTTATTTTGATTCTCCTGAAGCACCTAATTTGAAATCTGCAGAAATCTGCAGTAAAAAACTCACTCAGATGGTCAGATTTTCAGCCTTCTATTGCAGTAACTCAGATAAAGGGAGAAATCAGATAATGTTGGTGGGTATTTTGCTTAGCTATAATAGATGTGGAGGAGTCATGTATGAGGCACTCCAATCATGGGGGTTCTTTTAGAAGTTACCTTTTGTCAGTCCTTCTGCTTGGGGATACTATGTATTGCATGGCAATATTGTGCCAGCAGAGAAATTAATTCTGCATATTTGGCAGGATTTTGTGACTTTTATGCACTACAGCAGATGTCTATAGCTTATTGGACATGCTTCTATTTTTGCTTCAGTGAAGGTATAAAGATGGTTAATGAGAAGAGTCCTGGACCAAAAATTAACACTCTTCAGTGTGTCCCTCTTCTGCTATCTGTTAACTCCTAAAAGTCCTATGTTTTAAGTTTGGGTATTAATCACAGAAAAATTTATTCCCTCTCCCTTTTTGCCCCATTCATCATTGTCCTGATTCCTGAAGTACCCTTTGAGTGAGCTGAAGTGGGAAGAGATTTCCCAATCTTAATTCCTCCTGCAGTCATCTAATGTGGGCTTAAATCTTTTTAACTAGAGTCTTAAACTACCATGTGCTGAAGATAGTTGTCAACACTTTGAGACGTTCTTTGCAACTAAAGTGACAAAGAGGCAGTTGCCCTTCTCTTCCTTATATTTTACTGGTGGGCTTAAAATATTAAACACGATAATATTTTCTTATCTTCCTTCTCTCCTGTTCATTCCCAGTTTGCCTCAACGTGGCTTAAAAGTTGGTATTTAGTAGCTACTGAGGTACGTCACGAGCCTAACATTGCGCTGACTCTATGAGCCTTTGTTCACTGCCAGGACTGCCGGTCGCTCTGATGCAGGCGGCCACCCAGCTTGGGAGGCTCCCTGGGAGGGCATTGCGAGAGAAGGCTCCTCCTGCCAGCCTTTGCCCATAGTTCGTGTTCTGTGGGCGAGGGTGGAGAGGAGCTCCACAGCAGACTGAAGCAAGGCTGGAGGATCACCTTGCTTCAGCCTTAGAAGTGCGCTTTTAAAAGCCTGGGTTAAAGAGAAGCATGACGACTGAGCTTCACCCAGCCCTTGGGCTCTTTTTAAGGTGCCTCAGGTCAGTTAGTGGTGGTAAAAAGGACTGATTGCTTGGGATTCTTTTTTTTTATGCATTTCTGTTGCAGCTTTCTGATGCACATGCATCATCCAGGGCAGCTTACAACAGTAAAAGAAACAAAAGGCAAAGCTACAATGGTCACAGAAATATCTAATAAAAATTATAAAGTAAGAAGCAGCAGAGCATAATGCCTTCTAAAATATACATTGCATAAGGGATGAATGCCACCCTAAAAACAAAGGCCTTGAACCCGTGTGGAACCTCCAACATGAATTCTCATTGTTTAGGCGCAGCCAAGGCGGTTATCTCCTAACCCATAGCTTTCCAAACTGTGTGTCACGACACACAGTTGTGTGTTGCAAAACAACCTGGAAGCGGCGGGGGCGTGCATGGTGGTGCGGGGGCGCGTGCGGCGCACCATCAGCGCTTCCGTGTTTTAGCGAGGCTGCTGCCGCCGCCGCCATACACACCCGTGCGCGCCCCCCCGTGCTGCCACCGTGCACGCCCCTGCTGCCGCACACGCTGCCGCTGTTGGTGTGTCACCAACGGCGGCAGTTTGGTCCTAACCAATACGCCTGCATCATGGCTGAGACATAAAGAGGAATTTCTCCATCAGATCTTGGGGAGTGGGAGGAGGCATCCTAGATTTAAGTATGTTAAAGTTTTAAAGGTCATTGTCAGCACTTTGGCTATGAATAAACGCATATTTGAGATTTCATTCATGTTTGTAAACTTTCTGTGTCTAACTTTAAATGTTCTACATCAGAATCACAACCCCCTCCTTGCTCTTTATGCTTATATTATGGTATCTAATAAGCAATAGGCTTTATAATGGATTACTTCCAGTTCAATTTTATACTCATGCACGTAAGGTAAAACCCACTGAACTCAGTGACACTTGTGTAGAGAAGCATGGAATTGCACCATGAGACAACCTGTAATGGACCTGTATGTTTACATTCATATTGAATGTACATCTGAAACAAATGGTAGAAATTGATCCTTCTGGTACATGGACAGCATTATTCTCTCATACACTTCTACAATAGACACATGGAAACAACAGCAAAAAACAAGATCTCAATTTTGCATTGGCTTGTGGCCCTTTTACAACTGTGTTGGTAAAACGCCATTATGCATGCAAATTTAAGAATATAAAATCTTCAAAAATGTAATTAAGATAATTTCAATTTGCATCTATGGGTCAAGTCAGCAGGCAACAAGCATGGGACCAAATATACCAGACGTTAAGCAGACTAGAACCTGGTGAAGGTTTGAGTAGTGTAGTCCCAGCACCTCTTCCAGGTGCTTGCCCCCAACTATGAGATTTCCTCTCCGGGCCAGGCACTCTCTCCACACTGACCACGCAGGCTACACTATTTCTCTGTGGACATGAAATCATGCTGAGGCAGCCTGTGCAATGCTTGCCTCCTTGGGATGGGATCAAAGGGAGGCGATGCAGGCCCCCATTGCCAGCAGCTCCTGCACTGGGTCACCCAGACTGAGGTGGGTGTGTTTCACACAGAGGTGATGGATGTCAGGGGGGCAGAGGAGGCACAAGAGAAAAGGACTCAGTTGCATACTGGCTCCAAGGGCATTGGTTCAAGATCCGCCAAGGAGAAAAGAAAGAAAACACCCACCTGAGGGAATTGTACTTATAGCACGTGGGGATAATGCAGAGAAAAAAGTCATGAAACAGAAAAAGGAGGGGGAGGAGGCCGAGTGGGAAACATAAACTGAGTAGTATTAACCAGAACTGGCCAAGAAACAGTATCAAAAAAAAAGAGGAACAACTGGAAATTCATAAAAGTGTGTGGAAATGCAGAAAGTAAATAAGATTACAAAGAATATAAGTTGCAGAGCAAAGCAAAACATGGAAGTTGTAGTAATAACCAAGAAAACCTTAGAGGGGAAACACCTGGTCTGAATGACTTCGCAATCTGAGAAAAGCTAAAAGGTGAAAGATTCATACCACCTGAAGAGAAACCACAATTAAACTGATTTGAAAATTGGTTTAGTATTTCTGGAAAATTGCATATTAGTCCTTTTTCTCATGCTAGAATATTGCTATAGGGTAATCTAGATTTTAAAATTGTTTAAAAAATCTGTTATATGGAAGATTTAGATAAATGTTAGGATTTTTTTCTTTAGTTCAATTACTGGAGTAAGATAAGTTTTTACGATTTTCTATGTTAAAGGATAAATATCATTTTTCTATTGCCACTCACAATATCTATTGACATCTCTTCTTGGATCAGTGGTATTTTCAGCTTCAGACACCTAAATTATGAGAAGTAATCACTAAATCCTAGAAGACAAAAAAAGTCAATTATTTTTTTTTATAAATGTTGAAAAAGCAATTTGACACGCAGATTTGAAAGACTGAATGGGACAAGGAATTGCCTGATTGCTCATTGGAAGGACAGATGCTGAAGCTGAAGCTCAAATACTTTGGCCACCTAATGCGAAGAGAGGACTCACTGGAAAAGACCCTGATGCTGGGAAAGACTGAAGGCAAAAGGAGAAGGGGACGGCAGAGGATGAGATGGTTAGATAGCATCACCGATGTAATGAACATGAATTTGAGTAAACTCCGAGAGACAGTGGAGGACAGGAAGGCCTGGCGTGCTATGGTCCATGAGGTCACGAAGAGTCGGACACGACTAAACAACTGAACAACAACAAGAAAAATTTTGTCTCAATAGTGGGAAAGTCTCTTAAAATCTGTATCAAAAAAATTCAAAGGATCTTAGGCTATGGTTTATCCAATGAAAAATAATATTTTGGACTTATTGGACTCCTTAATCTAGTGGTTAAGACACCAGGCCAGGAACCAGGAGACACTGAGTTCTAGTTCCACCTGAGTCATGAAAGCCAGCTGGGTGACTTTGGGCCAGTCACTCCCTCTCAGCCGACTCACCTCACAGGGTTGTTGTTGTGGAAAATAGGAGGGAGATCTAGGTATGTTCATCGCCTTAAGATATTTATAAAAAATAATAAAGGCAGATAAATTCTTTTTAAAAAAAGGGTAAATAATTGTGTTTTTGGAAATGCAATGAGGATAAAAGTTTATTAAAATGTTTTTTGCAATGTCCAAACGTTGTTACATTCTGAGAAGAAGTTATGACCGCATCGTTTAGCAACGGAAATTCCGGTCCCAATTGTCATCGTTAAGTCGAGGACTATCTGTACAATTAACAGGAATGTTTGTCATAAATTGTGCCAAACAATCTTAGTGTCAGAGTTCTGGCAGACCTCTGCCATTCAGACCAGAAGGATACGTGCAGGAAGAACCGACATGTAACTGACAAGCTAGCACGGAAGCGAGCGCTACAGTAACGAGGTGTGAAACGGAATGCATCAACCTGGGAAAGACTGTCTGAGTACTCCGGAGCCAAGAACTACATATCTCAACTTCAAAAGGACAATGGGGGGGGGATGTTTAAATGTAATATACCATGCCATACCAGTTCATTCACGTCTTTGTTCCTGTTCCTGTGTACCAGAATAAATCCTTTTACTTGTAAGAAACCAGCGTTCATGGCTTCTTTTAGAGAAAGGGATTTCTTGGACATCGTTGGGAGCAGTCCTTACACTTAGTTCCCTTAATAGAGTTACTAGCTAGAGCAGGGGAATGCCATAGACATTATGCACTTGGTTACATTAGCCATCATGGGCATCATGTGATCAGTTTCATCCTTATTGGGACTCCTCAGATGTTGGTAGCTGGATGTTGTTGGGATTCAAACCTTCTACCAGGAATTAGTAGACAGAAATGTATAGAATAGTAGTAGGAAGGGAATAATTAAATAAGTGTTATCTTTTGAGGGGCGGAATTGTTCAGGAGGTTTATATGAATTTTTTTCTTTATTTTAAGATAAGGAGAGGGAGTAACTGTACTTAGTGATTTTCATAATGTGCCAAAGTGGAATGATTTATAGAAATAATGTGGTTTTGGTTTAATGTAGAGTAAAAGATTGATTATGGAAAATTTTTGTATATCCTTGCTGTTAAAAGTTGGAAGTCACATCTTTCTGTAATTTTGAAAAAAAAATTCTCTTGTATTTTCACATTTTTAGTTTTTCTTCTTTTTTTGTAGTTTTTTGTTTTTTCGTAGCTTTTATCTTTGTCTTGAAACTTAATAAATTTCTTATATAAAAAAAAACCTTCTACCAGGAATTGAACTCACGGACCTTTGCAATTCAGATTACTATGTTATACAGTACATTAGCTTTAGGAGCTATTCAGGGCCTGACACCTAGCAGTTTGCAGGAAGAGATCTCTAGAGGCTATCCGAATGGTATATTCACTCCACTTTCCCGTAAGCTCTCACAGCAGAGAAATACAGGTATTACATTATACCATGCTCCCATGTATGGGGTTTTTACACAACTTCCATCCCCCCTCTTGGAGGGGAGGGAGGACTTCTCTATTTTTACAATGTACGTATACTTTCACAGTGTAAAGTGCACCTGGGAGACACCTGGTTTGGTAGTAGAATATGTAAAAGGAATTTGGGTGTCCTTGATTACCACAAATTAAACATAAACCACTAGTGCAATGCAACTACTGAAAAAGACAAATGCTGTCTTGAGGTGCATGGATTATGTGCCATCAAGTCGTTTTCAACTCCTAACAACCACATAGATTGATTTTCTCCATGGCGATCTATCCCTAACCGGTTCTTTCAGGTCTCCCAATGGCGCAATCATCACAACTGAAACTGAGTCCACCCACCTTGCTGCTGGTCATCTTCTTCTTTCCTTTCCTTGTACCTTTCCCAGCATTAGAGCCTTTTCCAGAGAGCTGGGTCTTTGCATAATGTGTCTGAAGTAGGATAATTTAAGCCTGGTCATTTGTGCCTTGAGTGACAACTCTAGGTTGATTTGTTCGATTGTTCGATCCATTGGTTTGTTTTTGAGATGCATTAATGACATATTGTCTGATCAGATAAATTAATCTGTATGAATATAGTCCTATATATTCCAGGGTTTATAGACTACATAGTAAAATCAGACAAATTCCAAATATTCTATTCAGGAAATTAAACTCACAGAAAGGGCAATTATAGTTTCAAAACATATTGCTGCATGTGTAATGGGATATAATCCTGTCAAGAGACAGAATAATTTCCATCAGGATTCAAGTTCACAATTATACAATGGACACTGAAGAACAAGTGGATGAATCCTGTGGAAGATTCCTACACCAAAGAAGAATATACTAGTATTTTTGGTGACTTAAAGGCAAACATGGGAGAGGAACCTGTATTGAAAAGTTGCAAAATTTGGATTAGAAACCCCCAATGATGCAGGACAACAGCTGATAGTCTTATGTGTAGAAAAAGGGGTTTTGGTTGCTAACACATTATTTCAGCCATACAAAAGATGTCTAAATACCTGGAAGTCTCCAAATGGACAACACCATACTCAAGTAGATTACTACTTATGTAGAAATAGATGGACAAAGCTCTCTGTTGAATTGCAAACACTGCTGGGTGCAGATTGCAGATCAGATCATCAGCTACTAATCCCAGAAATATGCATGACTAGAAAGGATCCAACCCAAGGAGATATAATTTCAAGCTCATTGCCAAAGAATATGAGACTGAAGTTAGAAAGAGATTGGGCAGACAGCCTGAGGACTTGTGGGAAGAAGTTAAAATTATTGTAAAAAAGGAAGCCAGAACGTGCATAACAAGAGCCAGAAAGAAATGAAGGACACATTGGCTATCAAGCAAAGCCATAGAAACAGCTAAGGAAAGAAGGTTGGTGAAAGCCAGAGGAGATCCTGGGAACACTAAGTTAATGCTAACTTCCAACAGTAGGAGAAAAGAAATAGGTATATCTGAACTTGGAGAGTAGACAAATAGAAAATAACAAAATGGGAAGAACAATGGATCTATTTAGGAAAATTAGAGTAACCACAGGAACATTCCAACCTTGTATCAGTGTCAAAAGGAATGCATATGGAAAGGAATTAATGATGGAACATAACATGAAAAAAGATGGACTACACAGAAAACCTGTACAAGACGACCAACTTGATGAGACCACCGTTAACGTTAGTATACACTATTACTACTGACATAGATCTTGTCTACCAAAGGAATGAGACTAAATAGAAGTTGCAGTGCTGTCTCTTCTCGCCACCAGTCAGCATCTGGCTGCACCCATTCTGCAGTACCAGATTATCTGCTTGCACATGTCCTTTATACATCCTTCTACCACCTACAGTTCCAGCAGGAGAAGTTATGGTAGGAGAGTCCATCCTGCTCACTGCAGGTTGATTCAGATTGCAATCTTAAGCAGGGCTTGTTATGCTGTGGCTGCTGATTTGAATTGCCAGAGTGGATGGGTTAAATTGGTCCAACCAAACCAAATGCACACCAGAATCTATCTGGAAATTTAGGACAGTAAAGAAAGATTAGTTTGCAGAAAATACTCATAATGTGTTGTGTGTGTCCAATTTTTTCACAGCTACTTTAAAGGGACCTTAAAAAAAAGCTAACTGTCCACATTTAGGCAGTGCTCAATTAATTTACTTAACAAGTTGCCGATTCATATGGTCTCCACCTTGCCTGCCTTTAAGCAATCTTAAAAAGTTATCTCCCCCACCCACCCCAGGCCTTGGGGTGTTGGATAGACCCTTTTAAGTTGGGAGTGATATAGTTGGCAGTTATGTTGTCCCTCAGATGATGGTTGTTTTTATGTAACGCTGTTGTTTCTTTTAACTTGTGAAGCTGCCCAGAGTACTTTTGGAGTTGGGTGTCCTAGACACTTAATGAAGAAATCAATGAAGAAATCAAAGATTTTAATTTCTTATTTGGGCTTTCCAAGACGGTCCCTATGGGGAATAGGTGCATTTTATCAATTCTTGTTAAATGTGCTTTAAATTCTCAGATGGAAATGTCAGATAGCATGTACACAAGCAGCATTGCACTCGAAATACATTACAAGCAGGTGTAATGCTAGAAAGAGTGCCAATTTGGGGTAGTGGTTAAAGATTTTAAGTTAGAAGTGGCGTCTGTGAATACTAGTCCTGCATCAGGCCCAGAAACCAGCTGGTTACTTTGGGCCAGACACAATCTTTCAGCGCGAGGAAGGAGGCAAGAGCAACCACTTCCAAAAATGTTGCCAAGAAAACTGCATGGATTTGTCCAGGCAATTGCCAGGAATCAAGACTGACTTGAAGGCATGCACACATAAACAAAATGCTAGAAAAATGCAGCACTGAAATTCTCCTCTTCTTTGTTATAATCAGATCAATTGGCTTATTCTAATACCACAGAGAACACTGATAACATTTAATCTATTTATAATTTCATTATTTTCTGTTCCATAATCAATATATGCAGTATTTTCAAAAAGGGCAAAGAAACAAAATGTCAAGAAAAGATTTATTATTAGACATACGAACATTTGAGGGACTTTTTAGTACAACCCTTGTTGTTTTAAGGCAAATGGTTAGGCCTACATATTAATGTGGTTTCGGTAATTCAAAGGAACACACTGAACTGAGATTGTTTCAAAATTGTTATAATATAAAAACAATTAAAAGTGCTTCATGCTTTGACACCCCCTACCCTGAGTGAGATACGGTTCACAATACAGTTTAGGCGAATTCTTTACAGCAATACTAGAACTACACAGGACTTACAACGTGAAGAGTTGTAACAGGGGCCTTGTACGCTAGAGAGGTATGTACAATAAAATATTTATATAAAAACATTGAGTTTTTGCTCCTATGTGCCTCATTTAGTTGTTTCATATAGTAGTGAAAACAGACATTCTAATTCTTAACAAGACATATTTGAGAATGATTGATGAAAAAATAAAAACTTCAAAAACTTATTTTGAAATGATTTAAAATGGATAGAGAATAATGTTCAACTTCATTTATATGTTATCCAAGCAGTACTTTCTTCAATTTATCTTCAGATTTGCTGCTCTGGTAAAGAAAAATAATTCTACCAACAGTCTTAACTGGCTTTAAATATCTGAAAATAGAAAATAATGCTGATCCAAATCTTCAAGAAAAAACATTATGTCAGATATGAAGAATGTTAGCATTCACATTTTCAGTTTCTGTGCAATTTGAACTGACAGTCTCCGTATGATGGCTTGTAAGGATACTTGCATGTTCAGTATTTGGTTTTTCTAACCTGTTCTTTTTGCTCGTTTCTGGACAGTTCTGTACATATATCACACGGTTATAAGCTTTAAGTCTTTTCCAAAGCTGTATATAGACTTTGCATTGAACATACATGAAGAGAATTCCACCGGTGAAACCAATAGCTACTACCACTAGCTTAGTCCAAAATGGCCACTCTAGAATACCTGAGGGGGGAAAAAGGATTCAAAGAACTCAGAATCAGAGTTTAAAGTTAAATAAAGTGTCAGTCACCAGAATATTCAGATACAAGATAGCAGCAAGAGCTTTATATGAAGATCTAAAAGCATTAAACAAGCATTTAACAGAAATGAATTAGAAAAATGCATGCATATACAGTATATTAAGCAAAACCACTTATTTTGCAATAAATTCATCCAGCTTCTGTTATTTGGAGAGAACGTCATGCTCACAACTCTTTGGCAACTATCTTTGTCTCATGTTTATGACATATTTTGACCAAGCAAATCTAACTTAACTCCCTTTTTGCCTGCTAGTCATAAGATGGTATCTCTGTTGTATACTGAGAGTTAGAGCTAAATCATGGTTTTGGGTAGGTAAGATATAATTTGCCTCTCCTAGCCCATTAGCTGATTTTTATTTATCACCAATAAATAATGATCTGAAACACTGGTTTCAAGTTGCCTTGGGTTGTTTAACCATGATGTATCAAAGCTTAATCCTGGTTTGATATAATGACCTTCTATGGACACCATAGAATGTAGGGGTTGGAAAGGACCTTAAGAGATAATGTAGTCCACTTCTCCCCACAGTATTTATACCCAATATAAATAAAATAAACACATATTACAGCAGTTTAGAGACACGTGAGTGGTGTCTCAGGAGACGGTGGACTCTCCTTTGCTGAAGGAGAGTCCACCATCTCCTGAGACACCACTCACAGGACTGAATCTCTCCAACAGGTTCCTTTCCCCTATCCTACAATTATAAAACTGTCCTTCTCCAGTCTGCCTACCTAGTTCTGCAGCTGCACTGGAAGAAGAAAATATACAGAGGGACAATAGGTTATTTGACTAATATAGATCTAGAAGGATATAGGTAGAAACTCTAATTTACAACTTCTCTTAAGAACACACACTCCAAATGATAAAACAGAAGATGTAGCTGCTTTATTTAATAGCAGAGCTGCTGTGCTCATGAGAGTTCAGAAGCACTTCCTCTAAATCAGAGCTTTCCAAACTGTGTGTCACGACACAAAAGTGTGTCGCCACAAACAGCGTGGTGTGTCGCCACACCACCCGGAAGCAGCGGCACGGGATCAGTGCTTCTGTGTTTTAGCGGAGGCCGCCGTGCACGTGCGCGCCGCTGCACGCCCCCCCGCGCCGCCACCGTGCGCGCGCATGCCGCCGCACACCCCCCGCGCCGCCACCGTGCGTGTGCCCACCGCCGCCGCCACTGGTGCGTCGCCAGCGGTGGCAGTTTGGAAAGCCCTGCTCTAAATCATTTTTGAAATATACATTAACCCTAATACTAATCTACTCCATGATTACATCACCCTTGAAGACAGGTTTCTTATCATACTCATAGCTCAGTTCTATCAGAACATCACTGAATTGATTGCAATGTATGGAAAAGAATTACCAAGATTTACCAATGCTGATTTCACTACAGCATGAATTGTTTTTGTTTTTTGCTTGCTTGTGTGTGTGTGAAGTTAGAATTTAATCCATACTTTACAGCTAAATGCATATAGTTTTCAACAGAGGGTGGTGCTGAATCGGGGCAGCTCAGGAGTTCATGTGCACTGTGGTGACCATGGAATTGACCCAAATAATTGAGAGCCTGACCCATACCAAAGACCACACATAGATCTGGTTTTTACCTTGGGGCAGCTGGGACTTGATCTGGGTGTGGAGGACATTACCATCAGCCCATTACCATGGACAGATCACTGGCTGATGCTTTTCGACTTACCGGTGCCACCCACTCCCGGAGGGAAATAGGACCTATTAGTCCAGTTTGCCCAGAACAATTTGGGGTTCCAGAGGTAGCTTGGAGATTTGATGGGTGGTTGGCTGAAGCTCTACTTGTGGCCAGAAATGGGCAAGTGATGAGAGCACAGATTGGATTGCTCCCATGTGGACTCTAGCTGTACATTGATCCCAGGCACTCTTGGTTTTCTGAAGAACTCCAGGAAATGAAACACAGCAAAAGATGCCTATCTTCCTATTGGAGGAAGACAAGAGTGAATCCAAACAATCACAAGTAAGAGCTCATATTGGATTACATTGTGGTGAAAAGAACAGCAAAACAGTTACTTTTTCACCACACCTACTGCAGATAACTATCTGGCAGCCCTGTTTAAAATGACAAATTTTAAAAGGTCTAATATGCTATACTGAGAGATAATGGCACTGCCATTTTCAAGTGACGCAAGCACCACCTGCTCCCTCAAAATAGTATTAACCACCTCCTGAATCTAGCTATTCACTCCATTTCTAGCTTCCTGTAGGAGCCAGATAGGGCAAGGATACATTCTACAGGGGAAGAAACTCTTGCTGCAAAGGACCATGTCCGCTTCATCAGAGCCAATAAGCTCATAAGCATCTCAGATCATCTTACAAGGTATAACCCAGTTACTTCCTTTGGCTCTTCCAATGTGGAGTCAAAATTTGAGCAAGTACAAGTGATGGAACTAGCAAAATATTTTGCAAACCTTTCACAGCACTCTGAAAGAAGCTCTTCTGACCTGTCTTTTCTTTGAAGGGTTTAAGTCATCTTAAACAGAGCTGCTAGATGACATTCTGCTGATATAACAAGGGTGGTGAAATATGGATGCTTCGCTGCTCTTATCACCACAGAGTAGGCTCAAACACAGGCTCCTACTTGCATCCAGTCATGTTCATTCCTCATCTTCTGCCACTGGTACTGTAGGAGTCGCTTTTGCTGCTTCATCTCCTGGAGATCCTCAGTAAACCATAAAACTTAAAACTTTAAAAAAAAGTTTTTAAAAAGTTTTAAAACATAAAACTTTGGGACCTGCAGACAGAGAGGGGTCACTTATGGGCAATCACATCCATCGCTTTTGAAACTTGCATATTCCAGAGATCAATGAGCGATATAAGTATCACTCATGCATATAGGTATCAGTAGACCTGCCTGGGAAAAAGCCCACACCCACTGAAAACTAAGCAGATCCATTCAATACCTCAGGTGCACAATCTTAATTGGTCCCCCATCCTATGGAAGTCTGAGGCAGCAACTAACTGAAGGCTGATCAGGAAGTGACCTATGACCAAGAACTAATATTGATGACCTCCACTTTCAAATCACATGACATTTGCTCCAACTAGATCCACTGTGTTTAATGGGTTTAATCCAATACCCATTGTGAAAAGTCCATTATCTTTGAGGCTATGAATTCTGGAGCCATTCCAAATTATACACCAGGGCATGGAGACTGAAGTCTCCCAACACCACCAAATTCAACAGCATCCCCACTATGAGATCATGAAGCTAAGGTAGAGATGCTACTGTGGCCAGTATACCACTCTGCTTATCCCTGGAGTCAGGTCTCAAGAATAATCACCCATGTCCAATTATTTGCAGAGCAGGGTACATGGTAACAGCCAAGGTATCAGAAGGGATCACTGCCACGCACCAGTGAAAACACACTAACCCCCAGTTAGATTTCCTTCTCTTTCCTTTTATTTTTCCCTTCAATTTTTTTTGCTTACTACTCCTTATTCTTTTCTGTGCTTTATATAACACTATTTACCTCAAAAGACAGTATGTATGTATATACAGACATTTTTCAGTTTTACATGCGATATATAACAGAATCTCAAATCTCAAAGTTCATCTCATATAAAGTGTTGAACATACAAAATGCAGATAATTTTATGCTTTGTTTCTGACTCTGAACTACTGTGATAAATAAATAAATAAAAATAATTAGATAAATAAATAAATAAGTAAATAAACTACTGTGATAATACTGTGATAAAACAATGAGTCTAAATGCAAGGGCCAATCTTACACTTAGTAAGTAGGCAATGAGGCCTACAGACATTTCACTGGATTAGATTAAGTAGGACATCTTCAATTATTTTTTATCCAGGCATGTATGTTTTACATGAACAGCAATGGAAACTGCAAAAGCATTTCCCCTGCCCTCCCCACTTAAATGTTGGTACAAATTTTGTATGTCTTAATCAGAAAATCAGACTAACAATTCTGTTCTTTTTGCAGTAAGCATAAACAAGTCCTGAAAAATAATCATTTGGCCTGCAATTGCCACATGGGAAGGCTGTCTTAGTGAGCTGATGCTGGGTCAGAGAAAGACCACGCAGAAGAACGAGAGGAGTGGGATTTCTTACTATTTTTGTGGCACACGTGCTGTAGCTTTAGCTTCATTTTTCTTTACTTCCTGATTACTGGCGGAGTGGAAAGAAGAGTCAACCTGAGTGGTGAGAGGACGAGTTAGCCTATCCCAAACTCAGTGTGGAAGAGAATACTAAATACAGCATGGAATGCCATACCGTAGCCTTCCTTAACCTAGCATACTCCAGACTCTAGGACTCCCCAAATACCTCGCTTTGTTTTATGTCACAAATTAGCTTGTAACTAATATCTGTAGCTTGAATCATGTCAACTGGATTTCTATTTTCTCAGTGGAAACGTTTCGCTCCTTATCCAAGGAGCTTCACGTTTCCATAAGGAGCGAAACGTTTCCATTGAGAAAATAGAAATCCAGTTGACATGATTCAAGCTACAGACAATTCCACCTGGATGACTGAGAACCTTCATAGACTTGTAACTAATACTTTTTGTCAATGGAACTGAAATTACTGGTGAACATTTCTCTTCTGATCTGCTGTTCCTTAATTTGTCTTAATCTGTTCCAAAGTTGTGGTAAATTCAGTGTGTCCAAAGCACCGTGGCAAAGGGGGAGGAGAACAAGAGCAATTCCACTGCAGTCTGATCATTAACATCAAATGTATCATCATGTAACGTCAAATTGAGCAAAAGCCAATGGAAGAACTAAGTGATAGGATAAAAATAGTATGAGGAAGATAAAACAGGGATATGTCAGTTTTCATTAAGGAAATACAATATAATACAGATAAAGCAATCTCTGATAAAAGAAAGCATAACATATAAAAAGTTGCTTCCCTGATTTTTGGCTTTTTGTCATGACTTGAGGATCCCCTTTTGTAAAGTTATTTCTAGAAGGAAAATAAAGTAACGTACCAGTGGATTCCCCCCGTTTAATTTCTTCAGCAGTCCGGTCTATGAGGACATAGAGTGACCACACCACACAAGTGATAGCAATGATATGGAAAGTTACAGAGCACATGATCTTTCTTTGTTCACTGCCTGTCATCTGCAGCTTCTCCCACTAAGAGGAAATCCAGAAAATAGAAGTGTTCAGTTACTAAGTACTGTCAGAGAACAGGTAAATGACACTTGCCCTCTAGCCAGAAATCTTTATTTTACTGAATTTGATCATGATGGTAGATGATCAGGCAAGCACATGCAGCTTACCACATGGCTACGATACACTGCTCTGTATTACATTAAGCCCTTCACCAAGCAATGGCATCCGATGGCACTTGGGTGGCATGTCTTCTCTGTTGTGGTGCCTGCCCTCTGGGGGAACTGCATCTCCCCAGATTCAAAGGACCCTGATCCTGTTCTCCTTAAATGTGCTTTCAAGACCTGGCTCTTTCCCCAGGTTGCGGGCTGAGACGGGATGGAGGCTCCCTATGTGAGGGGCTTTAGTGGATGTTTTGTTCCACCAGGAAGACCATTTTTCTTTTCTATTTGTGCTTGTTTTATACCTTTGTTTTTAATTCTGCGTATCACCCAAAGTCACCTATGACTTGGGTGACTTTAGGAGTGCAAATTAGAAATAAGTAAGTTTAATATAGTAATGCAGATTTCACTATCTATAATCTGCATAGATTTATTGATTAAAACGTCTGCTTAAAGGTCTCATGAAAAACAGAATTGTGACAGTAGAAGCTATCTACTAACCATAGTTAATATTCACTGTGATAAGATTGCTTCTTATCAAATTGTTCCTTTATCAAATTAGAGGGAAATGTTGAATGTGATGCCACAAGATTCACTCCTAGGCCTTATACTCTTCAACACTTACTAATGACTTGGATTAAAAATCATTAATCAAATTTGCAGATGACATAAAATTTGGTAGGTAAACTAGCTTATATTCTTGAAGACAGAGTCAAAATTCAAAACAATCCTGAGACACTAGAGAAATTAGATAAAGTAATAAAACAAATTTACAAAAACAAATGCAAAAATTATGCACACAGGAAAGAAAAGTGAATGCATGGAGGATACGTAGTTCGATAATAGTGCAGAACTGAGTAGGCGTCACCAGTCACCTGCAGCTACCTTCAGCGCTTTTACAAACAGAAGGCCAGGGTATAAACTTAATAACTCGACAAAATAAATGCAAAGTTAAGCTATTATAAACAGAAGTATGGTTTCCAAATAATAGGGAGTAATATGTCCACATTATTCTATATTGTTCAGTTGCCACTGCAAGTATTTTGCCAAATTCTGGGCACTGTACAATCCACACAATCTGGAACAAGCTTAAGGAAGGACAATGAAAATGATCAGGAAACCAGAATCTAAATCCTAGGAAGAAAAGTTGAACTGAAAACATTTAGCTTTGGAAAGAGAAATTGGGAAAAAATAACAACCCCTGTCATATGCAGAGAAATGATGACACACCGAAGCAGTTCAGGAACCTTTTTTTTTCAATCCAGAGTTCAGGACATGAAATAAAAGATTTAGATTACAGGACAGAAGACTCTGACTGAACATTAAGAAAAACACCTTAGCTATAAGGTAAGGTAAAGGTTCCCCCCACACATTTGTGCAGCCGTGTCCGACTCTAGGGGCCGGTGCTCATCTCCGTTTCTTAGCCGAAGAGCCAGCATTGTCTGAAGACGCTTCCACAGTCATGTGGTTGCATGACGCGCGCGGAACACTGTTACCTACCCACCGAAGTGGTACCTATTAATCTACTTGCATTTGCATGCTTTCGAATTGCTAGGTTGGCAAGAGCTGGAGCTAGTGCGGGAGCTAACTCCATCACACGGGACTAGGGATTCGAACCTCCGAACTTGCGATCTTCCGATCGACAAGCCTGGAGTCTTACCCGCTGAGTCTAACAGTGTTATTTATTTATTTATTATTTAAATTTATATGACCGCCCAACTCCCCCAACGGGGGACTCTGGGCAGTTTACAATAAAATTAAGGTTAAAATATAAATATAAAATTACAAATTAGTAACATGACATAAATAAATACAAAATCCAATCTGGCGAGTATCTCAAATAATAGGGAGGTCATTATGGTATTAACCACCCCGAGGAGGAGCTATTACTTTCCCCCTCCCACGCTAGGCGGCAGAACCAGGTTTTCAGATCTTTCATAAAGCTCGGGAGGGAGGAAACCTGCCTCAACTCTGGGGGCAAGGTGTTCCAAAGGGCGGGCGCCACTACAGAGAAGGCCCGCCTCCTGTTATCAACTATTAACTGTTATCAACTACTGTGAGAAATAGTGGGCTCCCTCTCACTCAGTGTTTAAGCAAGGGCTAGATGATAATCTATCAGGAATTATCTACGCTAGGCAGGGGCTGGTCCTGATGCCTAAATGGCTCCTTTCAACTTTTGTTAGTCTGTGTGAATTCACAAATTGCTGCAACAGTGATGTGGCCAGTCACAAAATACCCATTTATCAGGAGGCAAACAGATACAGCTGCTCCCAGAACTGCCTACTTTTCCCACAGATGCTCTCTGTCACCCCAGTTTGCTTCAGTCTTTTTTCTGGACAGATGGCCACCCTTCCAAATGGACAGAGATAATTACTACCTCTCATTTGCATTTTTAAAAAGAATATCCTTAGGCTCAGAAGTATTATTGTAACAAAGAGATCCTCTTAATATCATGTACTTTGCTTCAGAGTACATTGGTTTCTCATTTTTTTAAAAAAACTTGAAGAATCTAAAAAAATAGATGAGACACATTTGTAAACATATTGTGCACATGGTCACAACAGTGCCTCCTTCTATTGAAATCTAAAGTTTAGAAGTATAAATAGCAGTAATGGGTGCTAGAGAGGAAATTCATGATGATGTTTGTCTCTATAGTATCATCCTTGTACCTACTTTTCTTAAAGGTTTCAATTTGGTTTCCATGATGAATTCATATTTGCAGAGTTCACAGCAACGGGTGTCTGAGCTCTTGATCCACTGCTGCAGACAAGCCTGATGGACAAAATTAAGGCTTCCTGTGCAATGACAGGGAGTAATTAGTGGGCTCTCATCACCTCCTTCACAATGGCAGATCCTATGACAGGAACATAGCAATTTATTAGGGAAAAGAAAACTATAGTCCAAACCATAAAAATGTATTGTTGAAGAAAGAGCCAATATCAAAGAGGAGTAAAACATCCGAGATCATGTGTGACCAGAGGCTGGAATAACTACTTATGCTCAAGTAAAATGCTGATTGCATGGGCACTTCTTGCTTCTCTCTAGTTCATAAGACCAAAACCAACCAACCAAAAAATGGTAACAAAGGGACATAAAAAGGACATTACTATTATCTTTTTAACAAAACTAATGGGGTTTTACTTACTGCTGTGCTTCCAGAACATAGCAAAATGATGTGTCTAGTTATGGGAAGTCAGTTATTTGAAATCACTATTATAATCTACAATAACATGAAAATTGAATGTGCACGATTTAAAATGTTGATGGAAGGGAAGTATGTCTAAAATATTTTCCTTGGAATCTCTGGGGTAGCCATTTATGAACTGCCTGCCACAAAAATAGCAAGCAAGCAAGCATCTCAGCTTGCCTTGCCTAAGACCCTTTGCACAACTCTCTGGCACAGGTTTAGTGTAGCCATGACATAAACCACAAACCCCCAGGGCCAGAAGTTTCAGAGGAAGTTATTATTTGCTTTAACAAGAGGAGACGTAAAATGGATATTCAGATCTTGAATGCTGGGATCGCACTTCTCACAATCGTATCCAATGTCCTAAATTACATATTAGTAACATTTTGGAAGATTCAGTGGGAAGCCTGGGTGGCCTCTGAAAGATGATTGTGGCTACGAGGGAGGTTCTTTTCTGTGGAAACCTTTATGTCAGAGCCACTCTCTCTTTCTCAAGAGCCTCAGAATTCTGGGGGATGGTGGCAGATGCAGGCAAGCAGGGTACCTCTCCTGTTTGAAGATTGACCTGAAGCAGCAGAGGCTATTTTGGGAAAAGAAAGAAATGTGCAGAGAAGTGAAAGGACAGTTATGCACTGATGAGTGCTTGCCACCAGGGTTGTTTTCTCAAACAGGCCAGTGCTGAACTACCACTTCTCCTCAGAAGGTCTCTGGAATGACATTAGCCCTCTCTCCCTCTCTCTCATCTGCTGATTTGGGGGAAGTTGAGATTTGTTTCAGGGGCAAGCAACCCTGTTGTTTCATGAGGTAAAGCACTGTATATCTGCCAGAGCCATAAGCAGCATCTTTAAAAAGCTTACAGGAAGAAAGAAAACACTTGCAACTCCCATCCTCACTCTTAATATCCTTTTTTCCATACATACGTGGAACATATGTAGGGAAATACATGATTGCCATGGCATCAGGCAAAAAACAAAATGTTTTGTATGTTCAGAAACTTGACAAGTTCAGAGGAAATAAAGCTCAGTGTGAACTGAAGTGAATGGAAGATAAAATGAAGAGAGCAGAGTAAGTTACCAGAGAACTGGGAGGGGGCAGAGAAAAGTGGTTTGGCATAACCAACCTGCAGGCATCTCCAGACACAGACACAGGGGAAAGTGGAGGGAAATTTTCTGACAATTGGGAAGGGCAGTCTAGATCACTATCCTTTTCAGCAGAGCAGAGCGGCGCCCGCAGTGCTGTCATTTTCAGCCTCACAGAGTTGTCCTCAAAGACATCATCATCTCCCATGTCATCTGAACAGAAACCTGTGCTCTCTACCATACCACTGGATGATCTCTCTGGCCGGAGACAGCTTGACTTGTTATCCAGTTCGTGACTGCTTGCACTGGAACTATGAGGAAAGGAGAAAAGGTACTGCAACAAATTTTTACTCTGGGATATTTCGTTGCCATACTTGTCCTCCAGGAGAGGAATGTGTACGGCACTATGGGTACCAGTAGCCAGAGAAGTGCTTGAGTAATTGGTCGAAAGAGACCAGAAATACGAGAGTCTGGAATTGCTAACAGCGAAGGGCCTGAGGCTGAATGGCTTCTTCTCCTTACGACACACGTTAAGTCTTAAACACTGCTCTTGCATTTGGGTAAGTCTGCCTTCTGAACATGTTCGTTCCACGCAGCTCAAGCTGTGAATTGCACTCTGAGCCTTCTGATCCATATCACTGAGAGACTTGGAGAATTTCAGAGCCTGGCTGGATTTTCCATCCTTAGCCTTGAGAGCAGGGACACGTTCGTGCCCATGGGAGTTTGCCTTGGAAGCCTGCACCGCATTCTGACAGGTTACTGTCACAGTGGCCCCCGGAGTCAGAGCATTCTGGCAGACAAGATTTTTCAAGATAACAGCAGATTGCACTGGACTGTGATGACAACATTCAGAACACACTGCACTGGAACTGCATGCAGAATAATGGAATAAAAGCAGAAAAAATTAAAAAGCACACATACAATTTGGTGAAGAAATGACATTTTCAGCCAGTATGAGGAAGGCAAATAACAAGCATAACAAATGCAGAATTAAACAGGCCAGTCAATATGACAGCATAACTCACGTGCTACAATGCATTACATGCCAAGATCACTTAAATGTGTGCATACTGTATGTGCATACAGCATAGCATGGCTGGACAGCTGAAGACTGCCCTAGGTGCTTTTTTCTAGCTATTACGGGCTCTTGAGAAAAAAGACAGCTTGGGAGAACCAGTGTCCAGCACCACAGCATGGGCTGAACTGAAGCCTGTTCCACCTCCATATTGGGAATTGGCACGACGTGCATCGAAGTGAATCATCCAAACAATACTTAGTAGTGTTTGTGTAGCTATCTGGATTATTCTAATTCTTGTAATAACTAGTATTCACTGACCATCATTACTATAACATCTATATTGCTGATTATATGTACACTTGTAGCGGTGTGCAAAATGACTATACTTGAAACATTATGTTTCAAGCTCAAAATGGTTTGTTCCAACTTTGTGAGAAATGTTCCGGTGACATTCCTTTGTTCTGAGCAAAAAACTCTTCTGCTGTGGTTGGAACAGATATTTAGAATTCAAAATCTTTTGTGGTGCAGTGGCTAAAGTGCTGGACGAGGAATGGGGAGATCCGGGTTCTAGTCCACCATCAGCCGTGGAAGCTCTCCCCTCAACTTACCTTACCGAGCTCTTATGGGGAAAACTAGGTCTTGTACAAAAATATAATGCCCATTACAGGCATACCTCATTTTATTGTGCTTCACAGATACGGCGTTTTTTTTACTAAATTGAAGGTCTGTGGCAACCCTGCGTTGAGCAAGTCTATTGGCACAATTTTTCCAACAGATTACCATTTTTTAGCAATAAAATATTTTTTAATTAAGGTATGTACATTGTTTTTCTTAGACATAATGCTATAGCACACAGACTACAGTATAGTGTAAACGTAACTTTTATATGCAATGGGAAACCAAAAAATGTGTGTGACTCGCTTTATTGCGGTATTTGCTTTATTGAGGTGGTCTGAAACCAAACCCGCAGTATCTCCGAGGCACGCTTGTACATTATTAATATAGTGATAATTTCTCATACAATGTAAGCATTTTAGAGTATGAATGGAGGATAAGCAAAAATAAAGGGTCAATTGGAAAGAACTAATAAGCTGCTTAAGAGGAGATTACAGGACACTGAGCTACAAAAGGTATCTGTAAGCTAATTTGTTGAAAGCTGCAGAAGACTTGTGATATAAGCAGCAACTGGAAGAGTCTCAGGGAAAGCTAAGTTGACTTTGGAGGGCACAGATGTCCTACCAAAGCTCTGATCTTGAAGAAATCCACCATATTTTAAAGGAAGCTTCCTTTGCTATATATGTATTAATAGGGAACATTACTAATTTCTCTAATAAAATTGAACCATAATAAACTTAGGTGTTGATCTCATACACAGGTTGTTCAATAACAATATCACTCAGTATATGGGAGGCATGATCAATTAAAAAGAATTATACCTTAACTTTCTGCATAACAATTCTGTGCACAAGAGCATTATCATGCCTCCCCAAAATCAAGGTTACCATTCTCCACCATAATTTTGTTTCCAATGCATTTTTATTTCTAAGTTCATGTTTAATATTATGCTATTAATGCATCAAATTAAATTGCAAGCTATTTAAATTGCATCCATTGGTTCCTCCCATGAGGAATCTCTGATTCACACACATGGTTAAATAAACTGTAGGTGGAATCATTTTTAGTTTGCTAGCCATGCTGCCTTGGGGGAAGAGCCAGAAGGCATGAGCTAAGTTCTGCACACAGAGCTTACCTAATGCTAAGATAAATTATGGTTTTGTATGATGGGCGAAAGGTTCAAACTCCTGCTACATTTCAGCATGGCAATATGAAAACATTGGAAAAATGGCTACATATTGGAGGACCAATTGTTGTTATTCGCCTTGCAAGATTTCCTGGACCATCAGCTGTAAGATAGCAGATCTTCTGACACCATGACTGTCACCATGTTTTACTGCAATGACACAATTAATACTTTACCTGCAAATGTCCTGATTGGTTGGTGTAGCAGATGCCTGAGAGAAGCCGCAAGGAGCAGGAAAAGAGGTTGAATTAGCAGGCTGAGAAGAGAAGAGAAGAGAAGAGAAGAGAAGAGAAGAGAAGAGAAGAGAAGAGAAGAGAAGAGAAGAGAAGAGAAGTTGGTTTCATACCAGGGAATCTGTAGTTAGCCCTCCCAACTTCAATAAAAACAAACCACTGCTCCAAAACATTTAAACTGGAGATATTTTGAACAGAATTCCGCCTGGGAGGCAAAGCTCTCCAATGATCCGCTGAGGAAACAATTAGGCACATTACAGTTTGTAGGTTTTCCCTAGACCAGAGCTTTCCAAACTGTGTGTCGCGACACAAAAGTGTGTCGCCACACCACCCGGAAGCGGCGGTGCGCGCGTGCACGGCAGCAGCGTGGCATCAGTGCTTCCACGTTTTAGCGGAGGCTGCTGCCACCACCGTGGACACTTGCGCCGCCGCACGCCCCCCGCGCCGCCACCGTGCACGTGCACCCCCCGTGCCACCGCCGCATGCGCGCGCCGCCGCCACTGGTGTGTCGCCAGCGGCGGCACTTTGGAAAGCCCTGCCCTAGACAGTTTCTAAGTCCTGGAAGTGAGTACTGTACAGTACGTCTGAGTGAGCTAACTCTAGGGGTAAAACTGCCACTCCACGTTTTTTAGAATGGGAGGCAAGAAATAGCAGAGAGACATGAAAACTCCAACCCTGGATTTTTGGACATGGGTTGATTCTAGAATTGGCCCCGAATCCTAGACCCAGCAATGAAGTTGGTCACAAGAACACAGTACAACCAGTGCAGGGGCAGAACCAGTCAGAAATAAGGAGGTCTGTGTGGACAAAGATGATAAATATGTGCCTAAAGAGGAATATTTTTCAAGAATATTCTAGAACAGAGATTTTCAAACTGTGTGTCGCGACACAAAAGTGTGTCGCCACACAACCCGGAAGCGCTGATCATCATCAGCGCTTCCGGGTTTTCCCGCGGCGACACACCAACGGCGGCATGCAAAAACCCGAAAGCGGCAGCAGCACTTCCGGGTTTTTGCCCGCTGCCGCAACGGCGACACTTCCGGGTTTTCTTTGGAAACTTTGGAAAGCCCTGTTCTAGAAGATAGCAAGCTAGAGACTTATAAAAGTCCCCTGAGCCATAGATAAAAGTGAGAAGGGTCCATCTGCAACATCCATCCAGACTAGATGCACAGTTTCCATTTCTCCAGTCCAGGATGCTTCAGCACACATCACCTGGATACTCAGGTACAAACTGGCCATCTATAGACTAACAATAAGAGATAAGGCAACTGCTAAATGCATTTTTTTTCTTTTTTCTGTTAGCAATGAATAAAATCACATAAAAGGTGATTCATCATCATGTGTCATTTTTGTTGTGTACAGAACTCTTTTGAAACTGCTAAATTTATCTATTTTATTTCCTACCCCACCATTGCCAAAAGAGATCTCACATACACAAAATGGGCTGAAAATCTCAGCTTCTTACCTTCCAGTGATTTCACCACCACTCCCCTGAAATTCTCAGAGGACAAAAAATATAAAACTCCTGGCAATAAATATATTGGCTACTACTGATCAACTGTTTGCTGAGAGTTTTCAGGGTTTTTTTCTCCAACGATAGCTTAAACATTTTCAGAACTTCCTCTTGCAATAGGCTTCTTGAAGAACGTAGAAAGTATTTAATTTATTTAAAAAGCCAAAACTCTTGGGGGAAAAATACAGGCAGTTCCATATGGAAATATTTTGACTGAAAAGTTATGCTTCCCCAATTCCCTTCAGATAAACCTAAAACCTCCTAACTGGGGAAAGAAATGGCCATACCTGTTCTTTCCTCTTGGCTTTCTTCTTAGAAACTCTGGAAAAAGTAACATCCCGGGCTGGAATTACAGAGATTTGATGCAATGGTATATTCATTACACCATCAATATAAGATTGGTCCTCCTACATACATGAAATTCCTGATATGAGGTTCATTATCTCTCTTTGCTAGGCCATGCACCTAAAAATAATTTGAGAATTAGAGCAGTAAAAAGCAGAAAATAATCAGGAAATGTATAGCTCCACGTATATTAGTAAGTTATATTAATACATATTAATAATGGACAAATGGAATCTTTAGCAAAATGCTGCAATGTGGAATGTTCATATCCCAATTTTCTGCCACTCTACACCACTTCCTTTTCTCTGTAGATTTTCATTCTCCTCCAGTGCACCAGAGAGCATTTTATATCCACCAAGCAGGTTAGTCCTTACAGGCAGAGGCCTCGGTTATCTGTATCTTCTGCAAAGTATCGGCTTTCCTAAGCCTACTGGTATCTTTCTGTTGTGCACATCGGCTTATATATTGGGATTAGTAGCAGCAATACTTCTCCTGACTTACAAATAAGATCTAGCCTTGTTTACTCTGATCCTGACATTCTTTTTGCTGAAGCTGGAAAGTTACAGCTATGCATACAGGTAGTCCTTGCTTAACAACCATTTGTTTAGTGATGGTTCGGACTTACAACAGTGCTGGAAAAAAACAACTTACGACCGTTCCTCACACTTATGACTGTTGCAGCATCCCCATGGTCATGTGATCACGATTTGGGCGCTTGGCAACCGGTTCGCATTTATGACTGTCACAGCATCCCATGGTTACATGATCACCGTTTTCAACCTTCCTGGCCGGCTTCTGGCAAGCAAAATCAATGGGGAACCGCATGATTCGCTTAACGACCATGTGGTTCGCTTAATGACCGCCGCAAAAAGGTCGTAAAATCTGGTCAGATTCACTTAATGACTGCTTGCTTAGCAACCGAAATTCCAGTCCCAATTGTGGTCATTAAGTGAGGACTACCTGTACAGGTCAGAATAAAAGAGATACTTAAAACAGTACTATAAGCAAACTGACATCATATGAAACTGTCCTGCTAGAGTATGAACGATCCATCCTCCTGAACAGCAAAGTACTTGGCAAACTGAGGGCATCAAAACACATTAAACACAATTTTATTTTTTATTTATATAGAAAATGTACGTATATGACCACCCACATTAAATACATAACTCTGGGTGGCTAATATCCAGTTCACAATGGGCAATATAAAAACCCCTCTAACAGAACAAAGATATAATTAAAAATAATGCAATACAAAAAGAACAATTTTTAAAGCAATAAAGCCATTTTGGCAGTGACAGCTTTAGTGTACAACTTTCTCAAAAGTACCTGTCATTCATCCTTGTATGATCCATGGGGATTTTAATTGTAACCTAAGTAGAACACTGTCATTCCACTCATTATTTTGGACATCTCATCTGTGACGAAAATGATAAGATATTCCAGGTATTTAGCACCTCAAAAACATAGAAATCCTGGAACATTCAGAAGATTGGGGTCACAGTGCAATGTTTTAATAGCTTAATAATTTAGCAGTTACTTCATGGACAGGTTTGTTTATTCTTGGGATCTCCAACACCACACAATGTACAATAGCAATGTCCCCGGCGAGACTACCTTGGTGGCCACCACATGCACTGTTCTCCCTTACAGTTTTATTATGTCACCCACCAGATTCAACTGCCCTTTTAACAGGAATGGGCAATTTAAAGTACCTGATAGGTTGCATGAAAAGAGAGCTAAGAAGCTACCAAAACTATTTGGATATTTTAATGGACCTATATATGAGGAATCATAGAAATGGAAATAATCTCAGAGATTAACTAGTCCAATCCTCTGCTCAGTGCAGAATCTGCTAATCAAATCTGAGTGGGCAGCTTACATTTACAATAAAATATAATTATCAAATTATAAGCCCAATTAAAATCTCTAAAAGATTTCAGAAGCAATCAGAAATATTTTAGCTCCCTCCTAAACTGTAACAAGAGGAGAACCAACTGGAGCTCTGATGGCAAGTGGTTCCACAGTCTACGAAAAAAAGCATAATTAGCTGCTGATATTAAATATATTGGTGGTGGGACCTGCAAAAGGTGGTGCACTGAAGATCCAAGACTATGGGCAGACTAGGCAGGCCATCTTGCAAGACATGTAAGGTTTTATACACCTATAACAGGGGTGGGCAACGTCAGGCCCGCGGGCCGTATAAGGCCCACGGGGCTCCCGCCCGCAAACCCCGCCCCTTCCACGCGATTGGCTCCCGCCCGCAAACCCTGCCCCCCAGTGCTTGTGATTGGCTCCCGCCCGCAAACTCCGGCCCCCGGAAATCCCAGAAACCCCGTCCCCCACCCCCCCGGTCCCCGGTTATAAATATCCAAATGGCCCTTGGCAGAAAAAAGGTTCCCCACCCCTGACCTATAATGAACATCTTGAATTAGGCCTAGAAAGTAACTAACACCAGGTATTAACACAGGATGATAGTAGCATCTCCTGGGACCCCAGTCCCCATTTATGCTGCTGCATCCTGGGACAGAGCCAGATTTAAATCCAGAGTGGAAAGGATCCTGACCACCTTTTTCCTCCAAACAGCAGCACTTCTTTCTCC
The DNA here is from genome assembly GCA_023362775.1 of Charina bottae. Classification (NCBI taxonomy): domain Eukaryota; kingdom Metazoa; phylum Chordata; class Lepidosauria; order Squamata; family Charinaidae; genus Charina; species Charina bottae. The sequence continues at coordinate 4,140,231 of JALMGJ010000043.1, read as the reverse complement.
AAGGGAATACTAGACTCCAGCAAATGTGGATATAAGTCAAAAGAAAAATGGTGCATTGTAAAATTGGATAACTCTGGGTTCAAAACACCTAAAACAAATAAAAATAGACCTTACCCGTCACATCAAAGCAACTCTGCTATGTAGGGCTAAGCAACTGTACTTTGTTTCCTACTCCTGCACAGAGGCTATCTTACTAGCAATCCAAGACAAGAACAGGTCCCGTTTTAACCCTAGATAATAAAAAGAAAATAAGCCACTTGGTAGTAAACATCTGAATTTTAAAATAATTTGCAGACCTCTATTCTGAATATATCTCCATAGTTTGCTACACAATGCCAATGTACTTAGTATGCTTTTGAGTCAACTGCCCTTACAGTATTAGAAGTTCTAATCTTAAAATATTACTGCTCCTGCATGGGCAATCAATAAAGGATTATTCTTTTTAGTTGCACAAATGCATGGATGTATCTTCCCAGTGGACATAAATATTTGTAAAAACTTTCAGTCATCACTCAAAAATGATAGCACCAGAGGGATTTCCCATTTTTATAAGTCACTTCAATGAGATAGTTTGAAAAATTTTCATGTTATGTTGTAATTTTAGATTTTGACTTAAAAGGATTGCCTTTTTACTTTGCTGTTTTCAACCATCCTTAATACTACTCAGTTACGAATTAAGAATCTATATTATTATGCTTTGTTGTTATTGTACTATTTTAACATGACCTACAAAGGTTGGGATATATGCTGCTCAGTGTCATTTGCAACTGAAGCTGCCTATAAGCCCAATTAATATATATACATATATACATAAAAAAAATGACTGGGGCATTGTTCCTTGATCATTACACACTCTGAGCTCTACTCAATGGAGACTGGGTATGTCTTTGCTTACTAGTTACTGCCATGTCTACCATACCTCTTCCACTGTCATAGGAAGCCACAGGCAGGTGTTGCAAAATGAGAAATTGGTCAGTTGTAGATCTGCCCACCGTAAGGCCAGCTTGCTCTTACACTAAGATGTTTTCAGTGTCTAACCAATCCCAGATCGTCCAACAGAGATACCTTGTGTATAAGAGTAAGCAAGCTGATGAACCAATCCAGTTTATCTCCTTTTTTATGTATAGGACTTTTATGTATAGGATTATTATTATTCCCGCCTTTTTTATATATAACTCAAGGTGGTGATGTGGATCTTTAGGGAATGTTCAATCATTGGGGTCTTTAGGGAATGTTCAATGCAGGTAAAGAAGACTGTGAAAACAGGTCCCTAATTTTCTGATCTACCAGGAAATATTTTATTTATTTATTTATTATTAAATTTATATTACCGCCCATCTCCCCCATCGGGGACCCTGGGCGGTTCACAATAAAACATAGTTAAAACATAAATATAAAGTTACAATATACAGTATTTAGAATTGGAGCTTTTTTCCCAAACTGTGAACCAGATGTCAATAAATGCAACAGCACTTCGCATTTATGCTCCTCAGCAACTGCTTGTAGGTCACCACAAACATTTGGTGTACAAGTGAGATGAAAAAAAAAAGCCCCTTCAATCTCTCACTGGCTTCTTCTTTCTTTCAATATCCTTGCTGCCATAGCCACTCGTACATGTGTGCATTAGAGGACTGAATACAATTCACCTCAGAAAGGAGATGGGATAATTGCTCCTTACAAGCAGTTCAGGTAGTCCTCAATTTACGACCATTCGTTTAGCGACTAGTTGAAGTTACGATGGTGCTGAAAAAAATGACTTATGACCGGTCCTTGCACTTATGGCTGTTGCAGCATCCCCACAATCACGTGATCACGATCTGGGTGCTTGGCAGCTGGCTTGCACTTGTAACAGTTGCAGCGTCCTGCAGTCACATGATCACTATTTGCAACCTTCCCAGCCGGCTTCTGACAAGCAAAGTCAATGGGGAAGCTGGCAGGAGGTCACAAGTTGCAGTCATGTGATGTCTCACTTAACAACCATGGGTGATTCGCTTAACAACCATGGCAAAAAAGGTGGTATAATAGGGTGTGGTCACATGACATCTCACTTAACGACTGCACCGCTTAACAATGAATTTTCTGGTCCCTATTGTGGTTGTAAGTTGAGGACTACCTGTAGCCATCCATAGTGGATAGCCCTCAAGTTTAATGTTTCTTAACCACAGAGATGCAATCTACATGAGACCTGAATGAGGTGCAAGAATGTTGAGCTGATGGGAAGGGACTGCAACATTTCAGTTAGCAGTGAGTAAAGAGGTTGTTAAAATGCTTCCCCTTATGAAGAAAAAATAAATCTATAGGAGTAGAAAAGTAGCTAGGACAGGGGTGCCAATGGAATGCAGCCAGATATGTGGATAATAGGTGCTCCACAATGGACAGCACCCCCTTGTAAGAAAGATGAAAAATAATACTTGTCGTAGCAGCCAAGAAAGGAGAGGTGCCATTCCACAACTTTTTTGAATACAGGGACTTTTGCCCTCTTCCAGTCATCTGGTACCTCACTATATACAGCCTTCTATGAAAAAGAATTGCCTTTTTGTTTCTACCATGGTAGGACCCAGTTTCTTTGACAAAGGGATTGGTGGGATGTAACACCCAAAAAGTTGAGGACCAGAATTTCAATCCACATAATACAGTATAACATCGTATTTCCCACACTAATAGTTTACATTGGATGAGACAAGACTTTCTTCAAAATCTGTATAAAGATATCTTGTTCTTCCTTTGGAGAGCTCCAAACTGTTGTCAACTTAAAAAACAAAACAAAACAAAACAAAACAAAACAAAACAAAACAAAACAAAACAAAACATTCTCTAATCATTTAGCTGCCTTTGTCTTCATGTCTTTTATTTCTAAAGTTTTTTTGGTGTGGGGAACAGAACTGCCCATACTATTCCAAATACTGCCACAACATAGATGTTTATAATTGTGCATTTATAAATGTGTATTACTATAGTGGCAAATTTTTCAGAACCTTTCCCAATAAAGTCTAGCACCGAATTAATTTCTTTCACCAACTGCTGCCTACAAGACTGACATTTTTATCAACCACGACTAAAGTTCAATTTTAAAGAAAAAGAAGAAACCATTAGAAACACCAAAAATAATTCATAGGAAAGTATTATATATATAAAATAAGGGAAACATGAATGTATTCTATTCAAATCAATGAACATAAGCAAATGCAATTTTCTCAAGGTTAGCAATAATTCATATTGATATTTTGCATGTTTACTAATTTTTATAAGGGGCGTGGTGGCTCAGCGGGTAAGACACCAGGCTTGTCGATCGGAAGATCGCAAGTTCGTAGGTTCGAATCCCTAGCCCTGCGTGCGGAGTGACTTCCCGCACTCGCCCCAGCTCTTGCCAACCTAGCAATTCGAAAGCATGCAAATGCAAGTAGATTAATAGGTACCACTTCGGTGGGTAGGTAACAGCGTTCCGTGTGCATCATGCTGGCCACATGACTGCGGAAGTGTCTTCGGACAGCGCTGGTTCTTTGGCTAACAAATGGAGATGAGTACTGGCCCCTAGAGTCGGACACAACTGCACAAATGTGCGGGGGGAACCTTTGCCTTTTTTACTCATTTTTATGCTCTGATAGAATTTTAGAATTCTACTCAGACATAGAAATTATTCATATTTCTCATTCTAGTTAAAAAGTAAAAGTAAAGGTTCCCCCCGCACATTTGTGCAGTCGTGTCCGACTCTAGGGGCCGGTGCTCATCTCCATTTGTTAGCCAAAGAGCCAGCATTGTCCGAAGACACTTCCACAGTCATGTGGCCGCATGACACGCGCAGAACACTGTTACCTACCCACCGAAGTGGTACCTATTCATCTACTTGCAGTTGCATGCTTTCGAATTGCTAGGTTGGTAAGAGCTGGGGCGAGTGTGGGAGCTCACTCCGTCACGCGGGGCTAGGGATTCAAACCTCTGAACTTGCGATCTTCAGATCGACAAGCCTGGCGTCTTACCCGCTGAGCCACCACGCCCCCCCCATTCTAGTTACTTTTATGCTAATTTTTAAAAAGTCTGCTTAACAAGATCACAATATATTTTGCTTACAATGCTGGGGTTGGAATGAAAAGGAGAAGAATGTTAGCTCCTGGGACTGAAACCACTGTTCACGCTAGTAGTATTACATCTGAGGTTGCATCACAGAGCAGATAAATCTAGTTTAATGACAGCTACTCCAGACTCAATAACATCCAGTGGGACGTGAACCATTGACCTTAGAAATGCAGAAACAACACTCAGACTGAAATAACGATTCCAGAACAGCAAAGGATAACTCTGGGGATGCAAGGATAGGCTCCAAAAGTAGAATAACGTTCCTGTTAAGTTCTCTTGTGCACACACATTGGATGTATATTAAGGCTTATGATTATGATGATTTAGTACACAGAACACTGAATGCCAGACCGAAAACCCATTTGGATCTGTTTTTATTTCTTTTGGTGTTTACCATATGCTGAAAACTTTAAAATTTGGTCATTTTTCTACTGTAATTCCAAATCTTGGAAGAAACACTTTCGGTTCTCCGCTGCGAAAGGGACAGAAGCTGCCGCTCCCTCTGCAAAACTTTTCTGATTAGCTTTACTGGAGAAGCAAACGAGATGTGACAGCCCTCGCAAACCTTCCGTTCCAGCAGGATCACTCCGGAGCGGTTTCCAGGGACAGACTCCAGCAACAGCGGGACTCCTTCCAGAGATCCGCCTAGATCCCGCCGCCAATGCTATTTTCCCCGAACACCCAAACTACTCCCACTGCTCTTTAGCACCATACTAAGGGAGGGCATCGCTACTTTCTTCGCCCTCTGCCCGCCCGCTCTCCCAGCCTGCCTCCCACAGGCTCCTCCCAGCAATTCTCTTCCCACAGGCTCACCTTGTAGTTACATACGGTTCTGGCCAGCTGTAAATATCACGACACATGGCCAGCAGCTGGAAAGGAGACGAACGCGCACCTCCGCCTCCGAAGCCAAGAGGCCGCCCTCCCTGACCAGAACGCTCGCCTACCTGTGGAATCCCGGGAACAGCTTCGCAACGGAAGAGAAGGAGGAAGGCACCACCTCTTTGAGCGTCACTGGGTCCTGATTTGTCCGTTAGAGCAGGAAGTTGATTCCTGCTCTACTTCCGTCGCCGTCTAGAGGCTTAGAGTTGTACGACTAGGCAACGGGTTTGGTCTGAGGTCCTTTACTTTGTTTACCCGAGGCGGAAATGAGAGCGGAAGGCCTTTGGAACGTTGCTTGGGATTCATGTGGACAGGCGGAGCTGTTGAATGTTTTCCCTGGGAAACGGGAGGGTTCACGCTCATGGTTTCGGGCGATGACGCCTTCCTTCAGAAACATGACAAGCTGCCGCCAGCCCAGGGCCTCCTCAGACTAATTGAACTGCCTGGGTTGCCAGCAGTGTTTGCATCGCATTGCAGTGCTTTTTGTTGTAGGGAAAACGGAGAAAGCGTTTGCACAAGGCGGAGGTAGAGGTTGGAGTTCATGTGTCAGACATGATGCCATCAATAGGAGGCTGCTGGAAACAGCATTACACAGTATAATCAAATGTTTTGCTGGGGCCTGTCACTTAAGAATTCAAGTAGAAGAAAGAAAAAATAATGGGCTGCACTTGTGGACCCAAGGAGCACATTCACTTGTAGTTGCGCTATGTTTCCTTTTTGATTGAATATGTATGAATGTATGAGATTTGTCACCGCCCATCTCCTCCCACCAGAGGGACTCTGGGCGGTTTACAACTTAAATAATAAAACAATAAATTACAGTATATAAAATACAATTAAAGTTAAAAATAAATATTAATAAAATAAATATACAGCGTGCATGTTTCTGTGTATCTACCAAGTTACTCAGTTATGTAGATTATTTATTTAAAGAACTTATATGTCCACCTATCTCACATATTGATCCTAGGCAGCTCTCAACAATCAAATTCTTAATGCAGGAATCCAAATTAAATCACCTCAGACAACTGACCAGGGTAAATTAAAGCACCCTGGACAAATTAAAGCATCCCAGACAAAATCCCAGGTAAATTTTAGTTACCCCTTTTTCTTCTACTTTGTCATCTGTAAGGCACTCCATCCGATATCTGTAATCTCCCTACTCTAGAGTAACTCACAGACGCAGGAGTTCTTAGAAGTAGGAGAGTTTATTACAGGATACAGAAGCTAGCACGAACAAAGACCTGAATGAGTGAAACAGATACAGTAGTTACATTTAAGCATTCCCTCCCCCCAAGGTTCTTTGTTTGGAGACACGTGTAATCGTGTCTTCCGAGACGCGTCGTCATCCGTTGGCGAGGATGTGTATTTGCGGTCATCAGCCATGTGCGAACTGGTCTACTCGGCCGGCGTCAGTGACATGTCAGTTTCAGCTCCCCGGAGTGCGCATATCCGTCTAGCGCTTTGGCAGAGATCTGCCGATCTCTGACATGCTCCCGGCCCAAGATGCTCCCCCCCCTCCTGTGGTACAAGTTTCGGTACTCCCTTTATTACTAAACATTTTCAAACAGTTCCTGTAAGGAGAGAGCAGACATTAATTTAGTATCTTGCCTAGTCCAAGTGTTTGCGTCAATGCGGTTTGTCCGGGAATTCCCTGTGAAAAGCTTTCACGAGTTTGGGAGCCCGTGTGTGTTTTGCACTGACCCATTCCTTGTCTCCAATTGGTAAGTGTTGCCACTTCACTAGGTACTGTAACTGCCCCTTATGTCTTCTGGAATCCAGAATTCTATCAATCTCGAAATGTGGTTCGCCCTCCACCAACAATGGGGGGGGGGTTCCACTGGTTCAGGGTGCCAGTGTTGTGAGCTGTGGTATTGTTTCAACAAACTGATGTGAAACACAGGATGCACCTTTCTTAGCGCTTTTGGCAATTGTAATTTTGCCGCTACTGGGTTGATGACCTCAATGATTGGGAATGGGCCTATGAATTTTGGTGCCAATTTCCGTGATGGTTGTGTTGCCCGCAGATTTTTCGTTGACAAGTACACCTTGTCTCCTACTCTTAAGTCCCATTCTTCCCCCCTCTTGCGATCGGCATATTTTTTGTAACTAGCTTTGGCTTCCTGCAATGTTTGTACCATGACTGGCCAATTGCTGCTTACTTTTCCTATCCATTCGTCCGCTTTTAGAGGTTGTGGCAGTTCTGTGTTGTGTGACATGGCCAATTCGGGGATAGTTATAAAGTCCTGCCCTGTAGCGACTTTGAATGGCGAAAACCCCGTGCTTTGGTGTACCGCGTTATTATAAGCAACCTCTGCGAACGGCAACAGTTCCGCCCAATCGTTCTGTTGGTAGTTAGTGTAACATCTAAGGTACTGCTCCAGTATAGCGTTCAAACATTCGCTCGCACCATCCGTGCAAGTATGGAACGCACTACTGAGCCCCTGTGCCGCTCCAATTAACTTCAAAAAAGCCCGCCAAAAGTTGGAAGTAAACGTGCTGCCGCGATCGCTGATTATGCGTTCCGGCGTTCCGTGGGCTCTATAGATGTGTTGTATGAACAGTCTAGCTAGTTTTTGGGCATTCGGTATTCCTTTGCATGCAATGAAGTGTGCCTGCTTGGAGAATAAATCCGTGACTACCCAAATTGCCGTGTTCTTTTTACTCACCGGCAAATCTACTATGAAGTCCATGGCGATTTGCTTCCATGGTTGTGAGGGGTTTGCTACTTCCTGCAGCTTCCCTGTGGGTTTCCCTATTTTCCTTTTGGCCATTGCGCACACTGGGCATGAGTGCACATAGTCTTTAACGTCAGTGCGCAAGGATGGCCACCAGAATTTGCGTCGGATTAAGTGTAGTGTTTTTACGAAACCAAAATGCCCTGCCATTTTGTGATCATGATGCATGGTCAAGACCTTTTGCCTTAAGGGCTCAGGGACGTAGGCTTTGTTGTCCTTCCACCCCACTCCATCCTTCTCCACTAGGTTCTGTTTGTTCTCCCCCCACCAGGTGTCCGTTACTGTTGCCGCCCACAGTTCGGCTGTCCACGGGTCGCTTTCAGCCGCGCGCTTCGCGCTGCTGCGGGTGATTGCCATGTTGCCTTCCCCCCTCCCTTCTGTTATTGTTGAGCTCTGTGCCTCTACTGGAGGGGATGAGGGATTCAATGACCTCCTCCATTTTGCTCTCATGTTGCGGCAAGCGTGATAATGCGTCTGCCAAGTAGTTTTTCCCCCCAGGAAAATACTTCAACGTGAAGTTGAATCTGCTAAAGAATTCTGCCCACCTGAGGTGCTTAGGGTTCAACTTCCTGGGTGATTTGAGAGCTTCCAAATTTTTATGGTCTGTCCACACTTGGAACAGCTCTGCTGTGCCTTCTAAGAGATGTCGCCACGTGCTTAAGGCATGTTTGACAGCGAAAGCTTCTTTTTCCCAAATATGCCATCTTTTCTCCGTCAGGTTAAATTTTCGGGAAATGTAAGCGCATGGTCTTAGTTTCCCCGTGTCGTCTGCCTGCAAGAGTATGGCCCCCACTGCGCTAATTGATGCATCTGTGTGTATCACAAATGGTTTATCAGCTTCTGGGTGCTTGAGTATGGGTTCTCTTGTGAACATTTCTTTTAGGCTATCAAACGCAGCCTGGCATTCCTGCGTCCACACAAGTTTCGTGCTCAGTGATGGGGCTTTCGCGTTTACTCCCTTGCCTTTTGTCTTTAATAGGTCAGTCAGGGGCAGTGCGATTTGCGCGAAATTCTGAATAAATTGCCTATAGAACCCCGCAAAACCGAGGAACGCTTGCAGCTGTCTGCGCGTACGGGGGGGCTGCCAGTCTAGGACCGCTTTGACTTTTTCGGGGTCCATCTCGATGCCCTCATGTGAAATGCGATACCCCAAGAAGTCTAACTGTTCCCTGTGAAATTCACATTTCTCGAGTTTTACATAAAGCTTTGCCTCTAGTAGCTTCTCAAGTACCCTCTTAACTAAATCCATGTGTTCTTCCAAATTCTCAGAAAATATTAATATATCGTCCAAATATACAATTACCCCTTTATACAGAAATTCATACAATACTTCATTTATAAACCTCATGAAAATTCCCGGTCCCCCCGCAATCCCAAACGGGAGCACCCTATATTGGAACGATCCCAATGGGCAATTGAATGCTGTTTTCCATTCGTCCCCCTCCCTTATTCGAACCCGATAGTAGGCTTCTCTGACATCTAGTTTTGTAAAGATTTTCCCTTTTGATAACTGGGCTAACATGTCTTTTAGCAACGGTAGGGGGTATTGTCTGGTAACCGAAATTGCATTGAGCCCTCTGTAGTCCGTGCAGAGCCGGAGTGATCCGTCCTTTTTCTTTCTGAACAGGACAGGGGCTGCGAGGGGGGAGTTGGCTGGCTCAATGAACCCCCTTGCCAAGTTCTTATCTATGAAGTTACGCAGCTCTTGTAATTCTTTTTGCGTCATAGCATACATCTTGGGCTTGGGGAAAGGTGCCCCAGGGATGAGGTCAATGGTTGCGTCTGACTGCCTATGGGGGGGTTCCTGCTCACATTCTCTTTTGTCAAATACCTCTGCTACTGAAAGGTATTTCTCCGGGATTGCGTTGGAGAGTGTGCTATCACCTTTATTCCGCTCCCCCTCTTCCAATTCCAACCCTGTTGCCCCCAACTCAACGCAGTCCGGTGGGCCGCCCTTGTCCAAGTCCTGATACTTCCCATCCGTAAATTCCAACTCTCCCAAAACCCAATCTACCTTGGGGTTCCTTGCCCTCAACCATTTTAATCCTAACACAATGGGACGTGTTGCGATGGGAGCCACTAAGAATCGTAATGTCTCCACATGCGTTCCCAACGTCATTTGAAGTCCTTCAGTGTAAAATTCCACTGGCCCCCCTTTCAGTTCAGACCCATCTAATTGGCAAAATGTGATGGGGGTTTTAAGTTTACACAGGTCCAGACCCATCTTTTTGGCTACGTTCGGGTGCATCAAATTCCTCGAACATCCCGAATCTAACATGGCAACTCCCGCATACTGTTTCCGTCCCCTCAGCGTTTTTAACTGTACCTTCAGGTGCATTGTCGGGTTGTTGCAACTACTTCCTTTGCGCCCCTTTGTGGAGGTCTGTCCTGTGGCGCTCATTAGAACAGACCCGGCTCGTTTCCCGCCGTCTGGATTTCAAAATCGGAGTCCTCTCTATCTTCTTCTAGGTCCGGGTTCTGCCAGTGGTGCACTGTTGCCGCCGCTGCTCCTTTTCCTTTAGTGTGTGTTATCTTTGGGTTACTTTTGTCTGTTGCCTTTTTCCCCGGAGGTTGTTCCTTAGCGTTCATTCTCCCCTGGGGGCAAGCGCTAATTCGATGTCCCTCCTTCCCGCAGCGAAAGCATAGTCTCTCTTTAGTCCGGCGATCCTTCTCCTCCTCCCAACTCCGCTGTTTCGCATGCGTACGGGTTTGATTTGTGAAATTACCCTCGTTCCTCTGTCTAAATTGCAGTTTTCTGATGCTTTGCAACTGTAACCTGTTGCTCTCGATTTTCCCGGCTAATTGGATCCACCCCTCTAGAGTTCCAGGGTCATCTCTGTCCAATGCCTTTTCCAATAGGTCCTGTTTTAGACCATATTGAAAGTGTTCTATCTTTATCGATTCCGGCCATTCCGGCAGATAGGATAATAATCTTTTAAAGTCCATAGCATATTCAGCTACTGTCCTAGTTCCCTGCCTTAAGTTCCGGAGACGCGCCCTGGCTGAGACTTTGGTCAGCGTGTCTTCAAACCGTTTCCGGAGGGCATACATGAACTCTTGGAAGTCCAGTAGTTCCCTAGCCCTCCTGTCGTGAAGTGTTACTAGCCAGTCCCCTGCCTCACCTTCCAGAAAACTGGAGACGTATCTGATTTTGCTCTCTTCCGTTCGGAAGGTGTATTCGTATTCGCTCATGAACCCTTGTACGTGAGTCAAGAAGCATGCTAAATCCTTGGGATTGCCGTTGAATTTCATTTTTAATTCACCTATTCCAAATGGTGTATGTGCCCCCCCTGGGGTCATGAACTGGTAGTATGGCGGGGTCCTGGGTGCTCTGTTGCAGGGGTGAAATTCTTCCTCCTCCTCCTCCTCACTTTCGATGTCTCCCTCACCTTCGGGTGGCCCCAGGTTCAGTTTCCGCCCTTTGGGTTTATCTACATTGTCCATTAATTTCTCAAAGGCAGCGCCCAATGAGTCCATTTTATTCATCAACATTCCTATATTTAATTGCACATTGGACATCTGTTCCTCCAACCTTACGATGCGCTGGGTTGGGGTGACCTTCTTCTGGTTTCCTTTTGCCCCTTCCTGCGCTAGCCCTTCACCTACAGCTATGGACCATCCCGCTAGCCTTGGTTCGGTGCTGCTTAGAGGAATGGGGGTTTTCGTTACCTCTATGTGGTTTTGCTTCTTCTGAGCTTTCTTGCCCTCCCGCTCACTGGCAACTCCCTCCATTGTCTGGGTGCTTGTTGAGCTGGGTCCGGCTTCTTCGCTCACTCCTGCCGCCTCTACCGATTCCATTTCGTGGTCTCTGCTGGCCGCTTGCTGCTTGGGAGCGCTGGTCGCCGCTGTCGCTTTGCCTCCACGTGGTCTCCGCCGCCTCTTAGGTGCTGGGGATTGCCGCCTCTCAGCTGTTAAAAACGCCTTTGTGCTGCTGCTGCTGCTGCGCCGCCAGCGGCCGGCTGTTAAGGCTCACCGCCTCTCCGCTGCTTGGGGCCGCCGGTTTCCACTGCTGCTCCGCTATTAGGGCGCCGGTTTCTCCTGCTACGCCGCCCCCGCCGGTTTTTGCTGCCGCTCTTCCGCCACCGCTCAGCTGCTTGGGAACGCCAGGTTTGCTGCTGCTCTACCGCCGCCGGTCAGCTGCTTGGGAACGCCGGGTTTGCTGCTGCTCTACCGCCGCCGGTCAGCTGCTTGGGAACGCCGGGTTTGCTGCTGCTCTACCGCCGCCGGTCAGCTGCTTGGGAACGCCGGGTTTGCTGCTGCTCTACCGCCGCCGGTCAGCTGCTTGGGAACGCCGGGTTTGCTGCTGCTCTACCGCCGCCGGTCAGCTGCTTGGGAACGCCGGGTTTGCTGCTGCTCTACCGCCGCCGGTCAGCTGCTTGGGCTCCGCTGCTCAGCTGTTGGGGATGCCGGTTTTGCTTCTGTTCTGCCGCCGCCGCTCAGCTGCTTGCTGCTCCGCTGCTGGGGAAAGCCGTTTTCTCTGAAACTTTTTCCCCCCCGGGTCTCTGCCCAGTGTACATAAAAGCCGGTCTCAACCGGGAAGCTTCCCGGGAAAACCGGTTTGTTTTGCATTCAAGTCTTTATGTAAGGCACTCCATCCGATATCTGTAATCTCCCTACTCTAGAGTAACTCACAGACGCAGGAGTTCTTAGAAGTAGGAGAGTTTATTACAGGATACAGAAGCTAGCATGAACAAAGACTTGAATGAGTGAAACAGATACAGTAGTTACATTTAAGCATTCCCTCCCCCCAAGGTTCTTTGTTTGGAGACACGTGTAATCGTGTCTTCCGAGACGCGTCGTCATCCGTTGGCGAGGATGTGTATTTGCGGTCATCAGCCATGTGCGAACTGGTCTACTCGGCCGGCGTCAGTGACATGTCAGTTTCAGCTCCCCGGAGTGCGCATATCCGTCTAGCGCAAGGGTCGGAAATGGCGGCTCGTGAGCCAGATGCGGCTCTTTGGCCCCTTGAGTGTGGCTCTTCCGCAGCTGAACTCACCCCCGCCCCTTCCACGCGATTGGCCCCTGCCCGCAAACCCCGCCCCCTGGCTCTCGCACTGAGCGAGGCCCGGCGCGGCAGGGAGGCTCTGCTGGCCCAGGACGGGGCGCTGTCAGAGGCGGCGCAGGAGCGGCTGCAGGGGCAACGTGTGTGCGTGAGAGTCAGCTCCGGGGGTTGCGGGGAGGGGGAGGCTGTGTTTCCCCCCTTTGGGTTGCAAACGGCCTTGCATGCGGGCCTGATCCATGTTGCTGCCATCATTTTAAAAAACAAATGGCACTTGTGGGGGGGGGAAGGCATCTTGTATTAATTTTAGGGGGGGAAAGAAGGCAAAGGCGAGAGAGCAATAGGCGCATGGAAGTTTTGAAGAGAGAGTGACCAATTCTTGAACGCGAAAGGTACACGTTGGAAGATGGAGATCCACAGGGGTGGTTGTCAAGACAGGAATTCAGACCTAGAAATCCTATGTTGGGCTCGGGGCCAGCGAGGAGGAGGGAGAAGGAAGAGGAGACAGAAGGGGAAACGGAGAAGGAATTTTTAGGAAAAGGGAAAAGAGAGAAATGCGGCCCAGGACGCGGCGCGCGTGAGAGTCAGCTCCGGGGGTTGCGGGGAGGGGGAGGCTGTGTTTCCCCCCTTTGGGTTGCAAACGGCCTTGCATGCGGGCCTGATCAAAGCCAAAACGCTTTTTTTTTTGTGAAACACGGCGCAGGAGCGGCTGCAGGGGCAACGTGTGTGTGAGAGAGTCAGCTCCGGGGCTTGCGGGGAGGGGGAGGCTGTGTTTCCCCCCTTTGGGTTGCAAACAGCCTTGCATGCGGGCCTGATCAAAGCAAAAACGCTTTTTTTTTTGAAACGCGGCGCAGGAGTGGCTGCAGGGGCAATGTGTGTGCGTGAGAGTCAGCTCCGGGGGTTGCGGGGAGGGGGAGGCTGTGTTTCCCCCCTTTGGGTTGCAAACGGCTTTACATGCAAGGCCGTTTGCAACCCAAAGGGGGGAAACACAGCCTCCCCCTCCCCGTAACCCCCGGAGCTGACTCTCACGCGCGCCGCGTCCTGGGCCGCATTTCTCTCTTTTCCCTTTTCCTAAAAATTCCTTCTCCGTTTCCCCTTCTGTCTCCTCTTCCTTCTCCCTCCTCCTCGCTGGCCCCGAGCCCAACATAGGATTTCTAGGTCTGAATTCCTGTCTTGACAACCACCCCTGTGGATCTCCATCTTCCAACGTGTACCTTTCGCGTTCAAGAATTGGTCACTCTCTCTTCAAAACTTCCATGCGCCTATTGCTCTCTCGCCTTTGCCTTCTTTCCCCCCCTAAAATTAATACAAGATGCCTTCCCCCCCCCACAAGTGCCATTTGTTTTTTAAAATGATGGCAGCAACATGGATCAGGCCCGCATGCAAGGCCGTTTGCAACCCAAAGGGGGGAAACACAGCCTCCCCCTCCCCGCAACCCCCGGAGCTGACTCTCACGCACACACGTTGCCCCTGCAGCCGCTCCTGCGCCGCCTCCTGGGTCGCGTTTCAAAAAAAAAAAAGCGTTTTGGCTTTGATCAGGCCCACATGCAAGGCCGTTTGCAACCCAAAGGAAGGAAACACACAGCCTCCCCCTCCCCGCAACCCCCGGAGCTGACTGTCACGCACACACGTTGCCCCTGCAGCCGCTCCTGCGCCGCGTTTCAAAAAAAAAAAAAGCGTTTTTGCTTTGATCAGGCCCACATGCAAGGCCGTTTGCAACCCAAAGGGGGGAAACACAGCCTCCCCCTCCCCGCAACCCCCGGAGCTGACTCTCACGCACACACCTTGCCCCTGCAGCCGCTCCTGCACCGCCTCCCGGGACGCGAGTGGCAGGGCGGCACAGGGGGCCTGGCTGGGGCGGTGGCGGCGGGGGGACGGAGCCGGCAGAGGTTTGCCGGGCGGCAGGATGGGGAGGGCGGCGCTGCTGGCGGAGCTGGAGGGAGCGGAGGGACCAGGTGTTCCCGTGGGCGCAGCGCGCGCTCTGCAACCCGCCTTGGAGAAGCGGCCGCGGGAGGCCCTCCGGGTAGGCCAGCACCGCCTCCCTGCCGTGCCGGGCCTCGCAGAGACGGGCCTGAAGGGGCGCAGAGGCTGGAGAGGGAGCCCCTCCGTCTCCCCTTCTCTCCATGCCTCGCCCGCCCGGGACGCGAGCGGCAGGGCGGTGCAGGGTGAAGGTTTGCCCCACGACAAAGGGAAACCTGCCCGGAGGGATCATCAGGAGCACAGGATCCGGCCCCAGCCCAGCCCGGCCCGCAGCTTCGGCGCCCTCCCCTCGCCATCGCGAAAGTCCCAGGCGACGGCGGGGACATGTTCAACCTGCTCGTGCAGCACGGGGCGGCCGCCCCCAGAGACTCCGCGGCCCCCCGGCTGCCAGAGAGGAGGAGAGGCGGTGGAAGAGCTGCAGCCGGGGGGGCGCGGAGTCTCCGGGGTCGGCCGCCCCGTGCTGCACGAGCAGGTCGAACATGCCCCCGCCGTCGCCTGGGACTTTCGCAATGGCGAGGGGAGGGCGCCGAAGCTGCGGGCCGGGCTGGGCTGGGGCCGGATCCTGTGCTCCTGATGACCCCTCCGGGCAGGTTTCCCTTTGCCCCACGATATTCTGGGGAGCGGAGGGTGGCAGCTGTTTCTCCGCCACTCCCGGTGGGGCGGCCGGGGCGGGTTCACGGAGCCCCTCGCTGCGCGGAGCCGCTGGCTGCACCCCCTCCCTCCGTGAGCCCCCGCCCCCTTCTACGCGATTGGCTCCCGCCCGCAAACCCCGCCCCCTTCCACGCGATTGGCTCCCGCCCGCAAACCCCGCCTCCTTCCACGCGATTGGCTCCCGTCCGAAACCCCGCCCCCTTCCACACGATTGGCCCCCGCCCGCAAACCCCGCCCCCTGGCTCTCGAGCACTTCAAAATGTGCACGAGCATGTCAAAATGGCTCCCGGCAAAAAAAGTTTGCCGACCCCTGGTCTAGCGCTTTGGCAGAGATCTGCCGATCTCTGACATCATCTGAGTTCTTTATATATAAAGTTTTGCAACAAAATATTGCAAAATGCCTCCCCTACACACACACACACACACACACACAAAAGCAGGCAAGACCTGTTAAAGTTTTCTAATAGCTATGTTCCTCTGATCACGTACCTTCAAATGCAAAACTCAGAATAGAAAGAAGAATGACATACTTTTCAGAGTGGTTACTGGAATGTTCTGATATCGGTAGGTTGAACTGCTGCTGGCTTTGCTGCTTTTCTTGAACTGAGTTTATGAATCATCAGAGTTTGAACAAATCTATATAAAGTAAGAAGCCTGGGATCTTACCCAGCTTCCCTCTGTCACTATTTTGGCAGTATTTCAGATGTCTCAATATGTCTTCAAAATAAATGCACAAAAGTACAGTAATCTCCATCTAAGGATTAATTCTATACAGCACATTTTCCCCCATTTGAAATGGTTAGAACACACATGAGCCCAGTTCTTCCTCTGCCTAAGAAAGGTGCTTTAAAAAAATATAAGGCTCAATGTTCTGCCATCTGAGCTGCCACAGTGCCTGCAGTAATAAAACTCCTTTCCCATGCATAAAAAAATGCTAGCATCCCCTCCCACATTTTCAGTACAGATTATGTACATTTATTTGGCCATTTCTAAAGGGGACAAAAAGTTGTTACGGAGCAGCCACTGATGTGAAGGTACCATTCCCATTTCTATTAGAAAACTTATGTTAGCTATGATTCTGGAAAGGGCAATGGTGGCATGCTTTTCACAATAGATTTAATCATAGTTGTAACTTGAAGAGTTGAATATTGTATGCGTGGTGAGGAAAAGGAAGGAAGAGTTTGCATGTGCTATACAATCGTTTGTATTACTTGCAAAATAGGGCTACCATAGCTGGGCTGCAAAAAAACCGGGGCAACCATTAAATGACAACAAAGAGAGGGTTTTTTTGTATATCTTTGCTTTTACCCAGTGATGGTCTGGATTGTTATGGCCCAGCTATTTACAAAAAGGGTGATATTGGTCAAATTACCGACCAATCAGTCTAATTGATATTGTAGCCAAATTGTACGCCAAACATCTTCTACACAAGATTGAGGACTGGGTAATTGAAAAGGGCTTGCTGCCCAAAGAGCAATCTGGATTTAGGTTTGGCCGCTCCACTATTGATAACTGCTTTATTTTATGTCACCTAATTATGCCACGGAGGGGCATGGTGGCTCAGCGGGTAAGATGCCAGGCTTGTCGATCGGAAGGTCGCAAGTTCGGAGGTTCGAGACCCTAGCCCCGTGTGACGGAGTGAGCTCCCGCACTAGCCCCAGCTCTTGCCAACCTAGCAATTCAAAAGCATGCAAATGCAAGTAGATTAATAGGTACCACTTCGGTGGGATGGTAACAGCGTTCCGTGTGCGTCATGCCGGCCACATGACTGTGGAAGTGTCTTTGGACAATGCTGGCTCTTTGGCTAACAAACGGAGATGAGCATCGGCCCCTAGAGTCGGACACGACTGTGCAAATGTGCGGGGGGAACCTTTACCTTTTTAATAGAAAAATATACAGTTAAAGGGAGCCAACTGTTTACAACTTTTATAGATCTCAGTGCAGCATTTGATTCAATAAATAGGGACCTTCTTTGGAAGAAACTAACGGACCTGAACATGGAGCCTAGACTCCTCTCCTTAATCAAGGCATTATATTCAAACTCATGCCTAAGGGGAAGCACCGGAGCACATGGTTCCCTAACAGGGATAATTAATACCAATAAAGGGGTCAGACAAGGATGTATACTGGCTCCCATTTTGTTTAATCTGTACATCAATGACATCCCAAAGTTCCTTCATTCAACCGATACACACATGCCTAAAGTTAAAAATAAACATGTCAATATTCTGCTTTACGCAGACGACATGGTATTGATGTCATACACCCAGGTAGGAATGGGAAGACTGCTGTGCAGGTTTAGTACGTACTGTGCACTTAACTACCTGAACATCAATCAATCTAAGACCAAGGTAGTTGTTTTCGGGAAGAGGCGCACAAGGTACAACTGGAGCCTGGATAGGGAACATATAGATCAGGTTAAGTCCTACTGTACTTATACCGAGGGCTTGTTTTCACAGAAACAGGTTCCTGGCTCCCACATTTCAAGAGGAGTTCTTTAAGGGCTACAGCCTGTGCCAATGCCGTAAGGCAGATTACCAACCATAGCTATCCAGGTTCTTTAATTCCAATCAGAAAGGTATATGACAGCAAAATACTGTAGTCCCAATGATTACATATGGCGCAGAACTGTGGGGATATATAAATGCCCCCTTATTAGAACTGATACAGTCCACTTTCTTGAAAAGCATCCTGGGGGTGGACAAGTCTACACCAACTCCAGCAGTAAGGGCAGAGTTGGTTATACCCCCTATACAAAGCCATTTGGTAATTAAAGTATTCAACTATTGGCTGAAGATCCAATCTATGGCCTGAGATAGATTACCCAAGCTTTGTTTGGAAGAGCAGATGCATAATATGCCTCCTTGTGCTTGGGCTGCCCAACTTTCAAATACCATCTCACAATATGGATTCTCCATCCAATTCCCAGTCCAATCAGATCTGAAGGCCAAGAAAAGTTTCAAACAAAGGGTCATGGACGTGGCAAGAGGATATTGCATCCCTTAAATATGTCAAGTCCTTGAAGTGGCTGGCTCAACACAAATCAGCCTCCCAGCTAGAAAAGTATTTAACAACTTACTGTATATGCCCCAACATCTTAGAAGAGCTTTTTCTAGAGCTCGTTTTGAGCAACTAGATCAGAGCTTTCCAAACTTTTCATGTTGATGACACACTTTTTAGACATGCATCATTTCGTGACACACTCTTACAGCAGGGCACAAGGCAGGAACTAGGACCTGCGTGGAATCACAGCAGGTTTGGAGGCAGCAAGGCACAAGGAGGCACTAGGACCTGCGCGGAATCCTGGCAGGGCAGGTTTGGAGGCAGCAAGGCACAAGGCAGGCACTAGGACCTGCGTGGAATCCTGGCAGGGCTCGAAGGCAGCAGCAGCCGCGACACACCCAGACACTGCAGCCGGCACACTAACGTGTCCCGACACACAGTTTGGAAAGCTCTGAACTAGATTCTATGGTAAGATATGGGAGGTTTCATGGAGTTCCATTTGAAGAAAGACTGTATCTGTGGTACGCCAGCTGTTCAAGACACTGCACATATTCTATTTGATTGCAATCTATATTCTGCAGAAAGGACTGCTCACTTAGATTCTTTAAAAACGAAAAAATACTGGGGCATCCAGGAGAAACTGTCTTACTTTTTGCAGGGAACAAACCTGCATATCACTAGTAAGACTGCACTCTTTATATCAAAGGCCATTTCGAAGAGGACAGACTATTTAGATCAGATTGGGGTTAACTGTAGGGGTGACGATTTATTATGTATTTGTTCTACTGTTTTCTTTGCATTTACTTGTATACTTGTACTGGTTTTATACTCTTGATATGGTCAAATGACTAAATCAATAAATTTTCTATGACTAATACTTTGAAACCTGTTCAACTGTCATGTTCTAATACTTCATACGTACAGTTCCATAACCAGTTTGTTTTGTCCCATAAGCATAATGAATGTCAAACATACTAGAGGAACATTCTCTGCTAAGTAGCTAATATTCCCTAATATTACAGGTTGAAAGATATTTTGTATGTTTAATGTATGAAGAAGATGAAATTACCATATCATGAAATAGTGTGTAATATTATGGAAAGTTATGTTTTCAAACAAAAGACTTTTTCAATTTAATGTTTAAAAACATGCTTACAGGTAGTCCTCGTATAACGACCGTTCATTTAACGATGGTCTGAAGTTACGACAGCCTCGGAAAAAGTGGTTTATGACCTGTACTCACACTTATGACTGTCACAAAACGTCACACCACCCTGTAGTCATGTGACTGCAATTTGGGCACTTGGCAGCTGGCTCGCATTTATGACCAGTTGCGGTGTCCTGCAGTCATGTGATCGCGATTTGCAACCCTTTTTGCCAGTTTCTGGCAAAAAAACATCCATTGGGGAAGCTGGATTTGCTTAACGACAGTGGTGATTCGCTTAATGACCGTTGTAAAAATGGTCGTAAAATCGGGTTCGGTGGTGACTCACTTAATGACTGCACCACTCAACAATCAGTTTTCCAGTCCCTATTGTGGTCATTAAGTGAGGACTACCTGTACACTGAAGCAGTCTTCTCCAACCTGATGCCTTCCCATATGTTGGGGCCATCCTGGCTGGGAATACCGGGAGCGGCAATTCCTAAAACATATGGAGAGTGCCAGGCTGGGAAAGACTACCCCGCAGTATCCATTTATATTACACTGTTCGGCTATGTGTCATTTTCTCATTGCCAATCAACTCTTAGCTATTTCTCATTCTCTCATTATGTTATATTTTCATAGCAGTTTTTCATTGCTAGTCAGCACCAATTTTAAGACCCTTCCTCAAGTATTAAGTCTTAATAAATTCATATTATTAACCAAAACTATGAACCAAGATAAAGTCAGTTCTGTCTCTATAAGATTTTCTATTGTCATAGAACTGTGACACTCTGCCACCCCATGTATTCCTTCTAAAGAGATCAATTTAACAAGTAACTGATAAAGATCAAAGCAGATCCATGTGAATCCCATTTGTAATGAAAGGTAATGCAGTGGCAGTAGTTAACCAGAAGGTAAACACTGCTCTGTAGGTATACATGACCAACAGCATATTTTATTTACCTGAAAAAAGACATTTTTTCTCCTCGGATAATTATTTGTGAATTGAAGGTGTTCAGGAATGCTCTTGAAAGGGAGTAAATTGGTAGGTGAGGCAAAAAAATGAAAATAGCTACAAGGGAAGGAAGAAAGAGAGAAGCTACTGTTCTCCACAGAAATAGGAGAGTTTGCAAGGGGAGCAGCTTTTGTCCATGGGAAAGTCCTCACACAAATGAAGAAATCAGGATCCTCAGTTTGCAGAGACTCACTCTCCAGAGATTAAGACAGTGCTTTCCAAAGTCCCGCCGTTGGCGACACACCAACGGTGGCGGCAGCGCGCATGGCGCATACGGTGGCGGCATGCACGGCGGCGGCGGCAGCCTCATGTTTCGCGCTAAAACCCGGAAGCGCTGATGGCGCGCCGCTGTTGCCGCCGCCATCAGCACTTCCAGGTTTGTCGCGACACAGAGTTTGGAAAGCTATGGATTAAGAAATACTTTAGTGCAGATAATCTGCCTTTACACAGGGAGGGGAATAAGCATGTTGGCTGAACAGATTTTAGAAAAGAAAACATTTTACAAAAGAAACAATTACTGTATTTATGGACTAAAGTGTTTATTTTTATTTCTTTTGAAAATAGCAGATTCTGGTCACTATTGTCTTATTTATTTCCCTTTACAGTACACAAGTGTTTACTTTAGGAATATATAAGCATTTAAGTCTGATAAAGTGCACATCCTAGATTCTTGATCTGTCAAACAGATGTACCTTCTTTGACAATGTCTTCATTTTCTTCCTGAAACAGAATGAAAATTAGGTTACTGGACCTAGACAGTCTCAGAACTCTTTGCTAAGAATTACAGGAAAATGGTAAAAAAACCCTCTTAAATCTGGAAGCAGGGGAGGGAATCCAAGAGCCTGATAGAGGTTGCAACACCATTATGAGGAAGAAATGTTGAGGCTACTATAAAACTACCTATATTCTGCTACCTTTGAGACAATGGTATGAGGCTTGGAAGAGAAGAAAGCAATGTTGGCCATCATAGAGGCCAGGTCTCTTCAGGGTCAGTCAAGGCACAGTCCTATCCCAGTTTGGTCCCTTAGATGCCAACTTTGGGGAATTTATTTATTTATCGTATTTATACCCCGCCTATCCCCTCCCTAACGGAGGGCTCTAGGCGGCTTACATACATTGCATTTCATATATTTATACATTCATATATTAACAACATTTTACCGCACGCTAAGGAAAGGGGTAAGGGAACCGACTCTTTTCCGTGGGTATTGGACTACATGTCCCAGAATACCTTGCTTCAGAGTCGGCTGCTGACGTCCTGGATGTTGCAGTTCGGGATCCGTCGTCTCCGCCGCCATTCACGAGATCTTCGTTCCGGTGGACGACCCCCGACAGGACGCCAGCTATTTCTCCCACTTAAGGTGGTACCCATTTATCTACTTGCATTAGCTTTCAAACTGTTGGGTTGACAGGAATGCTGAAAGATCCTCACAACTGCCTGAATTACATGCCCATGTGTTACACATATGTAACTAATTTGAGAATTAAAATAGTAGTTTCCTTTGATAACTTATGAAAGTGTTCATATAGGATGGTAGCTGGGGAAAGGGATTGTGTTATAAATTTGTTTTGGATCCCTCCAGAATTATGCTTAAGCCCTGCTTCAAGGGGATTGAACCAGTTTTAAATTAAGATTACAGAAGTAGGGGGATTCAAATATAATTTTATTTCTCAGTGTCCTTTCTTTATAACACAACTTCATTCCCATTATCATTACACATAATGTTAAGGAAGTTAGGAGAAAAGCAGACCTTGGTTAATTATAGTTCTATATTTCCTCTACTGATTAGTTCTGTACACAGAAAACCACTGATGGTAAAAACTCCACCATTAAGCAGAAGTTAAGGCCATCTTAATGTGGGTAAATTGTTGCAGTAAATTGTTGCAGTAAAGAAGAAAAGACAAGATATTCAAGTACCCTTTTTTGAAGCTGTTCTTGTAATTTCATCACCTCTTCTCTTTCCTTGGACAGCTGTTCTTGGGTGACCTTCAAAAGCTCTTTTAGTTTGTTAGCTGCACATCCTAAATCCTTCGTTAACTTCTTTTCTTTATCCAATGTCTCCTGCAATTGATGATAAAACTAGGTTTTATTTGTGGGACAAAAAGAAAAGCTAAATACTTCGAAAGCACTTGAACATGGGGACAAATTCTTGCATATATGCCTAGTAATTCTGCAAAGCAATGCAGCTTTAGAAGTTTTACCTGAAGTTGGAGAACTTCCTCTTTTGCATAAGCAGAATCCTTCCTATCACATCTTAGTTTCTCCAATTCAGCTTGCAAGCTGTACACCAAATCTCGATTCTGCAGTTTCAAAATTATGAAAAGTTAATTCCAAGTACTTTGAAAAGCAAGAATAAATGTTTATAAATAGTCCTCCCTCCCTCCCTTTCCTGTAATACCAGAATACCACTGACTAATATACATGGGCAGATCTAATAGATTGAAATTCTTACTTTTAATTATTTAATCATATTCACAATTTATATAACAAGGGGTTATTTCATATTGAAATCAATATTATATATATCCAGATTCCAAAACTATAAGGGAGAGAATTCTAATTCTATCCATATAACTTTTTCAGATGTGTTTTATCCCATCAGCAAAAATAAAAGATCTAATAGAGAGTTTTAGCCAAGTATTTTTTTGCATGGTAGCAGATACTGTTCCTTGGGAGTACATTCAGTGTTTGGGAATACCTTGGCATGAGAAATTCCACTAAAATTGATACACTGTATTATTTGCAAGATGATAGAAAAGAATCCTAGACTACATTTTTGTGGTTTAATGACAGTATAACAGGTGGAGAAGTAGTTGGTGCTAAGCAGACAAAGGGATCATTTTAAATAGTAGTTTAAAACCTGAAATAGCAACCAAAAAATCAAACCCTCCTTTGATACGCTGCTCAAACTGTTTTCCTGCCCAAACAACCACAGCACTGAGCCTATCAAATAAGTAATTGCAATTAATTCACTTCAGCACAGCTCATAAGCAATATAACAAGAGCAAAAATTCACTTCTCTATCTGCAAAACATTTTTTCCATTTGCAGCCTCAACAGCATTTACTGTATAAGGCACATGCTTTATACACTGCACTTTTGCTTTGGGTAATCTGCCTGCAAACCTCAATGAGCAACACAGCTTTGAACGCAACCTGAAATTTCAACATAACATAAATCAGACGTCACCTGATATCAACATTTAGAATTATAAATACTTTCCCCCAATTCCAAAATGAGTCAACAATCACTTCGATCAATCACTTCTAGCTCCTCTTCCTTTCTCACTATCTTTGGATTCCACAGAAGGGACAAGTGGTTTCACAGGGCTTGCTGGCATTCTCCTGTTAGGAACTGGCCCAATTAGTATCACGAGAAAGCGTTCAGGGTTTATAATGTAAGGTTCTTATCCTTGTATATTCTGTTTATATTGTGCTTTTAGGCAAATGGCAACATGCAAGTGTGCACCAACCAATGCATATACATTATGAATGTTAATTTACATTCTCTGTGATCTTGTGTTGTCCTGTTTTAGCAGCGACTATGATGCCTTTTCATTTGTACTTTGATAGAGTAATGGCAGATTGCACTGTCTATGTTTGCACGATTTTCACCAGAACATACTCCCTATCATAAATAGGTCACAGGAGGCATACTCATAGTTTAATGTGGGCTACTTTGTAACTATGCAGCAAGTCTTTGTAGTGCTTGATCGCTATCTTGTTCTAAATCTCCTACAATTTACCATACCTTCTTGATGGTATGCAAGGTATGTGAGGTCTCTTTCTGATAATGTTCCGTAAATCCCTCAAGACCTGGCTATGTCAGCAGGCCCGGGGGTCCCGGGGGACCGGTAACATTATAAGATGGCTCCATCATTGTTAATACCTACTCTCTCCTGTGCCTGGTGGTTTGTATTTTTTTAAATAATGACTGTTTTACATTTTTTAATAATGATTGTTTTTATATATGTATTGTTTTATTTAATTGTTGTATGCCGCCCAGAGTCACTTTTTGTGAGATGGGCAGCCATATAAATTTGATAAATAAACAAACAAAGAAAGAAACAAATTTAGTTGGTTTTTCCCCGATATGGAGGGAGTCAAACGACAAAATTCTGCAACAGAGAGTGATCTGTCCGTAACAAGGGGCTAAGCTCAGTGCCCCTACTTTCAGATCATACTGAGTCTGCCCTGAGACAAAAATCAGATCTAACATGTGACCTCTTATGTGTCGAGCTCTCAATAAGTTGGGTCAGTCCATGGTGGTCATGGTGGCCGTGAACTCCTGGGTCACTCCAGACCTTTCACCCAGGGAAAGCAAATTGAAATCCTCCAACACCACCAGTTTGAGGAACTCCACCATCACCCTAGTAATTAGACTGAGCAGTCCTGGCAGGGATGCCGCTGTGCGAAGAGGGAGCGGTAAACCAGCAGCATGCCTAACTGCACAAACAAGGTCTCATATCCAGTTACCTGAAGACAAGGATCTCTTGATGCCAGCAGAGCCTGAGTGACAATAGCTATCCTCCCTCCCCTCCCCTACCTGGGACCACGGTTAAATCCGAAACCTAGGTGGGCACATATCCAAGAGAAGAGCTCCCTTTCCTCCCCACCCAGGTTTCGGTAATGCAAGCCAGGTTTGCCCTTTCATCCTAATTAAGTTGTGGATGAGGATGGTTTTTATTACAGACGGATTTTTATTACTGATAGAAAGGCCCTGCTAATCAAGAGCCCTTGGTGTTTTCATAGAAGTGAAATATTTTCAGAGCTTGTAGTTGATATATCACATTTATTCACAGTCTACACGGGGTTACTTTATTATTGGGAACACTGAAAAAAGGATCCATTATTATAAAGTCACTTACCTGGGCAAGCTCTTGACTTTGTTTCAGTGTTTCTATTTTTGTTGTATCCATTTGTTCTTGTGATTCAGATAACAGCTGTCTCAACTGTACATTAATATCAATTAAATTAGTAGAGAAACAAATTTATATGAACAATTATAACTTTATACTATCACTATAACTAATTGTAAAAAGGTAAAGGTTCCCCCCGCACATTTGTGCAGTCGTGTCTGACTCTCGGGGCCGGTGCTCATCTCTGTATGTTAGCCGAAGAGCCAGCATTGTCTGAAGACGCTTCCACGGTCGTGTGGCCGCATGACGCGCGCGGAACGCTGTTACCTACCCACCGAAGTGGTACCTTTTAATCTACTTGCATTTGCATGCTTTTGAATTGCTAGGTTGGCAAGAGCTGGGGCGAGTGTGGGAGCTCACTCCGTCACGCGGGTCTCGGGTCTTGAACCGCTGATCTTGCGACCTTCAGTTCGACAAGCCTGGCGTCTTAACCACTGAGCCACCACGCCCTTATAACTAATTGTACTTCATAATTATTGATACCCAGTTTTATAGTGAATTGGAACTAGGGTAAGCATATCAATTAACTTACTCAAATATTATAAAAGTAGTAAGAATACTATGGTATAAATGGCAGCTTAAAATATCAGTAAGGTGTCATTTTTTGCCTTTGAATTATATAGCACAGCAGGCTTCTCCTATTGGCTATCTGCTGTAAATGTATATAGTATATCTTTATATATCTCATCCCCATTTTATCATCCCGTCCCACCCGGACATGCAG
Organism: Charina bottae; assembly: GCA_023362775.1. NCBI lineage: Eukaryota > Metazoa > Chordata > Lepidosauria > Squamata > Charinaidae > Charina > Charina bottae. The sequence continues at coordinate 4,114,106 of JALMGJ010000043.1, read as the reverse complement.
AGAGGGCATGCTACGGACCCCATCAGTTAAAGAATTCCATCTAGCGGGGTCACGTAAGTGTGCCTTCTCTGCTGTAGCCCGTGCCCTATGGAATATCCTTCCCCCAGAGATAAGACAGTCCCCCTCGCTCCTGGACTTTCGGAAAAAACTTAAAGCCTGGTTGTGTCAATATGCTTGGGGCGGGACGGAGAGAGTACGCTCTTGGGGATGGCTAGTGCCCTAGGGTGGCCATGGAGTGCCCTTCCCATGGACTTAAGAAGATTCTGCCATTTGGATTTTATTATATTTATTATATGTTTAAATTGTTAATTAATATGTATTTTAATCTATTTATAATTGTATTTTAATGAGTTATACTCTGTTTCTAAACCGCCCAGAGTCCCCCGCGGGGGAGATGGGCGGTGATAAATCAAATAAAAAAATATATCTTTAACTGGAAATATACAGAGTCAATGGGCATGATCACTGATCTATAGAAAATATAAGGCTGGGAGCAAAGAGACATCATTGAGTGGCCATTTGGCAACTGAATCTACCTAACACAGATATTGTAAAGATAGAGAAAAAAGAACTATATATTCTGTTCTGAGATAATTAGGAAAGAGAATAAATAAAAATGTAGATGAAAGAATTATATGGCTGAACAATCAGGACTGTAATATACACTCTCTAACTTGCTCCTGGCTAGCTAAGATGTTGGATAAAGTATGTAAGCTCCCTGTTTCCCTTAGATTTGAATCTTTTTCTGAAATGTCTACTGGGAGAACCAATTCATTGAAAAGAGGAAGCACAAAATCTGTTATTTCATAATATTAGCATCTAGAACAACAGGTATAATTACAAATCATGAGATGTTTTCCTGAAACCAGAAGATAGTGTTTTATTTTAAGCACCTAATTTGGGATTGTGCTCCAAACTCTCCCCTTTCCTCATCCTTGGTCACTTTGAAAGAGACAACACTTACAACTTCAACTTCTTTAGTGCAGTTTTGTTCTTCAGCAGTTGCCAAGTAATCTTCCAGCTGTGCTTCCAAAAGAGTAGTATATTCTTTTAACTGTTTCAGAGGGGAGAAATAGAGAAATTTCAGACAATAATTTTCGTTTACATTTTGATCATACATCCTTGGCTACCATAGCAAATATGTCCTCCAATTAATACAGGGCTAATTTGCACATCTAAATCACGTTTTGGTGTCATCTGAACTGGTAGATTTAATGTCCTGCTTTCTAAGAAAGAGAAATAAAACATCCTAACTTAATTTTTACCACCTAGTAATCCTGAGTCAAGGAGAAAGGCTGTAATCTTAGACATATCTTATGCATTGCACACTGGAATACAGGAGATGTTTTCTTTTGAGTCCTTTTTTCCCTAGTCAAGAGCAGCCATCTTTTGCTATGCCATATTAATTGATTGATTAAGAAATGTATCCAAAGAAGCTGGGTTGCTTACAACCACATAAAATCCTATACATTGCTCATAAAACCACCAACAGCTCCCATAAATAGCACCCTGTTCCACAAAAACTCAGCAGAAAAAAATATCTTAATTGCACTCTTAAAAGTTAACAGAAAGGGGGGCATCTTGACTTCATGGGGTTCCATAATGCCAGGGCAGCCACCAAGAAGCTCTCCTTCTGTATCTGCTCTACCCTCCTGATGTCCTGTGAGAGAGGAATCTGCAGCATAGCTTCTTGGTCTGCACTCACAGAATGGGCAGACTTCACTTGGAGAAGACAGTCTCGCGGGTAACAAGGACCTGAGCACTTTGAATTGTACCAGAGACATTTTGGCAGCCAATGCAGCTCCTGCAGGACAGGCGTGGCCTTGGCTGTTACCGCATAGTAAGTGGACTGCTGCATTATGCATCAACTTCAGTTTCTGAGTAGTCTTCAAAAGCACCCCAAATAGAGCACATAGCACTCGTCCAAATGCAAGGTGATAAAACGATGAGTTTCTGTCACCAATACATGCATTGCATTCCATTTATATGACTGCCCAACTGTCACCAAGGAAGGAAGGCATTTATTTATTTATACCATTTCCATGACCGCCCAACTAGCCAAACACAACTGCGGGCAGCTAACATAGAATTAAAGACAAATCAAGGTAAGCAATAATGTAAAAATCACAACAGCACAAGAGAACACAAACAAGGTAAAACCACAACATATTTACAGCCCCAAACCATTTTCCAGACAGGCTCATCCTATATCCTGGCCCAGAGCTCAGGGGAAAAACCAAGCATTTAAAGCCTTACAGAAGGTTAACAGGGTTGGGGCCATTCAAATCTCAGGGTGTGTGCTGTTCCAAAGGGCAGGTGCTATGACAGAAATGGCACTGTTTCTTAGAGGGAATCTGAACCATGCCAACTTTTCTGGATCGTGGGGGACAGGCAGACCTAATCAGAGTTAGGCAGTTCAGCCCTGTGCCATGAAAGCCTTTATATATGATAACCAGCACTCTGAATTGTATCTAGAAGCCTATAGAAGGCCAGTCCAGCTTGAAAAATAGTGGTGTTACATGTTTGTACCATGGTATGTCCATAACCACCTGCACTGCTGCATTCTGGACCAATTGTAGGCTCCAGATCCTCTTCAAGGGCAGCCCCATGTAGACCACATTGCAATAATCCAAAGGGGATTAAGGCATGAGTGACTATCAGCAGGGCCTGTGATGTCTCTGGATCTAATCCTCCAATTCAGCATTCCTCAGTACACTCCATTTAGAGTATAGTAGAAAGCTTTATTGAAAGTATTACAATTCAGAACATATCAAAAGACCAGAATGACCCAATTCCCGCCAAACAGTCAAACCTCACTCTTCCCTCCACCTACGTGTCACTCCTCCCTTGATGATGCATTGTTCAGTACTTTTCCCATCCAGCCACGCTCCCCCTCCCATCAGCATATTTCTCTTCAGTACCAAGCGATGCAGGTGCATGGCCTTGACCAGCTGTATACAGTCTTGTTGGAATTTCACTCTCTGTGTTCTCCCCCTCCCTTCTCTTGAAATCCTTTGCACAGAAACACATTGTTAATAATCCATTCTCAAATACAATTCAACACGCATGGCAGGGCTTGCACTGTGGCAACCCTGACAGGGCCCCTTGATCCATGAATGTGTACAACTGGTACACTAGCTAAAGTTATGCAAAGGCCCTCTTCAACATGGCTGCCACCTGCTCCTCAAGCAGGAGCCACAAGTCCAAAAGGATCCCCAAACTGTACATCAGTTCTGTCTGGGAGAGTGCAACCCTATTGAGAATTAAAGATGAAAGTTTCCAGATAGAGGCAGAAAGGTCCCAGAATCCACAGCCACTTGGTCTTGCTTGGTTTGTGCCAAACAAACCCAATCCAAATCTTCCCCATCCACTGCAGTGACATTATTATATGCTCAAAAGTGAAAAGACTCAGCACTACCCACAATGGAGGAATGGCTGGAGAAGATGATGAAACTTGCAGAGATTGCCAAACTGACTTCCTTGATTAGAGAAAAGACAACATCTATGTTTATTGCTGACTGGAAAACCCTTATAGACTTTTTGCATGAAACCGAAAAAAATGATCTTATGATTTATGGCTTTGATGATTAGAAAAAATAGATAACAGAAAAAAGAAAGCTTTTCTTTTTGTAACCATAAAGGTAATTTCGTAATTGTACTTATATTTGCTGCAAATAAAATCAGAAGCTATTTCTTTCTACTTTTCATTCTTTCTTTTTGCACCTTTTGTCTTTTCCTTTTTTCCTTTCCTTTCCTTTCCTGTCCTTCTTTTCTTTTCTTTTCTTTTCCTTTCTTTACTTTATATTAGTTCTTCTTAGTTTTTATCTTCTTTTCAAAACTCTTAATAAAAAACTGTACAAAAACAACAACAACAACAACAACAACAACTCTTCCCCATACAAACCCCCACAGCCTCCAGACTCCATGAAAGAACCTTGATGGCATTGTTTAGTCAGCCAGGGGTAGAGATGAAAAGCTGCATATTATCATACTAATGATACTGTACTTAACATCATGCCAATGGATGACCTCATCCAGTTGCTTCATGTAAATATTAAGCAGGAGGGGAGAGAGTGGAGAGCTCTGAGGAACCCTGCAAAGCAGGAGCCTAGGGCTAGACCTCTCCCCCCACCCCATCACCACCATGAATGGAACTAGCAACTGCCAGGCAGCCAAACCATGATGCCCACCAGTGCCCAGAAAAACTACCCCAGACTGAGGTACTGAGTTTAGTGGTGCAGTACCAAAGCCCAAACCACCCATCAGCCTATTGCCTTGCTTCCAGATTCCAGTGGAGCTGCAGGTTCTAGAGCACGGCTCTTTCCAGACTCTTGCCACCATCAACCAGAGGGCCTCTTACAATTTCGTCAATGCTGCTTTCAAGGATCAAGTTGGAATCCCCTTGTGCACAACTGCAAGTGCTGTAGTGGCCAAGTCTATTGACAATGGCCCCTTACATCACGTCCCATGATCGAGATCCCGGAACCACTGACCCTGCATGTACAGCAGCACCAAGAATAGCTCCAGCTCTTGGTCACTCCAGCCGTCATCTTACAGCTCGTCCTGGGGTTTCCATGGTTGTGCTGCCATGACCAGTGATTTCCTGGTCTAAAGGTACATTGATTTTTCCGCACCGAACAATGTCATGAAATGCAGAAACCCCGCAGGTCGCTCAAGCACCATCAGGAACAAGAAATGTGCCCAAGCAACTACTTGTCAAGTATGTGGAGTTCCATAACTTTGATGCCAAGGAGGTGAATCATCTTCCCCTTCACTGGCCCTCTGATTGTGTAATCAATCTGGCTGCTGGAGCAACCATTCCAACAGACTGTCTCTGTGCTCCCCACAGCCTCATTGAGAAAAATCTACAATCCAGACTGGATCTTTGCAGACTGCACAACCTGGTCTGGACCAAGGAAAAGGATGAAGGGAAAGTCCACCCTGAAGGCCAAGTTTGGCAATTTGGTCTGGCTGGCAATGAAGCACCTACACTCATGAAATTGAATATGGAAGGTGGCAGCACAATTCATTGGTCATTTTCCCATCTTGGTGCCAATTAGTTTAATTAATTAATTAAATTAATTAGCCAATTACCGCCCAGAGTTCCCTTGTGGGGGGAGATGGGCGGTGATATAAGTTAGAAATAATAATAATAATAATAATTAGCTCTAACTGTCATTCTTCTACTGGCTCCACTGTTTTTCATGGCTCCATCCTGGTCTTCAATACCTCACCACACCCAGCTCAAGCCATCCTAGCACCAGCCTTTATTATATCTGGGTCCCAAGGGAGTTCCAATGTGTTACGAGGGGATACCTCTTTTTCCCTGATGAAGAGGGATTCCCTTGTAATGCATACATATAATCATTAATGTACTGTATACTGTACTGTTGTTTTGTATATAGATGAATCTGGCCATTTTGTAAGAAATGTTGCATTATTAGATGATCCCAGAATATTGATAATGTTCATTCTCTTGTATGCAACTATCAATTCAAAACTAGTATAGCTAGTTATTTCCTTATCTGGGAACTTCCTTGGCATCCAGTGTATCTGTATTATTACTATTGCTATCTTGGGAGCACTCCTAAGCAGCATTAGTAGCATCATCACAATTATAATATTGCCATTAGAATCAACTAAAAGTCTAACTTATCTAACTTACAAAGTACACAGTTCTCAGAAATAACATAAAACAAGCAAACAATAGGGGAGAAGAAAGTTGTTGATAATAAGGCACAGTGCAAAATATGATACCTTAAGATTCAATATGTCATTTACATCTTGTAATTAAATTAAGTTTTGCTCAGTGCAGCAAAGGAACATTCGCTAGTCTTCCTTTGCCAGTAAGATATTTATATCTGCCCCTATCACTAATCAGAACCTTCGTAAGTGTTGGAAATCCGGCAAATCAACATGCCTCATTTCCTCATCCCATGATGCAATTCTCCGTGTCTTTGAGGAAGTTGTTTTGTTGCCACTCCCACTTCCTCTTCCTCCCTTTGTAGTCAGATCTCTTTGACTCCATTCCCCATTGAAGGAGGAGCACGCGGCTGCTGCTCCGTATCGAGAGGCCATGCCTAGGCCTCAAGTCCCCTTTCTCCACGCAGCCCTGGCAGCAACATAGGGCCAGGGGTCTAGGGAACCAAAGAAGAATAATTTCTCAACAAAATGGATGTAACTTGACCAATAAACAGAAGAACTCTTTTGTACTTACTTTTTGAACCTGGATTGTCTAAGCGTGTGTTTCTTTATGCTTGGGTGGGCTAAGTGTGTAAGATTAAGAACCTGGATCTCTCTAACGTGCTCACTGGCTCTGTTTTTAAACAATATTCTCTTTCTGTGCATGAGCTTATACTATGTTAAGCTCTGCTCCATTCACTGGTTCTAACAGGCCACTGAATGATCTTCAGTAAGGTCATAAGCAGAAATAAAATACAGTAATCCTCACGGTAACAAAACTGGAGATTAATTTAAATGATATATGTTTTAATGGATTTTCACTTAAATGGTTGCAAAAGGAAGAAATCATGCTGGGAATCAAGACACAGCGGTAGAAAGCAATGATAAAGCATGCATGCAGATCCACCAATATTATACCTTTGCAAGTGCTTCTTCAGATGCAGCCAGCTTTTCTTGCCACTCCTGCTCCTCCTCCTCCACCCGCTTCTGCAAGTCCTTGAGCATTTTTTCCTATGATTTTTGAGGAAGAAATGAAGATTAAGAAACAAGGCAGGAAGAGAAAAGCTGGCATTTACCAACATATTCGTCTGCCATGCTTTTGCCTTTTATACACGTGTAGGTTGCTGGTCTGCTCTATTTGGCTTCAGAGACTTCGCCTTCTGCATTGCATGGAGAGAACAGATAACCACCTGCTCCCTGAGGGACATTCGGTAGGGAGGGGGGATTCTTGGAGTGGGAATTGGTTTGTTATGGCTGGGCTTTTATGGGTGTTTTTTGCCATTGCTTTGATAAGACTCTTCTCTGCGGAAAACCATTATTCGAGGCTTCTGCTGTCCTGAAGTGTACTAATCCTGAATAAATGGATCCTTTAGAGTAATTGCCTGAAGGTTTTCTTTGTTGGGAATTCTGACACTGGGGGTTATCACAGTTCATTCTATCATTGTTTGGGGACACACATTAACTAGGCTTGCTTTCTAACTTTAGCATAAAGATTTTAGCCAGTTTGGGAACAATACAAATATACTTCCAACTGTCGCTAGGAGACACAGCAGGAAGAGAGAAAGGGTGTGCCTCAGCATTCAGTTTATTCTAACACAGGAACTGGAGGCAGAAGCCTTTCCATCAATCAGAAATGGATGTAAATTCCTTTTCTTCTCAGTAAGAGGCAGCATTCTTGATAACTACATGCAAAGCCCTCCCACAGGAGGCATCTCACCAAAGCAACAAGTAATTATGGGAAAACAACCTGCTGGAGCATTCACTTTCAATATATCACTTACTAACTTACTTACTTACTTACTTACTTATTACTCATATTTATATGACTGCCCAACTCCCCCAACGGTTAGCACTTATATGCTAACATTTAACACACAAAGCTTCTATTCTGCAATCACTGAGCCTTTTTCACAAAATATTTTTGGAGAGTCTAAATATGTGTGTTTGCCCACCATTTTCTGCAAAAGCATCCATTAAGAAGAAGAATAGCTGTATTTTCCAAAAAAAATGTATGATCCAAAAAAAAATCCAAGATGGCGACCGCAAGCAAACGCCAGCAGCCGCTCCGGGAGAAGTGAGCTGGAAACCCTGAAAAAACCTTCCTTATACCCCCCAAATTTTACCTTGGGGCTGGAGAAGTATGTTGGAGTTGGGGTGAGCAGACTTCTCCGGACGGAGCGGGAACAGAGTTCGGCAGTTGGGGCCGTGGTGGAGTTGCAGCCCAGCGGTCTCGCGGCCAGTCGTTGGAGTCGCCGGCCTGGCGGAGCTAGTGTGACAAGCCGGGGCTTTTTTGGGCCTACCGGAGTTGCCGGAGCTTGCGGCCCGGTGGGGCTCGACGGAGCCGGGTGGAGGCTGCGGAGCCTGGTGGAGGCTACGGAGGCAGCGGAGCCTGGTAACGACCAGCGGAGCTGCCGGAGCTGCGGACCAGCGTGGCTGGACGGTTGACGGTTGGGGGAACCAGTGGCTTCAATTGTACCCTGGTAAGACCGAGTGGCTGTGGATTGATGGCTTAGTGTCTTCTGGGAAATTATCATCTTTGGTTCTCGATGGGGTAGCACTACCCCGTTCGGAACCGGTGCATAATCTGGGGGTCCTTCTAGACTCATGACTCCTGCTCGAAGAGCGGGTGGCAGTCGTGGCTAGGAGGGCTTTCGCACAACTTCGGTTAGTGCGCCAGTTACGGCCATTCCTGGATTGCGACGCCCTCCGTACAGTCACTCATGCTCTCGTCATCTCCCATGTAGATTATTGCAATGCGCTCTACATGGGGCTACCCTTGAAGACTATCCGGAAGCTGCAGCTGGTGCAGAATGCGGCCGCGCGGGCAGTTTTGGGTGCGTCAAGATCCGCACAAGTAACACCGTTGCTCCGCGAGCTGCATTGGGTGCCGGTTTGCTTCCGGGTACAATTCAAGGTGTTGGTTATCAGCTTTAAAGCCCTACATGGCATGGGGCCAGAATACCTGAGGGACCGTCTTATCCCCATGTTATTGACCCGCCCCACCCGGTCATTCAGAGGGCCTGCTACGAACCCCATCAACTAAAGAGTGTCATCTGATGGGGTCTAGGAGGCGGGCCTTCTCTGTGACAGCGCCCACTCTATGGAACATCTTGCCCCCAGAGTTGAGACAGATCTCCTCCCTCCCGACCTTTAGGAAAGAGCTGAAGACCTGGTTCTGCCGCCTGGCATGGGAAGGAGGAAGGGATAGTTCCTCATGGGGGTGGCTAATCCCCTAATTTTATAACTGTCCTTCTTTTCATTATTCCATCACCATCTGGTTTTTTCAATATATATTTTATTGTATAATTGAGATTTTAGACCTTATTTTAACTTATTTGTTGTGAACCGCCCAGAGTTCCCCATGGGGGGAGATGGGCAGTAATAGAAATTGAATAAATAAATAAATAAATAAATAAATTTTCAATAGTGGCACAGGACAATAAGAAAGCCCAGGTTTGTAGTACAAGCTTTTTCTATGAAGACAGTTCCATATATGATACGCATCCTGCCAAACTATTATTTATTTATTTACCCCATTCATTTTTGCATACATATATTTAGAGGTTGCTTGATTCTACAAGACAGTGGGAGGCTTACAATTTTAAAAGCAACCCCCCCACTAATAAAGAATATCTATTTATTTACTTATTTTATTATTTCTAACTTATATCACCGCCCATCTCCCCCCACAAGGGGATATCTATCATGTGTGTCCAGAAGAAGACACATTATTATTATTATTATTATTATTATTATTATTATTATTATTATTATATTTTTACCCACCTTATTTATATGTAACTCAAGGCAACGAACATACCTAATCATCTGGCTTATTTTTCCCACAAAAACAACCCTGAGAGGTGGGTTGGGCTGAGAGAGAGCGTGACTGGCCGAAAGTCATTCCCCACAACAACAATCCTGTGAGGTGGGCTCAACTGAGGGAGCATGACTGGCCCAAATGCACCGCTTCCCCAGAACAACAACTCTGTGAGGTGGGTTGGGCTGAGCGATAGACCCACTGGCCCCACAACAACCCTGTAAGGAGGGATGGGGTGAGAGAGAGTGGACCCAAAGGACCCATTCCCAACAACAAGCCTGTGAGGTTTGTTGGGCTGAGATAGAGAGTGACTGGTCCCAAGACACCCATTCCCCACAACAACAACCCTGTGAGGTGGGATCAGCTGAGAGAGAAAGTGACTGGGCCACAGTCACCCATTCCCCACAACAACCACCCTGCAAGGTGGGTTAGGCTGAGAGAGAGAATGACCAGCCCAAATGCACCCCTTCCCCAGAACAACAACCCTGTGAGGTGGGTTGGGCTGAGATAGAGAGTGACCGGACCCAAGGTACCCATTGCCCACAACAACAACCCTGTGAGGTGGCTTCAGCTGAGAGAGAGAGAAAACTGGCCCCAGGGCACCCATTCCCCAAAACAAAATCCCTGTGATGCGTGTTGGGCTGCGAGAGAGAGTAACTCACCCATAGTCACCCATTGTCCACAACAAGAACAACAACTCCCATCCCCACCTGTTTGCTGGTTGGACTGAGAGAGAGAGAGCGAAAGGCACCCAGCTGGCTTTCATGCCTAAGGCAGGCCTAGAACTCAAAGTCTTCTGGTTTCTAGGCCACCAGCAAAACCACTACACCAAACTGGTTCTCTTTGTTAACAAATGTTCGGGAATTTCATCAGAGTGCAAATGGGAGATTGGAAAAATTTATTTGATCAGGTTGGCAAATACAGTTTTGCTTACCGTCTCTGCAAGAATATTCCTATACTGATCACATTTTGCTTGTAGTGTGTGCAATCCCTCATTTGCTTCTTCTAATGAAATTGTCAGGTCCTAAAAAAAGTTGAATAATACATCATCAAAAAAATTAATGTAAAGAAAGTTAGGAAATCAATTAATTTAAGATTTATGTATAACAACATTTTCCCCTCTGGTTGCAAAAATGATATATAAGTAAATATTTACTTATTAAATTTACAGTGCCTTTTGTTGATAAGTTGACAGTCTTCTGCCTTCTAAAAATAGATACTGTCTTTTCAGTTATGTTGTTCTATCTAGAAAGATTACTGGTGTTTTCTTCTCAGTGATAATTAATTTTTGTTGTTTAAATATTATTTCTACTTTGTCTGTATCTTCAGTGTCTATAAACTGAAGAATATGTAGAAACTTTGTAGATAGTTTGGGGCACTGTTCCTACTGAAATTTTGGCTGTTATGCAGCTGAAATACAACTAGAATATCCATAGTTGCTGTTCTATCTTCATGCTAGGTGAAGGAGTACTGTGGAATTTCTGCCTGTTCTGTAAGAATCCTGGCCCTCTATAGCTGAGTGGAAGCTCATCAGAGGGAGATCCAACCTGGAAACAATGAGAAATTTCCTGACAGTGAGAACTATTAAGCAGTGGAACAGCTTGCCTCCCAGAGTTGTGGGTGCTCCATCACTGGAGGTTTTCAAGAAAAGATTAGGCAACCATTTGTCCGAGATGGTATGAAGACTCCTGCCTTGGGCAGGGGGGTGGACTAGAAGACCTCCAAGGTCCCTTCCAACCCTATGATTCTATGTTTCTATGATTCTATGACAAAGGGTTTGGAGGGTGCCACAATCCATTTCTCATACTTTATCCACACAGTCACTCCTTTTTCAAAAGGCAAAGATAAATAAAATAAAATAAAATAAAATAAATACATGCATCAAACAACAATTCTGGAGGTTAAAAAAGCATTATCCCTTTGGGGGAGATGGCGCGGTGATAAAAGTCGAAATATAAATAAAATAAATAAATTTTATGAATAATTTGTATTAATTATGAGTAGATAATGATTATGATCTTACAATATTAATATATTTTCTAAAAGCATCTACACATGCTTTCAATTGTTGATTTGGTGATATTATATATTATCTGTACTATAGCTGTGTAACTCAGGGTGAAGCTCAAACCTGAGACAGATTTTTACATACTCAAGGTGGGATCTATAGCTCTCTCATACACACACTACTTTAATGATCAAACAGAAAGATACAGATTAATGCTGTGAGTATAATTTTAGGAACTTTTCAAAGAAATTTTCAGAAAGAAGATATGAATTAGATATGTCTAAGATACCTTACTATTAGTAAAAATAAATTCTTGGGAATATAGATAGGAACAGATATATGCATATTCAAAGCTTTCTAGTTTTGCTGAGCATACATGAAAAGGCAAATATGAATGCCAATGAATATGAATATGCATTGCTTCTAAATCATGCAGTGCTCATTCAGAGCTAAACCTGGCCCTTACTCTTTTTCAGAAAGAACTTAAGGCATATAAGCTGATTGCACTAAGCAAAAACCAAATAAACCACTTATGGCTTATTGTGTGAATCCATCCATTGTTATATGTAAACATAAATGTTGTTGTCAATGGATCAGCATCCAATCCCTTGCTTAATGCAAGAATCCATTTTAAAGTATCTCTAATAGATGGTTGTCTAGTGATTAAGAGCTCACCACTTCCCTAGCCAACTGGTTCTACTCTTCAACTGTTCTTAATGTTAGATTTTTCCTCATATCTGCCTTCCTGAGTAAAATGGAGTCATATTAGTCAGTATTCTACAATTTGCCATTTCCTAACCATTTTGTGGTTCAGATCCAGGAACAATACAGAAGAAGACTATACATTTTCCCCCCTGAGGACCTATCAGATAGCTGAAGAGTGCTATCATGTTTCCCTTCAATCTTTTCCTCTTGTGGCTAAACTCACTTAGCCCCCTTAATCTTTCTATATTGGATCTTCAGCCCCAAGATATTCTTGGGTTGTTCTCTTGGAAGATGCTAGTTAACATAATAGTTAGACAGGATCTTATCAGCACAGAATAAATAGAAATATATCCCATGATTTAGAAATTATACATTTACAAATTAAAATTCCGTTTATCATTTTATAGCCAGGGACTAAACTTTTTTTCCTAACTTTTGGAGGGCAGCCAAGAATCCCAGTGGGAGCATAAGGTCACCAATGGGTTTTTTTTTTGCCGTTCAATTGTGCCTGATCCTCGGTGACTCCCTGCAGTTTTATTGGCAAGATTTCAGAAGTGGTTTGCCATTGCCTCCTTCCTAGGGCTGAGAGAAAGTGACTGGCCCAAAGTCACCCAGCTGGCTTTCATGCCTAAGGCAGGACTAGAACTCACAGTAACCTGGTTTCTAGCCCGTTGCGTTAACCACTAGACCAAGCTGGCTGTAGTCTCACACATCTCATGAAAGGGCATATATATGATATTGGACCACAATTTGAAGTATGTGACTGGATCACCCAGAAGTGAATTCCAATAGGCAATAACCTTAGAGCTGGCCAAGGCTTCCAGACTATTATTAATGCACATCATCTTTGTTGTGAACCGCCCAGGGTCCCTCCTTGTGGGGGAGATGGGCGGGATATAAATGTAATAAATAAATAAATATTTTTTTTTTATTTAAACAGTAATTCCTACTCAAAATATCAAGGGAAAGTGGCTGGAAGAAAATAAAACTGATATTTAAAATCACCGGGTTTCAATAACCAGGTCAATTAGTTAAATTTGGTATTTACTCACATTGTTTTCAATTTTCAGCTGTTCAACTGTATGCTTTAGCTTTGAAGCTTCATCCTCCAATGTGGAGGCCTGGGTGGACGATTCCTGTAACCTGAAACAAAAAGAGACTTTCACCCACTATTTTTACATAACTATATTTTGGGATGAGTCATGTTATTTAGAATTCTCAGGTCTTTGCTAAGGACATTCAGGAGCACGTATCCATTTTGAATTGCTTACTCACTGTCAACATTTATCCACCTAGACTTCTCCCTATAGTTACTGCTGTAACAAAATTTGAAAATAACTACTTCAACTTATTTAACCACTGTGGCCTGGAAACTGGAAAAGTTTGGTATATATACTATATCAAAGAAGGGAGATGTAAAACATTGCACTAATTTCTCATATAAGCAAAGTTTTACTTAAGATCCTACCAAGAAGAATAAACCCATGCCAAATGAACAGGACAGTTTCTTTTCTGAAACTGTGAGTGAGACAAGATAAAATAGACAATATAAGATGGATAATGGAGAGATAATGTTCATTCACCTGATTATTCTTATGAGGAATCTTTACAATGAGCAAGAAACTACTGTGAGAGCTAAATTTGGAGAAACAGTGGTTCAGAATAGGGAAAGAAGACAAAAATGCATCTTGTCACCCTATCCGTTTAACTCATACAGTGAATATATTGTAAGACCAGAAGGACTGGAAGTGATGACAGCTGGAATCAACACTGAAGGTCAAAACATTTGAGATATTTATTTATTTATTTATTATTCAAATTTATCACCACCCATCTCTACAACAGTAGACTCTGGGCGGTGCCAGTCTCACCTCTGGGGGCAAGATATTCCACAGGGCGGGTGCTACTGCAGAGAAGGCACGCCTCCTGGACCCCGCTAGATGGAATTCTTTTATTGATGGGATCCGAAGCATGCCCTCCCTGTATGATCGGGTAGGGCGGGTGGATGTGGTCGGGATAAGACGGTCCCTCAGGTACCCTGGTCCCATGCCATGTAGGGCTTTAAAGGTGATAACCAACACCTTGAATTGGACCTGGAAGCAAACTGGTACCCAATGCGGCTCACGGAGTGGCTGATATGCTGATCTTATAGCACCCAGAACTACCCGTGCAACCGCATTCTGGACCAGCTGAAGCTTCCGGATACTCTTCAAGGGTAGCCCCATGTAGAGCGCGTTGCAGTAATCTATATGGGAGATGACAAGGGCATGAGTGACTGTTCGGAGGGCCTCCTGATCCAGGAAGGGGCGCAACTGGTGCACAACCGAAGCTGTTTAAAGGCCCTCCTGGCCACGACTGCCACCTGCTCCTCAAGCAGGAGTCGTGAGTCCAGGAGGACCCCCAAGTTTCGCACTGAATCTGAACGGGGCAGTGCCACCTCATCCAGAGTTAAGGATGACAACTTCCTGGAAATCGAGAGGCCATCAATCCACAGCCACTCCGTCTTACCAGGGTTCAGCTGAAGCGTGTTGTTCCCCATCCATCCCGGGTGAGGTAAGTGATGCAGTGTCCACCCTGTCCCAGTGCCTGGGGGCTGTGAGGGCCTGGATGGGGAACAACAGGCTTCAATTGAACCCTGGTAAGACCGAGTGGCTGTGGATTGATGGCTTAGCGTCTTCTGGGAAATTATCATCTTTGGTTCTCGATGGGGTAGCACTGCCCCGTTCGGAACCGGTGCGTAATCTGGGGGTCCTTCTAGACTCACTCCTGCTCGAAGAGCAGGTGGCAGTCGTGGCTAGGAGGGCTTTCGCACAACTTCGGTTAGTGCGCCAGTTACGCCCATTCCTGGATCGCGATGCCCTCCGTACAGTCACTCATGCTCTCGTCATCTCCCATGTAGATTATTGCAATGCGCTCTACATGGGGCTACCCTTGAAGACTATCCGGAAGCTGCAGCTGGTGCAGAATGCGGCCGCGCGGGCAGTTTTGGGTGCGTCAAGATCCGCACATGTAACACCGTTGCTCCGCGAGCTGCATTGGGTGCCAGTTTGCTTCCGGGTACAATTCAAGGTGTTGGTTATCAGCTTTAAAGCCCTACATGGCATGGGGCCAGAATACCTGAGGGACCGTCTTATCCCCATGTTATCGACCCGCCCCACCCGGTCATTCAGAGAGTGCCTGCTACGAACCCCATCAATTAAAGAGTGTCATCTGATGGGGTCTAGGAGGCGGGCCTTCTCTGTGACAGCGCCCACTCTATGGAACATCTTGCCCCCAGAGTTGAGACAGATCTCCTCCCTCCCGACCTTTAGGAAAGAGCTGAAGACCTGGTTCTGCCGCCTGGCATGGGAAGGAGGAGGGGATAGTTCCTCATGGGGGTGGCTAATCCCCTAATTTTATAACTGTCCTTCTTTTAACTATTCCATTACCATCTGGATTTTCAATTCAATTTATATTTATTGTATAATTGAGATTTTAAACCTTATTTTAACTTGTTTATTGTGAACCGCCCAGAGTTCCCCATGGGGGGAGATGGGCGGTTATAGAAAATAAATAAATAAATAAATAAATAAATAAATAAATAAATAAATCCAGGCCCCTACAGCCCCCAGACACTGAGATAGCTGTCAACTAGTTCTGAAGATATGCAGATAACAACACTTCACTAGCCAAAAATAAGATTTAGGAAGGAAGGCAATAACAAATTTAGACAAAATCCCAAAAGACAGTAACATTTCAATGAGAACAAAAATCAGAATAGTTAAAACAATGATCCTCCCATTGGTAATGTATGGCTGTGAAAGCTGCACACTAAGAAAGAGAGTGAAAAAAAGATAGATTCCTATGAATTATGGATTTGGAAACAGTTATTAAGAGTATTATGGATAATAAGAACTGACATATCAGTTTTGGATTAAATAAAGACTAACTGCTCCTTTGAAGCAATGATCAATGAGCAGATATTTTGACATATTTGGGGCATGTGATGTGAACACCTGATGGATAAGATAAAGTAATTATGCTTGTGTATCAAATAGAGGAAATTCCACTCAGACACTGCAAGTGTTAAAGGACAACCTGAGCTGTCAACCCAGGTAAAGGGGCAGTAATATTCAAAGGTCATATAAATCAAATTCTGAAGAACCAATCAGGGGCAGGGATATTTCCCTCTCAGTTGAGCTTTTAAAAGAGGAGGGGGCTGACTTCATTTTATCTTTTTTCTATGTTCTCATAAGAGCTTCTCCCTAGAGCAGAGCTTTCCAAACTTTTCATGTTGGTGACACACTGTTTAGACATGCATCATTTCGCGACACACTCTTACAGCAGGGCACAAGGCAGGCACTAGGACCTGTGTGGAATCCTGGCAGGGCAGGTTTGGAGGCAGCAGGGCACAAGGCAGGCACTAGGACCTGCGCGGAATCCTGGCAGGGCTCGCCGCGACACACCCAGACACTGCAGCCGACACACTAACGTGTCGCGACACACAGTTTGGAAAGCTCTGCCCTAGAGATTGCTGAAAACCAGGTAAGAAAAGAAGCCCCAACCCAAAGAAATCTGGATTGCAGACTTGGGAGCTAGTGACTAATGGAGCCAGATGTGGTATAGATTCAATTTTAATTTATGGACTGTAATCTAAGCTGTAGAGAGCCGCTTTGGTGTAGTGGTTAAGGCTAGAAATTGGAAGTCTGTGAGATCCTGGGCTGAGTAAGATTCTGACAAAGATCAACCTCCTCCTCAAAAGCAGTAATTCATCTCTCTCCTTTTTTTTCTTTCAGCTTTCTCCAAGTTCTTGGATTTGTCATATATACTAAATATTGTATATTGATTCAGTAATGCTCAGTTTGACAAAATGGGTCAGCCTTTAGCACATATCTTCCTCTGGTCAAGTTACAGAAGAAAGGAGGGTGCTTCACTTTCCTCCTCCTAATTAAATCAGTGACAAAAGTGGTTTCTCCTGGAATAAAGTAGCAGTTGGTAGCATTACTAACTTGGCTGTTCCCAGGAATTGTGGAGAGGGTGCAGTAAGATTGTGACTGGAGAGTTTACAGACGCCTTCACAGGAGCCCATGGGCCCAATCCACCACATGCCCTATGCACACATGTTACTACTGGGATGGATTAGACAACTGTGGGGGAGGGCAGCAATTTGAATACTAAATACAAGCCTGAATGTATAAGTGTGGGGGAAATGCTCAGGAAGTTTTTGAAGTATGCATTTACACTCCAAAGAGAAGGCAAAGTTACCAATACTAATCCTTCAAAGGAGGACACCCAAGAAGTCAGAATGTTGACCCCAAAAGAAAATGCCAGTGAGGTCCAGCTGCTTACTGCTCCATGTGGAGACATGAAAGTGGGATGCAGCCCACCAATGGGCATATTGAATTGTGAAAGCTAGAATTAAAGAAAAATTAGAGGCAGAAATAAAGCTGGAAGAGAAAAGAATGATACATTCAGCAGGGATGACATGGATAGCAAATTCAAGAAAAGTATTGAATCCAAATAAACACTATTTTGAAGCTTGAATTAGATTGTTGTTGTTGTTCAGTCGTTTAGTCATATCCGACTCAGGCAGGAAGGTAAACATCAAATATATGTTGCAAATCATAGTGATGTTTCTTTCATTGTCCATGTTGCTTGGAGCCTTCCCTACCAATTCCTCTGGCCAAGCTTCTATGCAAATTGTCTGTGTTGCTTGCTGTGGGAGCTCCCAACTTCTATGTCAGCAAGTGCAATCAGACACAATGGGCAATCTATCAGGAAACTATAAGCAGCAGTTAGTAGTCAGTCATCACCATCAGCAAACAGTCAGGAGTCCCCCCCCACCTTCCTCTCCTTTTTGTTTTCCTCTCCCTTGCTTCTTTCAACTCTCCTGCCAAATTGTTAATTCTCCCTCTTCTCTCAAATCAATGATTTCCACTTTTGCAGCAAAAAGAAAAACCAAATCTGTCACCTTGAAGTTTAACAAATTTCTTTCCTCATAAACTGTAAATAAACCACAAGTGCTTATGCAGGATATGTTAGATCCTAGATGTCACAGGAGTCTGTCATTTTTGATCTGAGGATCTATGCCACCTAACAGTACTGTAGGCATTTGGCAGGCTTTTTCTATTTCTAGTCTTTCACAGAGCCACACTAAAACAAGAGAACAGAGCATATCTGATGGCAGTTCTCTTATATTATTCTATGGTTGAAGAATCAGTGACAAATAAATCTAGCCTTTGATGTTAATTAATGGAAGGAAGGTTGCTACTTGAATCTCCTTTGCCAGAAATGTACTGTATATGCTTTAGGGCAGATCTTTCCAAACTGTGTGTTGCAACACATTTGTGTGTCGGCTGCGGTGTCTGGGTGTGTCATGTTTGCTGCTGCCTGAGCCCTGCCAGGATTCCACGCAGGTCCTAGTGCCTGCCTTGTGCCCTGCTGTAAGTGTGTCGCGAAATGATGCATGTCTAAAAAGTGTGTCACCAACATGAAAAGTTTGGAAAGCTCTGCTTTAGGGATATACAGTAGCTGAGAGGGCAGTGATGTGGAGAGGACTGAAGCCATACAAACTAAAACCCTGCATCCCAGAAAGAACAGAGTACATTCAATACCCTTAATATATTTCAAAACAAACTGCAAGAAGTTAGATAACTGTAAAATACCAAAAGAAATATTTCTAGCCTTAGCTTATACTGTATAAACCATTTGGACCCTTCTATGAAATGAAGAGCCAGTTTGGTGTAGTGGCTAAGGCACCAAGCTAGAAACTGGGAGACTGGGAGTACTAGTCCCACTTGGATCTGAAGCCAGCTGGGTGACCTTGAGCCAGTCACTCTCTCTCAGCATTAGGAAGGCGGCAATGGCAAGCCACTTCTGAAATCTCACCAAGAAAACTGCAGGGACTTGTCCAGGCAGCCACCAGGAGTCAACACTGACTTGAAGGCACCAACATAAGTAAGTAAGTAAGTAAGTAAGTAAGTAAATAAGTAAATAAGTAAATAAGTAAATAAGTAAATAAGTAAATAAGTAAATAAGTAAATAATAAAATGTTAACTTTATAGCATTTCTTCCTTTTATATATGTATGTACTATATACAGTTACTTATATATGTATTAATGTATTTTAAAAAATTCTTTGACTTGGTCTTAGACCCTAAATAAATTTTTTAAAAAGGCAAATACATATATTAATTTGATCGAATGTCCAACTATATAACTAGCAGTATTGTATTTCCTCAATTCATTAGGTAAGTATGGTCTTATGCCAATTGTCAGACATTTATGCAAATAAACCCTTGCCTGTCTATCTAATAAACAGTGTTCACTAGTAAAGAGTGAAAAGGCAGTTGAGGTACAGTGAACTCTCCCTCTTAGTCCTAACTTTCAGCTCTTTTGTTGTTGTTGTTCAGTCGTTTAGTCGTGTCTGACTCTTGGTGACCCCGTGGACCATAGCACGCCAGGCCTTTCTGTCCTCCACTGTCTCTTGGAGTTTACTCAAATTCATGTTCATTACATCGGTGATGCTATCTAACCATCTCATCCTCTGCCGTCCCCTTCTCCTTTTGCCTTCAGTCTTTCCCAGCATTAAGGGTCTTTTCCAGTGAGTCCTCTCTTCGCATTAGGTGGCCAAAGTATTTGAGCTTCAGCTTCAGCATCTGTCCTTCCAATGAGCAGTCAGGGTTGATTTCCTTTAGGATTGACTGGTTTGACCTCCCTGCACTCCAATACTTTTGCTTAAATATTGACAAATTAACATTCTCTGAGGAATGCTTCTGGTTTGAAAGTGCTAGGAAAGGTTTTGTTCCTGCATTATTGATTGGTCAGTTGGCCTCAGGGTCATATCAAATATTCAGGGGGAGGGGGTGTTTCTCCAGGTTTACACAGGACTGATCAGCAGGTTTCCCCCAGTGTGAGTATGGGTTCCAATAGACAGACAGACACACACAGAGTTGGATTCAACAAAAATGACTCCTGGCATTCCCCACTTGCAGCCCATCTGGAAACTTAATATCCACCATACATCATTGTTCACTGCTGATGGCACAAGCAGTCTAAAACAGTTGCTGTTTCTCAAATTTATATTCTCCTCCATATTCTTCTCAGACGCGAGGCTGGGGAACCCTGCTGGTAGCAGACATTCTGCTGATGTATTTGATCTCTTGCTCATCTGAGATTAATATCACTATCAATATTCACCAAGAAGCAGCAATATGAGCTGGTTTATCTAAACCAGAGCTTTCCAAACTGTGTGTCGCGACACAAAAGTGTGTCGCCACACACAGTCTGGTGTGTCGCCACACAACCCGGAAGCGCTGATCACCATCAGCGCTTCCGGGTGTTCCCACGGCGACACACCAACTGCAGCGTGCAAAACCCGAAAGCGCAGCAGCACTTCTTCTGGGTTTTTGCGCGCTGCCGCACTTCCGGGTTTTCCCGTGGCGACACACCAACGCTGGTTGGTGTGTCGCTGTGGGAAAAACTTTGGAAATCCCTGATATAAACACTGGGAAAAAGTAGGGAAACAGGTTTTTCCCCATTTTCCCTGAGGCTTTTTATTTTATTTTTTAAAGATTGGAACAATGGATTATGAAATATTTCCTAACATTTTGTCTTTAAATGATTTATAGAAGAGTGACAATATAACAGAAAGTATCCTATGCTTGGAAATATACCAGTTCAAGAAGTAAACTAACTTGGGAAACAGTAGAGAAAGTTGCTTCAGTGCAGGTAAATCTTCAGTTTGCAGAAATCCATGAAAAAGTTAAAAATAAAGGATCAGAAGTATAAACTAATAATAACAGTACTTCAAATACAGATACTTCAGATACAGATACTGATATTTCATAGGGTAAAATATTATATTCTGAGCCTTGTTTCCTTATCACTTTTTCCTGAAAATTAGTTCAAAATATATAACTTTTAAAATATTATCACATTTAATATCTCTAAAGGATGCTAAAAATAAATATTACATATTTTCCATTACCCCCGGTGTCCAATTTTTCTACACCCTCCTGCCCCTGAGAAAATGAAGTTGCTTCACAGTAAGATGCCTGGATTTACCCAATTTTATTTTCCATTCTCATCTTGCCCTGTTTCACTTCCAATATCAGGAAACTTTAGAATCTGCCACTAGCTTTACTGAACAAACTGGTTGTACATATTTTTGAATTATAACAATGATATTAGCTATAGGACATTTGGCCACCAAACTCTGCCAGTTTAAACTTATCCCTTGTTAGTTTCAGATTCTGAAAGATCATTTATTGGTCAAAATAATGCTGTAGCATGGTACTTCTATACATAGCTTATCTGTTTGTTAGTTTTGTTTTGCTTTTTATTGACCACACGTTAAAACTCAGATTAAAATTAGTACAATGGGTAATGAAGGGGAGTTACTGGGAAGCAGCCATGATACCGGAAACACAATCAAAGCTTATCTTCTCCAGAATATTTTTAGGCTTACTACTCTCTTTCTGGTTCCAAATGAATTCCAGACTTCGACTCTTCCAAACATATATGCTTATCCTAGACTTCAGCAGTTTTTCTGTAAGCTCACCTAACATCATGGCCAGAAGCAGTTATTATGTTGGCATGTGAGTTCTGAAGATGGTACTGTACTAGCAGGACACAGATTAACCTCTGCCCTAATCCACTATTTTATGTGAAACTGATTCCATGACAGACAAACTTTCCAGCAGAAACATCAAATCCAGTGGTCCCGTCAAGGAGATCCATATATTCATCCAGAGCTTGCCAGAAAGTCTGCAAGTGACAGGTTTTCAACAGCTCATACTTAGCAAGTCAAATAGACCAATCTCTTCTCTTGATGAACCTTGTCAACTGTTCCTCATGCAGATGTAGAGTGGTGAAAGACTGCTTGAGAGGATCTAAACTGGGCATATCTGAGTTATGTCAGCTGGCAAGGGAATTCCATTCACTACACCCATCTTTTATATGACTTTTTTCAGATCTTTGAAGACAGCTATCACATCTTCCTGCAGTCTTGTATGTATATCTTTATTACAGTCATAGACCAGCATAAGGAGGGTGGGGACAGTCAATTAAAAAGCATAGAAGATACATCAGAATTAAAAAAAAATATGAAAAGCTAGAAGATATTAAAACAGAAAGTATATATAAAGATCTTTAAGAATCTAAAAGAAGGGGTAAGAGCATAAAATTGGTGTAGGGGAGCATAACAAGTTAGTATGTGGAAGTCTATATCAAAGTACAGAGCACTCTAATATGGCAAACTAGGGGAGCTTCCAGGTGAGTCATGGCTGACTGAAGACATCTCTGCAAACAGCGGAGACGATGACCGCAGTGAAGAACGAGGGACTGGCAAGTAGACCGGTCCTTCGGAACCTCTGTGGAGAAGGAGAGGATGGGAGGCTACCCACAACCACTGTGAACGGCAGCTCCTCAGGAGGGGATTGTAGAACAGCGGTCCCCCATGGGATTGAACACCAGGAGACGAGGGAAACGCCGTCGCAGTGGAGCTTTAAAAGAGACACTAAGCCAGCTGCACCCACTTTCTAATCACTTTCTTTCTGAAATGATTTATTTAACTAACTCATGGATATTTTTTTTCCCTTACCCCCCGCACATTTGTGCAGTCGTGTCCGACTCTAGGGGCCGGTGCTCATCTCCATTTGTTAGCCAAAGAGCCAGCGTTGTCCAAAGACGCTTCCACGGTCATGTGGCCGCATGACACGCGCGGAACGCTGTTACCTACCCACCGAAGTGGTACCTATTCATCTACTTTGCATTTGCATGCTTTCGAATTGCTAGGTTGGCAAGAGCTGGAGCTAGTGCGGGAGCTCACTCTGCACGCAGGGCTAGGGATTCGAACCTCCGAACTTAGAGACCTTCAAAATGCCAAGTTTGACACCTGCTGAGTTTTATCTTCTTTCCTTGATACAAGGAATTTTAAATAGAGGCTTAAGAGTTTAAAAACAATATATAATTGGCAAAAAGCAAAAAAAAATTCAGGTTCAACAGACTAGGAGACCAGAGGAATTTGGAACGTTTGTACGTTTGCCGGAAGATTTGAAAAACAAGTATATAATTAAGTAATACACCTGTGGGAAACAACTGAAACGGGACCATATTAGGAACTGAGATTCTTTGAATGTTGCAAATGGACACTAGAGGGGACTAAAGGACCAGGCAGAAAGACACACAAAAAAGGAAAGTGTGTGAAAACCCAAGTTTAAACTTGGGTTTTAAAATGGCCAACCCTGGTATAACTTTTGAGTTACTTAAAGTGTTCTTTGAAAAATGGACTGAGATATTAATAATTAATATCTTAGAAAGCATGGTTAAACCTCTAGAAGATGTTCAGGGAGATTTTAAAAAGCAACTTATACCTGACACATAATAGAACTTCTAAGTATGGAATATAATAAAACTGAAAAGATTACTAAAATGGAAAGACAAAAGACAAATCAAGAAAAGGACATGGATAAGGAGCAGTTGAGACAAGAAATCCTGGATGGTGCCTCCTTACTGGATTTACAAAGTATCTTGGAAAAGGATCTGAAGAATCTTTTGGAATGCCAAAGACTGATGAAAGATCAAATCCTGCGACACCTTTGGAACTAATTAAAGGCCAAGATTGTGAAGTGCAAAAGGAAGGAGTATAGAGTTGAACTATTTGATCAGGGATAAATTATATGATGGTTGTTGTGGGTTTTACGGGCTGTGTGGCCGTGTTCTGGCAGTTTTGGTTCCTAACGTTTCGCCAGTCGCTGTGGCTGGCATCTTCAGAGGACAGGAGCACAGGTAGAAGATTCTCTCTGTGCCCAAGTGGAGAGTGTGTGTTCCTGCTGGTGTTTATAGCTGCTGAGAGGGTGTGTGTCTTCTGTGGGTCATTTACAAGAGATTAGGAGAGGGTTTATTGTGGTGATTAGGGGTGTGTGGTGCTGTTGTGTGTGGGATTAGCACATCTATTGTGTGAGTTGTTTGTATATTTCTGTGGTTGAGTAGAGTTCATTGACCTTTTGCAAGCTGTGTTTTTCAGGACTGGCAGCCAGGTTTTGCTGATCTTTAAGCTTTCTTCTTTTTTATTGAAACTGTGTTGGTGTTTATGTATTTCAATGGCTTCCCTGTATAGTCTAACATAATGGCTGTTGGTGTTGTCCAGTATTTCTGTGTTTTCAAATAAGATTTGGTGACCAGTTTGTTTGAGAGCATGTTCAGCTATTGCAGATTTTTCAGGTTGCTGTAGTCTGCAGTGTCTTTCATGTTCTTTTATCCTGGTGTGGATGCTGCGTTTTGTGGTCCCAATGTATACTTGTCCACAGCTGCAGGGTATGCGGTAAACTCCTGCAGTTCTGAGTGGGTCCCTTTTGTCTTTTGCTGATTTTAACATTTGTTGTATTTTTCTGGTGGGTTTGAAGACTGTTCGGAGGTTATGTTTTTTCATTAGTTTTTCCATGCGGTCAGTGACTCCTTTAATGTAGGGCAGAAATATTTTGCTTGTGGAGGGCTGTTTTTCTTCGGTTGAGTGCTGTTTTTTCGGTTTGATAGCTCTCCTGATTTCATTCTTCGAGTAGCCATTCGCCTGGAGGGACCAATCCAAATGGTTGAGTTCAGAATTGAGAAATTGAGCTTCACAGTTCTGATTTGCGCGATCCACTAGTGTTTTGATGATGCCTCTTTTTTGTCATGGGTGGTGATTGGAATTTTTGTGTAGATACCTGTCTGTGTGGGTGGGTTTTCTGTAGATTTTGTGTCCTAATTGCAGGTCCGGTTTACTGCCAGAACACGGCCACACAGCCCGGAAAACCCACAACCACCATCGGATTCCAGCCGTGAAAGCCTTCGACTATAGATAAATTATATGTTTGATATTTCTGGTAGCTTCTAATGGAATTTTTGCTGAGCCAGGACTGAAAAGATAAAGATTTTTGGATTGCGTATAAATATGAGGTCATGGGAAGAAGAGTTTTTTGTTTGTAGTTTTAAAAGAGGATGAAGAGTTATTATGTTAGCTTGTACTTGGTGTGATGAAGGTTGGAAAGCTTCTTTATTATTGTCTTTGTTTCTTTTTCCTTTTTCTTTTATTCTCTCTTCTTTTTTCTTTCTTTCTCTTGCATTTTTTCAACTTCTTTCTTTAATCTTTTAGTTCAGTTTGTATTTGTTTTTATTATATCTACTAAAACTTTAATGAAATTATTAGCAAAAAATGCAAACTAGGTGCTCATTAAGTCTAGTTTATGGCACAGGTCATCTTCTGACGAAGTTTGAGTGCTGCTGTGCAGAACCTGGCAACATTTTTATTATTATTATTATTATTATTATTATTATTAATTATTATTATTATTATTATTTTATATTTTATTTTATATTTTGTATTATTTTATTTTATTTTATTTCACCTTTATTATTTTTATAAATAACTCAAGGTGGCGAACATACCTAATACTCCTTCCTCCTCCTATTTTCCCCACAACAGCAACCCTGTGAGGTGAGTTGGGCTGAGAGAGAGTGACTGGCCCAAGGGTCACCCAGCCAGCTTTCATGCCTAAGGCAGGACTAGAACTCACAGACTCCTAGTTTCTAGCCCAGCACCATAACCACTAGACCAAACTGGTTCTATGTTTGTTGTATGTTTTAGCAGGGTTGGTATCTGACAGCAGCAAGGAGGTGCAGAATTGTCCTGAGTGCCCTGGGTATTTATGCAGTAATGGTGAGATGAGGCTTGTACAAACATCTCTGTAGTACAGGCACTGGAGAAGCATGTGTTGTTTCTGAGTGTCCAGAATCACAGGGGCATTGTCTCTCTGGGTAAGGAATCTACCTGCCTTCAAGGAGAGCTGAGGGAGGGCATGTTTAGGGACTTCAAGTTTAGTTAGGTATGCCATAGGGGAGGCAGAGCACCTGTTGGATTCATTGGCAATAATGGTTGGGGTCCTGGCTAGATCCAATTGGCACTCTGAGTCTGCTACACACTGTTTAATGGGTGCTTTGGCCTGGTCATATCCCATGCTGAGTAGAACACCTGGAGAGAAGCCCAGGGATGAGATTTTAGTTGCCACTGCCTGTTTCCATGTGGACTGAAAGTCATCCCTCATAGTTAACGGAGCAAGGCCAAGGGGAAAAAGGGATACTCTGAGCCAATAGGTGAGTATGGTCACCCACACTCTATCCTCCACTTTCATGAAGCCTGGCTCTAGTTGCAGGGTAGCATTAGAGACACAATTTGGGACTTGAAGGGCTGATCTTAGAAATTTGGATTGTACAAGTTCTAATGGTACAAGGGGAAGGGGCCTAGCTGGGCACCATAAAGAAGTTGTGTTGTTGGCTTGGTTTCGAATAGCTTGAATGCTGCAGGTATATAGTGGCCACCTCTTGTCTTAACAAATTTAAGGATGGCAATGAGTTCCTCTGTGCATTTTCAGCAATGTAGTCCCTGTGGGCTTTCCTACTGCCAGCAGAATGAAGGACTGCCCCCAGTCTTTTTTTTCTCCTGGTGAAAAATACCCAGTGCCCAAAAACCCAATAGTAGGTTTTCCCTTCTACACCCCTTATCATCTTGACTGTACTCCAGTGGACACATTCCAGTTTGTTAGTGTCCTTCTTAAAATGTGAAGCCATGAACTGTATACAATATTTTAATGCAGTCTGGCCAAGCAGAAGAGCAAGGAATGATGACTTCTTGACACTAGTGTTGATGCAGTCTAGGTTTGCATTTGCTTTTTCTGCATTTCCATCATATTGTTGGCTCACATTCAGCTTGTGATCCACTAGGACACCCCATCCTATACCCATACTTGGTTTTTGCCTGTCCAAATGTAGGTATTTCCATTTGCCCCTATTAAATCATAACATATCTTTTTGTGAAGGCTATTGCCATGTTCCTTTATTTACAATTAGAGCAGATTGAAATACTGTAGAACCATGAGAATCAGAGGCTTGCAAAAAAGGCTTGTTTGTCTCCTTTAAGAAATGGATTAGATTGTAACATTTTGTATTGCTGCTTAATTGTGCCATGCTCATTGCATAGACACAGAAAATATAAAAAATATTATTTTCCCCCACTCTTTTGAAGAAAAAGACAATACATGCCTACATGCCTACCTCCAGTCTCCTAACATTTACCTTTTCTCAAAGAAAATGTCAGAATGTTAAAGCTCAAACGCAGGTAAAGAAAATTTGTTCTTGGTTATTCACCCTTCCTTCCAGTTCATATGACTTTTATTTATTGGAGTTATCAGTAAGCTCAGCTCCTAAAATGTCTCCCATTTTTCTGTAATTTAAATTGTTTATGATATTCAACATACTTCAACATACTGTAACCAATTTTGAACTCTCCTTTTTTTTCTCAAACCATGAGACTCCATCTATTATTTTCTTAGTTATTTAAAACAGTGTTCTTGTGGTCTTGTGGTTCTACGGTACATTCCAAGATAATGTAATCGCTTCTAGCCCAGGTTCTCATTACTTTCACCTCATTAAGCAGTTAGTCCAGAGCTTTCCAAACTGTGTGTCGCGACACACAGTCTGGTGTGTAGCCACACAACCCGGAAGCGCTGATCATCATCAGCGCTTCCGGGTTTTCCCGCGGCGACACACCAACTGCAGCGCGCAAAATGCAAAAGCGGCAGCAGCGCTTCTGGGTTTTTGCGCGCTGCCACAAGGACGGCACTTCCGGGTTTTCCTGCGGCGACACACCAACGCCAGTTGGTGTGTCGCCGTGGGAAAAACTTTGGAAAGCCCTGAGTTAGTCCATAGCAGCAAAGCCTAGATCTGGATAACTAGTCTTTTTGACTTATCATCCACCTTCTGAAAAATAATATTAAATCAAGGCAGGAATTTATTATTCTGTTCTTGGCAGAACTTGAATTTCAACAGATAATAGTGTAATTCAGATTTCCTATTACTACTATGCTTCTCCTCTATGAATCTTTGCTAATGTGATTTAGGAAGGCATCACCCAAGTCTTCCGCTGGCTTTTCAGTCTGTAGCAGATTCTTTGTTATTTTCCCTTCCTTTTGGTATGATGCAAGTAAACCTTCATGTACAAATGTATGGATTTGGTTTACAAAGGTACATTTAGTATGCACATATATAGTGTTACCCTTCCATTCCTTCCGTTTTATCTACTCATTATATATAAATTATATTCTTCAAAATTTCACATCACAAGGATTCAGCAATATTTATTAAACTGTATTTGCCTTCTTATAGTAAGAGTTCAAATTCATCCAGTTTATTTCTCCCTTTCCCATTCTCCACACACTGATATAAAGACACTACCATACTGCTGCAAATAAGTAATAAATATTTACTATAACCATACTGCAACATGGTTTTTGTTATTTTTGTTGAGGGTCTTAATTCACCGCCATTTAAAGTGTACCTCACCTTATCTATAAAATTTGGTGTGGGTAGCAAAGATTCAGGACATGCAAAGATTTGAGACAAGTATTTACAATGTCCTTGCGAAACTGCAGTTGTTTATCAATAGCAAAATTCAATATTTTAAAAGTCACCAGCCTTACCTTAACAGAAGGAGGCTCATTTCTGCTTTGTTTGCTTCCTAAAATAGGAAAAAAGCAAGAAAATTACATTATGTTCCAAAATATACCAAGTGACATACTGTAATAGGTAATATTATCACAGTGCCAGAATGATGATCATAAAATGTCCCACTGAATGAAAGGCAAAGTTATTAAAATGAGAGGCTCGCTAGAAAGACCACTTGAGGACTCTGACCTGTATATCTTTGTTTTTCTCCACTTCTCTCATTTGGCTTGCCTCCAGAAGGGCTTCAATTGATTTAATCCTTTCTTCAAGCTGGAGGTTTATGGAAGTCGCTTCTGATAATTTAAGGTGTAGATTATTACATTCTTCTACCCTTCTATTCTCCTCCATTTCAGAGCACAATAGTTTAGACTGAAGTTCTGTTAAAGAATGAAAAATGGTCAAAATGCTAGTAAAAACATGGATTTCAATATTCTCATAGTGCTGTTACAGTCATCAAATCCAATCTCCTGCTCAGTAAGAGTCCATATTAAAGCACCTTCAAGAGATGGCTGATCAACCTCTGCTTGGAATCTGTCCATGAAAAGAGAGGTGCACTTATGTGTACCTTTAAGCAAATATCACTTATATGCAATAACAATACTGTGCATATACCCTCTAATGTAAGATATAAAAAAAACTTCAGGCACGTGTATGCACATATAATACAAACATAAACATCAGCAAATGGATTTAAACCATAAACATATAGGTGGAGGCACTATTAGTATTCTATAGTATCTGTGTTTTTTCTCTTTCTGCATTTGGCAGGATTTAATATATTTTCTTTAATGCTCCATAAAAAATAGAATTAGAATCAAATTAGAAATAATGGCAGCTACATTTGTGTGTGTGTGTGTGTGTGTGTGTGTGTGTGTGGAAAGAGAGAGAGAGTGTGTGTGTATCTGTATGTAAATGAGGTAGAGTCTAATATCAATAGGAGAAGCAGGCGAGAAAATCTGTCCCTGCCCACCCAGGTATCTGGTAGAACCTATAATAACCTATAACCTATAACATTAGTGTTATGTCATTGTGATCTATCCACCAATGAAGACCTTGTAGGGATGCTCTCCTGAGATGCATATTTGCCAGATCTGCTCAAAATATAAGCACAACAGAAGTGGAACTCCCTCCCAGTTCAGTTATGCTTGGTGCTCAGCCTTCTGAGTTTTAGGTAACATTTTAAGATGTATCTGTCCATTCAGGCTTTTATTAATTTTCTGCTATTGTATCTTTGTTTTCTTCATAATGTTCTGTACTCTGGTGTTCTAGCTATTTCATGATTTTAAGTATATGGAATTGTTTTTAACAATGGAAAGTTCTTACTTTTAAGTGGGTTCAATATTGCATAAACAAATTAATAATATAGTTGCCTCACTCCTCTTGTTACCTATAGTTTTCCTTTTCATCCTTACCAGGAAACAGTTTTAGAACCACTCAGTGTTTGATGTTGAGTTACCATCCCAGTTTGTTCCAAAGGTAATACATATGAAGGTGCTCTGTATCTTGGCCTAGTAGAATAAGATATGATCCTACATCTGTCTGGATTTTTTGTCCACCAATGTGTTGGTTCTTGTTACATATATTTTTTATGTCTTGAAATATGGAAGGCTAGTTTTTAAAAAAGCCAGGCCTCAAACTTTTTTCCTGTTTGGG
This sequence comes from Charina bottae, assembly GCA_023362775.1. NCBI lineage: Eukaryota > Metazoa > Chordata > Lepidosauria > Squamata > Charinaidae > Charina > Charina bottae. The sequence continues at coordinate 4,083,720 of JALMGJ010000043.1, read as the reverse complement.
CTCAGAAGCACGTGTTGTTCACCCCCCTTCCTCAGGAATGTTAATTTACTTGGAGCCTAGTAGTCTGGCTTACTTGAGCCAATCAGAATTACCTGTTTGAGCTTTGCCCATATTGGGAATCTGTTGCCTGGGTGATTGGTCACATGCCAGATCCTATCCACTCAGGTATAGTCAAACTGCAATTGTAAATGGTTTAAAACAGAGCTTTCCAAACTGTGTGTCGCGACACAAAAGTGTGTCGCCACACACAGCGTGGTGTGTCGCCACACCACCCGGAAGTGGCGGCGTGCGCGTGCACGGCGGCCGCCATGCATGTGCGCGCCGCCGCACGCCCCTCCCGCGCCGCCGCCGTGTGCGCGCGCCGCCGCACGCCTCCCCGCGCCGCCGCCGTGCTCGCGCGCGCCGCCGCACGCCCCCATGCCGCCGCCGTACGCGCGTGCCGCCGCACACACCCCCGCGCCGCCGCCGTGCGCGCGCGTGTCACTGCCGCCGCCGCCGAGTGTGTCACCAGCGGCAGAAAGCCCTGGTTTAAAATGTAAATGCCTTTTGTTCTCTCTCTACTCTGCTCTGCTATCTCAATGTAAATAGCTTATGTTAATCAGCCATGTGCTCTTCGGCTGAAGAAGAAGATTCAAGGTTTGTTCCTGTGTTCTTTTGTTTTTCAATAAAGCAACGTTTTACTGCAAGTCTTCAGTTTGCTTGTCTCTTGGTGTTTCCATAACTCTGATCACAAATTTTATAAAACAACAATAGTTCTTTCATGTCTTTTTGTTTGTCTGTATATGGGAGGTTTTCATTTTTTTGCTCACATACTTAATTTATTTTTTAAACCAGTTAGATGCAAGGAGATAGGAATCACTATAATTATGCATATGTGTCTGTGTGCATTAAAATGGGGTAGTTAAATACTTCAATTAATCAAAATATAAACATTTATTTATGGGCTTTAGGTGGCCCTACCTCCTTTTGCAATATAACCTGTAATAAACCAGTAAAAGGCTGTTGGACAACAACCGCATACGCTTAAATAAAGAGATTAACTATTTAAAATACACAATTTTGGGGGATCCAGTAGATATTAACCATGACTGCACCTTTGTCTAGCTCACACCTGGACCTTTTTATCTCTTTTCTGTCATACAAAGGAATATTTAATTCTCACCATTCCACCATATTATGTACATTAAACATTAAAACCATCGTCTATTCCTGAAAAGCCACTTATTCAGAGGTGTACCTGAAACTCAAAGGACAGAATTTAGCCAAAATTTTATTCACAGTAAGGAAAAGGTACTGAAAACTACATTTTTTTCATTTTATGCAAGAGAGGAGGTTGCCCACTGATAGACACAATTTTATTCATTTTCTGTTAAAAATATTAATTGAGCTACAGAAGTAGAACTAAAGCTTAAATCATTTTTTTCCCCGTAATGGAAACAGATATGCCCTATCACTGTAATTTTGTATATGATTTCTCACCAGCAAAATTGAACTGCTGCTCTTTTGTCTTTTCCAGCTCTGTCTGCAAGCTTTGATAACTGGCCTGAGATTTGCAGAGTTCTTCCCTGACCTCATCCAAGCTCTTCTGTAATGGGGCTTCACTTTCTTTCTGGGATATCTGCATGAAGGAAATTCAGATAAGGGCAGAAATTAAAAACATATACAGCTACAGTTGTCCTTTAAAAACTGCTTATCTAGTAGATAGACAAATTGTGCATATCACCAGAAATCACTATTGCCATGCTTGCCAAATCATTTGTGAACTGAGATAGCTTCACACCTGACTACATGGATAGCGCTTCTGTAATGAAACTTGGCATATATGAAGCATACATGGATTTTTCAACATTAAAGCAAAGCAGAGTACCTGCATTTAATATAATATTTCTGTATAGGAATGCCTTTGTGTTCCACAAAGCTCTTGCTGTGATGACAGAGTTCACCATGAAACCTAGTTTTGATCCTGTCTCCATAAGATGAAATTTTAATACAGTCTAAAACAGGAACAACATGTTTTGACAGTCCAATCCCTTCCAACCAGAGTCGGTTATTCGGTTTCACAATACAATTTGGTGTCACTTCAACCTAGTACAAAACCCAAAACTTACTCTCTGGCTTTGTTCATGTAAGGACTATGCATGGTTGTTGGCAGACAACTGACTGGGATTTCATTGAGTTTTCAGAGTTGGGAAGAACTGCTATTTCCTTTGCCCCTTATGACAACAGCACCTAAATTGCCTGCATTTATTGTGTGGTTTGCTTCTCTGTACTTACCTGAAAATACAGACATCGTGGCTTTAAACATCCAGCCTATTTTTAAAAATTTCCAATATTTTTGTAACATCTACCTGAAGAAGAATTCTGGAGAACTCGAAAACTTGTGCATACACCCTTAATTTAATTGGTCCTAATAAAGGCCCTGATATTATATTGTGTCACTGAGTGCATGAAGAGAGAGAGCAAACAGGAGTTTGTCAAGAGAGTTGGAAGAGGCAACAAGAGAAAGGAAAGCCATGGAAGGGAAAGACTACAGACTGTTTGCTGCTCCTGCCGATTGCTAACTGACTGCTAACTGTTCCTGAAGGCTGTCAATTTACTGCTGAGTTTCCTGAGAGATGGTCCACTGTATCTGATTGGAGCATTACTCTTGCTGACCTAGATGAGGAAGCTCCTGGAAGCACATAAGGAACACGGTTTCCAGAGAATGAGCTCACAGAGTGAATGAGCAGGGCAGGCAAACAGGAGTTTGGCAAGGGAGGTGGAGGGTGAGGGAGACACTCTCCCACCCCACCCCACCGCACCCTAGTTTTTCCCCTCTCTCTCTTTTTTCCAACTTCTTCTCTCAATCCAAACTAGTCTTCATCCAGAGAAGCAACTTCTAGCAGCCTGAGCCCAGAAAATAGAAAAAAAAATATGTGGAGGTTTAGCAAGGGAAGTTAGCAGTGAAGGCTCCAAGTAACATGGACAGTGAAGAAAGCATAATAATGATCTACAAAGTACGTGTAATGTTTGTTTTACTGTCGGAAGAAGACCAAAATAATACCATCTATTTTTCTTCTTCTTTTTGGTTATGCTAGTGATTTGGATTGATGTTGCTTGGCCGCTGTGCATTTTAACTTTTGTAATGTTTATAACTGTTTTTATTTTATTTTAACTTTGTTCACCCCCCAGAGTCACTTGTTGAGATGGGTGGCCATATAAATTGGATAAATAAATAAACAAATGTTTGTTATCGCCGCCCACTCTGGTAGACTCAGGGCAGCTCGCAAAATCCAAAAGCAATAAAAAAAATTAAGAACATACAAAACAAATACAGCCCAGACTAAAATAACCACCATCAGAATCACAACAGGGCCCCCACAACACATTAACCCCAGGCCTGAGACCAAAGCCAGGTCTTAAGGGCTTTTTGGAACCCCAGGAGAGAGGATGCCATCTGTACCTCTGGAGGGATGCTGTTCCAGAGGGCAGGGGCCTTGACAGAGAAGTTGTGCTTCCTCACTTCCATAAGATGACAACATTTAATAGAAGGGAGTGTACCCACTGTGAGTGTACCCACTGTGCCAGGATATATTAGGGAAGCAGAAATGATTGGAGATAGGCAGTCCCTCAGATAACCAGGCCCTATGCCATGAAGGGCTTTATACTGTAGGTAACAACCAGCACATTGAATTGCACCCAGCAGCTGCCTGGCAGCCAATGCAGCTTGCATAGTGGAGGGGACACATGGGCATACCGAGAGGCACCTGTTACTGATCACACTGCTACAGTTCCAGAGGGTGGGGGCTGTGATGGAGAAGGCATGCTTACTCAGTCCCACAAGATGACAACATTGAATAGAAGGGACTTGGAGTGCACCCACTCTGCTGGAATGTACTGGGCGGGTAGAAATGACTGGAGATAGGTGGTCCTGGTCCCTCAGATATCCAGGCCCTATGTCATACAGGGCTTTATAGGTAATAACCAGCACCTTCAATTGCACTTGGAAGCCAAATGGCAACCAATGCAGCTTGTGTAGCAGTGGTGACACGTTGGCACATCAAGAGGCGCCCGTTACTGCTCATACCGCTGCATTTTGAACCAGCTGTAGCTTCCAGGTGGTCTTCAAGGGCAGCCCATGTAGAGCGCATTGCAATAATTCAGTCGTGCGGTGGCCAGGTCATGAGTAACCGTCTGAAGGGCCTCCCAATTGAGGAAAGGGTGCAACTGGCATACCTGGTGAATCTCTGCAAGGGTCTTCCTTTCCCCAGCTGCCACCTGCTCTTTGAGCAATAGCTGTAAGTGCAGAAGAACCCCCAAGCTACACACCAACTTTGAATGGGGAAGTGCAGCCCCACCCAAGACCAACAATGATAACATCCCCAACCCCAACGGGCTGAACAGCTGCAGCCACAATGAGAAATAGATCCCAAAGCCTTTGAATCTGTGACAACAGTCTTCACGACAAAAATAATTCTCATTGCACCTATGTAAAAAAAGCAACTTTTTGATTAATACAGATGGGAAATGCAAATTACTGACCTGCAACTGGTGGATTTGTTCTTCATAAGTAACAGCCTTCACCTCCAGGATCCTCTTCTGTTCCTCTACCTGTTGTAAAACCTCCATCTTTTCAGTCAACTCTTTGCTTAGTTTATTATATTCCTGACGCAATTTAGCTAGTTCAGTATTTTGCCTAAATTAAAAAAGAATAAGAATAAGAAATATAGGTTGCATTAGGTTGGCTTCAGTATAATTCTAAAATGTGCCATTTTGACTTGACTATACAGGTACTCCTCATCTTACGATGGCAATTAGGACTGGAATTTCCATCGCTAAGCAATGCAGTCTTAAAGTGCAACCACATCTCTTATGACGCAATCCCTGTAGTCCCAGTTGCCGTCATTAACCAAACCCCACAATTGTTAGGTGATGCAACTTCCTGCCAGCTTCCCACAACCAAAGTCAGTGGGGAAGCTGGCAGGAAGTTGCAAGTCCCAGGCTGGCAGGCAGGTAAGTGGCTGCTGCTGGGTGGGGGAGGGAGCAAGGGGGTGCATGGGGAGGTGCCACGAGGGTCAGGGAGGGTGTGTGAGGGGGATGTGCGAGAGGTGTGGCGAGGGTCATGGAGTTGGGGAGGGGGGTGCGTGAGTTGGGGAGGGGCATGGCATGAGCGCAGAGGGGCTGGGAGAGGGTACGCAGGTGGGGGAGACTTACCCCAGCGACTTGCAACCTTCCCTGCCAGCTTCTCCAGTGACTTTCTGGGGAAGCCGGCAGGGAAGGTTGCAAATGGCAATCACATGATCACGGGGTGCTGCAACCAGTCATAAGTATGAACTGGTTGCCAAGCACCCAGATTACGATTGCGACCGCGGGGGTGCTGGGATGGACGGAACTTCAAGGACCGGTCGTAACCACCATTCGTTCAGCGCCATCGTAACTTTGAACGGTCGCCGAACGAATGGTCGTAGGTTGAGGACTACCCATAGATAACAGATTTACTAAGATTCCTTGAAACATATGCATTTTTGATCCCCAATTATTCATGAATCACTAAATCATGAATAAAGGTTTAAATTATATTATCTGAATGTTTAGGGCAGAACTCCATCAGAGAAATTAGTTCTCAGTATTAACATAATAATCAACTCATGTAATAAACAATATGTATGAACTGCATAATTCACCTAAATGTGTCCCACCTAGACCTCCTAGGTGAGTCAAAACATATTTAATTAGCTATATGCCTTAAACAGAAGGCCAGTATTAAAAAATCCATCCTCCTATACTCCATCCAGAAAAACAGGATTGCCCTTTCTATTTTTCCCTGTTCTTTTTTATGGCACCGTAGTTAATTAAATTGGTTTTGAGTTTGCTATGAAGGTCTCTTATAGGGACATATTTAAAAAGACATTTATAAATTTAAATTTATCCTTCTATCTCCTTTGACCTCTCATAATTCCACAATAATAATTCCCATCTTACTTGCTTTCAGTCTGGCTTGTCGCTTGGTTTAAAGCATCTCTGAGAATGCAATTTTCTTGCTGCAAACGAGCAAGCTGGGCATTAGAGCCATTCTCCAGCTGTTCTTGTAGTGTTTGAATCTGAAAATCAGTTAAAAAGAACATGAGAACAGCTCCCAACTGTTATTTACATCTCAATATGATGGCCCAGGACAATATGCATACAGCATATCCTGACAACAGCAGCAGAGATGTTCTCTAAATTAGGCAACAACAGGTTTTAGCAACAGGGATCTCTTTTTTAATCTTTCAGTGTGTGCTCTCGGAATCAACTGACATGGGAAGGATATGCTTATAGTGAGATTTAGGATTTGGGCCACAAAGAGTTGTGAGATTGCAGGCATGAATCCTTTACCAACTCCACAACATATAGCTAGTTCCAATAAATATCACAAATAATTTAGTAGAGATCCCTTAAATAGGTCTAATTAGGGCATGCCAATACAGTATGAACCTATTAAACTACTTTAGATCAGACCATTTATCACTCTTGCACAATGTTACCTAAAATCCAGCTAACTAACGTTTTTCTGAGATTGAACCTAGGTTTTACTTATCCAGTTTAATTTATTGAGAATTGAAAGCGTGTTCAAAATCCAGCATTTAAATTTTGTATTCTATAATTTATTAAAGTTATGCCATGATAAGAAAATAAAAATTCTTTGTGAACATGAGAAAAGGAAGGAATTGGTCTGTTCAAATTTCAAACTATCCTTGAGGAGGAAGAAAGAAAATTTGAAGAAGGAATATGACAATGAAAGGTTTTTTTTTTAAATCCTTTTTATTTTACATGTAATTTTTCCCTTTTCCATTCTTTCCCGGAATGTATATATATAATAAAATTCCATGCAGTATTCTTAGCAACATTTTTGGAAGGAGTTGGCTATTGCCTTCTTGTAGGGCTGACAGAGAGTGACTGGCCCAAAGTCACCCAGCTGGTTTCTTGCAGTTTCTAGCCCAGTGCCTTTAACTATGACATCCAACTGCTCTCACAGAATTATAATTATTTTAAAAGAAATCTGTACTGCCACCTGCACTTTCAGGTGATGAACAATGTTAAAAAGCATTTTATACCATTCAAAATAAAGCATTCAAAGTAACATTTAAAATATATTAGATATAGTAAATATTTTGTTCCAGTTAGCTATGGTAACAATTACAATCTAGTTATACAAACTGATAGTAAAACCTGCTGTGTTGTGCCCACACAGAGCCTTTGTAATATTGACAGCTCTTGTTTACAAGATCCCAAGACAACTTTAAAAGTGTTTATGCTATCCGCTCCCCTTTCGCAGTTCTGGATTCTGCTTCTTTTCCTCCTTTCTAGATGCTCCTCGTGTTAAAAAATATTTTAAGATGCTCTCCTGCCCTGCTATTTCACATGCTGCCTATCAAGCCATTTGTGATACTATTCTTGCTGGAACCTTTGGCAGCCTCAACCCCCTTTTTGGAACATCTTGTGCTGGCCATTACACTCTACAATCGGAACCTATCCCTGGTCTTGGGGAAGCTGATTTCCCTCAAAGTGTCTGCTACCACCCAAACCAGAGGACTGGATGCATATGGGCATTAAACGCCTCACTCCAGTTGAGGGAACTTTACAAGTGCTGTTTATCGCCAAGACTGCCGTGTGCTGCAAAGATCATCATCCCACCTGGACTCACCCCTTGCACTACAAAGGGACAGCCTCACCCACAGGAAGTCTCAAGGATGAAGCAGGTGCCATCTGGACACTGGACCAGAGGGAGAGGGGGATGGTTCATTTTTCTGCTTATTATTATTATTGTTGCTTTGATTTTATAATATTTCAGGGTGCTGGGATTGTAGTTATCCTGTAGTTTGTAGTCAAACCCCAGGACAGAACCAAGAGAGTTACACTTTAATAAAATGCTATCACGGCTGCCAAAGCATGGTAAGGAAAACTACCTGATCAAAGTCTGTTCAGTGCTCCCTTAATGCCCTCCAACCAGGAACTGGGGCTTAGTTTATGGCTGTTGCTTGTCCTGCTAGGCATCACATTTCCTAGAGCCAAGTTACTGCATGCTGTGAGTAGTGTAAAAATGTTGGCCCTCCTGTTAATTTTTTATGGCTTTAGCATAGTACAAGGTGTTGGGAATATCAGGTTTCAACTGTGCATTGTCTCACGAACATGAGGGGAGGGACTCTTCTACTGAAACATGACTTTTATTATGAAGTGTGTCTCTGCCGTGTTCGTGGGAGGTGCCTGTCACCTGACTTCCCGTTTCCTCTTTCTCTTTGGGCCCCTTGTGGCCAGTCTCCAACTTCCTCCCTTCCTAAACACACGTGCCACTCAGCAGGCCCACATGGTGATGTGGGTCTGGTCAGAAAAATACTTCACACGGACGCACCGGAGCTTTTCTACAATGAAACTGCTTGTAACCAAGATCTGCTGAATAAAATGTAAGCTATCTTTATTTTGTTTTTCACTAACTAATGTGTGAAGACTGCTTTATTTTTCTGAACGTAATTAAGCCTCATGTGCAAGCCTTTCTGGGACGCTTTCACTCTGCCAAAAATTGCTAAGCGCTGCCTGGAGTTCTGTTAATTACATTCCAGACTCCAACACAAGGAAACCCTTTCCTCCAGACCATCTTTTGCCACATGAATAATCCGGATGTTTGTAATTGCTGGATCTATGCATGCACGCCCATCCATGCCAGGAGAGGAATCCCCATGACTGTTCACCCTTGTTCAGTCTTATTTATTTATTTATTTATTTATTTATTTATTTATTTATTATCACCGCCCATCTCCCCCACAAGGAGGGACTCTGGGCGGTTAATAATAATGAATAATAATGAACTGAGAAGAGATCAAATGACGTCTGCACATTTGTGAAACCAATCCTCCCTCTATGGTCAATGTGTGAACTCCAGCCTTTCCCCCCTAACAGTCTTGGAGATTAAATGTCCTTGGATTAAAGATTTATGGACAAATGGCACCTAGGCAGTAGCTGAGAAAAATCTTTCTGAGTAATTTTTGCCTCCCTCTACTTTGGTTTGCCTCCAATGCAACGGCACTGGGTAGTTCGTTTGTTTTTTTATCCTGCCCTTATTATTTTTATAAATAACTCAAGGCGGTGAACATACCTAATACTCCTTCCTCCTCCTATTTTCCCCACAACAACCACCCTGTGAGGTGACTTGGTCTGAGAGAGAGTGACTGGCCCAAGGTCACCCAGCTGGCTTTCATGCCTAAGGCGGGACTAGAACTCTCAGTCTCCTGATTTCTAGCCCGTTGCCTTAACCACTAGACCAAATTTTGTTTTGTTTTAACTCTGTCTGTAAAGATCAGAAACAGTGCCAAGCTACTGAATCAGTATGCCTCAGATGCCCCAAATATTCCTTCACTTGTGCCAGCACCTGCAGGAAGGGGGTCACAGCCTTAATGGGATAAGTATTTTTGTTTGTGGCCAGTACGCACTCAAACATCTCCCTAGTTAATATGCTGATCAGGTGCTAGCAGCCAGAGGAGGATGTGCACAGGCTGTTCTAGCTTCTGTCCCTGAAGAAAGGAAAGGTTCCCCTGTGCAAGCACCGAGTCATGTGACCCCTGGGGAGACGCCGCTTTCGTGACGTTTTCCTGGCAGACTATAGAGCGGGGTGGTTGGCCATTGCCTTCCCCAGTCGTAATTACCTTTCCCCCAGCAAGCTGGGTACTCATTTTACCAAACTCAGAAGGATGGAAGGCTGAGTCGACCTGAGCCGGCTACCTTAGAACCAGCTTCCGCTGGGATCGAACTCAGGTCGTGGGGAGAGTTTTTGTTGCAATACTGCCACCTACCACTCTGCGCCACAGGAGGCTCTTCTGTCCCTGACAAGAAGAAATTTATTCTGTTCTGGCCAAAGTCCAGGAGACATCTGAAAAAAATGAGCATTTGGATGTCCTGGGGGTTATTTAGTTGGGTAGGTACATGGGGAAACTACCTCCTACAAGGATGATTTATTTTTCTTACTACCTGTGGCATAATCTACTTTGTATTTCTGATTATTAAATAGGAAGCTGAAAGGCCATCTCAAAACAAAGTGGGCAAACTATGTAGTTCTCCACAATTCCCATAAACCAACTGGATTGTGTAGATTGCGAGGCACACAGAACAATGTTCATGGAGAATTAGATTTGTTTGTACTAACATATGGGGTGGGGGGAGGAGATTGTGTAGGAATGTTTAAATGAATGCTCTTTTCCTAAAAAGTCTCATTTCCCCTATTTTTTTTTCTTTTGCTTGGCCTCTTCCTGACTGCAATAAGACCTGAAGGGTACCTATTAGCACCTTCGCTGCTAAGGGAGAAAGCATCCTACTCCTGTCAAGCTTCTTTGGTTTTCTACTTCAGAAATGTACTCCTGACTTACTCCTGTTGTTTTCTGCATGGCTTCCTTTTGTGATTGTGATTCAATTACAGCTACCTGTCCAAGAAATGTATATAAATCATTTGGACTCTATTTTAAGTAAAAAAGAGAAAAATTCTGTTCTTACTTCCTTATGAGGTAAATAAACTGCCTTCACCCACAGCTCGGTATCTGGAGCTTAAATCTTTTTTTCCCCTCCCTATACAGGTCATCTATCTGTCAGCCAAAGCTAAAGTTCAGGATAGAAAATCCTCAGATGTTACTGAGTTGAAGCAGTTCGTCAAAATTCCTACACAGCAATGGAAAAGATGTAATTACTGAACCTAAGTAGAGGATTACTTTTTCATACTGGCATATCACATATTGGATTACTTTGGATATGAAATAATGAAACAAGCACAAAACCTTGCTGTTATTTGTTCACTGATATTTCTTTACAGTATATGTGAGAAGGACCCACATGAATATTTATTTATTTATTTATTTATTTATATTTCTAACTTATATCAGTGTTATATTCAATAACACTGAGTGGCAAATATATGAAAAGTTTCAGAAATTCCAAAAGGGGATGAATACTTTTTTTACCAACTAGTGATAATTAATTTGTCAAATGTCATCTTTATATACAGTATATATATGTTTGCTATTTTGTAGGAAGTTTTAAGATAATCTGCTTGTTTATAATGCTAACAATTTATCCCAATACAGTTTTTTTTGAAAGGTAACTATTCTTGAAGGGACTTGGAAATTATGTATTTGCCCAACTCCATTTTATAGGATAGCATTTTCCTAAATTGTTGTACATAATACTCTTTTTGGCAACTTTTACCAGTAAATTCCTATTAAATTTATATGCTGCTTCCATCAGTAAGAGTAAATAAAAATATAAATAATTAAATGTTTGTATCAATCAGCAAGACTTTTTGTTTTCTTCTTGCTTCATCCAAAATCTCTGTGACTGCCTAAAATTTTAATGCCTTGGTTTCACCAAGAAAAATAACCACTATAATCAACAATAATCCTAAAGTATTATTTAAGTATATCCAGGTATCATTAATAGCATTTCTAGATTTTCTATATCACTTCTATATCTTCATGCCCCATCCTTTTCAAGGAGGTCAATGTGATTTTTGTTTTGATATTCACTACATTGCTAATATGTCTATGAAGGTTCTCAGTCATCCAGGTGGAATTGTCTGTAGCTTGAATCATGTCAACTGGATTTCTATTTTCTTAGTAGAAACGTTTCGCTCCTTATCCAAGGAGCTTCTTCAGTCTGAGCAAAGTTGGTAAGGGAATCCTAAATATGTTCCTAGGTAGCTGTGTGACTACACACAGCTACCTAGGAACGTATTTAGGATTCCCTTACCAACTTTGCTCAGACTGAAGAAGCTCCTTGGATAAGGAGCGAAACGTTTCTACTAAGAAAATAGAAATCCAGTTGACATGATTCAAGCTACAGACTACATTGCTAACATTGCCAAGAAGTTCACAAACACAATTCTGCAGTCTATGGGAAGTAGCCAATTTTTTATACTGTAGTATGAAATGTTTGTCATATTTAACAACCCCCAGCTTCCCAGTTCAATTCCAGTGCTCTGTTTAAGCATTTCATGCTTAAACAAGATATCTATAGTTTAGAACTGATCTTTTGTAACTTCCCCACTAATGATTTAGTAACACTGAGCCATTCAGAAAGGTTTTACATTTGCCATAGCACCATATTATATAACATCATTGCCCAGTATTCGACAAGGGGCAAGGAAATAAGTACTGTAATGAAATCTGTGTCACCATCACAATGCTAAACTTCACTCCTTACATACTAGCATATGATGCTGCAATAGAAGTACAAAGGGTGGAGATTCCATTGTGATATGACACATTTTGTCACTTTGGTGTCATCATGGCTGATTGTAGATGCCTAAGACTATTAGTGCACCAAACCTAAGTTTCTCTATCCATGTTTGTTGCTATAATAGAAGAAGAGGGTAGGCAATGAAGTAAAGAAAAGAGGGAGGAATCCCAAGTGCCAGGAAAAATTAATTTCTTGGAACCCTTCCTCAGTTTGCCATGATCAATATTTTCTGTAAAAAAACGAATAAAAGCCTGACTCGAATCACATGATGATCTAGCCTTCTCATTCAATATCTTGACAAGATCAAAAACAAGTCATATGAAATAAACATAAGTAACTTCCCAACCTTTTCTTGCAACTGCTGTATCTGCATCTGATGCTCCTGATTAGTGGCCTGCATTTGGGCTTGTACAGTAGACATTTCTTGCTTCTGTGTCTGCAGTTGCTCTTTCCATTTATTCTCAGTTGTGATGGTCTTTGCCTTCTCAGATGCAAATTCCTTCAAGAAAAGACATATATTTATTTATTTATTTGTTTTATCTTATTTATACCCCGCCTATCCCCTCCCTAATGGAGGGCTCTAGGCGGCTTACAACATCAGTACATATTAATTATACATCATATATCATACAATTTTTACCACGCGATAGGGAGGAGGACAGGGAACCGGCTCTTCAGCTGCAGGCATCGGACTACATGCCCCAGCATGCCTCGCTTCCGCACCGGCTGCTGACGTCCAGGAAGCTGTTGTTTCCGGATCCGTCGTCCTCCGCCGTCATCACTGGGATTCTCCAGATCTTCTTTGGATCGAGGACGACCCTCTGCTGGACGCCGCAAATTGCCCCACGTGAGTGGTACCCATTCATCTACTTGCTATATTAGCTTTTGAATCGCTGGGTTGGCAGAGAGCTAGGGCTAGTGACGAGAGCTCACCTCGCCACGCGGTTTCGAACTGCCAACCTTGTGGTCGGCAGTCTAACGGCTCAGTGGTTTAACCCGCTGAGCCACCGTGCCCCCTTATATAATAAGGGCATTTTCGGGGATCTTGAACACATAACATATAACCTTATTGGTAAAGGTAAAGGTTCCCCCCGCACATTTGTGCAGTCGTGTCCAACTCTAGGGGCCGTGCTCATCTCCGTTTGTTAGCTGAAGAGCCAGCATTGTCCAAAGACGCTTCCACGGTCATGTAGCTGGCATGACGCGCGCGGAACGCTGTTACCTACCCACCAAAGTGGTACCTATTAATCTACTTGCATTTGAATGCTTTCGAATTGCTAGGTTGGCAAGAGCTGGAGCGAGTTCAGGAGCTCACTCCGTCACACGGGACTAGGGATTCGAACCTCCGAACTTGTGATCTTCTGATCGACAAGCCTGGCATCTTACCCGCTGAGCCACCACGTCCCTAACCTTATTGGACACCGCTGTAATTATTTTAAATCAAAATAATGATTATAATTCAGCCAAAAATCTTTCCAGGGCAATGTACAGGTCAAGTTTTTTTATCATGTTATCAACCAGAGACTCGAAACAAAAGCATTTATCTCTCTCCCTCTCACACACACATATATACACATTCCTCCTTTTAGGACTATACTTCAAACAACTGATGAAGCAGACCATGATCCATGCGTGTCTACGCAATTATAAATATGTTAGTCTTTCAAGTGTTGCAACGTACTATCATAGATTGTAATAATCTATGTAATTCCTACATTCAGGCTTATACAAAGACATGATATAAAGCAAAAAAGAATAAAAGGAAGTCACCAACTCCTAATGCTCTGTGATTTCAGATTACTGACCTAGTAGTCAGTTAACTGAAATCCAGACCTGGTGGACTGTATTTTAGCCTGTCCCAAAAGCTATTACTTGCTTACATAGTTCACCAACATCCCATTCTGAATTATGCTTCCTGGTTTTCCTAGGATAAAATACAAATACTCCATAGCCTTTGTGTTTATATGGGGCAGAGGTTGCAAGATTCTTCAGTCTTCACCCCTTGCTTTCTATGGAGACACCAACATATTAAAATGGACTGTTCTTCTGTAGTTCTTCAGCCTTTCCCCTAACAGGAAAGCATAAATAAGGTGGAAGCCATTTTGAAGTTTCTTCTCAGATAAGAGGCTGATTGTCTGGCTACCCTCATGCCAAAGTTCCTGTTAACTCGGGCTTCTCATGAAGAAGGAAGTAGAGAAGATTTTTGTTATGGCTCCAAGGTTCCTCCTTGTTATTCTTCTTGCATTATCTTATAACTCTGCTTTTTATTTATAATTCTAGAACACTCCATGGTCACTAAAGCAACCAAGAGTGGTAACTATAATATAAAAATAAAGGCACATTTATTTTTTAAGAAACTAACTTGCTCCTTTTTTTAGCCAATAAATGAAAGCCATAGCAGTGGTTGAAATACATGATGGAACTTCCTGATTTATTTTTCTTAACCTTTTGTAAAATAAAAATTTTGTACAAAAGACCTTTTGTAAAAAAAAAAAACAGAAACAAAAAAACTTCCCTGGTAAAAATTAACTGCTGTCCTATAAAAACTATTCAGAAATTTAGTACTTTAACAGGCATGAAAGCCGGCTGGGTGACCTTGGGCCAGTCACTCTCTCTCAGCCCAACTCACCTCACAGGGTTGTTGTTGTGGAGAAAATAGGAGGAGGAAGGAGTATTAGGTATGTTCCCCGCCTTGAGTTATTTATAAAAATAATAAAGGTGGGATAGAAAATAAACAAATAAATGAATAATGTCTGTGATTGGGCAAGATTTGTAGTATTTCTAATTCAGTTCTTTTTCCCCCCTAAATTCCCAAACCAAAAATCATTGTGCCAGTGCATACAACAACCCATAATTTGTACAAAAAGTAGAATATTGGAGTTATGCCAGCCTACACAGTTAGTGTGCAAGGCTTGTGTTTCATGGGCTTATTGTTTAGGAAGTCTATTATAGGTGTCTATGAAGGTTCTCAGTCATCCAGGTGGAATTGTCTGTACCTTGAATCATGTCAACTGGATTTCTATTTTCTCAGTGGAAACGTTTCGCTCCTTATCCAAGGAGCTTCTTCAGTCTGAGCAAAGTTGATAAGGGAATCCTAAATATGTTTCTAGGTAGCTGTGTGACCTTACACCTGGGGCTAGGTCATGGTTATATTGAGATGTTATTTTAAGTCCTTTTATCATCTAAAGGAGGATCGTTAAGATCACCATGCTGCTGTTGAGCTTGTGAAATGGTCTTAATCTTCCTAGGCACAGAAGACAAAGCAGGGAGGAAGATGGGGGAAAGATTGTGCCTGAGGCCCCCACCTCTATTCAAGGAAGGATTTTCCAAGTTGGCATAAATGGATTCCTTGACCCCTCTCTCAAACCACCTACAGAGTTTACAGAGTAGACAGAGAAGATAGGTGGTTTGAGAGAGGGGTCAAGGAATCCATTTATGCCAACTTGGAAAATCCTTCCTTGAATAGAGGTGGGGGCCTCAGGGACAATCTTTCCCCCATCTTCCTCCCTGCTTTGTCTTCTGTGCCTAGGAAGATTAAGACCATTTCACAAGCTCAACAGCAGCATGGTGATCTTAACGATCCTCCTTTAGATGATAAAAGGACTTAAAATAACATCTCAATATAACCATGACCTAGCCCCAGGTGTAAGGTCACACAGCTACCTAGAAACATATTTAGGATTCCCTCACCAACTTTGCTCAGACTGAAGAAGCTCCTTGGATAAGGAGCGAAACGTTTCCACTGAGAAAATAGAAATCCAGTTGACATGATTCAAGCTACAGTCTATTATAGGTGATGAAGAAAAAGGGGATCTGATTAGACACATTAGAACTACAAGTGTTGAGCAAGACCTCACAACTGTTGGTATTACAATAGGGTTGCATGCTATTAACAATATAGTGTAACATTTGTTAGACAAACAAAGGGTCTCTATTTAATGAATAGGATTTTTATTTGATCCCAATTCTTCCTCAACCTGATGTCTCATAGCTTGTCATCCTTGTTTCACTGGATATTTCATTACTCCTTGTCCTCTGTCAGCTGTCATATAGTGACTTGTCTCTTTGTACAAAGGGTGGATTTCTGTCTCTGCAAAATTCTTCCCACAGAAGTTTTAATATCACTAGTGGGAATGTCATTTTATAAAGGGTCATGATTCATACCTGTGTGAACATATTTTCCTTGAACAACAATCTAGCCATCTTTTCAGGCACTTGTGGAAATATTCCTATGGAAATATTAGGTGGGTGAGCACTTCACCTTGATGGCATCTACTTAATATATTCTGTAAGGAAATATATCTTGGCAGTATGTCATGCTGTATGAAAACATACAGATACTTCTGAAAGCCAATGCAAATCCTTTTTCTGAATTTCCTTGTATCTGAACCATCTATATAAGCTTGCTTGACTATGCGCTCAGGGTCTTGCCCAAGGAAACATTGTCAAACGTGTTCTTTCTGTGCTTGACCAGACTCCGCAGACTCTGAATAAAGGCACTGGTGAGTTCACAGATTGTGTCCTGATTGAGTAGAGGGATGGATCTAAACCTCGTCGCTTAGGTGACTGAGAAGGGAGAAGAGTGCTGAGGAAACTCACAAAGCTTCTCTAACAGAACTCAACCCATAGTGTTTGTAAGCAATCATTATAGCTTCATGGCATTGTTAAGGAAGACATGCTTTAATACAATGAGTGAACCCAGTCAGTGACTGCTCATTGATGGCTCCAGACTAGAGAGCAGTCTTGAATAGAGCATCTCAGAACTCTGTCTTAGGTCTGCACTTTTCAACAGATTTTATAATTATTGGGATGAGAGCATAGGGGGTTGCATACAACATTTTCTGGTAACACAAAACTAGGAAAGCTAGGCAACACTAATGAGGATCAGGATGTTTCTTAACCTCTGGAAAAATGGGCCAAAACCAACCCTGAAATTCAACAGAAATCCATATGAATGTTTATATTTAAGTACAAGAAATCAAAGGTATAAACATACAGCAAGCAAGAAAGACTGGCTTGGGATCAGTAAATATTAAAAAGTATTTATCCTATCCTAGTAGATCAAAAGATGAAGTTCAGCAATATAACACACCTGCTAGAAAATCTTAACTTATATTGTACCGAGATCACAGTAAGTCATAATTCTATTCTACTCAATTTCAGCCAGATTGCATTTGATATATAATGTCTAATTTTCTATACAAATGTAATGGAGTCCAATAAATTCTAAATATTGTTTTTTGTTGTATAATTCATAATTTGAGGTCCATTGACACTCTTGCTGTAGAAGTTAAGACACTCTCCCATTCTTCAGGCAATATAGGAACTGTATTGTCGAAGGCTTTCACGGCCGGAGTTCGATGGCTGTTGTGGGTCTTCTGGGCTGTGTGGCCGTGTTCTGGAAGTTGTGGTTCCTAACGTTTCGCCAGCATCTGTGGCCAGCATGTTCAGAGGGCAGGAGCACAGACAGAAGCAAAATCTCTGTGCCCAGGTAGAGTGGCAATGTTTTGTTTGTTTTCTATTTATAGAGCTAAGTTATAGGAGATTAGGTGGGGTTTTTTGTTGTGTTGAAATGTTAACGAGTGGCTGATGAGCGTGATTAGCATGTTCATTGTGAGAAGTATTCCCATGTCCTGGTAGTTGGACTGAGTTCGTTGACCTTTTGCAGGCTGTGTTTTTCAGGACTGGTAGCCAGGTTTTGCTAATTTTTAGACTTTCTTCTTTTTTATGGTAACTGTGCTGGTGTTTGTGAATTTCAATGGCTTCTCTGTATAATCTGGTGTAGTGGCTTTTGGTGTTGTCCAGTATTTCTGTGTTTTCAAATAGGATTTTGTGTCCCGTTTGCTTGAGAGCATGTTCAGCTACTGAACATTTTTCCGGTTGCTGTAGTCTGCAGTGTCTTTCGTGTTCTTTTATCCTGGCGTGAATGCTTCGTTTTGTGGTTCCGATGTATACTTGTCCGCAGCTGCATGGTATGCAGTATACTCCTGCAGCGGTGCGGGGGTCCCTTTTGTCTTTTGCTGATTTTAGCATTTGTTGTATTTTCCTGGTGGGTCTGAAGACTGTTTGAAAGTTGTGTTTTTCTATCAGTTTTCCCATGCGGTCAGTGACTCCTTTGATGTAGGGCAGGAATACTTTGTTTGTGGGGGGCTGTTTTTCTTCAGTTGGATGTTGTTTTCTTGGTTTGATGGCTCTTTTTATTTCATTTTTGGAATAGCCATTCGCCTGTAGGACCCAATTCAGATGGTTAAGTTCACTGTTGAGAAATTGGGTTTAACAGTTTCGATTAGCACGATCCACCAAGGTTTTGATCATGCCTCTCTTTTGTTGTGGGTGGTGATTGGAATTTTTGTGCAGATACCGGTCTGTATGGGTGGGTTTTCTGTATACTTTGTGTCCTAGTTTGAGGTCTGGTTTGCGTATGACCAGCATATCTAAAAATGGAAGTTTGCCGTCAGTTTCTTTTTCCATAGTGAATTGTATATTGGGGTGGATGCCGTTTAGGTGGTCCAGAAATTTCTCCAGTTCTTCTTCAGTAAGACTCCAAATTGTGAAGGTGTCATCCACGAACCGGAACCAGACTGTTGGTGTAATGGGAGCCGATTCCAAAGCCTGTTTTTCAAAATGTTCCATGTAAAAGTTTGCTATGACTGGGCTCAGGGGGCTTCCCCTGGCAACGCCATCCATCTGTTCGTAGAACTCATTCTCCCATTGAAAGTAACTAGTTGTTAGGCAGTGTTGAAATAAAGCTGTAATGTCTTCTGGGAAGATTTGCTTGATGAGTGCCAGGGTGTCCCTTACTGGTACCTTGGTAAACAGGGATACCACGTCAAAGCTGACCAGTTTGTCTGTGTGGTTGAGTTTTAGGGTGCTGATTTTGTTGAAGTGTCCTGAGTCTTTGATGTGTGATGGAGTCTGTCCGATGTGGGTCTGTAAAAGGGTTGCCAAATGTTTGGATAATTCATATGCCGGTTTTGGTTGACTGTTTTGGCATATAGGAACTTTGGCATATAGGAACTTCTAATTCTTTATTCCACTCATTTTTTAGCATCTGCATATCAAATTGATTTATTGATAACAAATATCTATAAAAATTAATCCATTCAACCAAAGGTGCTATATATGTATATTCCAAAGTTGCCCAAATCAGAAAATTAACACCAATTGTTGGCTTTCAGTATTTAATACTTGACAATAGGTAAGCATAATGATATACAGTAGCTCCAGATTCGGAAAATCGAATCCTCCTTCATTAATTGGTAATTGCATTTTCTGTAAAGATATTCTCGGAATCGAAGAACCCCATAGAACAGGGCTTTCCAAACTTTTGCGGTTGGCGACACACCAACAGCTGGCCCACAAAAACCTGGAAGCGCCACGGCCAGTGCCGCGCAAAAACCGGAAGTTCCGGTGGCGATGCTTCCGGGTTGCCACTGTGGCGGCAGCGGCTGCCCCTTCAAAACGGCAGGCTCCGGGGACCCTGAAAATGCCCTCGGTTCCGGCAGGGAGGCGAAAAGCCTCCCCGCACGCACGCACTTCACTGAGCTTTCCGCCGCTCAGCTGATGCGCAGGGAGAATTTCCACCCCGGCCCCCATCAGCTGTGCAGGGAATCCTGGCAGCATGCGCGCGCGTGGGGCGAGGCTTTTCACCTCCCTGCCGGAACCGAGGGCATTTTCGGTGTCCCCAGAGCCTGCCCCTTCGAAAGGGCAGGCTCCGGGGACCCCGAAAATGCCCTCGGTTCCGGCAGGGAGGCGAAAAGCCTCGCCGCGCGCACCCACCCGGCTGATCTGGGGCCAGGGTGGAAATTCTCCACGCGCATCAGCTGAGCGGCGGAAAGCTCGGCAACGTGTGCGCGCATGCGGGGAGGCTTTTCGCCTCCCTGCCGGAACCGAGGGCATTTTCGGGGTCCCCGGAGCCTGCCGTTTTGAAGGGGCAGCCGCTGCCGCCGCGCGGCAACCCGGAAGCGCTGCCGCCGGCGCTTCCAGGTTGTCACGCGACACACTTGGGGCCCCCAGGCGACACAGTATTGTGTCGCGACACACAGTTTGGAAAGCCCTGCCATAGAAATTTTCTAAACAAAGAATTTATTTTCTGAAAATATTTTCCAGATATATGAACTGGAATTCCTTTCAGAATATAAATTAATCTGGGAATAATATTCATTTTGAGAGCATTCACCTTTCCCCAAAGGGTAAGGTTTAATGACTCCCATCTATCGATATCTGAAGAAACCTCTCTATGTATTTTATTTATATTACATTTTACTGAGTTATATCTTTTGGTATATGCATACCTAGATATTTAATGGATTCGGTACAAGTACGGAATTGATATTCCTTAAATGGATGGGTAACCAAATAGGTCACCTATTGGCATCAATTCTGATTTGGACCAGTTAATAGAATATCCTGCTATTTTACTAAAGGCATCTATCATTTGCATCAACACTGGAATAGTAGCGTGAGGTTTAGAAATGAACAAAATAATGTCATCTGCAAATAAAACCAATTTGTGTTCAACTGAGTTATGTACTACTCCCTAGATCTCCCCATGTTGTCTAATAGCACAAGCCAAGGGTTCCACGCAAATATTAAAAGCAAGAGTGAAAGTGGATATCCTTGTCTAGTTCCTCTAAATATTGGGAAAGTAGGAGAAAACATGTCATTAACCTTTACTTTAGATGTGGGCGACTCATATAATATCTTGATCCATTTTATGAATTCCAAAGGAAATCCGAACCTGTTTAGTATGGCAAACATGTACTGTTTGTATATTTTGTCAAAGGCATTTTCAGCATCTAATGATAAAATTACAAACTGATCTATATTTTTATTCAAGTCTATTAGATCTACAACTAACCTATTGTTGTCTGCTGCTTGCCTAGTTTTTATAAACCCTGCTTGATCATTCTTAATAATGAACAATATAACTTGCTATAATCTATTTGCTAACACTGCTGTTAAAATCTTTGTATCAACATTAATCAATGAGATTGGACTATAATTAGCACACTGAGTGTGATCTTTACCTGCTTTTGGTATAACTGTAATATAAGCCTGATTAAGTCACTCTTTGAGTGAGATGGGCAGTGACTAAATTCAAAATATAAATAAATAAATACCTGTAAATTAAATGCCGCTAATAAAATTCCCTTATCAAATATTTCTTCTTACACTTGACAAATTTTGGCACCAAAAAATCTATAAATGTTTTATACCACTCAATAGGGAATCCATCTAATTCTGGTGTTTTACCACTTGCCATTTTTAAAATTATTTGTTTAATCTCTACCTCAGATAGTGGAGCAAATGAAAGTTATTTTTGTGTATCATCTAAACGTGGTAGGCTAATTTTATTTTAAAAGGCCTCTATATCTTCATTCGATACATTCTCTGGTTTGCTATATAATTCTGAATAAAATTTTAAAAATTGACAAATTTAAATAATAAATAAATAAATATCCATTGAAGTTTTATATATTTCATCTCTTTCACCTCTAATAATTGGAATCATTGCCCTTTCTTTCTTTTGCTTTAAGCAATTAGCCAAAATCTTACCAGGTCTTTCACCATTCTCCCAGTATCTCTGGCATAAACATGTTAGCATGAATTTTGTCTGCTGTGATATTATAATAGTCAATTCATATTCCTTTTTCTGTATCTCTCTGTACAAAATAGTAGATGGGCAACTAACATCTGTGCCCATAAATGTTTCAGTTCATCTTTCAAATTATTTTCCCTTTTATTTTTAGTCTTATTTTTGTATGATGCATAAGCAATAATTCGACCTTGGATATATACTTTATATGCTTCCCATTCAAAAATTCAGGCATTTGATGTTTCAGAATTCAAATCAAAATACTGTAAGGTTTCTACCCGCATTTGTTGTACAAATTCTTTATCATTCAATCGGGAAACATTGAAATACCAATTTCTCGATACCTTAACCAGTTTCTGAAACATACATTTCAAGATAATTGCACTATGATCAGATACATAATAAATATTACATTCTTGAATGTGGTGATATAAAGTTGATATTAAAAAATAATCAAGCCTAAAAAAATTCTGGTGCACACACTTGAATAAAATGCATATTCTCTTTTGGTTGGATACATCAAACGCCAGGGGTCTATTAAATTCAATTCTTCCATTATTTTGTTTCCCTCACTAATGATTTTTTTTGTGCCAGTGTATTTCTATCAAGCTCAGGATCCAATATTTCATTGAAATCTCCTTCTATTGTCACTTAATCATAAATACACTCATTCAAGTGTCAAAAACATTCATAAAACATAAATTAGGTCCATAAACATTAACCATAGCTATTGCAGTCCCTGCTATTTTAGCACATAAAATTAAATAATGCCCATTTACATCAGTGATAACCTGTTGTACATCAATTGGGAATCCGTTTTGAACCAAAATGGCCACACCTTTAGCTTTCATCAAAGTATCTGTGAGATAAACCTGTCCTACCCAATCCTTCATTAATAGAGATTTATCCTGTTCCATTAAATGAGTTTCCTGTAGATAAGCAATGTCTACCCTTAACAATTTTAAATATATTAAGATTACATTTTCTTAGATTCTCGCAACCCTTTTACATTAAGACTAACTTCATCCATTAATTTTATTTTGGCCCAGTACCAATATTCTCCCAATACCAATTTATTTTATGACCTGTACCATTTAACAAATATCTAATAATAAACTTTTCTGTTTGAATATTTATCATATTTTCTATTATTGCTCACAGACATAGAACCTCCATAGAAAGTCAAATTAGCATTCAAATACCATGCTATTACATATATATAGAATCTATACTTCAAATACGTAAAGAAAAACATGATTATGTGCAAGAAAATAGAAGAGCAAGCAAATAACATCATTAAAGAAACTAAAAGAACCCTAAAAAATAAATAAAAAATAAAAAACAAAGAAATATCTGACTTTTCAAATGAAATAGCACTTTGATTTTCTCTCTCTACTTATAAGTAAAAAAAATACAGAAAAGTTTCAAACTTACTAGTAGGCAAATATATTATGTGTAGAGATAAATGATAGAGTTGTACTTGTTTATCGTGAAGTTAACCATAATAAAAACGAAGAGTATAGAAAAAAAATGAAAGCATAGAGCCTTTTAAAATTAGGCTTTTTGCAGCACAGCACTTTTTTTTTCTCCCTCAACAGATTCCATGGAATGAAACATAATCAGGCTTGTCCATTAGCAGATTTCAAGGATAAGATAAGATAAAGGCCTCAGCATTCAAAGGATTATCAAATCTGTGAATCTGGTCTTGATGCAGAATGTAGCTGGAAAGTGCATGAAATATTGAAGTTGTATTGATCTGGCAAGACTTTGTGCTTTTGTAAACAGCCTTCTCTTTTTGGAGATTTCTTTAGTAAAATCAGGATAGACTTACTTTGGCTAGAACCCCACTTCAACGGAGACTTTACTGATTCCTGGTGAAATATATGTAAAATCTCGTCTCTTGTGATAACATGAAGGAACTGCACAATAATGATATTGGAACTAGTTCCAGTCTTCCTTCTCATTAAAGGAATTTTAATCACATGATCAATCTCAACTGGAAAATCTGTTCCCAAAAGAAGGAGCTTTCTGAAAAAATCCTCCATAAATTCAGCCAGGTTTGATTGACTTGGAGGGTTTTCAATACCAATCACATGTAGATTTTTCCTGTGCAATTGTGACTCTAAGTAATTCATTTATCAAAAATATTATGACTGGCTTAGGTAATCGTCTCGTGGGCATTTAGCTGATCCTTATAACGAGCCATTTTTTCCTGCATCTGTTTTAACTCACACTTAAGCTCTGCCAGATCTTGTTGGATCGTCTTCAAGACTTATACCTGAGCCAGGATCTCTTTTAACAAATTAGTAGAAGAATCTTCCTCCGCCATCTTCCCTGGCTTAGCAGATAGTGATGCAGCTGAAATTAAGCCAGCTGTTGAACATTTTGGTCTAGTTGCCACCCCAATAGCTTGTTAAAAACAAAATAATATGTAATAAAAAGTTTTATTTACCCAATGATCAAAGTCTTTGTCCACCCAGTCCGATAATTCAGAAGTTTGAAAACTTTTTAATCAGGAGAGAGGTGAGAGACGTACAATCACAGCACCATCCCAAACAGAAAGTCCCCATGCTTATCATACCTTTGAGAAATAGCCTGAGCACAATCCAGAAATACCAGAGTCCACCAAAAGGAAGGATCTCCAAAAAGGAGAAGGTATTTTAGCAACTGTAGGGAAGTGTATGATCTGCAATTATACTATTAATTCCTCAGTACTGAATTGTGGCATGTTACTGATATTTTAATAACATTAATAAAATAGACATACAGCTCTGTTTGTGCAGTTAGGTTCGATGCCGTACTCACATCTATACAGAAAGCTAAATGTGAGTATTTGGGAATACTTTAGAGCAAATAAAAGAAGTGCCATTAAGTAAAATGCAATAATGCTCACACTATTAGTACAGATTATGTAGAGGAATGAAACTGTAATACACAAAGTCATAAGAAGTTACCAATCGAAGAGCAGTCATAAGAAGTTACGTATTTCTAGCTAAAAGGGATCCCAATGTTCAGTCTGAGTATTTAAAGCTCAGTTTCTGAGGTCTTCAAGCAGCACAATCCTACCTTTGTAAGTTCCTTCAGTTTAGCTTTTATAGCAGTTGCATTTTCCTGTTCCACTGCAAGTTGCTTTTCTTTCTCTTCTAGTTGCCGTTTTAAAACAGAAATGGGATCACCTTTTTGAGTTGCCTAGAACAAGAATTAATGATCAAAAGAAAAAAAAAGGACATTTAGTTCTTAATTCAAATGTTTCAAAAATAGTGTATTTTCACCCATGTTCCAGGGTGCTTTTTGTTCCATGATCTAGACCATAAATATTAAATTAAGATTAATTTTAAATAAATATATAATTCAATGTAATATTAATTTTATTAATTACTTTCCTTTCACTTGATTTCCCTCTTCCCAATCATACTTCAGTATGTTTTGCATTTAAAGAAGTCTCCTACTACATAAAACAAAGACCAGTAGATTTCTGATTTTCTGTAATGGAAATATAGGATTTACTGGCATTGCTGAAGAGAAAGGAACACCTTACTCATCACAGTCCCCCTCTCCTGCTCATGAAATATCCAACTTCTCCATTTCATGATCATAAGACAGCAAGCTGGAAGTGGGAAAGACAGAGGGAAAGGATAGCTGCAGCAGGAGGAGGAGTGTCTTTCTACTCTGCTGTTTTCCTAATAATCGTAGCTACTTCCTACCTTCAATTATCTGATAGTCAATGCTAAAAAATTCTCCAGCAGAAACAGAGTAATAGAAATGAGATAGAAATGTGCATCCTATGTTTTATTGCAATCTGTCCTTTAACTTACAAAACACTGGTGGTTGGTCTATTGCTTCTTGAGCCTGGAAGTGTCATTAATTAATGCTATGTTAGTTGAGGCCAACAAGTTTACCACCAACGTTCTCATCAGAGAAGATGCGCAGACACAAGTTGAATAATGGTTATCTAGCAAGTTGAGATGCTGCTGTAGACCTCTCCCAGACCTACTCACCTAGATATCATAGGAAGTATCAGTCACAGCCCAAAGGATAGAAGGGAGCAACAGTCCCAATCTACAAAGAGTCAGCTCTGCTGGTCAGAT
The DNA here is from genome assembly GCA_023362775.1 of Charina bottae. NCBI lineage: Eukaryota > Metazoa > Chordata > Lepidosauria > Squamata > Charinaidae > Charina > Charina bottae. The sequence continues at coordinate 4,057,803 of JALMGJ010000043.1, read as the reverse complement.
AACCAGTCTCATAGTCTACTAGTTTTGAGTGTTTACACCAGGGGTGGGCAACGTCAGGCCCGTGGGCTGTATAAGGTCCGCGGGGCTCCCGCCCGCAAACCCCGCCCCTTCCATGTGATTGGCTCCCACCCGCAAACTCCGGCCCCCGGTCCGCGGAAATCCCAGAAACCCCGCCCCCCAGCCCCCGGTTATAAATATCCAAATGGCCCTTGGCAGAAAAAAGGTTCCCCACCCCTGGTTTACACTATGGGTGTGTACTGACTGCAAGAGCTTGTTCAAACCCAATCAGAAAATAGCCCTGTGTGGCTCAGATTTAATCAGATTTTGCCTGATCTAAGGACACAAGTTTGAAATAAGATCCATTTTTCCTATTGGAGAGCATAGGCCATCTACAAATGACTGCAACTATGATAGGATGAAATTTACAGGCAGTACTGAGATTCGTTTTTAATGTACAATATTAACATACATATATTAGCATATACAAATGTTATGTAGATGGTCTCTTATAAGCTGGTGCCTCAGATCTTTTAAATATTTTCATTGTTAAGAGGCAATAAATTTATTGTAAAAATAAATCTTAGGTTTTTTCTTTAAAAATTCGTTATATCTGTAATATCTTCTGTCTTATGGTAAGGAAATCTCTCCCTAAAGTCACTTTACTCTTATGTTACACAGCTTACCACACAGTTATACTCAGCTAAGGAGAATTTATATAGATATTCCATAATGAAGCAACAAAGGATTAAAGTCCTAGTAGAACTCTGAATATCAAAAAAGGTTCATACCACAAGCCATGGATCCTGAGTTCCTCCTGTTTTCTCGGTTAGGATTTCAATCAGCTGTTGGACCTCACTTTCATCAAAAAACATACTTTTGATTATGGAAATCAACGTTTTGTAGGGAATGTAAAGCATACTATCATCATCTGTGGTAGCTACAAAAAGGAGTGGAAAAAGAGAAGTAACCTTAAATGTTTAAAAGATACAACTTACTAGCAAAAATAAATGCTATGTTATTGAAAATGTGTGAAGCTTTTCGCCACTCTTACTTTTTTAAACTATTTGGATCACTTCTTTAAAAAATGGTGTTGTATTAAATCCAATGAATTTGAAAGTCCAATATATTTTTAGTAACCAACCCACCCCTTCATCTTACAATGGAGGGTTACTTTTTGTAATCAGTTGAAGCAGGGAGGGTCTTAAAATTGACTTGAAAGGAAGATGAGTTTTGGTAGGATTGCCTCCTTGCTGACATAATCTGATCTCTATCTCCCATTTCCTTTAAACTTCTGCAAATGGCTGCTGAACACTGAGTACTATTGTAGTATTCTGAAATATGGATGTCCTTATACTTTGTAAAATTCTCTCTTATCCCTAATAAGGGATCAAATAAGCCACCAGAACCTTTGGTTTATCTAGTGATGGGCCAATAAGGGCTTATTTGCATAACAAGCAGGACTTCAATCTTTTTACTAAAGAATGATGGAAGCGTTAGAGATTTTCCTGAATTATTTATTATGAGGAATTCCAAGCAATTACATAAAAAGATAAATGTAATTTGCTATTTATTTTACTGCAATAGAAGATAATTTATCTGTCTTGTTCAGAGATATGAAGTTCAATAGCTAACATCTTGCCTATCAGATTGATTGACTGACTGACTGACTGATTGACTGATTGATTGATTGATTTAAAAGACTTGTATAGTTACCCATTTTAGAACCATAACTCTGGGCGGCTCAGAAGAGTTATATAAAACCAAACATAAAAAAGATAAAAGCAAAAAAAACCCCAATACAGACAGAAACAAAGAAAGCTGGTGCCACAACCATTCTTCTTTGATGCAACCAACAGCACTATTTTCCAGCTCTGACTTCACTCTACCCCAGTGCTTGGGGAAAAGCTAGCTCTTTACAGCTTTCTGGAAGGTTAAGAGGGTGGGGGCCTGCTGAATCTCTAACATTATTTATCTTTCAAATGTTACATATTGTATGTATGTATGTATGTATGTATGTATGAACTTCAACATATAAATGAATGGCTAATTATTAATTCTTTGGAAATCTTTGACATCTATTCACTTTTTTAACAATCTTAATTTGACGACTATTGAGAAGTCAATGCTAGTATAATTTTCTGCCAATTCAGGGAAAGGTGGATAGCATTCAACTGAGCAGGTGGCAGCCATCAGTTTCACATGATCTTTTCAGCCCATGCATTAAAAAATGTCCAGATGTCATTATAATATTATTATCACTCTGATATCATAACTCTGAGGATTACCTTCCTCTGAACTTAGGATCATGCCCCAAGCCTCTCACGCACAGACATATCTTAAGCTCATTCCATGTATATAAATCATACAATTGGAATGCATCATTTTCAAACCCCAGGTCCCTGCAAGAATTCAAATCAAAGCATCTGTTTGCTTGCCCATAAAAATAGAATGAACTTTTTTTCTATTTTAATTTTAAAAATAAAAACTTCTACTTTTATTTATAGTAGTATAAGTTTTATTATAAAACTTTAGGAATTCTGTTTTTCAGTAATGGGCTCTAGAAAATCTCAAAAGATCTGGACAGTAAGAAATATATTTCCATAAGGGACCTCAAACTCTACTTACAATACAGCTTCAGTTATTATGCTGATGGCATTGGAACCTGAACCTGAATGCATTAAATGCATTAACCATTAAAACATATATTCCCTCAGTCCTTCCATGCTTGGACATGAATGAGGTTCACTGAAGTGAGAAGGCTCAGATCCAATCAAGCCTATACACACTGAAAATTATACCTATATTCATTATTGGAATATTATCTTCCAGGATGATTTACAGCAAGAATAAAACAAATTTTTAGAGTCCCCTTCGGGGGAGATGGTGCGGTAACAGAAATTGAAAATAAATAAAATAAAAAAACCCATAAAAATAAAGTAGAATTAAAATTGTATCAACAAAGTGCTCTTATATAAGGCAGGCAGTCTTATCTCTGTAGAGAGTGTTTCTTTATTGCATCTCTAACTTTGAGAAAGCACCCAGTGTGATAGTAGCCTTCTTCACCTCAGATGGTATAGTGGCCATAGAAGGTCTTCCACTGAAGACAGTAATGCAGGGATTGTGAACTTTTAACACCAGAACAGAAGGGGTCCTGTTATGAACTTCTCCCTCTTGCACTTCTCCCTCAGTCTTCCTACTGCCAGGAGGCTGACGTAGAGAATGGCCCTTAATGTAGAGCAGGGCTTTCCAAAGTTTTCCCGCGGCGACACACCAACTGCCGTTGCTCGGAAGTGCCGCCGTTGCGGCAGCGCGCAAAAACCCAGAAGCGCTGCTGCCGCTTTCAGTTTTTGCGCACCGTTGGTGTGTCGCCGTGGGAAAACCCGGAAGCGCTGATGATGATGTATGCCATGATGATGATCAGCGCTTCCGGGTTGTGTGGCGACACACCAGACTGTGTGTGGCGACACACTTTTGTGTCGTGACACACAGTTTGGAAAGCTCTGATGTAGAGAATGCCCCTTAATGCTAGAGGCTGGGCCTTGGTCTGTATTATTATCTGTAACCATAATCAGAACAGGAATCAAACTGCATCAGTAGACTCCCCCCCAACAATTCTGATCTCAAGGTACACATGAGATAGGCTGACCATACGTCCTGTTTTGAACGGGACAGTCCCATTATTTAAACAATTCCCGACCGTTCCGTCGTTTTAAGAAAAATATCCATTTTGTCCCGTTTTTTAAAGTTCCTGCAGCGAAGAATTTCACTTTAGTTTTCAAATCAATTAAGAAAATATAAAAGTACCACCAGGAAATGAAACAACTGGCATCTACCAATCTGTAGCATGAAGAATATGTCGATATGTAGAATATGTAGCATGAAGAAGCTTCTCTTGCCCCAGCACTAGAACTTGCCACTGTCTCAGTCATCCCTTCCCTTCCTATGGCTACAGCTGCCTTCCATTGCTCCTGCGGAAGTCCCTGCAGGAGATACCAAATGACTGGATCCACCCTACCAATAGTTTCTGTGATTCCTGGGCTCTTTCTGGCTAAAACTGGTTGGTGGAACTGCAAACTTTCAGGAAGCTGATTCACTTGTGGTGCTGCTAGTCAATCTGGAAGCAGGTAGCACAGGCTCCTGAAGGCAGAAGACTGGAGAGCCATGCCATTAAGATTATCTTAGTACACTAAAAGTAATTTTTTAAAAGGAACATTCCTGGCATCCAATGCAGGATGTAGCTTCAGGTTATTGAACATGTAAAAATCAAATGTTTTTAAAAAATCTATATATCCTTTTGCATTATACTCACTTGGGTGCCCTCACCTCCTAGTGCACAACTATGAACTCTGCTTCCAAACATTGCACAGAAGAAATATGCACACATCACTACTAAAAATTAGATGGATTTTGTCAGCGGATCCCCCCACCCTTTGATTTCACTGATTCAAGTTCAGGTGTCTAAAGCCTCCGGTAGATGTCTGACCAGAAAGCATACCTGAAAATGAGCTCTCGCACAAAATTAATATAAAGAAATTGAAACAAGCAAACAGCAGCAAAACTGTACACAGCTAGCTGCCTCAGTGCTAAGCAGCATAAACACAGTTAAACCTCTTCCTACATTACAAGCCCCTTGAGAGAGAAACATCATCACAGATTAGCAGTTGGAAGAAGAAATTTAAAAAGAGCTTAATATAACACAGTACATGGCAGTTACAATACCAAGAAATTAAAGTGTAGCTATTTAATTTACTCTAAAACTATTATCCCTTCTGTTCAAAGGTTCGACAGCATACCTTATTGCTTGCAGTAGGACACACAAGATGCACCAAAGCGCTCTGTTACTGAACCTCCAACCTAACTGGGCTAAACCTTGCCAATATCCTCCCTATTTGGTATCTATATATTATTTCGGCCTTTCATCAACCTTTCATCAACAACCCTTCAGTAGACACCAATTCAGGTGAAGGCCTTGCTCACATGAGAACAGGGATCAAAGAAAAACAAACAAACAAACAAACAGACTTCCCCTGTTTTTCACATGCATTTTGAGTTTCTAAAAGTTTATTTTAACACGTTTTACAGAAAGAAATACAAAAAAAAAGGAAAAAACAGAGAAATATATGAAAAACAACAGAAAAACCAACAGCCCACTTGACAGAAAAGTAAAAAAGGAGGAGGGAAACTAAATATATCCATATTAATCAAATGTCAAATAAGTTTTTTAAATCTACATTTTAAAAAAAAATGATGATTCTCTAACATTACAAAATGTCATAAAATCTATGTCAAAGAAGAACACTGTCATTTTTTGATTAGGTAGGAACTTTCACTACATGAAGGTATATAAAAAGAGAACAAGGGAAGATAAGCCTTACTCCTCATCTCTCCAGCATGTTCTAAAAACATGTATTTGTTTGATAGCACTCTCTCCATGAGATTAGAATTTCATGGATGCCCGCTATCTTATCTAGAATCTACAACCCCAACCTCTACCATACTACTAACTAATCCTCAGGATCTCCTTGCTGTGAGATGATTTGAGGAGGATCTAGAAACCTCCATTCCATGCACTGGTTTATGAGGTTGCTCTTTAAACTGCCATCTAGGATCCCTGCTAATGGAACCTCCATAGTGGGCCCATTCCCTTTCAGCCATCTAGATTTATAGTCCCTCTTTTTTTTTTACAGCTGATTGCTGTACCCAACTTAGATTCCTTCCCTTGGAGTTTCTGATCCTTTCAAATAGGATCAGGTTTATTTCTCAATACTACTTCCTTTCCAAACTCAGTAGTTTGAAAAAAGAATTTCAGAGCTAATGGCCCCATACTCAAGGCCTCTTAGGAAGAAATTATTGGCAAATTCAATTTCTGAAAAGAAAACACTGACAAAAAATTCCCCTTTCCTCCTTCACACCTCCAATTCACTTAGTCACTTGGGACTATCACCTCTAATTCCCTCTTTCATCCTACAACTTTTCTAAGAGCTAAAACAAAGGAGTGCTTACTGTATTTAATTTAAATTGTAACACCACACCCTTCCTTCTTTTTAGAAGCAGGGGGAAAAAACAATCAATCCAACCAACAAAAAATGTGCTTCAGTATCAGAAAAAAATTATCTGAGGTTAGTTCTGGTATCCAACGTGCACATTCAATCTGAATATTAATGTACTGAAGACCAAGCTGGTTGTGTTTGAGAGGGAAAATTGAGTAAACAAATAGAGGAAAGAAATTTGTGTTTGGCAGAATGTTTACTGAAGACAGGAAAATAGAAAAAAACTAAGATGGGCAAAAAGCTTCTTCCAACTGGTAAAAAGTTAATTGATAGTATTTAGTCTGTTGCACGGAATAAATATTTGTCAAAAGAAATGAAAATTGCTACATATAAGAGCATGCTTCTGACCACATTATATGGAAATGAGAGTTAGATATATCAGGTAATACATACAATAAATTGAATGCAGTATAAATAGGTTATTTAAGAAGTGAGTTATGGTAAAGCAAGAAGAGAGAGGGTCAAGTATGAATAGGTGCTGAATGAATGTGAATTAAATATAAAAGTGAGTGGCTGGTACAAAAATAGTACAGTATGTTGAGGAGGTTTGGCCATATAAGAAGAACAGGAATCAAATCACAAAACAAAGGAAGTCAAAGGACTGAAAGGAAGGGGAAGATCAGGAAAATTGTTCCTGGATGTTGTTGATGAGATCCTCAAAAAGAGAAAAGTGAGAAATTTAAGGGGAAAAAAGGAACATATGAATTGGTGTAGGGACGTGGTAGAAATGAGGATGGAAAAATATGGAGAGCTGAAATGAATGGTGGCTGCCTCTCAGTTAGGGAATTCTCTTACCCTGCTAAAACACTGTTAACAGTGGGTTTTGATCTACAATCATATATAAATAAAAATATAAAACTGAGTAACTGATACATATGTAGATATTCTGTCTATAAGCTTTAATATATTTGCAGCAACTGACTTACTTGAGTCTCTCTTCTTTTTAGCAGTAGTTTTCTTTTTAGACTCTCTATCATGTTTCAATTCTTCTTGGTTTCCAAGATCATCTGATGTTTTGACAGTCACCAAGTTAATAAATGGGCTATGCTGCTGAGATCTCAATGTTGGAACAGTACTTATTGGTACCTCCTTAGGTTCCCCATCCAAAACTAGATCTTTTGAAGGCGTATTTTCCAGAGAGGAAACTGTGAGGTTAGGAGCTGGCTCCAACTTCTTCTTCTTTTCCTTCTTTTTCTTGTCTTTAGGAGATGGGTCTGACTTTTCTACCTGAGGAGCAGCTGAAACTGATGTAACCCGTAACTGAGAGACTATTGGTTCAATGACCAAAACTGGTTCAGGACCAGCGTCTTTAAAACCATCAGAAGCATCCAATCCCAGATCTGGCTCAGGTATTTTGCCATTAGGTTTTTCCTCCCCCCTTTTCCCCTTTCCCTTCTTTTCCACAGGTTTCTCTTTCTTTTTCTTTTCCATCTTATGCTGACTGGCTTTCTCCAGCTCTTTGCGCTGTTTTGCCAGAGCTTCTTCGTAAGTTGTCTCTTTCATAGAAAAGGTGGACACCAGGAATATTCCAATAGCTGAGACAAGCATGAATCCTCCAAAGACCATGATTCCAAGCACCTGAGGGTCATAAAACTCCATTTCTGCTACCCGATCTTTGCCTGAAAAACATCAGAGGAAGTTAATGCAATCTATAGGGGTTCAGTATTACCTTATAGCAGTGTTTCTTAACCTCAGCAACTTTGAGATCTGTGGATTTCAACTCCCAGAATTCCTCAGCCAGCGAGGTTGAGAAACACTGTCCTGTAGTATAAACCGATCCATCTCTGGGTTCTAAGAAAGAGGTCTTCTCTGGTTCTCTACCAGAAATCTTTTATTTGGAGATGCAGAAATTGAACCTGGGACTTTCTGCACAAAGCTATGCACTCTGCCAGTGAGTTATGACCTTGCTCCCAAATCTTCAGTGACAGTAACTGTATCCATTATATCAATTAACACAGTGCTTTCCAAACTTCCGCCGTTGGCGACACACCAACAGTGGTGGCGGTGCGGGGGTGTGCGCAGGGGTGTGCGTGGCGGTGGCAGCGGCCTTGTGTTTTGCGCTAAAACCCGGAAGCGCTGATGGTGTGCCGCTGCCGTCACCGCTGGCGGCGACGCACCATTCCCGCTGGCGGCGACGCGCCATCACCACTTCCAGGTTTTGTTGCGACACACTAATGTGTCGCGACACAGAGTTTGGAAAGCACTGAATTAACATCAAGCAAACAGACTGAAATTTGCTAAACAGAACCAGCCTCAACCCAGCCAAGTACCTGAAATATACTGATTTGCAAAACACAGTATTTTAATTTTTTAGAACACCTAATATGTTGATGAATGTAAAAAAGTTATACTATAAGTTACTATTAAAGTATACAATAAACCTCAGCAATATATATCATGGATCTGTATTAATGAAGTTATTTGTCTAAGATGCAGAGTACTGCAAAGATACAGGAGAGTATAAAATCATCTGTGATGTAAAACATGCTAAATATAAAAGATTGTGAATACAGAGCTAGTGATAAAAAATCCATAAACATTTTCAGCCTTGAACAAACATTTTCTATCGTTTTAAATATATAACTTAAATTTCTACTTTGGTCAAATAAGTCTCTGTTTGTAATAGTGGCACTATCACACTCAACATATGACAGAAAAGAATGGGGTTCTTTTACCTCCTACAGCTTATCACTAAATACAAAGGATAGTGCAAGGAGCAGGGGAAAAAAGCTTTAACATTATTTGATTTAAATAAATAAATAACTGCTAAAACAGCAAATTCTAGTGAAATTAGGAAAACTGGGGAAAGACAATAGAGACTTATTAACAATATTACACGTCTGTCAAAGTGACTTAATGAAGAATTAAAGCATGCTGTCATGACTATTAACCTTTCAAAGACAAAAACAATTTATCTAGCACAGTAAATGCTATTTCACAAATATCAGATGAGGCACTGGAAATGTCAATTCTTCAACAGACTAATTTTAAAAGATTTGGTTTAATCTGACAGATTTTGTGAAATATGTTGAAGTCACAAGCTAAATCTGAGAATTTGAGTGGTAAAACCATTAACCATAAAAGAGTAGCAAAAGGTAAAGGTTCCCCCCGCACATTTGTGCAGTCGTGTCCGACTCTAGGGGCCGGTGCTCATCTCCATTTGTTAGCCGAAGAGCCAACGTTGTCTGAAGACGCTTCCATGGTCATGTGGCCGGCATGACGGACGCAGAACGCTGTTACCTACCCCCCGAAGTATTTATCTACTTGCATTTGCATGTTTTCAAATTGCTAGGTTGGCAAGAGCTGGGGCTAGTGCGGGAACTCACTCCGTCACGCGGGACTAGGGATTCGAACCTCCAAACTTGCGATCTTCCGATCGACAAGCCTAGCGTCTTACCCACTGAGCCACCACACCCCTTAAAAGAGTATAGAGTTACTTCTAATAGAACTATTTTCTGAAACATTTCCAAATACGCAATAAAATATATGGATACAGAGTGAGTTTGTAGGAGCATAATAGTTATTTCTAAAGTGTTACTATTTCATGAAATACATTCTTGCCTGCTTTGTGAGCAGCAGCACCAAGCATGAAACCTGACACATCAAAAAACTCTATATATTTTAGAGAAGACATTTCCTTTCCTAAGTCCTTAGTTGAGAAACTCTGATCTGAAGAACAAACTATTTCAGAGAATAACTGAATGTGAAAACAGTGGGAATTCATTTCACGTTACTCTCATTTATAATTTGAAGTCCTATCTTGCACACCATTGTGGGGGGAGATGGGCGGTGATATACAACAGGGCTTTCCAAAGTTTTTCCCACGGCGACACACCAACCGGCGTTGGTGTGTCGCCGCGGGAAAACCCGGAAGTGCGGCAGTGCGCAAAAACCCGGAAGCGCTGATGATGATCAGCGCTTCCGGGTTGTGTGGCGACACACCAGACTGTGTGTGGCGACACACTTTTGTGTCACGACACAGTTTGGAAAGCTCTGATCTAGAAGAAAGCTCCAAGAGGACTTGGCCAAAGACAAGAAGGGTCTTTGGTAGATAAGAGTTGAATGACAAAGAGATGCTTTGTGTGTGTGTGTGCATTGTGAGGATACGTTTTTGCTCAGTTGAAGACTTGTAGTTAAACCTTCGAACAGGAGTGTTTAAATTTTTTTACTAGCTTTTAATTTCCTTCAGAAAAGCTCAAAATAGGGCTTGCTCAGTATGTTCATTTCTTTCATTGGTTGTTGGAGGGGGTGTTTGTTTCCAGTTAAACTTTGCAAAAATACGTGTTTTTAACTTTTTTGAAAAGACAGAAAAGCAGACAGTAGCTTTAAAAGTCACTTTTTCCTACATTTAAGGTGCCAATTTTCTAAACTCAGCAAAAATAAAACTCTATTGGAACTTTATTTCAAAGTTTATTTCAAAATAGTGTTTCCTTCAAAATAATGGATTTTCAGTGCAATCAAGACCCACACTTACCAGAGGACAATGCAACCATGGGGAGGGATAAGTTAATAATTAGGGCTGGCAAGCAGCCTTTCCTGATGGGATTAGGTAACCTGTCATATCTGGTAGGATTTGTGACTGGCAACATCTACACCACATAGATATGTTCACCGCCTTGGTTTGACCATTTTTTGAAAGAAAAAGGTAGGATAAAAACCTAATAATAATAGATTTTGATTGTTTACTTTGATAACATCACTAATTAAAACAACTGATATGCTCCGACCCCATTTCTTCCAGAGTGCTGTGATTGCAAATGTTTTTCCCTCTAGCTGCAGAAGAAAAAAGAAAGCAAAGGAATCAACCAAAGTCAGGACAGCAATATTTCGCAGGAAGAAAGCACCCAAGAGAGGCAAGGAAGGGATTGGCAGAGGAGGAGGGGCAGTACATTTGTGGTGTTTAGTTTGTAGTGTTTTGTTGACTTAAGCATGGTGGATAGAACTTTAACTCAGGAGTAGGGAAAGTCCTGACTCTAATGGAGCAGAGGGAATATTGATCTGGAAGCTGAAAGTTTGGGGGGGGGGGGAGGCACTACCAGCCATCTAAAGTACAGCTCACGGAACTCTCCTCTGCACTCCTCCTACCCTGAGAATTGGACACGTAGTCATTCCGGCCAGTCGCTTTTGGCAGAGCACAGATGCTCTTTGCAAGCCAGAGGAAATTTTGGGACTCCCGGAGACCAGGTAGTTGAGCAAGACGAGTGAGCACCAGTAATTACAAACCTGCCAAAAACATCCTAAATGGAAAGTAAATCCGAAGTATATTTCGAATTGCAATTAGAAATTGAAACCTGCCTTGCAGACTTCCCTCCCCGCGCATCCTCGCATTTGTCGCTCCCCTTCGGCATTTAGGATTCCTACAACAGTGCGGGCTACTACTTCAGAAAGCGCGCTGCTGGATCTCAGCGTGGAGTTATTCCCAAGGATACTTTCCCAAGATTACCACGCAGCGCAAGTCTTTTCAGAAACCTGCCCTCGAGCCGGCCTCGATGTGGCGGCGGGGGTTGGTGGGTAGGTGGCTTAATCCAACATATCAAACCGACAATCCTACTAAAGGTTGCCTTAGGCGATTCGTTTCTTACATTGGTTTTCCGTCCTCCCAACAGACTCAGCTTCTCAGCTCGTCCTTAAAATAAAAATACTTATTCATAAGTCTCCTGGGGAGGGGCAGTCTATTTAGTTCATGCGAGAAATGGGTCCTTCTGTGAAGTGAATTAGTCATTTCTCCCCTGCCGAGCCCCCAGATGCACGTTCTTGAGCTTCGACCCCCCCCCCCCGCCCGGCCGCCCCATTAGGTGCAGCTGTGAGCGTCAGGAATTTATGCTGTCATTTTCGTTTCCGAGAAAGAGCAGCACCGGCAACCCACTGAGACTTGACACGCAACGATACACGTGGACAAGAGCAAAAGTATCGCTTCTATACTCCGCTATCCCGCAGCAGAAGGAGGGAGCGCTCTGATTTTTACTCTGGCGGTGAAAGCGCTTTATACCACATTTGGGGCAAGCATGAGCCCCTGCTTCTCAACTAATCTGCATTACCTACATACCGCAATTTGGCGCCCGAATCCCCAATCCCAAACGCCTCAACCTTCTAAAGAAAAACCTGCTGCTTTTTCTACTCACTTCTCACCACTTTGCGGTACCCTGCGCAGCTATCCCAGAAATCTTCCTACTTTGGAAAGGCAGTTACGAGCCCTTGTCCGAATTTTCTTTCGTCCAACTTCTAAGTCTTTGAAAAATAGTCGAAAACGGCAAAAGAATTCCTTTCCAAAGTAGGTGATCCGAAATTGTCTACCGATTCCCCGAGGGCATCGCCAGCCGCGTATTGCTTGCGTCGATGTGTTGCTGACTGAAGTCGTGGCACTGTAATTAATGCATTAATCAATAAGCCTTCCCCCAGGGCCGGCGGCGAGCGCTTCCCCGCTCCTCCCCTCGCTGCTTCCAGAGCTTCGGGAGGGCCGTGCGCTGGGCGGGTGTCAAGGCTGCCAATCAAAGGTGTACCAGACCAGCGAGCAGAAAGCGGAAAAGGCGCCTGGGGTGGAGGCGGGGCAGCCGGCGGAGCGGGGAAGAAGGCCCGGGACTGCAAGGGGATCTCGTCTCAGTGGTGTTGGAGGAGGGGGGTGACGGCAAACAAAAGGAAAATACCTTCATAGCAAGAGCAGTGATGGATAGAAGCCTCCTGGTATTACTGGTTCAAAGAAACCTTGAGCAAATTCGGTTAACCAGGACAGCTAAATGGAATAGAAAAGGGAGAACAAGAATGTCTAGAGCAGTGTTTCTCAACCTCAGCGACTTCAAGATGTGTGGACTTAAACTCCCAGAATTCCCCAGCCAGCATACTTAATGTTGCCAAGTTTGGAAAACACTGGCCTAGAGGATACAACGGGAGCTGAGAATTAGCGCTGACACAACTGGCCTCATTGAAAATGTGAGCTTAGATTTTGAAAGGAAATGGAATGTGCCACAGGAAATAATGATGGAATCGGTTCTGTTGCTGCTTCTGCTGTATTAGTAGTAAAAGGGGGAAAGGAAAGCCCCAAGTACAAGGGCAGGCATGGGATCAGAATGATTGCCCCCAGAAACAGAAGACAGACAAAATAAGTAGGAATCACTAGATTATGTGCTAAGTAAACAGAACCACTGGGTTTTGTAAATCCTGCAGAATGTGAAAGATGGACCAGAACGGGCCCTTTTAAAATAAAACTGATGAATCCGTCATATAGATCAAAATGTCTTTCTCTGTTAAAATGTGGATATTGGGAAAGTTATTAATGGTATTCCATGCTTTGCTCTATAATATAAATCTATTTTTGGTCATGATAATTAAGTAATCCTGCCAGAAGTAATTTTACAACCAGTGTGCACAACATTGAAAGCGTGCAGAATGAATGCTGTCAAAAAGTATTGTCATGGGTATTCATATCTCTGTTTGTCCTAATTTACTCAGCCACAAATTGGTATCGAGATTTACGGTCAGTAGCAAAACTGAGCAACTTGGAATGTATAATAAGTTCCCCGTTGGGGGAGATGGGCGGTCATATAAATTGAATAAATAAATAAAATAAATGTATAATGCTCTTTTGGGCATTCTGATAACATAAATTTTATGGGTTTTATGCTTACCCATTGAATGAAAGATTACCCCCAGAGATTTAAGGCACATCATCTACTCTATCTACTCTTCTTTAACAATTTAGGTAAGCCTTTTCACCCTTCTAGAGAAAATCAGAATCTTTAATTAAAATTTATTTGCAAATGATGTTCGCTACAAAAAGATTTGTGATGTGCAGTGCCTCACTCCTATCAGTGAACGGGAAATAATAATTACATTATTAGAATATAACAGTAATGCTATGTGCCTCTGTGTGATTTTAAATGGACGAAATTCCATTTTAGCTAAACATTCAACTACTCAGTTGATATAAAAGTTAAACAGAAAAGGTCAAAGAAACATCCATGTTTAACCTCTTTCATAATAGTGGGCATGAGTTCTGACAAATGACCTGCTGAGGTACATCTTAGTTTAAGACAGCATTCATATTGAGTTTGTATAGTTTGTATCTAGGGATCTGATGGAAGGCTTAAATTTGATAAAAATTGCATATAGAGCAGACTGGCTTTACCTGCAGGCTGGGTGGCTTTGGGCCAGTCACTCTCTTTCAGCCCAACCACTTCACAGTGGTGTTGTGGGAAAAATAGGAGTGTTATGTATATTTGCTGGCTTGAGTTGACCAGAAAATAAATAAATAGGTGGGATAAAAATATAATAATAGAACAGATTGCTGATGGTGCATTTTTAGCTTCTCCAAATTATGCATGTACTTGGTTTGCTCACTCTATGAAGAATCATGAATGAGTTAATAAAAATGTCATCCTCTGCTTGCCCCTGGTCCTTGTGGAGGAGTATTTATCTAAGTTGTCCTTGACAGAACTGATGATTTTCCATTTTGTTTAACTTGCTTACATCCCTAGGCCACTTATGCCCATTATGTTTTATGCCTTTACACTTGGACAGTTGGCTGTGAAGGCTGACTTTTGAGTAAATATGAGAAATAAGGGCAGAGAAGGATAATCCTGAAAGGCATGGAATACAGTAGTGCTCTTTGAAATATCTGCAGATACGCTGCTGCTGCCTGAGGGATGGTGGATGTTTAAAGGCAAGCATGATCCTTCCTTTCCTGTAACAGGGAGGGTACCACTCCATTACATTTAAATCTGAATGACATATTTGCTAATGCATCATCTGCAACAGAACAGCAAAATGGCTACAAAATTCCCATCTTTATTGATGCTATTATTTGCTATCTGAAGAATTATTTTCAGCTAAAGACAGCACTATTATTTTCAGTATTATTATTTTCAGTATTATTATTTTCACTATTATTATTATTTTCAGATAAAGACAGCACTCTTCTTCTTTACAAGAGGAACTAAAGAGCCTCTTGATGAGGGTGAAAGAGGAGAGTGCAAAAGCTGGCTTGAAACTCAACATTAAAAAAACTAAGATCATGGCATCTGGTCTCGTCACTTCCTGGCAAATAGAAGGGGAAGAAATGGAAGCAGTGACAGATTTTATTTTCTTGGGCTCCAAGATCACCGCAGACGGTGACTGCAACCATGAAATTTAAAGACACTTGCTCCTTGGGAGGAAAGCTATGGCAAACGTAGACAGCATATTTAAAAGCAGAGACATCACCTTGCCGACAAAGGTCCCTATAATTAAAGCTATGGTTTTCCCAATAGTAATGTATGGCTGTGAGAGTTGGACCATAAGGAAGGCTGAGCGCCGAAGAATTGATGCTTTCGAACTGTGGTGTTGGAGAAGACTCTTAAGAGTCCCTTGGACTGCAAGGAGGTCAAATCAGTCAATCCTAAAGGAAATCAACCTTGACTGTTCATTGGAAGGACAGATACTGAAGCTGAAGCTCAAATACTTTGGCCACCTAATGCGAAGAGAAGACTCACTGGAAAAGACCCTGATGCTGGGAAAGACTGAAGGCAAAAGGAGAAGGGGACGGCAGAGGATGAGATGGTTAGATAGCATCACCGATGTAATGAACATGAATTTGAGTAAACTCCGAGAGACAGTGGAGGACAGGAAGGCCTGGCGTGCTATGGTCCATGGGGTCACGAAGAGTCGGACATGACTTAACAACTGAACAACAACAAAAAGACAGCACAAGTTTAAGGCTGTTGTTATTCCTTGGAGTAGGTAATGTGTTTGTGTCTATCCTTTCTCCTCTTTCCTCTTATTTACTTTTTGTTCCCAGGAATTCTCTGGTATTACTATACTATATTACTTAATTTTAAACCTTCAATCTGACTTTTATCCTGTTTGCTTAGAAGGCCTTTTGCAAAGGAGTTGCCGAGTTTCTTTAGTTCAACTTGGTTGTGCATCAGTTATTTAAAAATTGAGTCATTAAATATTTATGATGTCATTAAATATTGATTTGTTATAAAATGTTAGGAATGTACTCCCAATAATGGTTTTATTCTGGGATTCTTCTACCAGCACTAGATTGGTTAATATAGTCTCTCCTTCCCCTTCTATCTTCTTAGTGTCAGACAAGAAAGTGAGCATATCAAATGTAGTAGTAGTAGAGAGAAAAGTTCAATTATTAGTCACTTATTGGGATTCTGATAGTCATTAAAGTGTAAATTTTGAATTTTGTGACTGGTGAAGGCATATAAACTGGTTTGTTCTGGGTGAAGGCTCAAACTGAACATGAATCAACAGTCTGATGCAGCTGCAAGGGAAAAAAAGCAAATGTAATCCTGTCACATCAACCAAAGTATAATGTCATAATCAGAAGTCTTTGTGCCTCTCTATTCATCATTGGTCAGACTATACCTAGAACTATGCCCAGTTTTGGGTATTGCATTTTAGAAAAAACATTGACAAAATGGAACATGTCTGGAGGAGAGCATCCAAGATGGTAGGGGGTCCAGAAGGAAAAGAAAATGAGTAATAGTTGAAGGTGCTAGGTATGTTTAGTCTGGAGAAAACTGCAGGGAGACATGACAGCTTTTTTCAAGGATTTGAAGGGCTGTCATGTAGAAGATGGAGCGGAATTGTTCAGAGTTGGTCCAGAAGAGAAGAAACAACATACTTAAATTACAGTGAAGCAGATTTCACTTGAACAATCACACACACACACAACAATCCTAATGGTGAGAGCTGTTCAGCAGTGGATTAGATTTTCCTCTCTGCTGGAGGTATTTAAATAGGTGAATTGTCAGTAGTACTAGTAGTTTTTTGTTCTGGGCAGATGGTAGGACATGATTTCTAAGGTCTCTTCCAACTCATGCAATCTGTTTCTTTGAAATACTAAGAATCCTAGAATGAAATTTGGATGGAAGTCTTACCATCTAGAAAAATATCCACTTTGAATCAGTTCTCCTCCAACTATTATATAATCCACTGCTTTGGTATACAAATAGTGAAAATACGTAGGTATTTGCTCTGGAATCAGTTACTGTATTGTATTAATTTCAGATCTTCTTAAAACAATCAACTTAAAAAATCTATTAATCAAAATCACAGTATCTCCTATTTAAAATTACTCTTACATGTACAGTACTTCCACCATCCTAGCTTTCTGTAATCATCTATAAAATCTTTTATCTTCTATAAAAATGTGATTTCATTTCTAATTAAAAATAAACTTTACTAATATTTAGAAGATCACAAGTAATATTCCATATTACAAGGGCAACTGTGACAAGAAATAAATAATATTAAAAACAGTGAAGGTATACAGTGTGCCATATGCTTCTGAAGTATATAAAGTTACAAGATTTCCAGGTTAAAATAAAAAGGGGAGACAGGAAGAAAAAACAAAAAATGAAAAAGGTGAAACAAATAAAATCTAGATTTCACAATGCAGTGGTCAGCTTTTTGCAAGTATCCCAACATCCCATTACACACTGATAACCTGATGATTGTTATTATTGCACTAACAAATTGGAGAAAACAATTAAAGAAAAAGGGGTTTTCCTACTACTTTTGACCCACTGAAATATAGGCATATTAAAGCCAGTTATGAAACAAAATAAGGGGAGTAAAAAAAAAAGCAGCCAGCCAGCATTAGCCACTGAGAGAACTGCAATTTGTAGATCTTTTGTTTTAATTATATTTTTAAAAGCCTGTGCCAGATTAGGAATCAAGAATTTTTAAAAAGCACCTTGAAGTTGAAAATATCCATATTAGCCAAACAAGGAGAGTTTTTAATCCTTGAAAGAAATTTCACTTGGAACTTGAAACAGTAAGATTTTTTCAATTTCAACAGGGTTATGAAAGTATCTCTGAACAGACCCTGACAGTTTATAGACATAGTTGGGAACCTAGTAAAATAATGAAGATTCTTCTTGTAAGCCCCACAATGATTTTTTTCCTGCAGAATTGGAATTGCTTGGGCTGTATCCCCGCAAGGCACAAACATGCCCTGGCAGTGTCTTTTTTCCTGCCATGTTGCCTTCATCTAAGTCTCTAGCTCATGAGACAAGCTTAAGTCATCCTCCCTTCAATCAGTATTCAAGGAGTATTTTCCCTCCATTCTGACAGCATCCAAGTGCAGATTCGAAGTGTGTAAATTCTGTTAGGCCTTGTTCTTGGAGGGAAGGCCGGAGATCTGCAGTGACTGCAAAGAGCAAATCTCATGCCAGGATAGTTTTCTGCTGACTCAAAGATAGGTGAGTAGCATAACATGGTAGTGTGGAAAAGCCATTAATGAAATCTGGGAAAAACATAATGTGGAACTTATTCTCTTTGTTGACTCATTTCAGTGGATCAGTCTTTCTATAGGACTTCATTCTTCATGGCAAATCTGAGAATCTGCACAATGCCGAAGGTTTATCAGCAGTACAAAAATGAAAAGCTGTGATGTGATTGTCTGTAGCTTGAATCATGTCAACTGGATTTCTATTTTCTCAGTGGAAACGTTTCGCTCCTTATCCAAGGAGCTGCTTCAGTCTGAGCAAAGTTGGTAAGGGAATCCTAAATATGTTTCTAGGTAGCTGTGTGACCTTACACCTGGGGTCATGGTTATATTGAGATGTTATTTTAAGTCCTTTTATTATCTAAAGGAGGATCGTTAAGATCACCATGCTGCTGTTGAGCTTGTGAAATGGTCTTAATCTTCCTAGGCACAGAAGACAGAGCCGGGAGAAAGATGGGAGAAAGATTGTGCCTGAGGCCCCCACCTCTATTCAAGGAAGGATTTTCCAAGTTGGCATAAATGGATTCCTTGACCCCCCTCTCAAACCACCTATCTTCTCTGTCTAAAATGTGAACATTAATGTCCTCAAATGAGTGTCCTTTTTCCTTTAGATGAAGATAAACTGCTGACTCTGGTCCTGTGGTGTTACTTCTCCTGTGTTGGGCCATCCTCCTGTACAAAAGTTGTTTGGTTTCTCCAATGTAGAGTTCAGAGCACTCCTCACTGCACTGGATTGCATAAACTACATTGCTTTTCTTGTGTTTTGAAGTTTGATCTTTGGGGTGTACAAGCCTCTGTCTCAGTGTGTTGGTGGGTTTGAAATATACAGGTATGTGGTGTTTGCCAAATATCCGTTTTATCTTTTCAGACACGCCAGCCATGTAGGGAATGACCAGGTTCTTTCGTTTACTCTGAGTCTCAGCCCTATCTGTCGCTGTTTTAGGTCTGGTAGATTTAGATTTGGTGAAGGCCCAATTTGGATATCCACAGGCCTTCAGAGCTGTTCTCAGGTGCTGATTTTCATTCTTTTTGGAATCCATGGAGGTGGGGATGGTTTCTGCTCTGTGTGACAATGTCCTGATGACTCCTAGTTTGTGCTGCAGTGGATGGTGGGAGTCAAACATCAGATATTGATCTGTGTGTGTGGGTTTCCTGTAGATCCCTATTTCTAGCTTGCCACCGGTCCCAATGAGGACTTCACAGTCTAGGAATGCCAGTCTGTTGTCCTTGGTGTCTTCTCTGGTGAAGCTAATGTTGGCATCTATAGTGTTTATATGGTCCGTGAAGGCCTGTACTTCCTGGGTCTTGATTTTGACCCAGGTGTCATCCACATACCTAAACCAGTGGGTGGGCACCGTTCCCTGGAATGTGTTGAGTGCTTTCTTCTCCACTTCTTCCATGTATAAATTGGCCACAATGGGTGACACAGGAGAACCCATGGCACAGCCGTGTTTTTGTCTGTAAAAGTCACCTCTGTATGTGAAATAAGTGGTGTTAAGACACAGGTCCAGAAGATGGCAGATCTGGTTTGGGTTGAGATGGCTTCTCCTTTCAAGGGTGCTGTCCTCTTCTAGTCTCTTCCTGACAGCGGATAGAGCATGAGTGGTGGGGATGCTGGTGAAAATAGAAATCCAGTTGACATGATTCAAGCTACAGACAATTCCACCTGGATGACTGAGAACCTTCATAGACATACTGTGATGTGATTAACATTTTTGATAGCTAGTTGACATTCTTCTGACACAGCTAATATACAGTAGGTAAAGGTAAAGGTTCCACCCGCACATTTGTGCAGTCGTGTCCGACTAGGGGCCGGTGCTCATCTCCGTTTGTTTTGACATTCTTCTGACACAGCTAATATTATCACATATTAAAAAGGTAAAGGTTTCCCCTGCACAGTCATGTCCGACTCTGGTTT
Source organism: Charina bottae (assembly GCA_023362775.1). NCBI lineage: Eukaryota > Metazoa > Chordata > Lepidosauria > Squamata > Charinaidae > Charina > Charina bottae. The sequence goes on along the minus strand of JALMGJ010000043.1, from coordinate 4,037,618 downwards.
GCGCAAGCTCAGTGCCGATGGAGGCGCCACTAGATGCTTTTTTAGTTGGCAACTTGGGTTTGAGGCTGGGGCTTTTACCTCGTTGAGCTGGTTGGGATAAAGGGCACACAGCAATGTGATGGCCTGCCTTGCCGCATCTGAAGCAAGCTCCACTTTGAGCGCGCCGCTCCTCCTTTTCCCAAGTTCTGCGTCTGTCTTTTCGTTCAGTACTCACAATAGTAGAAGTGCGCTTCTCAGCTCCGTGCAGGTGGTGCTGTAGTTTTACATATCCGCGGGCGTCTTCTACTTCTCCTGCTAAGCAAATCCAACCTCGCAGGGTCGTTGGATTGGCCCGTGCCAGAGACCATTCTAAAATTTCAGGTTTTAAACCGCCTCTGAAATACTCAATTCTCAATGACTCTGGCCAGTCAGTCATTTTTCCCACTAGCCTCTTAAACTCTGAGGTATACTCCGATACGGATCAGTTTCCTTGTCTAAGAGTTTGCAGACTGGTTCTGGCTCGCATCACAATGAGGGGATCTTCGAAGTGAGTTCGGAGAGCGAACACAAATTCGTCGAAGTCCTCTATCTCTGGTGCTTCAGCGTCGTACTGATCCACAGACCAATCGGCCACTTCGTCTTCTAAGTGTGCTGTAATGTATCAAATTTTCGAGTCGTCATCCGGGAAATCTCTTCCCCATGCGTCCATGCATCCATGAACCTGATTCATGAACCATGCTAATTGCTTCGGAATTTCACTTTCAGATCTCGTATTCCTACACCCCCACCACTAGTTTGTCCCAGCCCTGGTAAGAAAGGTGCAGGCTGGGGTCTAACACTGGTGGTGCTTTGACGAGCCAAGACGTTCTCTTCTCATGGGCTTGTCGTGAATTGTTGGCCGGTGCCTCTTGCGAATTGTTGGCCGGTAGCTGCCATGGCTGTTTGCCTCACTTGTTGACTCATTGCTTCGATGATGCCTTGTAAGCCTTCCATGCGATTCCCGAGCTCTGATACCTGAAGTTCCACCGCCCCGATTTGGATTGGGATCCTTGCTCCATGGTTACATGCCGAGCGACCTCTGGATCTGCGTTGCATCCAATTGCTGTCGACCATCTGTCTCTCGCCTCCCGTAGTGGGGGATTTGGACCCATCTCCATCTCTGCGAACTGGATTTTGGGTCGGGCTCCAAAATTCTGCCACTCCATCCTGGGATGACTAACATCCCCTCTGTTCCTGGAGCCGGATCTTTTCTGTACTTCTTCCTTCACCTGGGGCTCTGTACTTGGCATGTCCCAGGTTTTTCAGTTGGAAAGCCTGCCAATAAATCCATCATGGTATTGTGCATCATGGGTTGTTCTGATATGGGGGACTGGGAAAGTCTTACTCCTGCTGGGAGGACACCTCCAGTCCCCGATATGAGTTCTCCTCTTGCCACTCATCCATAACAGGTAAGTCCAGATTGCTTGACAACCCTGGGTCCACAGAAGGTACTGCTGTCTCAGAAAGAACAGTGTCCTCAGGGCAGGTTGCCATTATTTGTGATTCAGAGCTTTCTGTGATGGTCCCAGTGCCAGTATCTTAAGAAATTCTCCAGACAATTCATCAGAATGCTAAAAGAATTCATTTATTAAAATATGACTACATGGAACGGCTGCAAAGCTCTGAATACCAGATTTGGCGCCAAGCATTCAAAGTTAATAACATCCCTCTGACCTCATCCCGTTAGCTTCAAAACAAATGTTTTCTCACTCTTGATCCTCCCCCCTCCCAACTTGTTAAGTTTAATGATAGTCCAGGTGTCTTATCAGTGTCCTTGGTTTTTCCCAGTCAGCGAAGGAATGTGAGGGAGGTGGTTCTCTTCCGTGCAAAGTAGCTGGCTACAAAGGAGGCTGACACGAGTCAGCTTCTATACTGCCTGACACGTGTTGGCTCAAGTACATGGCAGGCAAGCAAAGTGAGTCTGACAGTATATATACATACACACACACACACACACACACACACAGAGTATATACATATATATACTGTGTGTGTGTGTGTATAGAGTGTGTGTGTGTGTGTGTGTGTGTATAGAACAAGCCAATAATTTATTTAATTATTTATTTTATTTAATGATTTATAAATCCAACCTTTATTTTATATTATCCAGGAAGATACATACTGAATCCAAGATACACCAAAGTGTGAAACTATGAAATGGAATGTTAAAGTATTTTTATATGAAACAGCAAAGGCATTTACTGAAATTATTTGCACACATGGCTTCAAATATTTAAGTCATAGTATATAGACACCAAGATAAAGTAATTTTCAAACTTTCCATTACACTCATTCCTTTCCAGTGCCATAACAGAGTTTATCAATTAACCACAGACACACTGTTCACTCATCTTAAGAAATTCACACAGTGTAAGTAATAATTTAAGCAAAATTATATTCAATGCAATATTTATATTGTATATTTATATTGTTATTGACAGCCTGGTTAGATGTTTAAGCAAACAAGTTAAAAAAAACTCCAAGTTATAGGTCATTATGGCTGCTGAGTGCATTGAACAAGTATCTTTCCCTCTACCACCTAGAACTGGTCAGATTAAGATGCCTTCAGTTGTTCTTTAACAAGTCAATGCAGCTTTGCACCAGATAAATATTGTTCTGGAAGGAAAAAGAAACAGTCAGTTTGGGTTAGGAGATTAAAGTCTTTAAACCAAACAAACAAAATAACTAGATGGATTTTTCCAATTTCCCCACTTAGTTTGACTGCCTATTGCACTAAACCATGGTTGAATTTAACTGAATATAGTGTGGCTGAATTTACAGGTGACTCAGTTTACATAACACTTAAAGCTGTAAGCCAGAGCAGCACTGAGTTTACCAACTAGGGCAGGGATTTTCAACCAGGGTTCCGCGAGAGGTCACTAGGGGTTCCCTGGGAGGTCACAATTTATTTTAAAAATTATTTCAAATTCAAACAACTTCACGTTATAGAGGTAAGTTCCATTCTTTATTTTTAATTTAAGAACACTGTTAATGCATATACACAGGCCTACACATGGAACGGATATAATAATTTTGTAACTTCTGACCTATATTTGAGCCTGAATGTGCAGGAGTTCCCCGAGGCCTGAAAAATATTTCAAGGGTTCCTCCAGGGTCAAAAAGTTGAGAAAGGCTGCCCTAGGGCTACCTGCAACCCTCTAAGATCTTGAACATGGCACCTAGGATTCCCACGAAGTTGCTGCCAAACAACAGAGGAACTATTAAACATATGGGGAATCATCATGTTAACTAATTTAATCCAATCTAAATGTAATTTAATGTTAAATAATATTTTTAACCAAATCAAATTTAGTTGTTGTCCTCACTCACTGGTTTGTTCTGACCCCACTTATTTTTCAGAATGCAGCCCCTGACATGTCACTCAAAACTCCAAAATACTCTTAATTGCACACTCCTGCCATAAAGTAGTCTTACAGATGACGGTGGTTGGGTTCACACAACACACTAAGACAAAGCTAAAACACATTTATTTAATTTTTATCCCACCTTTATTATTTTTATAAATAACTCAAGGCGGCCAACATACCTAGTACTCCTTCCTCCTCCTATTTCCCCACAACAGCAACCCTGTGAGGTGAGTTGGGCTGAGAGAAAGTGACTGGCCCAAGGTCACCCAGCCGGCTTTCGTGCCTAAGGCGGGACTAGAACTCTCAGTCTCCTGGTTTCTAGCCCAGCACCTTAACCACTAGACCAAACTGGCTCTTACTGCTTAGTACAACTATGTGCACCCAACTTTTAATTTAATAGATTCTGTATTTCTATACACAAATCCCATGCCCTCTACAAGCTCAAGGATCCAAAGGGGGAAGACGACACCTTTTTCTCCCAACATGTGGGAACAGTGATCTTTCAGTCCCCTTGGCATCTTCTTATTTTTCAAGCTTAATTACTGGAGCCAGTTCATTCCTTCTGGCAACACTTTGGTGGCTGACAGCTACACTGACAACTGGGAGGAGCCTGAGCCTCACTCCAGTAAATGGGTGGGGACAGAATTTTGGGGTGGAAAGTAGGGGTTTGAGGTCATATGTTAAGCCTTTATTAAACTAGCCAAATGGCAGCATCTAGCTGAACTTGGTTGATCTCAAAAAACTAAGCTGGAGCAGACCTTGTTCATAACTGAACTGGAGAAACAAGGAAATCCCTGGGCTGTAGGCTACACTGGAAAGTCAAAAACACATTCTGGATGAAAGCAATGGCAAATAATGCTGCCAAGAAAACCACATGGACACAACCATGCAGTCACCAGGAGCTGAGTTTGAGTTGAGGGAGAACAGATTTTTTAAAGCCTTTATTAATGCTGACACTACTATTTTAACGTGCTTCCTGCCTCAACACTGTAGAAAAGTATAACACCAATTTTCAGCAATTATGTTCCAGGACCTGCAAAAAGAGGCTCAGGGCTTACCAACTGTCTATCCCATCCTAAAGGAATCCCCATGTCATTTCATTACTAGCCTTGTCATTCCTACAAAAATGTTACTATCAGAGTTTCCACGAAAGCCAAGGTGAATTTAATTATGAGAAAAGTTGTGGAAGGAGTCTTATTCATAAGGAATATAAATAGCACAGATTTCCATGGGATTTAGTTGCAAATATCTTTGTGTTTGCATTTAATTTTATGTCAAAAAGTAATAAACTTCAGGATTTCAGATAACTTCCATGGGATTCAATTGCAAACAAGGAAATAGTCATATATTGTTTTGCTGTTTTCCATCTGAATAATTTGTTTTATCAACAAAATTCTAATTTTCTAACACAACCCCCACCCCCGCTGAACTGTATACATAATTTTGAAGAGATAGGCTGTCTTCAACTACAACTACAGTCTTAATTTATAACATATACCTTTGCATGCTTGATTTCAAGTTCGGTCATTTCAGTGAGATTTTTACGAAATGCTGCTATTCGCTTCTCTTTGAAGTTGTTTAGTTCTGCCATTGAAAGAAGACATATAACGTAATTTGAACATTTATTTGAAATAAATAAATTTCACTTCCCCTTGTAAATTTAACTATTTTGTATAATCTTAACAGTAAAACATCTGAAACTTTAACATAAAAACAAAAGGAAAAATTTACAAGAGAGAGACTGTTATAGACAGACTGGATGAGGGAGAAGACATAAATAGGACAGAACTCTCCCTGGCCCAAAGTACATTTTATTCAAAAGGTCTATACAATGAATAGTGCAGTGGTTTTATGATTAGAGTACTATGATAAATTTGTTAGTAATTATTAAATGTTAGTTTATATGGTTGTTTTATTGGAGGACAGGACGGCCTGGCGTGCTATGGTCCATGAGGTCACGAAGAGTCGGACACGACTAAACGACTGAACAACAATGTTTTATTATGTACTTTGTACTTTGTTATATTATGTACTACATACATAGTACAGTGCAGTGGCAGCAGCAGCAGCTGTCCAGTATCTTGCCCTAAAAAGTAGTATTTCTGACTAAGTAGTGATTGGAAGTAATTCTTCAACAATGGGTAGACTACTGCCTCCTTTGAGACTGGCAGTAGGACTTCATCATGTAGAATGTGTGATCTTGGCTGAGCGGAAGAGATGGGCAGGGATCAAATGAACATACAGTCAGCTGGAATAGTACAAGTATCTTGTCCACATCCACAAGCCCCAAAAACTGAAAATGATCCCATGCAATTAAACCAAAAGCAGTATTCAGGCTGATAAGAAGATAAGCAGTAAGTGCTAAACATCTGTTTAAGCAAGGTTTTTGAGAACTGGATTTTCCAGGGCACATGATACTAAGTTCTCAATCACCCTAACTGCCCAGAGTCCCCCTAAGGGGAGATGGAGCAGTGATATAAATCGAATTATAAATAAATAAAATAAAATGTTCTTGTGCGCTTACATTACATTACATTACACCCCTTAGGGATGTAATGGAGGCTACAAAAAGAGACTTATTTTTCGTCTTCTCTTCCGTGTCATAAGCACAACTATGTGCACTAAAGTTTGTCTTTCAAAAGATATTACATCACATGCACTGTCTCCTGGCCTGTTTTATTGCTCAGAGCTCTCCAGAAAAGCAAGGAGCAGCTCAGGCTCCACAGTGCTAGAAAGGGCTTTTAGGATGATTGTCAATAGCCTATCTTATTTCCCCATTTCATAAGCTAGCAAAAACCTTAGCAGGTTCCAGTTTCTTCTGGAAACTCCCCTTGAACATTCAAGAATCCATCAGATTTTTCCATGCAGGAGGAAAACGATGCAGTGAAACCAAATTTCATTGATTGTGATCTAACCCTGACAACGGGATAAAGCTAGTCATACCCCTAAGTCGAAGACATAAACTTCACTGAAGTACTGTACGCCCTACCCTATGCTTTGGTCCAATTAAAAACAAATCCACGCCTTCCTGAAGGCCACAAAATCTTAAGCTGGACCAATCAGGACAGAGGCAGCATGAATATGCTGATATCCTCCCGAACCACTTCCTGACCAAACCATACTTCAGGCCAGCTCAATAAAGGAGGCTGCTGGGCAACAAGATGGGTGGTCTACCAAAATTATCCCAACTGTCTTGTTGATCCCCCAACCCTCATGGCCTGTCCTAGTTCAGGAAACTTGTTTTTGGAGAGAGAGAGAGAGAGAGAGAGAGAGAGTCTCTATGGATCATAGTGACTCCCACTGAGCCCACACCCTGGATTAATGCTGCATTGAAAAATCAGATGGCAAAGCTGGATCAAATCTTCACCATTCAGGCTCCAGTAATATATGCTTGGTCAGTTCCCTCATCCATGATTAAATAATGAGTAAGTATTTTTGTAAACCAAGTTGGATTTTAGCAGCAGTATCACTGGGTCAGAAACTATGCTAACAGGTACCTAAAACTGACAGGAGGACAAGGGGTGGTGTCCCACAGCCATTTATGTCTTCTGACCATTATGTTTTATCCCAGTTGGTTGTCATGCCTGTCCTGTAATTTTCTCTTGTAATTATGTGTGCAGGCTCCCTTTTCAGCATAGCCAGATTTACATATATATAGACAAGAGAAACAGAAATAAACAGTAATTCTCATTTCCTATCCTGCTGCAGCTCTCCAGAGACTGAGAGAATCCAGCTGCATACAAGACGACCTTTGCCCTGCTTATTAAATTCAGGTGATCCCACTACTGTAGTAACTACAGTCCCAACATACCTGTCACGTACAAACTTTTTCTGGAGAAATTTTAAACCAAAGCAGTAGATGCAGTATCTGACTTGCAGAAGAAACCCAAACTCTCCATTAATTAAAAGTTCTTACTTTGGCCACACTTTAGAAAAGTGGAGGAGGACTGTCTCTGATTTTAAAAGATCCATTTTAGAATCAAAGTTGGAAGAGACTATTTAAGCCCACTGAATCCTCCTGGAAGTGTAGTGCCCAGAAACTGTACACAGCATTTAAGAGAGGAACTGAGCATGAAAAATAAAAAGGAAAGATTATTTCCTGTGTTTTGGAAACTATACTTCTATGATTGCAGCCAAAAATTACATATGCATTTTGGCAGCTACCTCACACAGCTAACTTACAAGCTGTTCCAAGATTTTTCACAAATATTATTGCCAATCCGGTAATTTTGTAATTCTTTACTACATATTGGTGCATTTAATTTCTGCTTCCTAACTGTATAACTTTGCCTTTATATCTCATTCAACCCATTTCTCTGATTTATCATTTTGAATTTTATTTCTGTGTTATCACTCTCCCCTAATCTTCAGAATTCATAATCATTCTGTCCACTACTTTATTCAGTTTAGCTGAACTGCTTGATAATATGTTTTAATTATGATATAATTATTAACAGTGTTTTATTACAAGATTAATTCATCATAAAATTATAATTATAAATTTATTAATGTTTCATTAAATAAAAACCAGTCAAATATAATTGTCTAGAATAATGAACACTGATGTTAATTATTCATTATAATTAGTTTATTATTGCAGAGATCATTCATCAAGAGATAGTTAATTCAAGGATTAATACAAATAGTTGATTATATTGTCAATCCATTAGATAGTAAATTAGTCATTATAACTTAATACATCAACAAAGTAAGTTCAATATAAAATTCCATTATTTCTAACATTGAATGCTATTTGTAACAAGGCATATAATTCAACAGATTATTATTATTATTATTATTATTATTATTATTATTATTTTATCCTGTTTTTATATATATAACTCAAGGAGGTGAACATACCTAATATTCCTGCCTATTTTCCCCAAACAACAAAATTCGGACTTCCGGGGAAGAAATGGTGAACTGAAGACGGCTCTGCAAAAAGTGGAGCCGACAACCACTGCAGAATGAAGAACTGGAGAGTAGACCGGCTCTTCATAATTCCTCTCCAGACCAGGAGACGACTTGAGATCACCCACAAGTGCTCCGGACAGCTGCTCCTCATATCCTTACAAGAGGATGACAGTGGTCTCCAGCAGGTTTAGAGCTCTGGGAGACAAGGGAATAGCCATCTTGCTCAAACCGTGGTCAGCACCTTTGAAAGGACACTGGGTTCGCATGCTTCCTTTTCTAATCACTTTCGGAAATTGCTTGTTAACTGCTTTTCAGCTATTAGGAACCTTTGGATCAACATGTTTTACAGCACCGGGTCAGGTTTGTTTGTTTATTTATTCAATTAATTTATATATCCGCCCATCTCAGACCAGTTTCCTTCAATCCTTAGTGAAAGAATTTTTAAATACAAGTTTAAGGACTTAAAATATTTTTTGGGGGAATAAACAGCAAAAGGGTGATTAAAACTTTGATTTTAGAAAGTTACAAACAGAGTAAGGGTCCAGATGGATTTGAAATAAGATTTTGGAATTAATTATAAATAATCCTTCCCGTGGGAAAATGCTTTTGTTTTGAATTCTTTAAAAAAATGAAGTAAGACTTTACAAATTGGATACTAGAGGGAACTATAAGGCATTAAAGATTACAATTAAAGGAGAACACTCAAAATCGACTCACAAATACAGAATGAAGCAAAATATTTTAACATTGGACATATTAAAGAGAGAGTTTGGTCTAGTGGTTAAGGCTCCAAGCCAGAAATCAGGAGACTGTGAGTTCTAGTCCCGCCTTAGGCATGAAAGCCGGCTGGGTGACCTTGGGCCAGTCACTCTCTCTCAGCCCAACTCACCTCACAGGGTTGTTGTTGTGGGGAAAATAGGAGGAGAAAGGAGTATTTGGTATGTTCCCCACCTTGAGTTATTTGTAAAAATAATAAAGGCGGGATAAAAAATAAAATAAAATAAAAAATAAATATTGAAGGATATTTTGAACAATGGACCCAGACGTTAATTTTAAGAGTGTCTGCCTCTAGATAGACTGGGTTTAAAAGATGTTATGGAAGAGGAACACATTTTACCTGACATAATTGAGACTGATTTGAAAGTGGATTTAAAAATGACAGGCTACAAGAATGACATGGAAAAAGATGTTACACTGGACATACAAAAGAAACCAGCTGGTGTCTTAATAATTAAAAGGGATATACTAATAACAAATCAAGAGAGTGACCTGGATACTTTTCCTATATTGGATTTACAAAAGAGGCTTGTCAAAGCTTTGGAGAATTTTGTGAGAAGGGACAAAGAAAAATGAAAAGAAATCAAGTTCTAGGACATTATTTGAAGGGACTAAAGACTGTTAGAAGTAAAAGGAAGGAATATTCTGGGGGGCGTCTTGGACTCACAGCTCCTGCTGGAAGAGCAGGTGGCAGCCGTGGCTAAGAGGGCCTTTGCACACCTTCGGATTGTGCGCCAGTTGCACCCATTCCTGGACTGGGAGGCTCTGTTCACTGTCACTCATGCCCTCGTGACCTCCCGTTTGGACTACTGCATGTGCTCTACATGGGGCTGCCCTTGAAGAGCATTCGGAAGCTTCAGCTGGTACAGGATGCAGATGCATGGGTTGTAAATGGCGTCAGCTATTCAGCGCATGTAACACCACTGCTTCAGGGGCTGCACTGGTTGCCAGTGTTTCCAGGTGTAATTCAAGGTGCTGGCTGTCACCTTTAAAGCCTTTCATGGCTTGGGACCGGGTTACCTGAGGGACCATCTTCGCCCAGTAGTTTCTACCAATCGTCCAATCTGGTCCAGCAGGATAGGCATGCTCCGGGTCCTGTCAGCCAAGGAATGTCGGCTGGTGGGGACCAGGAACATGCCTTTTCTGCCATAGCATCTGCCCTCTGGAACATCCTCCCCCTCCTGAGATTAGGATGGCCCCAACTCTGCTGGCCTTTCAGAAGACTTTGAAGACCTGGCTATGGGCCTGGGGTCCCGAGTGTGTGAAGGGCCCTGTTTCTTGGTTGTGTTGACACTGACGGATTATAGTATCTCTTGGCTGCTATTTGTATTTAATTTCTTTTTGTATTGTGGTTAATTGTTTAATTGTTTTTATGATTGTTCGCCACCTAGAGTCACTAGTTTGAGATGGGTGGCAATACAAATTGAATAAAATAAACAAATAAATATAAACTTGGTTTATTTGATCAAGGTTAAAATAGATATGTTATCTCTGGTAACCCTTAATGGACTTTTGCTGACATCAGGACTGAAATGACGAGGTTTTATGGATTTGTTTATAGATAAGAAATGGCATATGGGAAGAAGAGATCATTTGTTGTATTTTAAGAGGAGGTGATAAGTTGCTAAAATTGTTTATACTTGTTGTGAGGAAGGGGGAAGTCACTTCTTTATATATTTCTTTTCTTTTTCTTTACTACATTCTTATTTTTTCTTTTCTATTTTTCCTTTTTTTCTTTTCTGCACCTTCTATTTTTTCTTTTATTCTTTTCTTTTTTTAGTTTGTATTAGTTTTTATTTTAAACTGTAATCTTTAATAAAATAACTATAAAAAAAGAAAAACAAAATCCCAGAAAGTTTATTAAACAGGAGCTCCAAATGTGTTGGTAAGCGCCACATTTCATCACTGAGGCAAATTATGTTTATTTATTTTTTTCATTTATATACCATTGCATTCCCAACCAATAGGCCAGCCAGTGGAAGTTAAAACAAAGAGAAGCAATAAGTAATTATCAGAGTCAGAAGATAAAAATAACACACAATAAGATACATTATCATAAAACTATCTAAGAGCACAAACATCACAAAATTATAGCATTATTACAATAAATAAAAATAGTTAAAGAAAGCTATTAGGAAATATACTAAGCAAATCAGGCAACAAACATGACTACTATGAAGAAAAAGAATAAAGTCTGTGCTTTTTTTTTAAGAACAATAAATCAGAAGAAAGAAATTCCAGAGTGCGGGCAGCACCATCAGATAGGCCCTAGCAAATTCCAAGTGGGCCTCTTTCCATCTGCAGAAGGCCCTTACCTGCAGGGGGGAGCTCCCAGATAACACAAGGGGGGAGCTCTCCTTTCAAGCAGGAGGGGTCTGATCCATATAGGGATTTTTTTTGTAATAACAAGCACCTTGAATTTCGAAAGGAAGGAAATGAGAAGCCAACGCAGCTTAGCTGAACCAGGTGTTATATGCTCCGGCTGAAATGTCCTCAACAGGTTCCTGTGTCCCTGCACCCTTTCCACTTCATTAATTTCTCAGATGTAAGGTTTTAAAATTACAACTGGTTATACTGCTCTGTGTTACATACACACACAATTCAGAATTGCTTGAAGGAGATATTTTGCTGACCCTCCAGTAGCCATTTTGTGGTTAAGTCTGAAAGTCCCCCAAATCTGGGGACAATGTTCAAGACTTGCAGTCACTAGTCCATAAAACTACAAAGTCTAGCAATTATCAACCTTCCCCTCATATAAATATTACACTGCATATGGAAAGTCAGAGTTTGAACTTTCTATTAAGGAACAGACCTCAAGAACCCATAGTATATTGTAAGTGTCTTGTTAGCATAGCTTTACCTTGTTTTGCAGATTCAGAAAGTTTTTCAAATTTTTGATAGCATTCTTCCTGATACACTTCTGCCAACCTGACATCTTTGCTTTTCAACCTAGCTTTATCAAGAGCTTTGTTTGAATTTTCATAGTCTACAAGGGCCCGTGTACGTCTGTGCAAAAGATCCTGAAAGGATAAATTACATAAGAAAATGAATTCCTAGTTTTGGGGATGGAAAAAATTAACATTATTTGAAAAAATACCCCGTCTTTCAAGAATGCAGATTGATCCAGGTCTCAGAAAAAACTTCTGGAAAAAAGTGACAATTTCTTATTATAAGGAAGGGAAAGGGCACTCCAGCACACAGTATATTTAGGGAAGGGCAGGGAATAGAATGAACAACACCATATTAAATACAGTAATCCTAGTTTGCATGGGAGGGGAATACCCTTATATATGACTTCATTGATTGATTAATAATATAGTTTTATTAGATCAATAAGGCTACGAAATCAAAAAGACTCCAGGCAGCATACAAAACTTATCATAAGGATACACAACCAAAAGAGAAATACTAATACCTTGGAGAAAATCAAGAACATTCCAACCAACTATCATCAGTCAAGGGGGATCACAATTCGTCCCAGCCTCTGGCCCATTACTATTCAGGGGGCTGAATAATTTTGAGACTGGAGAAGTCATTATAAGTTGCATTTTCAGTTGAATTTGGGGAAACCACTTGAAGCATTTGTTGTGTTGAGCTATTTCAATTGCTTTTGCTTGATTTGTTCATTGCAAACAGCTGAAAGTCTGTAAATTTTGACAATAAACCTGATTTGCAATGGGGGTTGAATAATTTCGACTGCAACTAACTCTCATCACTGGTTAGAATCTTAGCATCTTAACATTACCCTCCCTTTTAAAAGCAGTTGACAGTTTAGCAAATGGCCCTTGAAAACAACTTAATTTGTATCTAGTGTAATGTAGGATTAACCATATCTGAGCTTCTTGCACGCAACCACTGGTTATGGCAGTTCGGAATTAACATTATAGCTAATCTATAATGTTATAGTAATCTATAATTACTATGCCAAATGAGCCTCTGAAATTCCTGGTTGTGTGTCACATATTAAACTGCCATCTTATTTTATCTCTTAATCAACCACATTTTTTGGAAAAGTCAGATCCTGCCTGTTGCTCTCCAAAGATATTATGATAACAGTATACTACCTAGATTAAACCAGAATTATGCTCATGAGTATTTGAAAAATGTGTTATTGTTCTTCCTAGTTTATCTTTTTGTCAGTGATGGTGTCAAAAACTATATTTAATAAGCCAAGACTCCCTGCTGAGTCTCTAAGCATGTTTATCAACTCTTTGTAAGCAAAACAGAATAGGCTAGATATATTCAGAATAGGCTGAAGAAGGAAGAGGAGAAATTCAGTCAAAGAGAATAGAATCATCTTAGTCCATAACTTGTACCTAGCAAAGAGCAAAGAACTGGGGCACTAAATATGTTGGGAGATGTTATCAAACAAATTTAGAAGTAATGGAGAGTAATATACACTACTTCTTCTCTATTGGTTCATGGCTCATATGTGAATACCTTATTCCAAGTACACTCTTCAGAATATTATGTAACATGGGACCCAGATGCTCCTATGAGAGTTTTGAAATGTTCACTAACTTTGCTGCTGTCACTGTTTTGGACAATCTCACAATGAGAAAGAAGAATCGGGGAACTCAGTAATGTTTGGAATGGTGCTGAAGAGGTAATTAGAAGGCTTAGACTTCTAATTAGACTCTTGTAAATGGGATTTCTCGAGTAGTTGCTGGTTCAGAAGAAGTTCCTCAGAGCTTCCACAAGAGTGGAATTTTCCAGATTCCTTTCTTCCCCAGAAAAATGTTTTTACAGCTTGAGTCAGGGTGGATCCTAACCATAAAATATCTTCAGATGCAAAATCATAAAATGTTAACACATTGCTACTTATGCTACTGTTCTTTTTTTGAAGTTACACGTAAGACAATTGTAAAAAAAATTAAAGAATGCTTTCAGGTATAACTCACCTTTGCTGCTTCTATATTAAGCATATAATATCTTAGTAACTCCAGTAATTTTAAATCTTCATCAGAAGAAACACGATTTTCTACTTTCTATGGAAAAGATAACAGGATTACTGATTATACCATATAGCTCTTGAGTGTATAAACTTCCGTTTGAAATCTTGGTCAGCTAAGGATCTGATGTATGGCATTATTTGTATATATAAATTATATTCAACTCTCACCTTGGTACATTAAGCTAGGAAGGCTTAAGTACCCAAAATATTGCCTAAATGCCAGCTAACGTACTGATATAATGATTGCCTAGGTGCCAGTTAGTTTTATATTGGCAAGGACTAGAGGTTCAGTAGAAAGGCATCCTGAAGTTTATAGCACAGTGGGAGTTGAGCCATATTGCCCTGTACAATAGCTTTGTTGCAGATGCAGAGAGGATCTTTCACTGCCAAATTCTTCCAATAACACTGATGGGTCTTCTAAAAACACCAGATGTTAACAAATGTCATTACCCAAGTAAGATATCTGTCAACACTGTCATACAGATTTGAAGGCATGTTTGGAGCAAGAAACTGGTTATGAAGAAAGGCTCACTAAATATCTGACAATTATAGATACCCAGGCAAGATACATTTATTAAGAATGTGACCACTCAAGAGCAGGTAGATGGGTTCGATCCTGTTCAGTACAGCTGCTGATTCAGATACAATGAACAACATTAAAGAAGATTCATTATTTCAGGGCAATCATAAACCCAATTCTAACAATAGACAAATTAGATACAGCTAGGATTAAAGGCCAGGTAGATTTAGTAATGGTAACAAAGCTTGCCTATATTGCACCAAGATGACTGCATGGAGCTGCCTTTGAAAGATGCCCAGAACCCTGAACTGGCCAGGTTGCTAACTAATTTGCTTTATCGTGCCAGTATATAGCACCAATGTAGCTCTTTCATATGTTTTATTGCTTGAATATACAATCTTTTTGGTCAGTGAGCACATTTGGAATTTGGAGAGCACATTTTGGATAGTATGGCTGTCATGGAGATAAGATTGCTCATTTGCAAAATGACTACCATGATGAATATGGCAGCTCACAAACCAAGAAAAAACCTCAAAGAGCAGGGAGTCTGGCAGACACTAAGGAATAGGTCTGCAGGCAGACTATTGCCCATGGGCACTACAGGTCGAACCTAGGCTTATGTTTCTATATATTTTTTTACTGGTTTGTAAAAAACAGTTACATTGACTGCCTTCAACTTTTTGAGAGAAAAGGAAATATATGCATCTTTAAAACAAAACATTACCCTGAGTTTCCCAAACAGCTCAGAAATTTTCATCAAGTACCTAGGGAGGAAAAGGATGGGTGGAGAACGTTAAATGTATCTCCCAAATCTCACATCTAATTCTATTAGCATAGAACTGGGCCAAATGACTGTTAAGATTCAGTTCATGGAAATTATACAATTTGCATATTGGATGGAACTTTTTACAGTTCTTATGACACAGATTGGAAGAAAACAGACCAAGAAAAACAGCTAACAAAATAGGCATGAAGGAACTTTAAAGCCATAGGAAAGTACAGGAGATGCATAATGACTGATTACAACAACACAATACTGGAATGTTAATACAATCTTCCAGAGGAGGAACCAAATCACAAAAAGAGAAAAGTTCACAATTAAGGGACACTTTAGCGTCTACAATACAAGAGAATTTAGCTCTATTAATGATGGTTTGATCTCCCAGAACAGAATCTATTGCAACACAGGCAAATGGCAATGCACAGCTTCTGCTGGCATTCAATAGGTGCTCAGGGAACGAAAGGCTCAAACCACATCTTATTTGTGTCTGACATTGGGATGCATGCATGAAAGGCGAGGGGTGGGGGCATTGTGATGTCACAAGGTACATTTCATTTTTGTATTAGACATCTGTTATCTACTGAAATTTATTCAATAAAATGTATGTGTTAGCAGTAGTTACATGGGACAAGTAATCCAATTTTTTAAATAACAATCCAAAGATTGTGATATAAGTTGGAAAAATAAATAAAAAATAAATAAAGAGATCTAATTGCAACTCCTGCAACAATGTCATGGAAAACATTTAAACTGTTCTATACATCCCTAGAGGAAAAAGGCCTGATACAATACAAAATTAAGACCTGATTCTTTACCACTCCTAAATGGAAAAACAAGGATTAGAAAAAAAAGATTAGAATATATGATTTTTTTACTCCAAATTTATAAAACAAAGGAAGGGCAAATTTATATTATACAGAGTATGTAGACTGATGCAGAAATTATATTAAATCTATGGCTAGCATCAATAATTTGTATTGTTAAGTTTGGACACTAAATAGAATACTTAGGAGGACTTTACCTTTCCATGTAGGCAGAACAAAAGACCCCACTGGAATAAATTATATGCTATATGCTTCTCCGATGTGAGAAGCATAGGCATGAATGTAAGCGGAAAGTAGGGGTAAAAGGGAATAAGATATTATTAAGACATACTGTACAGTAATCACAGAAAAAGGTTATTTGAGATTGGCAAAAAAAAATATTGAAAGAGGCAAATGCAGTATATGGAAACCAACTGAAGTTGCCCTGGAAACCAAAAGGAAAATTCCCACTCCTTGAATGTAACAGTAATTTATTATTATTTCCAAGTCTTTGTTAGGTGTGGCTGCATGAGGAGGCTTCAATTATGTTAGTCCTGAAAAATCCCCCTCCACACAACCATGAAAAAGAGATCAGGAAAGCCAATCGTTGTATGCAGGCCATCACAACTACAGTACTTAGCAGATTCATTCACAGCAACAAACTGAAAAATGTGGTTTAGACATTTTTAAAAGAAATGGCATGAACTTACTTTTTAATTACGATTGATTCTGCTAGAGCTAGGCTATTTAAGGAGGTTGAAATATTAATATAGTCATCTGCAATATCTGAAAGAAAGAATGCAACAAGCTTTCAGCCTTGCCTCTGAACAAACAGGAATTTAGAAATATTACAAATAACTTGATAGAAAAAGTTACTTTTGTGAGATCTTGTCATCTTATCTGCCTTCCCACATGCTTCCTTTATTCTGTTGTAATAGTTTACAAGAAAGATCTTCTCTTGTTCAAAGAAATCATCAACTTCCTGAAAAGAAACTTTACAGTGATTATGAGATATCAAAGAACATATTGGTCTACTCATGAGAAAATCAGATTTAAAAAATACATAAAAGGTATGTTAGAACAATGTCATAATCTGAGGATGTGGTTAACCTTGTATATAAAGTACCTAACCATTAGCTCCTTTTTAGCCATACTGTGGCTTGCTGGTGGCCACCCCAATGTCCTTTAGGTTTCACATGTTCTCCATCCAGTGTTATTAGTGGGCAAGAATTGCAGGCAAATATTAAGCTTGAAGCAACTCAGTGGCATCCATGGGGGTAGCAAGGAGGGGAACTGTGTGTATTTCCCATTAATGTCTTTCATGATGTCATTCTAAACATAGTCAATAATAAAACATTGCTTACAATAAATTGAAGATTCAGAGTAGGCTCCTACTATTTGAATCAACTAAGATTTCTGCTGGAAATTTTTCAAAAGTGTTTCCATGAGGGTAGATAATCACTTGCAGAAAAACAACCAAAAAAAATCATAGGAGACAAGTGTTGGGAATGCTTTAATTTGGAGACATGCACTGACCTGGAGATTGGACTGAATAACTTAACTCTTCCCTACCTATGATTCTATGATTTTATGAGAAAAGATCCAATCTGCCATGTAGGTTCCTTGATTGCTTCTGGAAGGACAAGAACTTAATCGAAAGCCAAACCCAAGTCCCACCTTTTAAGTGGGGTGAGGCAGCTGGTAATGGTGGTTTGTGAACTGTTTCAGCTTCCTTGACTAGTTTGATTGGTCTCTGAAAACTTGATGAACTTGTGATTCATGTACAGTAAAGTCAGCCACAAGAACCAAAAAAAACAATGTCAAGATGAAAAAAATGGGGTTAATATCTGTAGTTAACAAAGAACTGTGTCTGTAATGCGGACAGATGTAGAGTTATACAAAAACTCAGCTAGAGCTAGCAGTCTGATTTGTTTGGCACCTGACATAGTGCAAATATTGGTCCACAGTTGCATTTCTTGCATTCTGATTATGAGTTATGAGCCAGTGAGAAACTGAATATGTGTATCCAAAACACTCATCAGAAATGGGTCATGGACTGTAGGCCATAATCCAAAATTTGGTGCTTTGGGAGCACCGAGACAGAATACCTGGCTAATAAAACAATGAACTGTCTCTTATTGAGGAGAGTTCCTCACAGACATTGAAATGAGCCATTTTGGAGAATAAATGGCTATACTGTTGTAGAGATGGACGGTGATAAATTTGAAAAATAAATAAATAAATAAGTAAATAAGTAAATAAATCCATCCATCCGAATTAAAAAGGATTTTATTCCCATTCCCATCCCCACTCCAAATTTCATTAAGTCCATACAATCTAGAGGGGTAGCAAAAATCCAACAGGCATCCTAGCTGGGTCTTGGCTCTGCAATAAACTTCACCGACTGTAGCACAGAATCATAGAATGTGTGTGTTGGAAGGGCCCTTGATATTTGCTGACATTCATGATGTTGACAGCCTGCTGGCTCCTCCTGGCCTAGATCCTATTACTACTACTACTCCTCTTCAGACGAGGGGAGGCATGACCAGGACCATAAAGAAAATAGTAATTAATTCTGACAAAAAAGAGAGACTTGTTCTATCTTTAAAAACATCCAATTATTATACGTTTTTCCAGATAAGGCACAATTCATCAGATGAACAGAATAAATGTGAGACAGATTTTATAAGAACGTTCAGTTCTAAGGTGTTCTAAGGAACATTATATGTGCATAAAGAATAAGGATGGCAAAAGACTTCAGGGCAAGCAGGAAATATTGCAACGTTGGCGAGATCATTTTAATGAGATCGCCAACATTGAATTCCCGCACCCACCAATTCCGATGGGCACGCCAACCTATGGACCAATTTTGCCCATTATCACCACAGAAGTCATAAATGCAGTAGACAGTATGAAGAACATGAAGGCCCCAGGACTTGATGATCTACCCATGGATTTCTGGAAATTGCAGGAATTCCACAATACGGGGATACGGCTAACAGAGTTCTTCAATGTCATAACGAGAAATGGCTGTGTACCGAATGATTGGTCAACAAGTATAACAGTCCCCATATTTAAAAACAAGGGACCCCCAGCCGACTGCGCCAATTATCGCCCAATTCGCCTCCTGTCCCATACTATGAAGATCTTTGAGAAAATTTTGGACCAACGCATTCGCAACATCGTCCAACTTACCATCAACCAATGTGGCTTTGTTAAAGGATGTGGGACGATTGATGCCATTTTTTCAGCTCATCAGCTTATATAGAAACATCGAGAGAAGACCCAACCATTGCACATGGCATTTCTAGACCTGGAAAAGGCATTTGACCGTGTTCCACACCAACTGATTTGGTATACCCTCCGTGAACACGGGGTGCCTGAATTACTTATTGACTGGGTCAAAATGCTATATAAGAACACTAGTAGCCATGTGCAATGTCCAGCTGGCCTAACAGTTTTCCGGTGACGGTTGGAGTGCACCAAGGCTCCGCGCTGTCGCTGCTCCTATTTATATTAGTTATGGATACCATCACACGGGACCTGCAGCGAAATGCACCCTGGACCATACTCTACGCTGATGATGTCATGCTTGCTTCTACCACTAGGAATGAACTGCAATGGCGAGTACAGGCATGGAATGACCGTCTCAGCCATTTTGAACTTTGGAACACTCCAAAACTTAAAGAAGGTCGATATCTTCTGATATCTTGGCTCCCATCTACAAGGTGACGATAGCATCAGTGGTGACGTGCGAGCAAGGGTGAATGCGGCCTGGCTGTGCTGGCAAGAACTCACCGGTGTGCTTTGTGACAAATGCCAATCTGTCTCAAATCTAAGATCTATAAGACGGTTGTCTGCCCTGTGGCATTGTATGGCACCGAGTTTTGGGCAGCAACAAAGAGTGTAGAGAGCCATCTCCATGTTATGGAAATACGTATGCTCCGTTGGATATTGGGCATCTCCCTACTCGACCACATCACAAATGATGCCATTTGACAACAGCTAGGCGTGTCATTAATTACAGAGAAGATGAAAGCCGGCTTCGTTGGTATGGACATGTCCTTAGAGTGGCACCTTCCACTGTCACCAAAATAGCTTACCATCTTAAAATCGATGGCCAATGGCCACGTGGGCAACCAAAACAGAGATGGCAGGACACCATCAATAAGGACATGCAAATTGATGGGCTACGCCCTGAGGATGCGGATGATGGTGCAAAGTGGTGTTTCAAGATCCGAAAAGCAGACCCCGCGAAAATACCGGGAAAACGCTAGGAAGAAGAAGATTCAGTTCTATGGTGTGGAGGAAAGGGGAGAGAGTAAAAGAAGGTTACAATAATAGGCCAGATTATATTGATATATAGGGGGCACGATGGCTCAGCGGGTAAGACTCCAGGCTTGTCGATCGGAAGATCCCAAGTTCGGAGGTTTGAATCCCTAGCCCCGCGTGACAGAGTGAGCTCCCGCACTCGCCCCAGCTCTTGCCAACCTAGCAATTCGAAAGCATGCAAATGCAAGTAGATGAATAGGTACCACTTTGGTGGGTAGGTAACAGCATTCCACGTGCATCATGCCGGCCACATGACCGCGGAAGTGTCTTCGGACAACGCTGGCTCTTCAGCTAACAAACGGAGATGAGCACCAGCCTCTAGAGTCAGACACGACTGTGCAGGGGAAACCTTTATCTTTTATATTGATGTAGAAACAAAATAGCTTTAATTGTAAATAAAGTAGTGTCATGTGTCTATGCCATGCCTATGAGCATAAAAAACCTTGTATTTTTTTTAATGTATGAGCAAAAACTTTGTAGTTATTTCATGAAATTTATAATCCTAAAAAGATTTTATATTTATATCATAGTTGTCCTTTGGAGGGACAGAAAATGGGATGAGAGGTGGGGAAGAACAGGGTTGTTTTGAAAACGAAAAAATATAAAACAGCTGTAACATTTGGCATACTAATGTTAGTGATGAGGAAGAGAATGTTCCTCTGATCTTGTAGGTAACACTACTGGATCGTGCAGTTGTATTGCCATAGTAACTGTGAGGACAGAGCTGCCACAAGATTGGGTTCCTGTGTCTGTATCATAATGTCATCTGTTATCAATATTAGTAGCTGTTCGTGGCTGCCTAAAAGTGAACCAAAGGGTGGGGGGTGGGGTCCCAAGACCTATGAACAGAAAGTATCAGGATGGGCTGTAGACAATAAAGTTTAATCATCCCCAAACAACTCTGTATTCTCATAGTCATCTCCCTGGTCCCATTTTCTGACTCACCAAACCAGAACCAAAATGTGAGAGATTGTTAGTCTTTGGTAGACCATAAGATTGTCAATTTTGTTGTTGTTCAGTCGTTAAGTCGTGTCCGACTCTTCGTGACCCCATGGACCATAGCACACCAGGCCTTCCTGTCCTCCACTGCCTCCCGGAGTTTACTCAAATTCATAAAATCAATGAACATACATACCGCCTCTTTACTTACAATCATTATCTAAATCATGTTTCTATTTCAGGTACCCCCTTCCCGGAACAATCTTGTCAATTCTCACCATTTTTTCCTTTCTTCTCATTCCTTCCATCTCCTACAACTATAAGTACTTACAGAATCTCTCTTATATATACTTATTCTCATCTGATGAAATGGGGTTGATCCACAGCAGCTTATGATATAATAAAACTGATTAGTCTTTAAGTGTCACAAATCTCTCCTGCAAAAGAATGACACTGCATCTGGGAAGGCTTGAGACATTGTTGCACTGATGGACTGATATATGTAGCACACTAAAATATTTTGGTTTATCTGTGAGAAATAATGTTAAATTTCCCATGAGTTCTAGGTCAGTTTTTAAAAAAATCCAATTCGTATTTATAATTTGTTTTCTCAAAGATAACCATGCATATTGAAGCAGTAGCTGGAGAGCCACCTGTCAGGAATGCTTCAATTTGAATTTTTGCACTGAACTCAATAGCCAAAATGCCTTTCAACTTGATTCTATGACTCCATTTTGAGGGAAACATTATTTTACAACTGGCTTGTTCCCATTTTTTCCCAAGGGCAAAACCCAAAGTTTTATAAGTGGATTTTGCTTGTGCAAAGGAACTTCCTTATTGTGACGACTCACTCCTTTGATATTAATTTAGAAACTTTTAGCACAAGCCATGATAGGATATGAAAAAGTTCTTTTATTAATACAAGTGAATAGAATCAATGCAAAGAGCAAGCTAAGAATTTTCCTAAGCAAACATATTTTAAAACCTGCCAG
Organism: Charina bottae; assembly: GCA_023362775.1. Lineage (NCBI taxonomy): Eukaryota > Metazoa > Chordata > Lepidosauria > Squamata > Charinaidae > Charina > Charina bottae. Next base: position 4,015,220 of record JALMGJ010000043.1, on the reverse strand, counting down.
ACTCTCAAGCACCCCTCGTCCACCCCTCGCCTCCTGACTCACTTCCCATAACTTTACACTGCCAGTCTTTGATGTTTGCAGATGGATGGCCTTGGAGCCTGGTTCCTCTCTCCCCTCCCTAACGGCATATCTCTAACTGTCGCTCTACCGTCTCGCAAGCAGTCTATCTAATTACTACAGGCTTCGCACTAACTAGTTACTACAAATCCCAGCTGAAAGCAGAAAGGCAGGATGCCACCCTGACACTTATCCTCTCCCCTGGCATCCCTCTCCCTTCTTCTGCTAGATCCTCTAATGTTTGAGGGGGAAAGAAATACAAGGGAAAGACAAAAATCTGTTCCACTTTTGGTGTGTCTTCCATTTGTGGACAGGAACTGTTGAACTGAACCTTAAAACTTTGGATTTAACTTTTAAAACCTTACATTTATTATAACTATAGCCTGCAGTAGCATACTTTGTTGATTTATTAAATGTATGAGCATATACCAAAAGAGCAACAAGAGCTTATAAATCAGATAAAGTGAGCAGAAATAGATTAAACAGATTAAATGAAAAGATCATCATAATCAACAATAAAAGAGGGCCTGTCAAGCTTTATAACTCAAGGCAGGAATGGTAGACTTATCTTGTCAGACCAAATGTCCTGGAAATCTCCCGTTGGGGGAGATGGGAGGTCATATAAATTTAAATAATAAATAATAAGTAAATTTCACTGGACTGATCAATGAATAGAAAAGTGCAATATCTGACTGGGATCAGCACAATCATATGCTGATAATATGGGAGATAAGCACCAGGGATCAGGTAGAGTACAAGAAGCAGCTCAACAGAGAACATGCAACTGACTGAACAATTGCAAAGATATTTAGGGATAGCATAGGGCAGAGCTTTCCAAACTATGTGTTGCGACACAAAAGTGTGTCGCCACACACAGTCTGGTGTGTCGCCACACAACCCGGAAGCACTGATCATCATCAGCGCTCCCGGGTTTTCCCACGGCGACACACCAACGGCGGCGTGCAAAAACCCGAAAGCGGCAGCAGCGCTTCTGGGTTTTTGCGCGCTGCTGCAACGGCGGCACTTCCGGGTTTTCCCGCGGCGACACACCAACGGCCGTTGGTGTGTCGCCGTGGGAAAACTTTGGAAAGCCCTAGCATAGGGAGTGAGCCTGCAGCCCCTACAACCTGAATTATTTTATGAGCTCCTAAAACGTATTTCTGGTTTCTTGTATTTCACTTCACTGGCAACAAGGGCATCCAGCATTACTTATCTGTTATGTCTAGTATCTTTCAAAGTAGCATTTTTTAAAAATCTAGAAGAGGCATTTTACTGCAATAAGAATAAAAAACATATTCTTTACTTCAACTATATCAATAATATATTTAAAAATATTATACAGTTTCTTCAGGGAGTTGTATGTAGGTATATAGTTACAGGTTATTAATGTCAAATCACTCTTCAACATTCTACAAGAGAATTACCACCATCTACTTATACAGCCTTAGAACATTTTAATTCTTTTCGCAGATAACCTATAGCTATTGCTAATAGTAGTAACACTGTCTCAAATATTACTGATTGAAAATTATGGCATCACATTTGCCAACTTGAGTTATGTGTGCTTATATGCAAGTGTTTTATTAAGGACACTATTTAAGACTGGACTGAAATCCTGAGCTGAACAGATCTGCCTTGGTATAATTACAAATCATGGTTATATAAACCACAATCATACTACTGCAACGGACTTTATAGAGAACTTGTCTTCCTGTTCAGGGGCTGGAATAGGTGCAAATGCAACACGTGGGTGCTAACCGGTGCATGCATAAGAGTTGCATCATGCCTTAACTGAAAAAAAGCTTCAATGGTTCCAATTTTAATTGGAATGTTTTAGGCCAGGGGTGGGCGACGTCAGGCCCGCGGGCCATATAAGGCCCGCGGGGCTCCTGCCTAAGGCCTGCGGGGCTCCCGCCCGCAAACCCTGCCCCTTCCACGCGATTGGCTCCCGTCCGCAAACCCCGCCCCCCACTGCTTGTGATTGGCTCCTGCCCGCAAACTCCAGCCCCCAATCCACGGAAATCCCAGAAATCCTGCCCCCCACCCCCCGGTTATAAATATCCAAATGGCCCTTGGCAGAAAAAAGGTTCCCCACCCGTTTTTGGCTATGATGAATTTTTAAATTACGTTTCAATTATGTATTTTTTATTTATTTATTTATTTATTAAAGAGATTTATATCGCTGCCCAACTCACTCACAGTGACTCCGGGCGGCTTACAAAAATAAAAACCCCAAATAGAAAACCCACTATACCCCCACCTCCCTGGCAGCAACAGTTCATTGTTTTCTGTTTATGTATTTTCTCTGTAAGTTGAAAGCCTTAAAAATGTGCAGGAAAGTATAACTGAGCTTTAAAAAAAGACTTTACCTTAACACCAGAGAACAAGACTTCATCGGCACTTTTTACCACCGTTCTGAAGAATCCACCAAACATTTCCTTTGTATTTTTCTTCCTAACACTTAGCTAAGAGAAATATGAAAAATTAGAACGTAAAGCAATTAACTCTCCTTTGTCATTATTACACTGGCTTATTGTATACTAAACTCTGAGCAAACAATGCTTCTTTACAAGGCAGGAAGGGCATGGCCTTTCTGTCTGGTTAAGATTCTGAATAGATGGAACTATATATTTATTTATCAATCACAAGTGCTTTTATGCCACTTCAATCAAGCAAATCTTTTTTACATGATGTTAAGATTCAGGTTGATATTGTAGTCACAAATACAAAACCTAAGCTAGGATAATAATTCGGGCCAATAAGTGTAAATCTCAGAATGTCTGCATAGCCTAATCTATAAATATAAATATAGAAATAATTAGATTTACTTAAATTTTTCCATTAGGCAAACCCAGTAAATCAATTTATTATACAAATAAAATAGGTTCTTTAATTTGATCCTCAATTCTGGAATACCACATAACAGTAGCTCTTACCAATCAGTCCCTTTGTTAATTGCCCCTTTTCACCAATTATCATTTCAAATTTTAATTTAGGTTCAAAATAATGTGGCTTTCAAATGGATTGAGAAATGTTTATGACCGCATTCCCGGTCCCAATTGCCATCGTAACCTGAGGACCTAAAGGGACCTGTACTCCCTTTCTATATTTGTCAGCCTTATGAGGTAGACCATACAGGAAACAAGACCAGATGAGCTAATTCTACTTTACTGTAAAGGCACTTTAACAGAATCTTGCAAGTCTGAAAGTACATCTCCCCCCCTGTCTCCTTTACAGCCCAAGAAACTAGGAAGGGTCCCCTCTGAGCCTCTTGCCCCACCCACATTCCTGATGTGGCTCAGTTGCCTTTTATCTGACCGTTCCCTTTGTTGTCTCTCTTTGCTCTGTCTCTCAAGGTCATTCCACATACCATTACAATATTCTGCATAACACTGTTTACCCCAAAAGGGAGTAGGGTAGTAGTAGTTTATTAATAGTAGTTTATTAATTGATTGGTCCTGTGACCTTATCAATAAAATAAAATTAAATAAATGCAACACAGAGATAAAAATACAGTAATAAAATACATATGTGATAATACATGGAGTCAGAAATCAGATATATGAATCTCCCTTACAGGATACCCCAATTTGTTCAATGTATTGAGTTCTAATGACCGTTGCCTTAGTTATAAACTTAGCAGTCCTACGTACAATATACACATTGGAGCCCAGGAGGAAATAAGACAGTCTGTGGTTTGGAGTAGGGTGATAAGTATGTATGTATGTATGTATACAAAAAAGTCTTTTATTGTTTTTTTTAAATCAGACAGAACAGACAATTAGTGCCAGGCATTCAGTTATGGTTGGGTTTTATTATTTTATAAGCTCATGTCACCAATCTAAGATGTATCTTTTCCTCTGCAGGCAAAGACTCTGTTATGTGTTCTAACTATAGACCTCTTTTCTGCATAAATGTGAACACAAAGATTTTAACAGCTACTTTGCCCCAGAGCATTCTTCCAGCTCAAGCTGGATTTATACAAGCTGTCAATCTTCTGAAAATGATTTATAACAGAATGAAACAAATTCTAAATGTTGGATTTTCTTTCTAACTTACCATCTTTCTACTTTATATTATTAAACCTTATATTTCTACAAAGTATACTGAACTAGCTTTATACATACTAACAGCTGCTGGGATACTTTAACTTTATCATTAGAAAGTACATAGAATTCTTGTAGTAGAAGAATGGCAAATTAAGTTGTGGGAGTACGTCTCACCGTCTGAAATAGCCTCTTTCTTGAAAAAGTAAATCTGACACAGAATTTAATTTAATTTAATATGGAAACGTCTTTTGGACTGTAATCCTGTCCCTGGGCTAAGATAAATCCTGTCCGTGGATAAGCCCATCCGTGGATAAGCCAAAAGCAGTTTTTTGGGTGTATTTTGGAACTTAAAATTCTTGGTTTATCTGCAAGCATACAGATAGTCCATCTGCAAGCATACAGATAGTCCTTGACTTATGACCATTCGTTCAGTGACCATTCAAAGTTACGATGGTGCTGAACAAAGGGACTTACAACTGGTCCCCAAAGTTATGACCGTTGCAGCACCCCGCAGTCAGGTGATCAAAATTTGTGCACTTGGCAGCCCGCCTGCATTAATGACCGCAGGGGCACTTCAACTCCACCCACCCACCTATCTCCCCCCCTTTTGGTCCCCTGCACCCTGGGGCCCCTGCCGCCCTAGCTAACTTTCGCTGTCTTCTTGCTCCCACTGCTGACCAAGCATGCCTGGCCTGGCCTGGCGTGGCCCTTTGCAAGGCAGCTTCTGGCCGCACGAGGCTTTCTTCCCCAGAAACACGCACAGCGGTTTCTTCACGAGACCTGGGGAAGTTGGCCTCGCACGGCCCACAGCTGCCTTGTGAAGGTCCAGGCCAGGCACGTCTCAGCAGCAGCAGGAGTAAGAAGACAGCGAAGGTTAACTAGAGTGGCAGAACGCAGGGTGGCAGGGGCCTCGGAGTGCATGGTGGCAAGGGCGACTGTGGCGCTGCACTATTGGTGCTTCCCAAGGCGCGGTGGCTTTGTGCCGCACTGCTGGGCCGGGCTGGGGCTGGGCTTTGCACGGCACAAAGGGGCTTCCTGGAGTGCCATGGCTCTGAGGGTACAAAAAGCTCCAGAGCTGCGGTGCGCCAGGAAGCCCGTTTGGACTGCACTGCTAGGCTGGGGCTTTTTGCAGCCCCAGAACCACGTGCCAAGTGGTGCACCAGGCTGGGGCTTTCCCTTCCCCTTCACACCAGAGGCAAATTCCTCAAACTCCCGGCAGTGAGGCTCTCACACGCAATCTGGATTCATCAATCCACCCTGCCAAGACAGGCTAGGAAGAAACTGACCAGGGGAAATTGTGGGGTTCGTGACAAGGTGATGGGAAGGTGAAGGAAGCAGCCCTTCAGACGGAGGAAAGAAGGGGGAATCAGACACCCTCATATCAAGTGAATGGAACAGGGCTATGAAAGGTGTGCAGTAATACCCTTAGGTGCTTGCTTGCTTGCTTGCTTGCTCACTCGCTCTCTCCCTCGCTGGGCTGAGGCTTTTTGCAGCCCCAGAGCTGCGGCATGCCAGGAAGCCCCTTTGCACTGTGCGAAGCCAAGCCCCAGCCCTGCCCAGCAGCGCGGCGCAGAGGGGCTTCTGGGCACAAAGGGCCAGACCGGGCATGCCTCGTCAGCAGCGGGAGCAAGAAAACGGCAAAGGTCAGCTGGGGTGGCAGAGCACAGGGCGGCAGGGGCCTTGGAGTGCAGGGTGGTGAGGGCGGCTGGGACTGGGCTGGAGCGGCTGCAGCTTCCAAGGGCGGCTGCGGCTTTACGCTCTGGCTTCAGGGCTTCTTGCAGCCCCAGAGCCACAGCGTACCAAGAAGCCCCAGAGCCGCAGTGTAGCAAGCAGCTCCAGAGCGGTTCTGGAGCTGCTTGCCACCCTGCAAAGCAGGGTGCAGGGTGGCCAAAAGGTCAGAGATGGGGGGAAATAGATGGGTGGGAGGAGTTGGAGGCAGTTCCTTACCTTATTGAGGCTCAGGGCTGGGAGGGCCCAAGCCTGGAATGGCTTGGATTGGGGTGGGGTGGGTCCTCGGCTAACAACCAATGAAATTCGCTTAATGATGGCGATGGGGAGTGCCAGGATTGCTGTTGCTAAGCAATGCAGTCACGTGACATTGCGCTTTGTGACCGCATCGTTTAGTGATGGAAATTCTGGTCCCAATTGTGGTCATAAGTCGAGGACCAGTTATACAGAGTATAAGATTAATTTTCATATACAAATAAAATATACACATATTAGCTATCAATATGCAGTGCTTTGGATCTGAAGCTGAAAAGGTGCCATGGAGCAAGCTTGGGTACACATGTTGCAGCTCTCTGCTTTCTCAAAAAGGCTTTTCTTTTCCTGCCCTTGTTCTGTAGCAATGAGATCCCAGAAAAATATATGTTTGAGTTATGAAGGTACTGAAAACATGCCCCACCTGCTGCAAGGCACCGTGTCAACACGTCTTTAACTCAAACATGTATTTTCCTGGACTGTCCAGGCCACTGTGCAATACATGAAAAGACACACAGCTTTGGATCCAAATCAGTGCACATCACTAATATTAGCATACTTCCCAACTATAAACGTTATCCATAGGATTAAGAATCTGCATGGTAACAATGCTTTGCAGGAAATAGGATTAGTACCAAACTTCAGGCATATATTTTCACAGAGAGCAAGAAAAGGGCAAATCTTTTCCTTCTGATTTTAGAATTAAGACAGAGCTTTCCAAACTTTTCATGTTGGTGACACACTTTTTAGACATGCATCATTTCATGACACACTCTTACAGCAGGGCACAAGGCAGGCACTAGGACCTGCGTGGAATCCTGGCAGGGCTGGGAGGCAGCAGCAGCCGCGACACACCCAGACACTGCAGCCGACACACTAACGTGTCCCGACACACAGTTTGGAAAGCTCTGAATTAAGACTTCGTATCTGCTTTTCAGTAAGATTCTTCAGCAAGTTACTTTTCTTTTAACCTTACTACCTTACCTACTGAGAAATGGAAATTTTGTGAATGGACAACCCTTTCTCTTCCCTCTATGAATATTGGCTCTCTCCCTAATCCCCCCAACTCCTAGTATCAAGTATGACATTTCTTACATCATGAGCATATTCAAGGAAGATACGGAAATTATGATCCTTGCTGAGAATGGGATGGGCAGAAATTCGCTGCAGGAAGTCTTCATGTGATGATACAGTTTTCTTAAAGATAGCAAGATATTCCCTAGAAGAAAAACAGTTGAGACAGCATACTTCTCATTGTCCATACTTCAGCCTGAGATGCAAAACAGATGCAAGTTTTTGCTGTAAGTAAACTAACATACATATAAGAGATTTGCAGATTTAGGAATCAGCAGCATAGACAAATATCTCTAGCTATCTCCACCTTGTTACCGTCATTGTTATTAAACAACAGACTGCTATTACACCCACCCACCATGCTATTACACTTATAGCCACCAGTGGAGAACAGTGGCCATTTATTTGGCTTATGTGCATGATTCATAATCTAAGCAGTAAGAACCAAACATGTAGCTAAATACTGGACATGACAAATAGTCTTATGACATTGGTTTGCTCAGGTCCAATCAGGAAAAGGTACACCCATAGACACCTCTTTCAGTGCAAACACATAATCCTTGACATTGAAATGTGTAATTATGTTCCAATTGCTTTATTTACATAATACCCTGAGCATTTTAAACTGGTATTCATCCTTTTCACGTGACATTGATCTATCATTAACCCCAACATGCAACCTAGGAAACTGCCTTTCCAATTCAAATATTTCATGGAAGTCTGTTCCACCACTGGACGCACTTGAAGGCTCGAAATAAGAATATCTGTTTTATTGTCCAAGTCATTTTAATCCCCTATCTTGTCTAATGTTTTGCTTCTGGTTTTAAAATATGTCTAAATATTATGAAATTCTGCTGAACTCTGAAGTTAGTAACTTTGTGTGTCTTGAAATCAAGAACCCAAAGTGTTTGAAATAAAGCTTTTCTCTATTTTTTCCCCTATTTCTTTATTACTGTTTGTTTCTCTTATTGTCTCTTTCTCTTAAAAAAATCTTAGGAAAAGGATGATGTAATAACCTAGTTTTGCATCCTAATCCCTTATTTAAATCAGAACCTTACATCAGAATTTAGCAAACTATTCTGAGTTTGAGAATCATCTTGAACACTGGCCGAGCACTAGCTTGCTGACACTATTTTAGTTTTTAATTTACCTTAATGTTTAACTTGCAACAGACTTTTCCTTTAGTATTTATAGCTACCTAAACTTCTCTATTAAGCTCAGTCATTTTTTGATCAAGTATTTTTCCTTTGTGGGAGGAATAAAGGGACCTCCTGATATTGGTGATCTACAAACTCTCTTCCCTCACCACTAGCCAGGCTGGCTAGAGCTGCCTGAAGGTGCAAGACTACAGTAGAAAGGGTTAGGACAATTAGAAATCTATGATTTGATAACTGTAAATATTATAATCTCCAAGCATTACTTGTCAAACCCACATGCTACAGCTGGATTAACTTCCTTCCCAATTGGAAATTGGAAACCCTTTTATGAGGTGGAATATTCAGGTACATTGTCTAGTGATTGGAAGCTTATTTCAATGAATGTTCTCATTCACTAGAATGATGAAGGTGAAATTAAAGAGATGGACTACAGGAATATCCTCCCCAGAATTCTTTACAATATTCGATCCTGCACCTGCGGGAAAACGCTAGGAAGAAGATTCTGTGGAAGACTCTGGAGCCAAAGGCCACACCTGATGGTGTCTGTTCTGAAGCGACTGGCAAGCATGGAAGGGCTAAGCTGTGTAGCCAAATGTCAATTAGTGAGACTTCCACTCCTAGGATGCCCACATGTGGCTGCCCCCTGACCAAAGGGATGGCAATTCCATTTGGGATCCAGCTCTTACTGGCCATAAGTGCCAATGTGATGGATTTCCCTCCCCAGTGGCTCATGGGGGAACGTGAGACTTGCTTGCCTTGGCTTGTGTGTCACACATAGGCTGTGATTGTATGTCAAATATATCCCAAGTGCCCTGGGTATATGTAGAGGTTAAATAATCTCGTGCAATCTATCAAAGTGTGAGTTCACCTTGGGAATAAAGCATGGGGCTATTCACAGGGCAACCATACCCATATGGAACATCCATCGATTCCCCCCAGCTGATAATGTTCCTGGCTCTCCTGGTGTGATGGGCTGACACCTGGTCTCCTGGATGACATTGTCGCCACAAGGAACACTAGTTTTCAAGTTAGTAACTTGACTAGGATTTAATGATAGTGTCCTTGAGTGCCAGTTACAGAATCAATACATTGTAAATGGGGAGAGGTCAAGATCATCTCTCCTTTTCAGGAACTCAATAACTCCATTCATCTATGACACAGCTTTCCAAACTGTGTGTCGCGACACTTTAGTGTGTCGCAACACACAGTCGGGTGTGTTGCCACACAACCCGGAAGCGTCAGCGGGGGCGTGTACAGCGGCGGCGGTAGCGGCGTGCCATCAGCGCTTCCACGTTTTAGCGGAGGCCGCTGCCACCGTGCACGCCCCCGCCTCTGCCGGTGTGTTGCCAACGGCGGCACTTTAGAAAGCACTGATCTATGATTTTCTTGGTCTCCCCTTCCTCTCAACCTATTTATTCATCCTTCATATATTTGCAATGTAATTTGATCCTTATTCATTCTATGACCAAATCATTTCAATGTACTCTTTTCATACTGATTGCTCATGTTTCTATTCAATCCACATTCATTCAGCACCCATTCATTTTTGAACTTATGTTATCTTTTAACACAAACTGCTTAAGTAAGCCATTCCCACTGCATACATATTACTTCAACATTTCTTGTGATATAGCTACCTCCCCCTTTCATATAACAAAGTGGGAAGAAGCACATTCTCATATACAGACAGTTTTGCTCCATTTGACAAACATCGTATTGGCAATAGACCACACCCTAAATCAGGGTCAGCAACCTTCTTGTGCATAGGGGCCAGAGACCATGCCACCACCATTTTCTCCTCCTCCTCTGCCTCATGGCTTGCTCTTACCAGTGCTGGGGGTGAAGGACTTCTTGTTCTGCCCGCAGCAAGACAGCTGGTGAAGCCATAGCCAAAATCACTCTCTCCCTCTCTCTCATGGGCCGGGAGGATATATTTCTTTTTGAGACTATAGGCTGGATGGTTTCAAGTGGTGGGCCATATCTGGCCCGTGGGCTGTAGGTTGCTGACCCCTGCACTAAATGGAAAGAGCCAGTATGTCAAACAAACAACTAGCTATTCAAGAAATTAACCATAACATTTCAGAATCTCCTGACACTTATGTGAATTTATTGGCAAGTCAAAGTATTTATACGGGGCAGAGAATCTTCACTCAATAAATCACACTCACGCTTCCAGCTCTTGTTTCATCTTGGTAAATTCCTCTTTTGTCATAGACATTTCTCCTTCCCCAAGCTTATGCATCTTCATTCTAGGGCCATCAAAGTCAGGCTTTGCAGGTGCTGGGGGAATCTTAGACAAAATATCTGCTATTAGCAAAAGTATTATTCAGCAGAGTACTTTGTAGGATCCAAACTTTGGTAGAATTTCTTACAGTTTTTTTCCCATGGAACAACAAGGTCCTTAACATTCTGAATAGCTGAGTTAAAGCTGAAGAATGGCTTTGAAGCTAAAGAATGGCTTTGTTTAGTATATTTTGCAATAAATAGACCTGTGACTAGAAATGAAATACCACTGAGTTTTAAGAAATAGATTAATAAAATATGTCAGTGCCCAATAACAGCTTAAATAGAAGTGTTTCAGTTTCTTTTCATATTAAAATGAAAATACTTTAACTAAACATATATGTACAATCATCTGATTATGTTAATTCTTTATTATACTTATGATTCATATTATATTGGTTACTGTTTTTAATTATTGAAACGTGTTTTTAATAATGTACTGAAGTCTTATATTGATACAAAATACTTTAATGTGCAGCACTAATTTAATGTCACTTCGAAAATTTTATATAATCTTATATAGCTTGTAAATCTCTTTTCTATTTTTTGTTTTTCTTACTTTTTCTGCTATTTTCTTGATTCTGTTCTTTTTAAATATTTATTATAATAAACAAACAAATAAAAACCAATTGTCCTATTACTTTGCTCTAATTGGTAAGAATTTCTAAGACTATGAATTATACTAATTGGTAATCTTGAGGCTGAATATTTAAGATGTACAAGGGCAAACCTATCTGGAAATGTTACCTTTTTGCTAGGAACTCTTATCTCCCTAAGTCCAAAAATATACTCTTCCCCCTAAACGTGTTTTCCAGCTATTCAGTCCATAGTACAATTAAATTAGCATAAAATCAGCAATACTACAAATCAATGTTTTAAAAACACATAAAGGCAAAACTGAAGACAGACAATTCAAGAGGATTGAACATTGTATAGAAATGTATAGAAAGTGTATAGAAAGTGCCACTCCAAAAAGAATGCAAAGCTAATGTTTGTTTCTTCTAGTGAAAATGCTATAAAATAGGAAATACTAGCCAGACAGCATAACTTTTTGTAGATAACAATATGGCCCTTGTTATCTGATAAAGAACAGTTAGTTTGTAATCTTATACTTGCCTGTTAAAATTATGTGTTGTTAACAAAGCTTAGCTGAGTAGATACAGGACTGCAACTTTTTCAAATATGCAGGGGATCTTACTACTTCTAAAATAAAGAAAACTTGCCCCAAGATTAAAACAGTGCTAAGTTATACCATCCATTCATCCATCCATCCATCCATCCATATCTATCTACATACATACATACACACACACACACACACACACACACACACCCCGTATTTTCCGGCGTATAAGACGACTGGGCGTATAAGACGACCCCCAACTTTTCCAGTTAAAATATAGAGTTTGGGATATACGCCGGAAAATACGGTACTCGCCGTATAAGACCTCTCCTGGCCAAGTGCAGCCGCTCGCCGGAACGCAGCCCCCAGGGAAGAGCAGGAGGACGAGCGCGGGGCGGCGTACTGCATTGGGTCCCGTCGCTCGAAGGAGAAAAGCGGGGAGGGGGGAGCGAGCTCCGTTCCCTCGGAGCAGCCTTGGGAAGGGAGGGGGCAAAACGCAGTGGCTCCACGACGGGCTCCAAACTCGTCCTCCTGCTCTTCCCTGGGGGCTGCGTTCTGGCGAGCGGCTGCACTTGGCCAGGAGAGGTCTTATACGGCAAGTATGTATTTTCTGGCGTATAAGACGACACCCGGCGTATAAGATGACCCCCGACTTTTGAGAAGATTTTCCTGGGTTAAAAAGTCATCTTATACGCCGGAAAATACGGTATATACACACACACACACATACATACATACATACATACACATACACACACACACACACACATACATACATATAAACACACACACACCCCAGAGTAAGAAATAGTACTAAAAGGATCTAAAAAAAGCAAGCAAGCAAGCAAGCAACTACTTGTTCACAATCTCCTTATTCTAAGATGCAATCATCAGAGGTTATAAATACTTACAATTAATCCTGCATAGTCTTCTGTTTCAATTAATGTATCATGAAGCCATTCAAAATCTTCATGATGCCTTGTAACTGAAAACTCTGTGCCTTGAAAAGCTGGCAGTGTAGTCTGAAAGTAGAGGTCAGCAGTTAACTCTGTTTTTTAATTATCAGAATAAATTACTTAATGTATGGCCTCTGACATAGGGAGAGGAGGCAGGAACAGCTGCAAAATGGGGCCACTGTAGCATCTGAAATGCTCCTATTACTTTCTAATTCCCCATGGAAAGCTAGTAATAGAGAATGCAAGAACTACATGGGAATTAGATTGTTCAAAATACCTGGGAAGAATTCTGACCGAAATGGTAGAAGAGAGGACAATAACCAAAAACTCATAAAGGGCAGCTTTATCCCAAGGGGTGGGTGGGTGAGGCTGTGCAGATTGTTTACGATCAGGCAGAAAATAACACTCTAATCCAGGGCTTTCCAAACTGTGTGTCGCGACACAAAAATGTGTCGCCACACCATCCGGAAGCGGCGGCGTGCGCATGCACGGCGGCAGCGGCAGCGGCGCGGGATCAGTGCTTCTGCGTTTTAGCGGAGGCTGCCGCCGTGCGCACGCACGCCACCCGCGCCGCTGCCATGAGCCGCCGCACGCCCCCCGCGCCGCCGCTGTGTGCGCGCCACCACACGCCGCCGCCGTGCATGCACCGCCGCACGCCCCCACCGCGCCACCACCGCCACCGCTGGTGTGTCGCCAGCGGCGGCACTTTGGAAAGCCCTGCTCTAATCAATGAACCTCCAAGGAGGAAACCAGACCCCCAACAAAACTGGCAGGGAAAGCTATTGCATATAAACAGGCAGCAAACCCCCCACTCACTTGCACTGATGATGTTACCTAGTTGGGTAATGAAACATCTGCAAGCAAACAACCAAGCTCAGAGAACACCAAGAACTCCACAATTCAACCCTGAGCCACAGATATTCTCTTCTATTGAAGTTTGTATCCTACATAGTTTTACCAAAGTCAGTATTCCAAGCTTCCTTTAAACCAGGGTTTCTCAACCAAGGTTCTGTGAAACCCTAGAGTTCCATGAGAGGTCACTAGGGGTTCCCTGGGAGATCATGAATTATTTAAAAAATTATTTCAAATTCGGGCAACTTCACATTAGAGAGGTAAGTTTCATTCTTTGTTTTTAGTTTAAGAACACTGTTAATGCATATATACGAATATAATAATTTTGTAACTCCGGCCTATATTTGAGCCTGAATGTGCCTGAAAAATATTTCAAGGGTTCCTCCAAGGTCAAAAGATTGAAAAAGGCTGCTTTAAACAAAGAGGTGGCTCTCCTATTTTTATTTACAATAGTAACCTATAAATTTTTGGAATTGTTTCTTTTGTCAGTTCTAGATAGTTAAGTATTAAATTCTCAAAATTGGTGAAAGGGCAAATTGCTGAAGCTCTGATATCCTCATTACCCAATAAAGATTTAAGCTGATACCAAAAAAACCATGGTAACTAGTCACATATTCTACCTGCTCTTTATTGAGAGGTTCCTTATTGCTATAGAAATCTTTTTATTCTATAAAGGTTATATCCTCTCAAAAGTTTCACTTGAGCCAGATCATAGCGATAGTCCTGTTCTGTATCTTATTAAAAGGGTCAGGGGAGAAGTATCCTTTCTCAAGTCTATATACTTACTCTTCCAAATTTGGAGCATCATTTTGGTAAAGAACATTTTTAATCTTTATTTCTGAAAAATATTTTAGGTGAAAAAACCACTGATTTTTAAAATTATTTGGCTCCAAAGTTGCTTGAATTTGGATCCATTGTTTACAATGGTCTTCCAAAATGAATGGAATCATACGCCCTAATTGCATAGGTTGATAATACACTCTCTGATAAATTGGGAATTCATCAGCCTCCTTCCTTCTATATAAAATCCTTTCATTAATTCTCATTTCTCTCTCTCTCTCTCTTTGCCAATATTTTAAAGCCTGTTCTGGAATTTCTACTGGGAGGCATTGAACTAAAAAACTGAACCGTACAAGGATTTTCATTTTGACACCTGCAATCTGTCCTAAAGTGCTGAAATCTTTTTTACTCCAACTTTTCATTTCCTTGTTTAATTTCTTCCATGTAGGTACTGTATATAGTTATTGATAAAAATATTCTTAATGGTTTGGAATAGTGATCCCTAAATATTTTAAAGATTAATATACTATTGGAATTCCTAAATGTATCAAAACTTCCTTTTGGATTTTAGGGAGGCATGAACAAATATTAAATGTGATTTGTGGAAATTACAAATCTGATAGTCCTAAAACCTGTGCGAATTCCTTGTTGATATACTTAGCTGAATGGGAAGCATGTGAGAGAGAGTCAGAATCATATCATTTGCAACAAATACATTTACAATATATGTTCCGTTGCCTAATTGTATATGATAAAGCTAATCACTGGATTGAAGTGCTATTGCCAGTGCTTCTACAGCTAAATTGAATAATAAAGGTGATAAAGGGCAGCCCTGCTTAGTACCTCTTAAAATCATAAGAGAATCTGAGTCATAACTGTTGAGTCTTATCTGAGCTTTAGTTGGTCCATAAATGTGATCAATTATCTTACAATAGCTAGTCCCAAATTTAAATATCTTTCATACTTGTTTTAAAAATTGTAATTCTAGAGACTCAAAAGCTTTAAATATATCTAAGGAACATATAGCAAGTAAAGATTTATTAGTTTTGCTAATCTGCATGATATTTAATAGTTTCCTAAAAAGGGTGGATATTTCTTTTTGGAATAAATCCAGATTTATCCGCATGGATGTTACTTATAATCAATTTTAGATGGTTAGTTTATTTGGCGTGGTGGCTCAGCGGGTAAGACGCCAGGCTTGTCGATCGGAAGATTGCAAGTTCGGAGGTTCGAATCCCTAGCCCTGCATGCGGAGTGAGCTCCCGCACTAGCCCCAGCTCTCGCCAACCTAGCAATTCGAAAGCATGCAAATGCAAGTAGATTAATAGGTACCACTTTGGTGGGTAGGTAACAGCGTTCCACGCGCATCATGCGGCCACATGACCGTGGAAGCGTCTTCGGACAACACTGGCTCTTCGGCTAACAAACGGAGATGAGCACTGGCCCCTAGAGTCGGACACGACTGCACAAATGTGTGGGGGGAACCTTTACCTTTACCTTTTTTAATTTGGTGTAGATTTTATAATCCATATTAAGAAGTGAAATGGACCTGTAAAATGCCAATCCCTGAGAATTTTTATCTGGTTTAAGGATCAGTGTTGGGAGATGCAGTGGAGGAAGGAAACACACTGCCCATACATGCGGGCAGATGACTTAAATGGACATCTAATAAAACAACTTTTAAAAAAATGAAGGCAGAATGGGATAAACATGCTGTGGGAATTTTTATCTGGGTTAAAGGCTTGGCATGTATGTCTGACCAAATGAATAAACAATTTATGGAAATGTCACACCAAATAGCAGATGTAGCTCAGTCAGCCAATAAAGCCTATGATAGGGCCACAAATAATGCTCTTGAGATAATTTCAGAGATATTATTTTGAACCTTGCTTAAGACTGAGCTGGCAGATGTAGAAGATCACAATAGAAAAAACAATCTAAAGATCAAAGGGCTGCCAGAGAATACTGGAAAGACTGATTTGATTGCCTATCTTATTTCTAAGATTAACAATCTGAGCAATGATTTGAATCTAACAAAGATATAAAAGTGTTCACTGGGTTTACTCTCCTAGAAGCACATGGAAACCTAGAGATATCTTAGATTTGTTAACTCAAATATAAAATACAACATTATAAGAAAATGATGTGAATTGGACGAGATTAAATGGGATGGTGAGAGAGTGCCCTTCTTTGAAGACATTAGCATGGTAACGCTGCAGCGAAGAGAGGAATTTAAACCACTATCAGAAAAACATATGCAGCATGAGATTCACTCCAAGTGGAGTTTTCCATTCAAGCTAATAATTGAAAAGGAAGAAAGAAAAGTTATTTCTGACTGAGAGGCGCAGCCTATCGGCAGAAGTAAGCAATTTACGAACTGTCCTTGGAACTGCGGAAAGTAAGCTCAACTATGCACTAGAGATAAGAATGCTGCACCAAGCTGCAGAGCAAGGGAAACTATGCTAACTGTATTAACTCTTTTTGAACCTTTAGATCCAGAGGAAGGAGGGGGAAGGGGGGATTAGAAAATAGAAAACAATAATTTAGATGTAAGAACAATAATAGATTAAACTATGACTAAAGAATTATAGAACATTATAGAAAATAATTTTGAGAGCTTACTGGCTGGGAAGGAGGAGAAGGAATCTCAGTAGGTCACACATACACCCTTAGGCTGTGAAGAGGATCTTTAAAGGACCCTCCGTGTTTCCTTTGCTATCCGTCAAAGTGGGACTGGAGGGTTGGGAAGTTAGACTTGGCACCATGACAAAGTGAGGGGGAGGTGGGTTGGGGAAGGGAAAAAGGAGGGGTGATTCTTGAAGAGAGGAGGGAAGAAGGGACAAAGGAAATAAGGTTAAAAAAAAAAGAACAGCAATTTTTATATATATTTAAAACATTAGGTAACATAATGAAATATTTTGTGAGCAACAAGCTTTCAAAAATCCCTTGGATGCGAGAAAACATTGTTTGCACCAAGAAACTAGATAGAGATGTTTTAAAGAAGGCAGGCAATGGAAGAGTAATGTAGAGTTATTTCCCTAAATATCAGGAGTCTGGGAGATCCTATAAAGAGAACAAGAATTGTTAATTATCTTAAATCACTTAAGTCACATGTGGCTATGCTGCAAGAAAAATATATAACAAATGGTTGAATGATACGTATTTTGCCTAGCAGTTTTTTGTACAAGGATCCAATAAATCAAGGGGAATAGCCATTCTTTTCAAAGCTGGTATGAACTTCAAGGTGGAAAAGATTCTAAAATATAGGGAAGGTAGATATATATTTATAGAAGGAAAATTTGAGCACAAAAAAATAACTCTAGCATCTGAATATGATCCTAATCTGAGTCAGATTGACTATCTTCAAAAGATTATGAATAGAAAAAAATAACAACATAGAACATTTCATAATAAGAGGGGATTTCATTGATGCATTAAAGTCTCATAGTGGAATATTTAAGAGATGTCAGAATTTAATGCAGAGTCATGCATTTATAGATGCATGTTTTATTCTGGTGGACATATATTACATATGGATATCTAAACTTTCTCAAGCTTTTAGCAACATGCTAAATTGCACCCATATTTATATCAGGCCATGCTCCAATGATTCTTACATTCAAATTAGATGAGATTACTCTATTTATTTATAATTGGCATTTTAAACTATGTATTAATATATAATGATGTAGCAAAGCTCAATTACTAGCTCAAATTCTGAGGATTTTTCCCCCCAAGAAAACAATATAAATGAGACACCAGTAAGAATAAGGTGGAATGCTATGAAGGCTGCATTAAGAGGAGAATGTGTAAATCAAATGAGTACAATTTTAAGAAATCATTATTTTATTTATTTATTCATCAAATTTCATCACTGCCCATCTCTCCCAAAAGAGGGACTCTTTTATTTTATTTTTTTATTATACGTAAATGATAAGTAAGCTTTATTCAGAATTAACATTTTACTAGCAAAATATAATAGAACTGTATCAGCCAGTATCTATAAACAGCTAGATGATTTGGAGACAGATAAAATCTCCTCTCAAATTACTTTTGCCAAGCAATTATATTATGAACATGATAATGAAAAGTCTAGAATGCAGGAGAATAAACTAAAGAAAGCTAAGGAAAAAACACATTGTAGTGTGATTAAAGATAGCAATGTTCAAATAGTTAACAAAACCAAAGATATAATAATTTGAAATTTACTTTCAACAATTATATTCCTCAAATAATCCATCACTAATAAGAATTAATATTTAAAGAGATTAATGTTTCTAGAACTAGTTCCAGGGAACATACAACTCATAAAACCTCCTTTTTCAATTTCAGAAATTTCTGGACTTTAATACAGACAAATTTGTATACCTTGGTAGGATATGTTCTAAAGATGGGAAATGGATGGAGAAATGCTAAGGATGCAAATACTGATTCTATCAGTAGCAGTTGGTACTATGTGGCCTGCTGTGAGAAATGAATGTTTCCTGAAAGAAGCAAAATTAGATGTGTAGGAGCTAGTGCTTCTGTCCATCTTATTATACAGAAATGAGAGTTGGCTATGCCAGGAAAAATATAAGTTGAATGCTTATGAGGATATATAAGTATGTATACGGTACTCAAGATGAGCTAGACTCCAGAAAAAATGGGCACAGAATGAGGGTGGACTGAATACAAAACTGAGGGTGACCACCACAAAAGAAGTAGATTCAGATGCCTTGGTCGTATAAAGAGAATAAATTAGGTTTGAATCAAGATAAATATATGAAGCAAGAGTGGTCAAGAGGAAGGAGAAGGCTGAGAAAATTATAGTAGGATGGAATAACGTAATAGGGATACGGTATATGTATGCATATATATGTGTGTGTGGGCAGAGCTTCCAATTCAACGTGGAAGAGGCGATTTGCAACACATAGGAATACAAAATGACATCTTTGTGCAAATAATCAAAACTGTGGCTGTTTCCAGAAACAACCCCCAGCAATGGTCCTAGAAACAGAAATGGCTGCTTTAATTAGTCACAGCCCAATTCTGTCTTTGTGCTCCTGCATGGTCCAAAGCCCTCCTAAACTGAATCCAAATACTGCCCAGCCCAAGTATGAAGTTTCAAGTAATACAAAAATTGCATTGTATTAGTGAATGAAAAGTGACTAGCTAACCATGTGAAAGTAAAGTGAGCTTCAATCCTTGGCCAAGTATACCCATTTTTTTCTACAAAATGAAGGGCTGCAGGTCAATGGCAGAGTCTGCACTTTGCATGCACCTGTCTCATGTACCTGTTCTAGATGTCACTTTTCTGATAAATTGTGTGAAGCTATCAATTTTATGAAAAAAGACAATGTTGTCAAAACTCCAAATGCTGTTGTACTAAAACTCCAAAAACTGTTACACTATTTCAGTCACGGAATATGACATGAAGCAATAAAGGACATGCACAAAAATGGAAAAATATGCTGTTGGGATGTGCACTACACCTGCAAAGTACAATCTCATCTTATATTGCCCCTTGCCTATCCCCCCAGAAATTAAATGACCTTGAACTATTGTAAATTTAACCAAGCTGCAGCTTCCTTTCCTTTCAATTTTCTCTCTGCTGTGGCGCCTTACCTTTGTATGGACCGTAAACTTCACTTTATCTTTCTCACTGAGGGCATCAGGGATGTCAATCTGTAGTGATGCGTCAGTATTTAGATCCACCGAGACAGACCTCATCTGATGAGGAAACAGAAGAGATTTAGATGGCTGTACACTTATTCCATCACATACCAACCCCTGCTAAGCCACCCATCAGGAGTGGTAAACTAAGAGGCTCGGTCATGAGCAGCAGCTCTTCGAAAATCACCTCTACATCACACCCTTATGTTGCTGTACTGTTCCTCCTGAGGCGGTGCTTTGACGTATCACACAGCAAAATATAAAGGGTGCTGTTAAGAAGGCACTGTGTTCTTGGACAGGGAGACCAATCTTCAGAAGCAGGATGACTGGGAGGAGATTCCTGGAAGTCCTCTCTTCTTTTTATTCTCAAGTTTTCTTTAGCTGATTTTTCCAGAGTTCAACATTTCCTCAGTTATCCCTTCTGTATTTTGGGATGACTGTTCTAATTGACAATGTCACCTTACTAACGGAAGTAGATGACTGATGATAAATGCTAGTTTTGTTTCCAGCTCTAGCTCTGCTGAAGCAACCTGAATGAGTTCTAATGTGAGGCGAGAAGCCTCCGAACCATCCAACAAGCTCACACAATGGCACCTGAAAAGGTGGTCAACCTGTAATGTAGGTTGATGCAGGTTGACAATTTTTCACATTTACCTTTGCAATCATTCCCACAGCTTTTGATAGAGTTACACCTCCCCCGTACTTCAGCCTTTTAGAACTATTTTTCCATGAAAACGTGCATTTTACATGAGCTCAAATAAGAAATATTTACATTGATATTTTCCTGCAGAAATTTGAAAATTAGGAAAGAATGTATATTGGGGGACTTCAACCTGCCGTCCCTGGGGCGTGCCTCGGAGGCAGCTCAGGAGTTCATGTCCACCATGGCGGCCATGGGCCTGTCCCAGATTATTCGGGACCCGACTTGAGACAGTGGCCTCACTCAGGACTTGGTTTTCTTGTCAGAGCAGTGGCAATGTGATCTGAGGGGAGAGTTACATCTGTCCCCATTGTCATGGTCAGATCACGCCCTGGTGGCCTTGAGATTCTCCTATGCCACCCCCCTCCGCAGGGAGGCTGGACCCATTCGACTGGTCTGCCCCTGGTGACTGATGGACCCGGCAGGGTTTCAGAGGGAGCTGGGGGTTATACCCGAGGATCTGCTGCACGGTCCAGCAGAGGCCCTGGCGGCTGCCTGGAATAGGGTGGTGGCCGGGGCCTTGGACAGGATCGTGCCTGTGCGACCTCTCTTGTCCAATTGAACCCGACACTCCCCGTGGTTTACGGAGGAGCTAAGGGTTCCGAAGAGGATTAAGAGACGTCTAGAGCGCCGCTGGAGGAAGACAAGGACCGACCCCGACCGAACACAAGCTAGAGACGTTGTTAAGGCCTACCTTGTGGCAGTAAGAGCGGCGAAATGTCAGTATTTCTCCGCTCTTTTTGCATCCGCAGAATGCCGCCCAACAGCCCTGTTTAAGATCACCCGATCCCTTCTGGGGAAGGTGGGTTCAGAAACCCACCTACAGGGCCGTGCTGAGGAGTTTTCTGGGCATCTGGAGGATAAAATTGCTTGGATTCATTCCAAGTTGGATGCCAAGTGTGTAGCAGGGTCTGAGGAGCTGCCTGGGGAGCGTACTTACCCTGTTATCTGGGAACGGTTTGATCCTGTTGGGCCTGAGGAAGTGGACAGGGTTCTTGGGTCTGTAAACGCCACCACTTGTCAACTAGATCCCTGTCCCTCCTGGCTAGTGAAGGCAGCTCGGGAAGTGACATGTGGGTGGGTCCAGGCGATGGTGAATTCATCCTTAGGGTGTTTCTGGCGGCCTTTAAAGAGGCGCTACTGCGCCCCTCCTCAAGAAACCACCACTGGACCCTACCATTCTGGACAATTTTCGTCCAGCCTCCCACCTTCCCTTTTTAGGGAAGTTGGTTGAGAAAGTGGTGGCGTTGCAGCTCCAGAGGATCCTGGATGAAAACGGATTATCTGGACCCCTTTCAGTTGGGTTTCAGGCCCGGATATGGGACGGAAAAAAACAGCTTTGGTTGCACTTATGATCTCTGGCGAGAGCAGGATGGGGGCAGTACATCCACTGGCTCTTCTTGACCTCTCAGCGGCTTTCAATACCATTGACCATGGTATCCTTTTGGGGCGGCTCAGGGAGTTGGGGGTGGGTGGTGTGGTTTTGCGCTGGTTCATCTCCTTCCTCCAGGGCCGATTCCAATCAGTGTTGATAGGGAACAAGAGATCTGGCCCACGGCCCCTCCTTTGTGGGGTGCCACAGGGTTCTGTGCTCTCTCCGCTCCTTTTTAACATCTACATGAAACCGCTGGGTGAGATAATCCGTCGCCACAGGGTGAGGTATCATCAATATACTGATTTATTTATTTTATTTTATTTATTATTCAAATTTCTATCACCGCCCATCTCCCCCCTAAGGAGGGACTCTGGGTGGTTAAATGGTACTCAATTATACATCTCCATCCCGGGTGACTTAAGTGAGGCTGTGACCACCCTTTCTCGGTGAACAACAGGCTTCAGCTGAACCCTAGTAAGGCGGAGTGACTGTGGGTTGGGGGCTCCCGGGTATCTGGGAATTTGCCATCTTTGGCTCTGGATGGGGTTGCACTGCCCCAGACAGATCCGGTGCGGAACCTGGGGGTTCTCCTGGACTCACAACTCCTGCTCGAAGAGCAGGTGGCAGTTGTGGCCAGGGGAGCCTTTGCACAACTTCATGTTGTGTGCCAGCTACACCCTTTCCTGGATTGGGAATCCCTCTGAACAGTCACTCACGCCCTGGTCATCTCCCGCATAGGCTTACGGACCCTGCCCATGAGGTATTGCCGATTGGCAGGGTCCAGGAAGAGGGCCTTCTCTGCCGTGGCAACCACCCTCTGGAACAAGCTACTCCCTGGGGTAAGACAGGCCCCCACTCTCCCAGCCTTTCGAAAGGGAGTAAAAACATGGTTATGCCACTTGGCCTGGGATGGGAGGGGCAACAGGTATTCATGGGGGTGTTTGGCCCCGTGAGGGTGCCAGGATAAGATCTTATTTCCCATCTGGAATTTATATTTTATATTTTGTATTTTATTTATATGCTTTTATATTTATAGTTATATGGAATTGTTTTTAGTGACTTGCCATTTTTATTCTTTGTAAACCGCCCAGAGTCATTGTACATGAGATGGGCGGCAGAGAAATTTAATAAATAAAATAAATATTGGTTATTAAAACATCAATTTCAATGTTTTGTCTTTTGTAGTTACAAAGAAATGTAACTACAAAAGAGTTTATGGTATTGAACATTGTAAGACTGATTTAGAAAAAGAATTGTGTACAAATGATGAGCACGTAATTGCTAAAATCTATAAACTTTTATTGAAATTTGAAACAGAAGAAGAAGTGAAACATGTATGATAAAGTGGGCTAAAATTTTGGTTATAACATACAGATTGAACAATGGAGAAATATGTGGTTGAAAGGATTGGAATTTACATTGTGTTATAATCTTAAAGAGAATGATGTACCATTGGTATATGACACCAGAGAAATTGTCTACAATGTATAAAGGCACTTCAAATTTATGTTGGAAATGTGAACAACAAGAAGGGACATCTTATCATGCTTGGTGGACGTGTAAAAAAGCTAGAAAATTTTGGATTCAAATACATACAGTGATTCAGAGGATTTTAAAGATTAATATACAATTGAGACCAGAAGTCTTCCTCCTGGGACCGATGGACAAACATTTGGAAAAAATTCATGGAACTTTGTTTTTGTACGTATATGATAACTGCACCAAGATTATTGTATGCACAAAGATGGAAAGGTTTGGCAATACCTACAATAGAGGAATGGTTGGTGAAGATGATGGAACTTGCCAAATTGACTTATTTGATTAAAGAAAAGACATTTATATATCTACATTTATTGCTGACTGGAAATCCCTTATGGACTTTTTGTGTAAAACAGAAAAAAATGAACATGGTTTATGGTTTTGATGATTAGACAGGATAGATTATAGGAAGAAGAGAGTAATGATGTAACTTGAGAGAAAGAGGTAAATTTATAATTGTACTTATAACTGCTGTAAAGAAGATTGGAAGCCATTTCTTTGTACCTTTTTCCTTTTTTTTCTATTTTTCTTTTACATTTTCTTTCTTTCTTGCAATTTTAGCTTTCTCTTTAATTTTTCGTTTTTCTTCCTTACTTTACAGTTTGTATTAGTTTAAAACTCTATCTATCTATCTATCTATCTATCTATCTATCTATCTATCTAGGTTTTCCAAACTTTTGCCGTTGGCGACACACCAACTGCTGGCACATAAAAACCCAGAAGCGCCGGCACTTCCGGGTTGCCGCTGCAGCAGTTGCGTCCTGGAACCCGGAAGCACTGATGGGCCGCCGCCACCCCTTCGAAAGGGCAGGCTCTGGGGACCCCAAAACTGCCCTCGGTTCCGGCAGGGAGGCGAAAATTGCACGCACATGCTGCCAGCCGCTTCCCTGCTGCACAGCTGATCGGCGTGGGGGAGCCGGGGTGGAAATTCTCCGCGCCAATCAGCTGTGCATCAGGAAGCAGCCTGGCAGCGTGCGCGATTTTTGCCTCCCTGCCGGAACCGAGGGCATTTTCAGGGTCCCCGGAGCCTGCCCTTTTGAAGGGGTGGCGGCGGCCCATCAGCGCTTCCGGGTTCCAGGACGCCACTGCTGCCACTGCCCCTTCGAAAGGGCAGGCTCCGGGAACCCCAAAAATGCTGTCGGATCCAGCAGGGATGCGAAAAGCCTCGCCACGCACGCTGCCGGGCTGCTTCCCACCGCACAGCTGATCGGCGCAGAGAATTTCCGCCCCCCCCCCCCCCGCCCCGATCAGCTGTGTAGCAGGGAAGCGTCCGGGCAGCATGTGTGCACAATTTTCACCTCCCTGCCCGAACCAAGGGCATTTACATCAGTGCTTCCGGGTTGTCACGCGACACACTTGGGGCCCCCAGGTGACACAGTATTGTGTCGCGACACAGAGTTTGGAAAGCCCTGATATATATATATACATACACACACACTGTATATATATATATAAATGAAATAAAGTAATGCAACTACAAAACTGAAGAAAATTATCAACTTTCCAAGGAGCCTTATAGGACCTTAAAAACAAACACTTTGTATTTGAAAACCAATGAACACTTTTGAACTCAGCCTAGTTAACTGTGACTATAAAGGATGTACTTGTAAGACAGTTTGTACCAAATAAAATAGCAACATCCATTTTTAATTAGATATGCAATCTTACAAAAATTTAAAATGCCAGCTTAAAATATCCTTATGGATAATATTTGAATAGACAACTGAATGTTTTGTTACAGAGGGAGTGGTTGTTTTCCTCTATTTCAAGAGCGGGAAAGTAACAAGCCACTGACCAGATCTAGCATTTCAGTCCTTTTCTCAGACCTTTCCACCAAGTTTGCAGCAATCACTATATTTTTGCTGTGATTAGTCTGGAAAGTCTGCCTATAATGGCTGGCTGAACTTATAGAGTAGAAAGCTGGAGGTTTCAAACCACCTCTCCTAGAAGATTTCTGGGTCTTCACACTCTGGCCCTGCTGTGGGATAGAGGCTGCCACCATCTAAGTTCTGGGGCATCTCACTGGGCATCCACCCCATAGTTCCAGTGTGTGAGACAGATAGGGTTCTCACCACCTAGGTTGCCTTTTTGGCAATTAATAGGTTAAACTGCAAAAAGCAAAGTAATTTCAAAAATGGAACCTCCTTGCTACTTAGCAAGATAAAGCGTAACCCCCTTTAAAACTTAAAATGCAAACATTAAATAAGGGAATAAATTACAAGAACTGTTCAAATCATGGGAGAATAGCAGCTTAAAAGAAAACACAAGAACATGCAATGTTCCAAGCATACCACAAGATGGTGATGGTCTGCAACAAAATTTCTTAAGCCTCTCTGGAAATTTTCCCTCTTCTTGGAGATTCCAAACTTTAGGCAAACTCTATAGGAATTTTTCAGAGGTGTGATGACTGCAGTGTAGAACATGATTGTGATTGGCAAGCATAAAGTGTGCTACTAGTAACCTAAAATGTAAATCATTGCTATGACTGCTCATTCATTGGTTTAAAAAAAAATGAAAAAAAGGAATACTGTAGCTTGTCTTACAGAAGAAAATAGTAATTACAAGTCACTCCTCTAGAAGGGCTAGAACTATATGTGCTGAACAGAAACTCTTTTGGGGTTAGAATATCCTAAATGTCATATCAACCCATAAACAGATGGGAAAGTCAGCCCCCCCTCAAATAGCCCCCCCTCAATTAAACTAGCAGGTTAGGGTTGTCCCTAAGAGGAACATTATGCATATTTGAGGGATGGACATACCATTAATTTTTGTACCAATGAACACAGGCCAACTCATAGAATATTCTAAACATCTGAGGTTGGTTTTTGAGATGCTACACATAGCAAAGACTAAACAAAGGCAAGGTTTAGCCCATACTAACATCATCTTGAGGATTTCACAACTGGAATTAGTGCAAATATGGCCTTAGTGGAATACATACTTATTCATCACATGTCTTGCCCCAAAGTGGATTCTGAAGAATACCATCAATCCAGCCTTCGGCTGCTCATATACTTATTTTTGTTGGCTGTGGTAAGGGCTCCAAGGAAGAGAAACTATTAGCAAAATGTTACATTATATTCATTTCCTGGATTTCCCAGTGTGTCTGGAAGATGTTGACTTCTGAAAGATGTTTCAGGCTGGAAGGCATATTTTATTTCAACAAAGCCATGTCTATAATCCATCTCATAATTTAGTTTTTAATGCCTCAAAACTTTTCTGAATATCACAAAATAATTTGGCAACCAGGCAACTAATCAGCACTTGGATAACTTTCTGTTTGCCAGCAGAATGGGAACCGTGGACTATGCCAGGATGCTTATACTGTATCTTCTAAGCACACAAGGAGAAAGTATGGGAAAGGCATCAACTGCATATATAAAAAAGGCCTAATTTCTAGGTCTCTTTGGATGACTTGCAGCTGCTCAGATGGCAATGAAGCAAAGAGTTCAAGACATTAAAAGGCTCAAAAAAGAAATGTAAGGGGATAATGAGGTTTTAACAGTCCACTTCAACTTTGTCTGCAAAGCAAGGAAGACAAGAAATCATTTTGCTCATATATATACTTGTAGATGCTGCACCAATTTATGGTAACTCATGAAGTGATGGAGGAATTGAAAGCCTCAAGTATCTTCCTTATTATTATAATGCTGTTGCATTGTGAAAGAAGCCTTCAAGATAATTAAAGGGGCATGGCTAACTTCAAATTAAATTTGGTGCAGCTGGAAGCTCTGGTTTAGGCCACACACAAGGCAGTGGTGTAAAAAAACATGGTTCAAGAATGAATCAACTGTAGTGACAATGATTTGACATTATTTGAGCTTTTTCCTCATTTAGGCAGAATTCTAGATACAGGGGAAGACATCCAATTTGTGTATGTTAACCTAGTAATTCAATGAACAAGTTGGGGCTAGATCTGGTCTCCTGCACAATACATAAATCTCCATGGGGCACTGTTCCTCTATATAGTACGATGTTGGTGTATATACACTTTCTGCATACTCCTGGTTGTTGATATGGAGTTTCAGAACACATTAAAAAATTTAAGCACTCTGTTGATATGGGCAGCCCAGCAAACAAGGCTAGTTCAGCAATGGAATCAATTACAGAAAGAAGCAAAGAACTCACTTTCATTGGATATGACTAGCACCCTTTCTACTATTATGAGGAAATGCTGCATATGGTATGGGTATGATTAAGCTTGCTACCCATATCTACAACTTTTCTACCTAAGTAAAAAGCACCATGTCAAGTCTTGATTGACTAAAGCAGGGGTGGGCAACGTCAGGCCAGCGGGCCGTATAAGGCCCATGGGGCTCCCGCCTGCAAACCCTGCCCCTTCCACGTGATTGGCTCCCACCCGCAAACCCCGCCCCCAGTGCTTGTGATTGGCTCTCGCCCACAAACTCCAGCCCCCGGTCTGTGGAAATCCCAGAAACCCCGCCCCCCGCCCCCCACCCCGGTTATAAATATCCAAATGGCCCTTGGCAGAAAAAAGGTTCCCCACCCCTGGACTAAAGCTACAATGGGCAGCAAAGGTCAATATCTATGGGTCCATCTGGTGACAACCAAGGCAGATGTATGACTGCAACTTGAAATTTAAGGGACGGATATAGCAAATCTAAATGAAGATGGTACAATCTTGTAAAGGGAAGCTGAAATTGAATGATGGGACCCTCAAAAACAAAGACATGAGACATTCAAACAACCAAAAGAAATACATGAAGCAGGTTATGGTTGTGGTAGAAGCAGGAAGGATGGAAAGATATAGGAGGTACACTGAATACTATTGATATAAATTACATTTAGCTATGTTTCCTCTTATCTCATGCTTTTAAAATCTTTGGCTGTACTGTACTCCCTTTCTACAGTGTGCAAAGCATTGCTTACTCCAAATGGAATGGTGTAATGGGTATGTACGTAATTGCATAACAGACTCCAATCTAAATTATAATCAAAATAGTCCCTTCAGTCTATTTCCCTGCAAATTGTCTGGCTATCAGCAATCAGCATAGACTGCTACCCCACCTATTCTAGAACAGACAAGTGGAACTCATCACTTCATCAGTGGAGCTCCTTCACACTCCCACTCACCAGAACCTTACCGGCAGTTAATTCTCATCTGATGCTTGTGGGGGATTGCCACATGGTCAAGCAAAAGAAAGGTTAAAATTACTTTACCTATATCCACAACAGTAAAGGGAGAGGGAGAGGGAGAGGGACGGTATCCCCCTTTTCATACAGAAAACCAAGGTTTATGACAGAAAGGGAAAGTCTTAGGAAGTGTCATTTTAAGTAAGTCGCTAATTAACTCTGCAAGCCAATTTTGCCTGCCTTCCATTCTGGAACAATAAATAATACCAAAATTCTTTATTAGCTCCTTCCACTAACATCTTGAATTCATTTACCATTAATGGCTTTATTTTAAAAAGAAAATTTACAGTCTAATACAGAGCTTTCCAAACTGTGTGTCGCGACACAAGTGTGTCGCCACACACAGCGTGGAGTGTCGCCACACCACCCGAATGCGGCGGCGCGCGCGCGCGCGGCGGCCGCACGCCCCCCCCGCGCCGCCACCGTGCGCGCGCCGCACGCCCCCCCGCGCCGTCGCCGTGCGCGCGCGTGTCGCCGCCGCCGGGTGTGTCGCCAGCGGCGGCACTTTGGAAAGCCCTGGTCTAATAGAATAGACCTCTCAATCAGCCTTCTAGGAGAGCAGTCCCCAACCTTTCTGGCACCAGGGACTGGCCGTGGAAGAACATCTTTCCACCGACGGGGGGGGGGTGTTTCGGGGTTTGCAGGCGGGAACCAATCGCGCACACCAGGGGGCGGAGTTTGCAGGCAGGAGCCAATCGCGCACACCGGGGGCAGGGTAATTGCGCACACCAGGGGGCGGGATTTGCAGGAGGGAGCCCCATGGCCCACAGGTTGGGGATCCCTGTTAGAACATCCAAGTAAACACACAGAGGATCCTGCCGCCAAGAAATGAATAGGGGTGGACTGGAACACAGCTAAACCGGGTGGTGGTAGTTCCGCGTTATTTAAATAAATACTACTTTCACAGAAGTGCAAATCAACACTTAGAGGAAACGTGGGAAGAAAAGGAAGAACCCACACATCGCCCACAGCTTGCTGCTTCTGTTTCACTGCAATGCTAAGGTTGCACATCTCCTTCAGTTCCCAGCGTCTCTCACCAACCCCAATACTAAATGCTTAAACCGAATAATACTAACTTGAGATGCCGGAGAGAGAATAACTGTATCTATAACTCTATCTTTATCTATCTATAACTCGATACTACAAGCCTGGTGATGTACAGTGTTCACTCATACAACTAATAACAGCTTCAAATTACAGAATACAATTACATAAATTTGGCAGATTCATATTTATAAATCTCCTAACAATTATACGCATCCGGACGCCGACCAGCCTCTCCGCTCCGAGGCGCTTTCCTCCTTTCACCCATCTTGTTTACCTTGCTCAAGCTCGGCGACGGCGCGACCAGAGCCATAATCCTTCCGCGGCTGCTCTCGGTCGTTTTCTAATTACGTAAATGCTCCTCAACACCATCTCCTTATATTTCCTGCCCTGCGAGGGCAGAGCACCGCCCATTTTGCCTTCATCATAGAGATAAGAAAAATCAAACCCGTTAGGGGGCCTCCATTCAGCGCTCCGGCGGTTATTGAAGCTTGTACAGCAGAGAAAATGCGAAGGGATCAGAAACCACTCTTCCACTTCCGAGCATCTGATTGTATCGTGAGCAAACGCCATTTAGAAATACGAAATCTCAATATAAAATTCCTCTTGTAGCAAAAAGAATTGTGATCCCGACGTCATGTCGTAGCTCAATCAGATGCATGGAGCTTTTTTAAAAAATTATATCAAAAAAAGCTAATTGAGGACAGTAATCATATAATACAGTTAGCCATAATCCTATAGTTACGTGGGAGCAAATTACACGGAACATAGGGAATCCTTCGCAATTTAATAACTGCTAAAGGTTGGCTAAAACTAAATGTTTACGTAGTAAAACAAAGAGAAAATATGCACGAGCCTTCTTTTGCCGGGCAATGCTTTTGCGGAAAATTAAAACAGCTACGTGTGAACTAGCGCGTGTCGATTCTGTCGCTCTGACCGTGACCATTACTGCCTCCTTTGAAAGAGCAACTGGGTAGCAGGAGCCCTGAGCGGAAGAGCAACGTGCACTTAGAGATTCACAACAAAACACTCGCACATATCTTTGCAAAAAGTACCTGTTCTTTTTCTCCCCACCGGAAATAAGGCACGGGTTGAAAAGAACACGAGAGCTTTCCTAATTCTCCTTCGTAGGAAATGTCCCGCACAGGAAGGGAGAAAGAGAAGATCATTTGTTACAGGCCACTATGGCCTGTACTTAAGTTGGGAACATGTTGAGTTCAGCTTATCTTCTGATAACTTCACGGGGACGGGGGACGTGCAGGGATGTTTGATATGTTTGATTTGTTTTGGGAAGCGGCTTGCCATTGCCTTCCTCCCGGGAAAACCCGCCGCTCGGGTATTTTCTGCCGCGGCGTGTCTATGAAAACCGCACACGCCGCTTGAGGGTTGCAGCGGAACTGATCTGTCTTGGCGAGTGAAACTGAATCGAGCCGGGTAAGCGGAATCGGGCGCTCGTACCGGAAGAGGGATCGAGCCGCGGCGTTGGAGAAGGGACGGGTTTTCTCCCTGGAAAAGAGGAGCAGCTTAATGTGCCAGGGTGGGTATGATGACACCATAAGACTGAAAACGTCTCTTATTCCTAAGGATCGAGGTGTTAGTCCCGAGAGCCTATTCAGATTTACTAGGCCATTCAAGAAAGCAGACTTCACTGGCTTCCTTTTTCGAAAAGACCGCTCATCTTTCTTCGACGGAAGTTGAAGTCCACACATCTTAAAGTTGCCAAGGTTGAGAAACACTGCCCTAGAGGATGGATAGCTGGATTTGTCCTGCAGCAGCCTTTTTAAAAAATATTTTAGCTACCTCAAAAGAAGCTGGGAGCTGTCACTTTCCTCCTACTTCCTGTCTTTTTTATTCTTTCCCTCCAATGGGATGAGGCGCTGTATAAGGCATCAGCTCTGATTAAATCG
The DNA here is from genome assembly GCA_023362775.1 of Charina bottae. Taxonomy (NCBI): domain Eukaryota; kingdom Metazoa; phylum Chordata; class Lepidosauria; order Squamata; family Charinaidae; genus Charina; species Charina bottae. The sequence goes on along the minus strand of JALMGJ010000043.1, from coordinate 3,983,538 downwards.
CTCTTTGAAAATTACTTCTAGGAAGCACCAACTTATTTGGCCTGGACTGTTAATCTCTCACTGGGAGGTCTGCCTTCAGAAGTAGGATGGGTGGGAGGAGGCTATAGGAAGTCAGGCCTTCTTTGCTTTCTAAAATTTTCTTTGGCTGATTTTTCTAAGTTCAGCAGTCTCCCCAAGTTATCCCCTCTGTAGTTTGGGATGGCTGATCTAATTGATAATGCTATTGGATAGTCAGTTTATTAGTTTTTTTATTAGTTATTATTTTATTTTTATTTATTTTATTATTAGTATTAGTTATTCTTTTGCTTTCAGCTTTGCTGAAGAAGTTAGGTAACAAATTGTAATTAGTTACAATTTGGGCTGTGGGGGAGAGGTAGAGAATAACAATTATTAAAGGGACAGGGGCAGGAGTTTATAGAGATCACTCCCTAGGATGCAATCTCAGTCCTGGAACAAAGTTAGTTAACTCCATAATACAGAGTTTGCATAACACAGAAGAGCTAGTCAGCTGAAAAGACTCAGTTTAACCCTGGACAAACTTGGAGTTGCTTCAGGATAATTCAACATTCACTAGGTTGATTCAATTAAGTGTGTTACGCAAACTGGGAAATAATGAGGAATAGATTTCACTGATTTATTGGCATTTGCTTCTGAGAAAATAAAGTACAGTAACTAAAAATGTGTATTTGCTCCATACAGTGTAAAACCTTACAATAACTGGAGGCAACTAAAGACGTATTTGTACTACTAATCATACCCTAAATACTTTTCCTTAACTAGTACTTCATAATCTCAAGGTCAATGCCTTATCTCAGTGCCTGGAGGCTGTGGGAGTCTGGATGGGGAACAACAGGCTTCAACTGAACCCTGGTAAGACGGAGTGGCTGTGGATTGATGGCCCCCTTGGACCCGGGAAGTTGTCATCTTTGATTCTGGGTGGGGTTGCACTACCCCACACAGATCCAGTGCAGAATCTGGGGGTTCTCCTGGACTCGCGACTCCTGCTCGAAGAGCAGGTGGCAGTCGTGGCCAGGAGGGCCTTTGCACAGCTTCGAGTTGTGCGCCAGTTACGCCCTTTCCTGGGTCGGGAGGCCCTCCGAACAGTCACTCATGCCCTTGTCATCTCCCGTATAGACTACTGTAATGCGCTCTACATGGGGCTACCCTTGAGGAGTATCCGGAAGCTTCAGCTGGTGCAGAATGCGGTGGCGCGAGCAGTTATGGCTGCTATAAGATCAGCACATGTAACACCACTGCTACGCGAGCTGCATTGGGTACCAGTTTGCTTCCGGGTCCAATTCAAGGTGTTGGTGATTACCTTTAAAGCCCTACATGGCATAGGGCCAGGGTACCTGAGGGACCGTCTCGTCCCGACAACGTCGGCCCGCCCCACGCGTGCATGCAGGGAGGGCATGCTTCGGACCCCCTCAGCAAGAGAATTCCATCTAGCGGGGTCCAGGAGGCGTGCCTTCTCTGCTATAGTGCCCGCCCTATGGAATATCTTGCCCCCGGAGGTGAGACTGGCCCCCTCACTCCTGGCCTTTTGGAAGGCCCTTAAGACCTGGCTCTGCCGCCTGGCCTGGGACGACGGAGGTGGTAGTGCCTCGTGGGGTTGGCTGGCCCCGTAGCACCATGATCTACTCTGCGGTTCCAAATCCATCTTGGACTTTATTTATTTTATGCTTGTTGTGTTTTTAGATATTTTGTATAGTTTTTAAATTTTTTAAATTTTATTTGTTGTAACCCGCCCAGAGTCCCTTGTATGGGAGATGGGCGGGGGATAAATTGAACAAACAAACAAACAAACAAATAAATAAATAATCTACAGTTTGAAGCACTTCTGATGATAAAGCCTCTCCTGCCAAAAAGTAGTGGCAATTCAGAGTAAATAACTAAAACATGTTATCTTTTACACTAGGAAATAGGAAGTAGAAGTGTTTCCTGAAGACAAAGAATTGGGATTGCACCATTTGTAAAGTTGGAGTATGGGGTCATTCTATCTGTTGTTTAGAAAAAGTAGAAGATTGCCAGTATTAACAACGTTGTTGAGTGAGAAAAAACTTTTGCATAGATCCCTCACTATTTCTTCCCCTTTTTATAAGAAGAAAAGAACAGAGTATGAAAACATTGACCAAAAAAAATACAGAAATTTGATCCATTACCTCACTTCAGGCAAGGACAGATCTGACACATCCCAGCCATTTGAAGAAGACAGTGCAGGGTGTCAATACAAGCTTCCAGCTCATGAGACAGAAACAAAACTTCCTGAGACCTGGATTCCTCTAATGAATCCCAGGAAGAGCTCTTGGCATCAGAAAATTGACCAGGGGCTGCCCTTACAAATCCATTTGCAAAAGAACGACTGGGCCAGTGTGACATCTGTTCTGCAGCAGACAATGCCTGTAGAACAGGCTTTTTATCTGGAGAAGTGGAAACAGCAAATGATTCTGAAACTTGGGAAAGAAGGTTTTGAAGAATACATTAAAAGTAAGTAAACAGATGCATCAAGAGTTTGTAATAATCGTAAACACATTTACACATTATTTATTTTTACTTATTGGTTAGATTTATACTCCCTTCCCCCTTTCAAGGCAGTGTATATAGTGCTCACTCCTCCCATTTTTCTCCACAACAATAATCTTGTGAGGTGGGTTGGATTTATGTAAATAACCAAAACAACAAAAACAAAACACCAAGATACATTAGTTATTTGAATCATTGAGTTGAATTTCTATTTCCTGAGTAAGCACCCATTTTAATAATTAGAATATGGTTTGCAATAAAATGAAAATTTGATAATCTAAAATCATAATTCAAATCTTTGCCTATGTAACACATTTTGCCTTTTGCATTGAATTGGGTTATAAAGGCAGTCTGGATGTGGGCCCCAGACTTCTAGACAAAGCATGTATAATTTTAGTTTTTCTATAGTTATATATTATTTATAGTTCTATATTGTTTTGTTTTAATATTATATTTTATTAAATATATTGTAAACTACCTAAAGTTTAATTGGATTGAGGTGGTGTGTAAATTTTATAAATAAATATAACACTTCACTATTGTGTTCCTTCACTCCAGTTGGGTCTTATCAGGTGCACAGTGTTGCAACAGGAATTAAACATCTTGCTTGGATTTTTTCCCTCATGTTCATTGTGGCTACTTTTGATTTTTATGGGACTTGAAATACTGAATTGAAATACTGAATTTTATTCCTTTAATATACATCAAGATTTTACATAGATAGAAAATATTATAGGAATATATTATTTGAAGTTGTGTTCTTACCTACCACTTCTGATTTTCTTTCCACTGACTTTTGCTACTTAATAGAGTAGCTTAAATTATCTCCAGCTTTGTTAATATTTGTTAATAATCTTTGTTAAAAGCCCCGTGGTGACGGTGTTGCCTTAGGAATGGGGAGACTCGGCTACTGGGTGATTTTGGACCAGTGTCTCGCTCTCAGCCCAACCTACTTCATTGGGTTGTTCTTGTGCTAGAAAATAGGAGGAGGGAGTACTACACGTCCTGCCTTGAGTTCCTATGTGAAAGGCAGGATATGAATCCAACAATTTACTGTATAGAACGTCTGCCCTGGTTGATTGATCTTCTGTTTTTCACCTACCAAGGGATTGTTGCATCTCGGGGGAAAAAGGTAAACCATTTTGACTATGTTGTTTTTCTTAGTGCTCATCCCACTTATTTCACTTGTTTTGCATTGCTCTCACTTGATGCATGATATGATGGGGGGAGGTTGATTTTCAGACAGCTTGTTGCAGAGCCTGATGCTGATTTGGGCTGAGAGAGGGTGACTGGCCCAAAGTCTAAAGGAGGACTAGATCCTGGATCTAGAGGCAGCCACACCGACTCTATTAAATAGTTTGACTGTGAAAATCTTATTTCCAAACTGGGGGCAGAAAGTCCAGCAGTTATTTACTGTACTTGCTTCTTCCTCCTAGCAGTAGTAAACTTTAGTGGGACCAGCCGTTTCATCTCATCGAAAGAAAGAATGTCTGGTATAATAATGAATTATCCTGACTCTCTTTTCGTTCCTTTGTGTTTTGTAAGTGACTGGTGTTTTGCAGTATGGAAAATACAGGATGGATAGCCTGGGACAAGAGCAACATAGTATGGACAGGGTAAAACTGAAGTTGCTGGGCCATTCTAGTGATGCTGTAAATAAATAATGAAGAAAGACTCTGTTTTACATTGCTCAGTTTTCATGTTATCCTAAGTTAAAAGAAAAAGTTGCTATACCTATTTTTTATCTGATTATTTTAAAAATATATATATTATGAAATCTCTCACTTTTTAAACTGCTTATTGTTACTAAGTTCTTAACCCTTCTTGTACTGTTTTTCTTTCTTAGAATATTTAACTTCTTTGTTTCCCATAACATGCATTGTTTTTTATTCTTATATATTTTGTCATGATTCTTCTGATGCTTTTCACCACAGTTTCTTCCCTCCTGAATTCATGTAACCTCTCTGTGTTGAGAAATTATGTTATTTTTCATGTTCATTTCTCAGATTATATTTCATTACATTTGACCCTTTTTTTCTGTAGCCCTTGTAATTTGTTTGTCTTTCTTACTAGATCCTTCTTAAATTTTCCTCTTCTACACTTTATCTTCTTATTCTAGATGCTGAAACCATTATTTACTTCTCTAATTTCTTCTTAATTTGACTTTTTTCATTATCAACCCAATCCTCCCATCTCTCTCTGATATACTTTGACCTCCTTTGAATATTCATTATTTTCCAATCTGTGTTAATTCTGTAAAACATCTGTTGTAAAGTCCATTCCTGTTACCATCTTTCCTCTTGTCAATCCTGTTATTGCAATTTAAATCTGCTCCTCCTTTCTTCTTCTTAATTGGTTTTCCCTTTTTTCCTTAATACATATTTAATTTTTTTTGTTTGCCCCTGTCCCTAGTCCTCATATTCATACATATTCTCTCTCTTTCTCTCTCTCTCTCTCTGTGTGTGTGTGTATATATATATACACACACGCACACACACACAGTTGCAATCGAAATTATTCAACCCCCATTGCAAATCAGGTTTATTGCCAAAATGTACAGACATTCAGCTGATGGTTGTTGTGGGTTTTCCGGGCTGTGTGGCTGTGTTCTGGCAGATTTGGTTCCTAACGTTTCGCCAGTAGCTGTGGCTGGCATCTTCAGAGGACAGGAGCACAGCTAGAAGATTCTCTGCGTGCCCAAGTCTTGGGCACAGAGACAATCTTCTAGCTGTGCTCCTGTCCTCTGAAGATGCCAGCCACAGCTACTGGCGAAACGTTAGGAACCAAATCTGCCAGAACACAGCCACACAGCCCGGAAAACCCACAACAACCATCGGATTCTGGCCATGAAAGCCTTCGACTATACATCAGACTTTCAGCTGTTTGCAATGAACAAATCAAACAAAAGCAATTGAAATAGCTCAACACAACAAATGCTTCAAGTGGTTTCCCCAAATTCAACTGAAAATGCATCTTATCATGACTTCTCCAGTCTCAAAATTATTCAACCCCTTCATGGCAAGCATCTTCAGTACTTAGTAGAGCACCGTTTTGCTGTTATGACTTGCTGCAAACGAGATGCATAGCCAGACACCAGCTTCTGGCAGCATTCCTGAGGAGTCCTAGCCCATTCCTCATGAGCAATGGCCTCCAGTTCAGTAATATTCTTGGGTTTGCGTGCTGCAACCGCCTTCTACAAATCCCACCAGAGATTTTCTATGGGGTACAGGTCAAGTGACTGTGATGGCCACTGTAGAATCTTCCAGGACTACTTCTTCATCCAAACCTTAGTGGAATTTGTGGTATGCTTGGGATCATTGTCCTGTTGGAAGGTCCAATGATGCCCAAGCTTCAGCTTCCTTACAGACGGCATGACATTTTCTCCTAGGATTTCCTGATACTTCAGTGAATCTATCTTGCCTTCCACACGCTGCAGGTTTCCAGTGCCAGAGGATGCAAAGCAGCCCCAGAGCATCACCGAGCCACCACCATGCGTAACTGTAGGCAGAGTGTTCTTTTCAGCGTATGCTTCATTCTTCTTCCTCCAGACATACCGCTGATCCATCGGGCCAAAAAGTTCCAGTTTTGTTTCATCGCTCCACAGAACAGAATCCCAAAACTTCTGTGGCTTATTTATATGATTGTGAGTATATTGGAGCCAACTTTTCTTGTGCTTTTGGGTCAGTAGTAGTGTATGTCTTGGAGTTCTGTCATGGAAACCTTCTGTGTTTAGTACGTGCCTTACTGTGCTCACTGAAACCTCAGTGCCTGTTGCCACCAAGTCTTGCTGCAGGTCTTTTGCGGTCACTCGAGGGTTTCTCTCAACCTGCCTTCTCAGAAATCTGGTTGCAGCCATTGACAGCTTCCTTTTTCTGCCCCGTCCAGGTAGTGTAACTACTGTTCCTTTAACTTTGAACTTGCGAACTATGCTTCCAACGGTGTCCCTAGGAACATTCAGTGCCTTCGCTATCTTTTTGTATCCTGTTCCTTGTTTGTGAAGGTCGATGATCTCTTCTCTTACCTTTTTGGACCATTCTTTTGACTTAGCCATATTTCTAACATGCAGTCAAACGTGACACTCAACAAACCCCTAGCCAGTTCAGGCATTTCATGTGTTCCAGATCAAGCACACCTGGTGCAACTAATGAGGCCCTTGATTATTTGCATCAGGTGTGCTTGAGACAACACCTGTTTTGCATACTGTATGTGTTGTGATGGATTCTATTCAGGGGGTTGAATAATTTTGAGACTGGAGAAGTCATTATAAGTTGCATTTTCAGCTGAATTTGGGGAAACCACTTGAAGCATTTGTTGTGTTGAGCTATTTCAATTGCTTTTGTTTGATTTGTTCATTGCAAACAGCTGAAAGTGTACATTTTGGCAATAAACCTGATTTGCAATGGGGGTTGAATAATTTCGATTGCAACTGTATATACACACACACCACACACACACTATACACATACATACATCCTATTATGTGAACTTGTGGATAGCAAAGAACCTCTGCAAAGGTAGAGTTGTATTTGTGGATGTTGACAGGTACCTAAAGGCACACACTCAGTTGTTATTTTTGTGGGTAGGCACAGGACTTCCCTTTAGAAATACTCCCTTCTTCCAAATAAACAGTGAAAACTTAACAGCCTGGAACTCTTTTCCTCTACTGTCAGTCATAGAATATGAGAGTTGGAAGGGTGTTAGAGTTCATCTAGTACAATCTTCTGGCCAGTTTATTAGTCCACTACTACAGTGTACACACACAGTCTATCTTAGGCTCTGTTTAAATAACTCCAGTGAAAGAGATTCCACAGACTCTATTACTGCGCAGCTCTTGGGAAATTAGGAAAAATTTCCTGTTATCCAGCTGAAATTGACTTCCTTGTAATTTCAACCCATGTTCTATGCTCTGGAACAAATTTGAATAACTCTACCCACATGACAGTCCTTCAGACGTCTGAAGACAATGATCACATCTCCCCACAGTCTTGTCTTCTCCAGGATAAACAAACCCAATATTGTACTGCCAATGATTCCTTACAGATTTTTCCTTCCAGGCCACTTGTCAGCATAGGTAGCTCCCTCTGGGAGCTCCCTCTGGTTTTATCTGTGTCCTTCCTAAAATATGGAGCCCAATTGATAACTTTCTAGGAGTAATGAAGATAAAAGTTATAACTCTGATAATAGAATGTGCCTAGAGTGGACTTGCAAACAGGCTAAGAGTCAATAGCTGTTAGAACTCTTCACCCTTTGGGAGGAATCAGGTTACCAAGGTCTCTCCACTTCAATAGCTCCTGCTGCTGAGGCTCCCACCTACTTCCCATCCAGCAACTGCATTAATTTTAGGAAGTAGTCAGGAGGAGAACCCACAAATGAAATTATTACTGATTTCATCTCCCAACAATGCTTATTGACTGCACAAACTGAAATATTGATCCTTGAACTCATTACATTGATAAAGGCAAGTGAAATTGAAAGAGACATGTTATATTTACTAAAACTTACTGAGACAAATTAGCTGATATTGTGGTAGTATACAACTCTGGAATTAAGAGTGAACAGTCTGCTATGAACCAAGAGAAAGACTCTGATCTTAACATCAAATTGAATGAAAAGAATGATCCAACTCAGAAAAAAATCTTCCTCCAGGAGTAGGGGAAACAGGGAGGTTGGAATTAAGAACAATTGCACATTTTAAAACAATTCAATCAATCCAACTGATTATTGATAGATTTAATGGGGAATGATGGGGATCAAAAACGCCCATTCTATCTTTAAGCCAACTCCTCTGCTGTCAATATCATCTTACTGATTTATTAGAGGTAGAGTGGTTGTCAACTAAATTTGGACATGACATCTGTTGACTTTTTCCAATCCCACAATTCCTAGCATGCTCTTTAAAATTGAAACAATTTGGGGGCACTTTTCAAATTTTTCTGAGGTCGGTATTTCACAAGGAGAAAATTATTTTGCTTTTGGAGCTACCTCACCAAGGAAATGCTGGTATTGTAAATTCAGAAAGAAATGTCATAGCTGTAAAAATTCCAGAGAACGCTGTTCCAGCGGTGTCCTTTGGAATGAGCTCTTTTAATAAACAAACTCAGATAAGAACTGGCAGCAAAGTTGCTGTAGAACTGTTGGAAGCAGATATAACTGACTCCTTTGGAGCTATGCAAATAGGAGAATTAGACAAACTCAGAGGAATGCTACTAAGTACACATGCAACAGCTGCAACATATATTCATTTAGTTTTCCCTCTTCTCTAGATGGATGAAAATGTTGTAATATGTTAATCCCTTCTTTAATACATTTTGATTCAGCACTGAATATAGAGCAGAATGGGAAACCAAAAAGAACTACTCGGTTAAATCAAAGTTTTGGAGAAGAGCAGTCCGTAGAAGCTGGTACTGATCACAGTGCATAGTGCGTATACTTCCAGTGCTCTTTCTGGAACTGCACAAAAACTTAAAACACAAAACACAGGATATGAATGATGTGCATTTTAGCCCACATTTGACTTCTCTCTGCTTATCATGTGTCTCAATATTTTATTGTTCCAACAGCTAAAGCATAAAAAATGACTACTTGCTGGCTATTTCTTCAATTATTGAATACACTCTAGTCCAGAGCTTTCCAAACTGTGTGTCGGGACACATTAGTGTGTCGGCTGCAGTGTCTGGGTGTGTCGCGGCTGCTGCTGCCTCTAAGCCCTGCCAGGATTCCACGCAGGTCCTAGTGCCTGCCTTGTGCCTTGCTGCCTCCAAACCTGCTGTGATTCAGCGCAGGTCCTAGTGCCTGCCTTGTGCCCTGCTGTAAGAGTGTGTCGCAAAATGATGCATGTCTAAAAAGTGTGTCACCAACATGAAAAGTTTGGAAAGCTCTGCTCTAGTCTGTTTTAATTGCTGTAGTTCTAACAAGTTGCCTCTGCTCACAGATTCAGATAAATATTGGTTTAAGGACAGTTGAAGGATCTCAGGAAGAATCTCAAATAATGATTTTTTTTCCCACAAACCAATGGACTTTTGGAATCTTCACAATTTGGAATCTTCACAATCACTTTCAGTTATATCATGGAATGTTGCTGGGTGGAACTCCAAGTTAGATGGAGTTCAGCCTTTTAAAATTATGTAGATAAACATGATACACTTTTACAGGAGACATGGATTACAGAACACCCTTTCCTAGAGGGATAATAATCACTGTCTACAAATGTTACAAGTGCTTCCAGGGGTGGTAGGTTGTGTGGTGGTTTAAAATTATTTAATTCTATAGCACTACAGGTTGAAGAGTTAGAGTTACACTATGTAGAGGAGTGTGCAATGTCAGTAATACTAACAATTTTAGTCTTAACAAATGAATACCTACTCCCTGTACATACCCATGTCATGATCAATAAAGTTTGGTGCAAGATAAAAAAAATTATTCACTGCTTGCATGGTTTATATCCAAATTCTCATTTCATAGTAGCAGGGGAGAACTTTATACAAAATTTCATTGCTATTCACCTGATTTTTTTTAGCAGTGCTTCCCATGTTACTTCACCAATCAAAAAACTCCATAGCCAACTTGCTATGTATGATGCAAACTTTGGCCAATTTAGACCTTATGGTCTTGAATGGCACATTAGATACTCTCTAGCAGAATATACCCAATGAGCTTTCACAAAGCCCTCCCTCACAAATTATGTTGTGGCAACACAGATCCTAGTTTCCCACATTTGTTAAAAATCACAATCTTTATGCATCCTGATAGATGCATCCTCCTAGCTGTTCTTCACATGAGAATAACTAAGAATATTACAAACAGGTAGTCTTCGACTTACAACAGCAATTGGGACCAGAATTTCTATCGCAAAGTGACGTGGTTGTAAAGCTGACCGCATTGTTTAGCAATGGCAATCCCTTCAGTCCCAGTTGCCATCATTAACCAAATCCTATGGTCGTTAGGCGAGGTAACTTCCTGCCAGTTTCCCACAACCAAAGTCAGTGGGGAAGCCGGCAGGAAGTTGTAAGTCCCAGGCTGGCAAGCAAGTAAGTGGCTGCTGCTGGGTGGGGGAGGGAGTGAGGGGGTGCACAAGAGGCGTGTGGGTTGGGAGGATGCGTGAGGGTGTGTGTGAGAGGTGCAGGTCGGGGAGGGTGTGAGGTGGAACGGTGCAGGTTGGGTAGGGTGCAAGGGGGTGTGCGAGAGGTGCAGTGCGGGTTGGGGAGGGTGCGCGGGGATGCATAAGGGTGTGAGGGCATGGCGAGGGTTGGGGAGGGGGTGCATGAGTGGCCAGTGCGAGTGCAGAGGGGCTGGGGGAGGGTGTGCGGGTGGGGGAGACTTACTCCAGCGACTTGTGACGTTCCCTGCCGGCTTCCCCATTGACTTTCTGGGAAAGCTGGCAGGGAAGGTTGCAAATGGCAATCACGTGATTGTGGGGCACTGCAACTGGTCGTAAGTGCGAACCGATTGCCAAGCACCAAGATCGCGATCATGTGACCACGGGGTTGCTGGGTCGGCCAGAATTCCGAGGACCGGT